>CM054377.1:63100530-64300530 GCA_028858755.1 Ara ararauna | reverse complement strand
ACAGTTAGAGTTTCCAGGCACATTCTGATTCTTAACAGTTATAGTACCCAAACTCATGTCAGCATCTAAGTGTTTCAGTATAACTTCTGTTTTTAAACACATTTTATCATAACCCCACTTATTTATCAGTTTTATTTGTTTGGTTTTAACTAAGGAATTGATATTCCAAATGTTGTACGGATCCTGACTGAAAGTGGAACTCTGAGAAGACCAAGCAACGGCAACACAGAGTGACATGGTAGTCATAGAGTTAATATAGCAATGTTTACTTTGTCTAAGTTTGGTTTTGTACTCAATATGAAGTCAATGTAGCTAATTTTGCTATGTTCAAATTTTGTACAGCGTTATTTTAATTAAATTAATAACTCAATTTTGAGATTTTTCTTAATGTATTTCTCCATATAGCTGAAATTTCTGTATTATGAAAAGGTAAAGTTCATGTGCTTTCTTTCTACGTTAAAATATCCTTCTAAAACGGGTAACTTGTTTCTTGCAATGTCATATAATACTGTGCATTGACAGTCTGTTCTCTTCTTATTGCGGGTTACCAAAGTTATTAGCAGAATGAAATACTGCAGTCAGCAGTAACAAGTCATCCTACAACAAATCCTCAGAAATTATGCCCTGTGGCTCCTGGGCCTGACTCAAAAGCTTTTGTAATCAAAAATTCTCTTCCATATAAGAATTAGGAATAGGTCTCCACGTATTTTATTTAAATAAAGATTAATATAAAGTCAGGGCTGTCAGCCTAGCTCTGAGTTGGGAAGTGCTGGATTATAGCCAGTTTAAGGAGCCTAGATAATTAGAAGCTTTATCAAAGTCGACGGAGGTTGGCTGAGCTTCCAAATTCAGGGATATGTCCCAAGAGATCTAATCTGACCATGGTTATGAGGCACTGACGTGGCAACCAAAGTATCTTTTGCCTTCTCTTATCCCACCAGTCATGAATCCCACCAGAATGAAATGAAAGCTGGCTTATACTGTCCTTCAGTTCAGGCTCTTTTAATGTGAACTTTTTTCCAACTAAAGTAGTAGTGTTTTGACTGAGTGTAAAGGTCTATGTATTAATGACTACTACCTCTGCAGGATGATGAGAAATCTTTTGGATGGTTACAAATTAGTGTGCTTCTGGGGAAAAAGAAATAATTTTTTAAATTTAGATTGTGTAATTAAAATTTGCTTCCTGCTTGTGATGTTGAGTAGCATTCAGTGGTTCTAATTAAAGCTCTTCAGCTTCACAGCCAAATGCTGGTATAATACAGACATGCTGGGGCCAGATGGTAAATGAACTTTTTAATGTTAACTTACTTTTTATTTTGGAGTTCTGGATGAAATTGAGGACCCTCATCCTGATGGTTTCTCATCTTCGTATCATGGAATGGAAGATGTCATAAAAATAAGGTAACACAGCAGCAACAAAACTGGTTAGTTGTGTGTATGGACAGACACAGGAATGAACACAGTTCACTGACAAAGAAACTAAAACACAAAACACTGCTTTAAGAGATTGTGTAGGATTTCTAGAATGCCTCTATGTTCTTGTTGGAAGCAGAGACGGAACCAGAGCTCTTACACCTCACGTACTCTGTAACACGAACAATGTTAGTGCCTGCTTAATGAACTTGATTGGTAAAAAAAAGGTCTTTCAGTTGGGAAGAAATTCTAAGTTCTGTTCCTGTCATGCAGAAAATAAAAATAGAAGCAGCTTTTTTTTTGTGTGCTTTCAAAGTGCGGAACATTGTTAATTAAAATAATAAAATCAGAATGTTCTGCTGTTGTAAATGGCCAACTCTGGGACAGCTGCTTTCCCCCTCTTACTGTGGAATCATTCCTAGTGGAAATGAAATTAAAATTCAGTTGAAATTACTTGAATTTGAGGTTGGATTTTTTTATTTTCCCTTGAGTGCAGGAGGAGCAGGCTGAAAATGGAAAGACCTCTGAATGTCTGAAGCACACTGATTTAAATGGAATTTGAATGGGATACTGCAGAGTGCTGCTGTACTTCTCAAAGGCAGCAGAGAAAACAGCACAAAAATCATAAAGCATGTGCTTCTGGATATGTTTTTGGAGAACATAGTCCAACACAGTCTATCCAGTTGATTATAGCATTTTGTTCTTGTAGTTGCCTGTGTTTTGTGATGGCTTGGTATAATCTTATTCTAACGGGCAACTGTATGTTTGCTCCAAAAGTGTTCAGGGCCAGGTCTAATAGGGCTTTGAGCAACCTGGTCTAGTGGAAGGTGTCCCTGCCCATGGCAGAGGGGTTGCAACTAGGTGATCTTTAAGGTTCTTTTAAGATTCTGCTGGACAGGGTGTTGGGACATCCACTCTGGGTCATGCTTTGCCAAGAAAGGTTGGACCAAATGATCCTTGAGGTCCCTTTCAACCTGGTGATTCTATGATTTTCTCTTTCCCAGGAGCAGCAAGGCAGACACCTACGGTAACTGGAGAGTTAATAGAATTTAAACTTACCCACTAGCAACAAAAATTAAACCAAGAGAAAGTTAATCTTTCTTTTCGCTTTTGCCTTAGTTATACATGTTTTACCCAGAGATCAGAGAGCTTTGAGGAGGTGGTTTGTAACAGAAATGTGGAACTTCTCTTAGAAAGCAGAAAGTGGGAAGAAGGGTATTATTCAAAGGCAAATCGATTGGACATGAAGTTTTGGGTGCGTAGCAGAAGAGTTACTGTCTGGTGTAAATTGTGATGATATCTGTTCCGGACAAGTGTGGAAACACCCTCTTCTTGGGTTGCTGCTTCCCGTGCCTTCTGGAGCTGTGCTGTGTCCTGCCTTAGGGACCCACCACCCCTTTGAAGCAGCAGTGAGCTTGCTCTGCACATCGCTGTACAAAATTGTGCAGCATGCCCAGTGCTTTGATGCTGTGTGTGAAACGTGAAACCTGAAACGCTGATGCTGGCTCTGCATTGAAATCATTCTCTCTTCTAAGCCCTTTCCAACTCTGTAAACAGTTATTTGTTCTCTTACTTATGAAGATTAATTTAACATCAGATGTAAATCCTAATGTACTCTCTACCTTAGCTTCTCTCAATACTTGCATGTATTTCAGTCTTTTCTGAGTAAGTCTCTTAATTGTGAGTAGATCAAGAGTCACTTTGTGTTGTAATTCCCACCCAATCTCATAAGCTAAGCAGAGTGCTTGAATATTGGTTCTCCAAGGAAAACCAAAGGTGGCACCGCCCTTCCTCTGGCACTAACGATAGATCAGAGCTTGTTCTTAGCAAACAGGTTTTTTGGCAGAGCTCTGTCAGACTAGAGAGCAGTCTCTGCTGTGGCAAGGATTTAAGAAGGGTTGGTTTTCCGTAAGGCAAATGTACAATCCTGGTTGTCATATCTAACCCCAAACTGGGCAATCAGTACTTAATCTCCTGTGTGATTTGAACACAGAAAACAGCTTGAGGGAAGCTGCAGTTTCCAGCATGACAGTAATCTGAGTGTTTTAGTTCACAAACCCAAAGTGAGACATCCCCAAGAGGTCTGGTGGTAGAAGTATGTGTCCAAAGACTACTGGAAGTCAGACCCATGAGTGTGTCCATGTCTTCTCCAGTCCAAACAACCTGTTTCCTCAGCTGTTAATTGTAAGACTTGTTCTCAGAGACCCTTCTTTTCCCCCAAGGAAGCATTCATAAAGGGGGCTTATGAGTCAGATGGGGACACTTTTTAGCAGTGTCTGTCGCGATAGGATGAGGGGTAATGGTTTTAAACTAGAAGAGGAGAGATTCAGACTAGGTATGCCAAAGGAATTTGTTTTTACAACGGGGGGGGTGAGGCACTGACACAGGGTGCCCAGAGAGGGGGTAAATGTCCCATCCCTGGCAGCGTTCAAGGCCAGGCTGGACGGGGCTGTGAGCAACCCGGCCTGGTGGAAGGTGTTCCTGCCCATGGCAGGGGGTTGGAACCAGATGGTCTTTAAAAGTCTCTTCCAGCCCAAACCATTCCGTGGCCGTATTTCTGCGCTGCTACTACGTTATCCCGCCCCGCCGCAGCTCCCGCTCGCCGCCACTGCAGGTGGCGCCATCGCCGGGGTCCCGGCGGAGCGGGCGGGCAGAGCGGAAGGAAGGGCGCTCCTTGCCGCGGGGGGCGCTCGCTGGTGCTGCCGCTGCCGCGGCCGCTGACGTGCGCGGCCGTTTCCGGACGGGCTCTTGGGGGCGGAAGGGGGCTGTGGCTGCCGCGTGGTCGGTGAGTGGCCGGCGGCGCGGGGCGCGGGTTAGCGCGCCCGGTCCGGTCCCGTCCGCTCCCGCCCGCCGTCGCGGCCCGGGTCCGCGGGGCTCGCCCTGCCCCTTGCGAGCGGCCGCCTTTTGTGTGACCCACCCCCTTCCTGTACGCTCCTGCGCAGGGCGGCGGGAAAGCGTGAGCGCGGCCGCGGGCGTGCCGGTCCCGGGAAGCCGGCGGCCTCGGCTCCACCGGCCGCGGGAGTCGTCTGACGCCGCGGCTACCGCACCTCGCCCGGCGGTGCATGCCGCTGTTCGGCCGCTTCCCTCAGCGGCTGCTCTTGCCGCTCCTTGGCCCTTCCCCGCCGCGGCGGCGGGGCTCCCGGGAGCCGAGCTCGCGGCCTCTGCGCCGGCAGTCACTAGGCGGGCACTAACGCGCCTTGTTTAAACGCCTCACAGGGCGAGTAGAGCGGAGACGCCGAAAGATGTCCCGGGACGGCGAGGGAGGAGGTTTAACGGCATAGAGCTGCGGGAGGAGCAGGCGCCGCCGCTTCAGCAGCGCTTTGGCTTTGGGGTATGGCGTTCTCGGCGCGGCGTGTGGTGACGGGGTTTTGTGGTGACTGGGGATGTGCTGTTCAGCGCGGGAGCCGCGGGAAGTTGACTGCGATGCTTAAGTATCCCCTTTGCTGGGAGAGAGCTCGCCCAGGTGGAAAGCTTTGATCAGGTTAGAGCAGTTAGGGCATGTACCTTGCCGTCTGGTTCCTCAGGATTTTCCTGATTGCTTGAGCTTGTAATTATGCTGGTAGCAAGATTCCCTGAGGATACTACCTCAGAGCTGCGAGGGAATAAGTTACAGGTGAAGCAGCTGCTCCTTTTGGTTCTCTTCTTGTTTCCCTAAGCCTGAGGCGAGGCTGGCTGACTGATGCCTGAAGTAGCTCTTGAGAAGTGCTGTGTATGTTAAAGGAAGCCAGTATTGATTTGAGGTTACTTTTATGCTTTGGACTGTAAAACTGTATTGGTGCGTAAGCTCTTGGTGCACTTAGCTCAGTCCTGTTGGAGGAGAGCCAGCTGAAAATACAGCTGGAGTCAAAAGGCAGTTGTTTCAGCAGGACCTCTCATTGAAATATTTACGTAAATTCATAAGCTCTATACAGTTTTGCTTAATGTCTTATTGCATAGTCCTGTGGTGTTTTAGTGGCTTTGGTTTTGCAATCATTTTCTGTCTGGTTTGGCATGGTACCTGTGAATTGGAAATGGGTGTGCTTAGATTTCCAGTAAATCATTTCCAACTGCAAGGTAAACTGTGCTGCTTTGTTTTATTTAGTAGGAGAAAGTATATTTTTTAAGCCTCCTCTTTCAAAATAGCTTAGCTTTCTTGGTGCAGGTGTGTGTGCACCTGCATTGTAAAGTTCTTAATGGCAATGGGAAGCCAAGCATTTTATCTTGTGGAGTGAGGCTTCCTAAGTACCTGCATTAAGGCGAGCTTGGAAAGGGGAAATCGCATTCATGTCAAAAGCTTTTAGCTATTTCTGTACACCTTGCAATCAAGTAGTGAAAACCTTGTTGCAATTCTTTCCTTAAAGTTGCATTTGGTAAAAATCAAAAGCTTATAAAACCATAGTTGTCACAGTTGGACACTAAAGGACCTTTCTATTCTGGCACCACAATGGGAGATTTGTAAAAAACCTTTCAGTTGAGAGGTGTCCTGGGTTCCAGCAGTAGCAGTCATTTTTCTCCTTCTTGGTAGCTGGTGCAGCGATGTGTTTTTGACTTTCAGCCTGGGAACAGCGCTGATAACACCGATGTTTTCAGTTACTGCATAGTAATGTTTAGGCTGACCAAGGACTTTGTGAGCCTCATGCTCTGTCAGGGAGGAGGGGAAGCCGGGAGGAAGCAGAGACAGGACACCTGACCCAAACTGACCAAAGAGGTATTCCATACCACAGCACGTTACGCCCAGGATGTAAAAATGGAGGGCAGAGACCCAGAAGGAGGGGAGGCTCACTGCTCAGTCGGGCTGAGTATCGGTGGTGAGTGGTTGTATTCTCTTCCCTTGTTGTTTCCCTTATTATTATTATTATTGGTGGTAGCAGCAGTGGTTTGTGTTATACCTTAGTTGCTGGACTGTTCTTATCTCAACCTGTGGGAGTTGCATTCTTTTGATTCTCCTCCCCATCCCTCTGGGAGCTGGAGGGAAGAAAGAGGGGGGAGTAAGTGAGCGAACTGTGTGAGCTGGGCTTAAACCACGACGAGGTTACTTAAGCTAACTTTAGACTTCAGTTAGAGTGGTCTTTCATGTAGCTGTTTGAAGTTAGCATGTGAAAAGCAGAAATTAAGTTGCAGTCAAATGTTTGTATAATCAGTTTAAATGCTCCTAAAAACGATAGAACATGATAATTGGATTTGAAGCATTCTGTAACGATTATTGTCATTATATATGTATGTGTCCTGGGTTCAGCAGTAGCAGTCATTTTTCTCCTTCTTAGTAGCTGGGGCAGTGCTGTGTTTTTGACTTTTGGTCTGGGAACAGCGCTGATAACACTGATGTTTTTAGTTACTGCTCAAATGTTTAGTCTGACCAAGGACTTTGTGAGCCTCATGTTATGCCAGGGAGGAGGGGAAGCCGGGAGGAAGCAGAGACAGGACACCTGACCCAAACTGGCCAAAGAGGTATTCCATACCACAGCACGTCATGCCCACTATATAAACTGGGGGCAGTTACCCGGAAGGGCTAGGTCACTGCTCAGTTGGGCTGAGTATTGGTTAGCGGGTGGTGAGCGGTTGCACTCTCTTCCCTTGTTATTTCCCTTATCATTGTTATTGGTGGTAGCAGCAGTGTTTTGTGTTATACCTTAGTTACTGGACTGTTCTTATCTCAACCTGTGGGAGTTACATTCTTTTGATTCTCCTCCCCATCCCTCCAGGAGTGGGGGGAGAAAGGGGGGGAGTGAGCTAACAGTTGTGTGGTTCTGAATTTATGGCTGAGCTTAAACCACAACAGTTTTTTTTGGCGCCCAGCGTGGGGCACGAAGGGTTGAGATAACGACAGATCTGACCAGGGTGTGTCTAATCGTATTTGTGATAAGCATTCCTTGTTTTGGATTAATAGTCACTCGTCACAATGCTGATTTATTGGCTGTCAAAGCTGTTGCTCTTGATCTCATAATTTCAGCATGTCGTGCCTTACTTACGGCCGGTATTTGCTGTGTTGGTATTTATTGCCTGGGGGCCTTGGGCTAAGGTTCTCGTCTCATTGTACCTTGTGGTAATGCCTTGTAATACAATAGAATCATTGATCATGAAACTGATCTGGCTTGTGTTCCCAGTGTGGTCACCACCTCTATACTTTGGGAGGTATGTAATAGAAGTGCTGAGCAATTACACATCTTTTTTCCCCTCCTCAGATGGTCAACCCGTGAAGGAGACATTCCCTTACGCTCCCAGCCCCCCCACCAGACTGTTTACAGTATTGTTTGAGAGTTCTGAAGGGTTTGAATGGCCTTTGGGTACCCTTGAGACCTGCCTGCTGATTGTGATGGGGATCACCATGTTGGCACACATACAGAGTGTGTTTTACCCATGACCATTTTGTCTGGTCCCGAGAGTTAAGCGGAGTTGGGTTTGGGCCTTACTGTGGTTAGATGACGATGTAGGAGGACCAAGAGATTTTCCCCGGGGCTGGACAGTCATGAGTGGCAGGGTGTGTGGGATAGTATGGGCAAGTATCTAGGCCAGGGACAAGTACAGCAGCTACTCAAACTTCAACCATAACGGACAGCGCAGCTACTCCAGCCCGAAGCACAGCAGCTACACCACCCCCAGCGACAAGTACAGACACTACTCAAACTTCGACCAGAAAGATGAAGAAGCAATGCCAATGCACTTACTACCCGGGGCAGCATCTGATCAGGAGTCATCATCACATGACGAAGAAGAAGAGGTGGCTTCTCGACTCGGACCTCAACTGAGTTACGGAATATGTGAAAAGATTTTACCCGTCAGCCAGGGGAGCACATCATCACCTGGCTGCTCCAATGCTGGGACAATGGGGCCGATGGTCATGAACTAGAAGGTAGGGAAGCCAAACAACTGGGATCACTTGCTAGGGAAGGGGGAATTGACAAAGCAATTGCAAGAGAGAAAAAGTCCCTCAGCCTTTGGAAGCGGCTCTTGGCAGCTGTGAAAGAAAGGTTTCCATGCAAGGACGGTGTTATGAGTTGTTCAGCTAAGTGGACTACTCTAGAGAAAGGTATCCCGTCTCTGAGGGAATCAGCCATTGTGGAGATGATCTATCACATCAAGCCAAATAACCGGGATGTACCCATAGATCCAGATGAAGTCGAATGTACACGACCCATGTGGCAGATATTTACATGGGATGCACCGTCATCATATGCCCATTCATTGGCAACAGTAACCTGGAATGACATAATACCACAAACAGTAGATGAAATGATTTATAAACTCTGAGAGTTCGAAGGCATTCTCACCCCTTCCATCATCTCAGCTGTGGAAAAACTGTCCCAGGACCTCAAACAGTTGAGAGACAATCTGTCTGATCTATCCAGCTCCTCACGTGTACCAACACACGTCTCAGCTATTAACCAAAGGTGTCCTACTGCTTGAGAGAGAATATATAGAAGGTATACGCCGTGGGCCACCCTATGGTTTTACCTGCAGAATCATGGCTAAGACATGATGAAGTGGGATGGAAAACCTACCTCAGCTCTGGAGGAACGGGTGCATGAATTGAAGAAGAGAACAAAGGTCAAGGGTGATCATCCCATAAAAGCTACGGCTTCAGTCTCTGGTGAGCAGGCTCCCAGATGGAGCGGAAGAGATGATTTTACTTCAGCTCCTGGGATAAAGACTAATCCCTGTCAACAAGACGCGAGTGACCAATGTGATGACTATTAGAGGGGCCCCGCCTCCAGCCAGGTGGAGGTAGGGGACAATCGGATTTACTGGACTGTGTGGATCAAGTGGCCTGGCACAGCAGTCCCACAGAAGTATAAGGCTCTAGTAGATACCGGTGCACAGTGTACCCTGATCTCATCAAGGTTTCAAGGGGTGGAACCCATTTCTGTTTCTGGAGTGACAGGAGGATCCCAAGAGTTGACTGTACTGGAGGCTGAAATCAGCCTGACTGGAAGGAAGTGTCAAAAGCACCACATTGTGACTGGTCCGAAGGCTCCATGCATCCTCGGCATAGACTACCTCAGGAGAGGGTACTTCAAAGACCCAAAAGGGTACCAATGGACGTTTGGTATTGCTGCTTTGGAGACAGAGGAAATTGAGCAGCTGTCCACCTTGCCTGGTCTCTCAGAGGATCCTTCTGTTGTGGGGTTGCTGAAGGTTGAAGAACAACAAGTGCCAATAGCGACCACAGCAGTGTACCAGCAGCAATATGGCCCCAACTGAGACTCCCTGATTCCCATCCATAAGCTGATCTGTAGACTGGAGAGGAGTGATCAGTAGGACCCACTCACCCTGTGATAGCCCCATATGGCCAGTGCGAAAGTCTAATGGAGAGTGGAGACTAACGGTAGACTCTCGTGGCCTGAACGAAGTCACACCACCATTGAGTGCTGCTGTACCAGACATGCTAGAACTTCAGTATGAATTGGAGTCAAAGGCAGCCAAGTGGTATGCCACGATTGATATTGCCAATGCATTTTTCTCAATTCCTTTGGCAGCAGAGTGCAGGCCACAGTTTGCTTTTACTTGGAGGGGTGTCCAGTACACTTGGAACCGGCTGTCCCAGGGGTGGAAACACAGCGCGACCATCTGCCATGGAGTGATCCAGACTGCACTGGAACAGGGGCACGCTCCGGAACACCTGCAATATGTTGATGACATTATTGTGTGGGGTGATACAGGGGAAGAAGTCTTTGAGAAAGGGAGGAAAATAATCCAAATCCTGCTGAAAGCTGGTTTTGCCATAAAACGGAGTAAGGTCAAGGGACCTGCACAGGAGATTCAATTTTTGGGAATAAAATGGCAAGATGGATGTCACCAGATCACCACAGATGTGATCAACAAGATAACAGCAATGTCTCCGCCAACTAATAAGAAAGAAACACAAGCTTTTTTGAGTGCTGTGGAGTTCTGGAGGATGCACATCCCAAATTACAGTTTGACTGTAAGCCCTCTCTACTATGTGACCCAGAAGAAGAATGATTTTAAATGGGGCCCTGAGCAGCAACAAGGCTTTGAGCAAATTAAACAAGAGATAGTTCATGCAGTAGCCCTTGGACCAGTCCGGACCGGGCCAGATGTTAAAAATGTGCTCTACACCGCAGCCGGGGAGAATGGTCCTACCTGGAGCCTCTGGCAGAAAGCTCCAGGGGAGACTCGAGGCCGACCCCTCGGCTTTCGGAGTCGGGGATACAGAGGATCTGAGGCCAGCTATACCCCAACTGAAAAAGAGATACTGGCAGCCTATGAAGGGGTTTGAGCTGCTTTGGAAGTGATTGGCACTGAAGCACAGCTCCTCCTAGCACCCCGCTTGCCAGTGCTGGGCTGGATGTTCAAAGGAAGGGTCTCCTCTACACATCATGCAACTGATGCTACATGGAGTAAGTGGGCTGCACTAATTACACAACGAGCTCGAATAGGAAATCCCAGTCATCCAGGAATTCTAGAAGTCATCAGGGACCGGCCAGAGGGCAAATATTTTGGAATGTCACCAGAGGAGGAGGGGGTGATGCTTGCTGAAGAGGCCCCACCATATAATGAACTGTCAGAAAGTGAAAAGCAATATGCCTTGTTTACTGATTGGTCCTGTCACATTGTGGGAAAGAATCGTAGATGGAAGGCAGACGTACGGAGTCCTCGACGACAAGTTGCAGAAACTGCTGAAGGATAGGGTAAATCAAGTCAGTTTGCTGAGGTGAAAGCCATCCAGCTGGCCTTGGACATTGCTGAATGAGAAAAGTGGCCAGTACATTATACTGACTCATGGATGGTGACAAATGCCCTGTTGGGGTGGTTGCAGCAATGGCAACAGAGCAACTGGCAATGCAGAGGTAAACCCATCTGGGCTGCTGCACTGTGGCAAGATATCACTGCCCGGGTGCAAAACTTTGTGGTGAAGGTACGCCACGTAGATGCTCATGTACCCAAGAGTCAGGCCACTGAGGAACACCAGAACAACCAACAAGTGGATAAAGCTGCTAAGATTGAAGTGGCTCAGATGGACTTAGATTGGCAACATAAGCGTGAATTATTTTTGGCCCAGTAGGCCCATGACACTTCAGGCCATCAGGGCAAAGTTGCAACATACAGATGGGCTTGTGATAGAGGGGTGAACTTAACAATGAACACTATTGCTCAGGTTATTCATGAGTGTGAAACGTGTGCTGCAATTAAGCAAGCTAGACGGTTAAAGCCTCTTTGGTATGGAGGACGATGGCCGAAGTACAAACATGGGGAGGCCTGGCAGATTGATTATATCACACTCCCACCAACCCGCCAGGCAAGCGCCATGTGCTTACCATGGTGGAGGCAACCACCGTATGGCTGGAAACATACGCTGTGCCCCACGCCACTGCCCAAAACACTGTCCTGGGCCTTGAGAAACAGATTTTGTGGAGACGTGGCACCCCAGAAAGAACTGAGTCAGACAATGGGACTCATTTCCGGACCAACCTTATAGACATTTGGGCCAAAGAGCATAGCATTGAGTGGGTATATCACATTCCCTGCCATGCACCAGCCTCTGGGAAAATCAAACGGTACAATGGGCTATTAAAAACTACACTGAGAGCAATGGGTGGTGGGGCTTTCAAACATTGGGTTACACATTTACCAAAGGCCACTTGGCTGGTCAACACCAGAGGATCTGCCAACAGGGCTGGTCCAGCCCTGTCAGAACTTCTGCATACTGTGGAGGGGGACAGAGTTCCTGTGGTGCACATAAGAATTTGCTGTGGAAGACAGTCTGGGTTATTCCTGCTTTAGGTAAAGGCAAGCCTACTCGTGGGATTGCTTTTGCTCAGGGACCCGCATATACTTGGTGGGTAATGTGGGAAGATGGGGAAGTCCGATGTATACCTCAAGGGGGTTTGATTTTAGGGGAAAACAACCAATGAACTCAATTGTATGCTGTTGCCTGCTATGTAGCACTTTTATAGCCCACCAACTAGATATCTTCAGGTCACCAGCAGCTGGCCCTGACTTCCCTCTGGCCATCAACCTAACAAAGAATGAACTTTGATGAAACCAAGAGAGTTCTGTGGTAAAGGAACGATCAGCATCAGCAGGCAATGATCCAATGCTGCACACAGCCTTTCCTGCTCTGAAAGACTGTTACAAGAGATGGAACCCGACATCATGGACCGGATGGACTTAGCAGCTTTATAGGGATTGGTCCATGCGCTAAGGAATGATCTCTCTCTCTCTCTGTATGTATATATATATGAGATAAGAGTGATGGTATATTGAAAATGTGGGATCTGAGTATGACTTGAATGGTATGGAATAAGGGGTGGATATTGTCCTGGGTTCAGCAGTAGCAGTCGTTTTTCTCCTTCTTAGTAGCTGGTGCAGTGCTGTGCTTTTGTCTATCGGCCTGGGAACAGCACTGATAACACCGATGTTTTAGTTGCTGCTTAGTAATGTTTAGTCTGACCAAAGACTTTGTGAGCCTCATGCTCTGCCAGGGAGGAGGGGAAGCCGGGAGGAAGCAGAGACAGAACACCTGACCCAAACTGACCAAAAGGGTATTCCATACCACAGCACATCATGCCCACTGTATAAACTGGGGGCAGTTACCTGAAAGGGCTAGATCACTGCTCGGTCGGGCTGGATATCGGTCGGTGGGTGGTGAACAGTTGTATTCGTTTTCCCTTGTTGTTTCCCTTATTATTATTACTGGTGGTAGCAGCAGTGTTTTGTGTTATGCCTTAGTTACTGGACTGTTCTTATCTCAACCTGTGGGAGTTACATTCTTTTGATTCTCCTCCCCATCCCTCCAGGAGCGGGGGGAGAAAGGGGGGGAGTGAGCTAACAGCTGCATGATTCTGAATTTATGGCTGAGCTTAAACCACGACGGTATGAAATACTGTAATTCAGCAAAAATTTAGAGTTTGAAGCCCATTGGGAAAATCAGCTCTAGAATTCTGTTTTTTAGAGTGGTATCCACCATTATAGAACCATTGTTTGAATGTTTATTTAGAAATTTCTGAGTTTAGTCAGCTGTGTTTTTTGTATGTGTTTGGGGTTTTTAGTTAGTTTGGTCTTAAAAATGTGAGCATTGTGTTCACAATGTTTTGTGTATAGTTCAGATATGAAGAATGTGCAAAACCTGGTTACCCAAAGAGTAGTTTGAAAGAGAGAGGAAATAAAATTTGTATAGCTGGCAGCGTGGACTGTCTGGAAGCGTTTGGATTTCCAGCTCAATACTTGTTACCATTATGGAGTTGTGAGATGTTGAACCTGAACTATCATAATTAATGACTTTGTGCTTGTCTCCCTCTTCCGCTTTATAAATCGTAAGCAGTCTCTGCGCCTGCTTCTGGGAGTCACCAAACCATGGATGGATTCATGGTCAGTCTTAACAGAAATCTAGGCGCAATTTATATGTGATGTTGAGTGTTGTGACATCAGCTTCTGGAGTCTTGTTATGAATGAATTTAGAAGTGCAGAAATCAAGCGAAGAAAGATTGAAGCAACCTGTGGTGTAGTGTTTGGTTTTGTTTTCTGTGTGTTGGATTGTTTGTTTGGGGTTTTTTTATTTTTAATCTGGTAGAATTAAGAATACTTCTATCAATACAGCTATCGAAGCCAAAAGATCATTCAGAAACTGAAGTATGGGTTTTAATTTGTTTCAGTTATCGTATATCTGGTATGTCTGTGTGACTTGTCAGTATAGCTACTCATGCTGCTTTACTTCTTACGTCTTATTAACTATGACTTAATTCTTCTCTCTCTTTCTACTCTCTATGTGACCATTTAACACCCTTCCTTCCTCCTCCGTTCTTGCTGTTGTTTTTTTTTTTTTTAATGCACAGACTGGCCTTTTCAGTGTGTAGTGCAAGTTTTCTTGATTCTTGTAGACTCTGTTGTAAGTGAAGGCCTGATTAAACCCATGAATTTACCTGGGCAGAGTGTATGCTGTTAATGGTTGAGCTGGTAAACAATGTACACATTAAATGAAACAGTTCACTGAGCTCTTCTGGCTTTATAAGTCAACTATGTAATAAGTTGATTTATTGGCAGGAACTTTTTATATCAAAACAAACCCAGCAATTTAATGAAAGAAAGCAGTGAAAGATGGAGATACTTTGGTGATCTTTTTCAGTGAAGTAGTTCTCAGAGGAAAGACGACCAAAGGAGCAGCAGAGGGTTTTCTGGACACTAGACAAACAGCTGCACTGAATCAGCCTCCATGTCTGTGTAGCCTAGCATCTTGTCTCGGGAGCAGATGATAGTTATGCATAGGCAAAAACATAAAACCAGTAGCCTTCGTTAGGAAGTTGCTGCTCTTTGATGGAAAAAGTATTAATTTATTGTGTATTTAATCAAGTTAAAATTCCGAATATCTTTTTGCAGAGAATCAGAATGACTAAAAAAAGGAAGCATCAAGAAGATTTCCAGAAAGTGAAATTAAAAGTTGGGAAAAAAAAGCCAAGACTAGAGAATGCAACTGATACTACCTTCAAAACAAAGGCCATACAAATTCCTGAGCAGCTCAAAGAAGATGGAGTGCTTCCTACACAAAATAGAAAACTTAACATAAAGGTACACTATGACATTCTGTTCTGAGATTATAGAAAATTACTTGTTATTTATGAAGGTTTGCTATGCTTCCTAGAGTTTAGAAAAAATGTTTGTTTAAAGGAAAGCCAAAACAACCCAGCAGTGTCTGATTACAGCCCCTTTGTCCTTGGCAGTAGTCTGACCAATGAATTAAATGAGTCAAATTGTTGGACTAGCGTATAACGCAAAGGAAGGCTTTTCTGCAGTGCAAAAGCTAAATTTGCATGCTGGTTTAAGTATCTGAGATTAACATTCAATTTTTGAAAGTCTTGGATCATAACTTAAGGACAGGGTTTTAAAAACTAAACTTCCTGAGATTGCTTTTAAAAAACCTTGTTTTTCTTTCAGTGGTGGTTGTACTTTCCTTCCTTTGGGTTGTCTTCTATCTCTTGCAGCTCTCTCCTTAAACTGAAAAAAGCTGCTGAGACTGAGATTTTGTAGTTCTACTTCTGAGAACATGTGTGAGAGGACTTATTTTTGGTCGTTCCTCTGTTAAGTCAGTAGGGTTGTGCATAAACTTTAGAATGAGGAGCTTCTAATTACCTGAAGGACAAGTCATGGTATCTTGTTTTTCCTGTCATTGGATTTTGATGATTTGTTCATTGTTTTGCTTTAATATTGTGTTTGTTCTGAACATGTTATGCTGTTCTAAACAGCAGTACATCATCAGAATAGATTCTGTATTTTTGAGTGTGTAAGAAAGAAATGCTGGAAGTAGGTGAGGGAATTTAAATTGCTTAAAGCAGTAATACGTTTCTTTCCTTTTAGGATCTGCTTTCACAGATGCATCATTATAGTCCTGGGGTTAAACATAATGCACTTCTTGGGCTCAAAGATCTGCTGTCTCAGTATCCATTTGTAATTGATGCACACCTTTCAAATATAGTAAGTGAGGTGGCAGCTGTGTTTACAGACAAGGATTCTGGTGTCAGAGGAGCAGCTGTTCACCTGCTGCAATTCTTGGCTTCAAAAATAAGAGCGGAACAGATTGCTCCATTTTTTCCTTTGGTAAGTGCCCATCTCTCCAGTGCCATGACTCATATCAGTGAGGGAATTCAGGAAGATTCATTGAAAGTCTTGGACATTTTACTGGAAGCGTACCCAGCACTTCTCACAGACCGCAGCAGTATATTGTTGAAGAATTTTGTAGAGCTTATTTCTCACCAGCAACTGTCAAAAAGACTAAAAAGCAGAGAGAAACTTTCCTGGATGCTTTCTGTTAACCCCAATCGCAGAGTAACCTCTCAGCAGTGGAGGTTAAATGTACTTATCAGGCTCAAGAAGTTTCTCCAAGCAGTGGTAGATGGCTCCAGTGAAATAGAGGATGAAGGGCTTCAAGAACAGAAGGACAGCCCTCGTTCCGTGAGGAACCCAATCTGTATAAGTTGGAAGGTCCGTGCAAATAACCAGCAGTGTATACAGCTGTTTGAAAATGGTGGCTTACGACCAAAGATCAACTCGTCATTTAGACTGAGGTGAGAAAATGCTAACTAATTTGGGAATTAATATCAACTCTGCGATCACAATGTTAAACTGCCTTTTGTTGCTGTTGACGACAAGAATTTAACTTTTATTGTGGGATTGTCCCTTAGCCATATCTAGGGCATTCAGTGTAATTTGCAGTCTTACTGCAGTGGCTTGAAAATATAGAAATAGTCACCAGATAACTGTACTGAGTGTATATGATGGACTTCCCCGTTATGAAGTACAAGCTTTATTTTATGCTATTCATAATAATTTTGGAAGACCAACTCTAGTGGGTTCTTTTGGAATGCAAACTGATGACTACAGGTTGTTGCAGGATGTCAGACCTGGGGCAAGCAGACATATTTCTTTAAACATAAGCTAGTTTCTTAAACTGTGATAATGAATTTTATGGAATTTTGTACTTTTACCCTGAAGAGTTTGTCATAAATTTAGGAGTCTCTTTTCTTTGAATGTAGCTCCTTTTCAAAAGGATGGCATGGTAAGATGTGTCAGGCTGTGTGAGTTCTCTTGAGTTTGATTCTATATATTTTTAATCAATTCACTAGTTTATATCTTTACTATGGATAAAAGATGTCTGAAGCATGTTGATGAATATGGAAGAAAATATAGTGTGCTTAAACACAGGAAAGCTTGTGTGCTTTTTTGTGATATGCTACATAGATGTGAGCTGAAATTAAGGGAGAAACAACTAACCATCTTTATGTCTCTTCTTCCTTTCTAATTCACCCACTCCTCAGACTAGAAGGGAATCTCTCACCCCACTTTACGGTACAAACATTGACATCCTCATGTATATACATTTCTGTAGATGTTGCGTACCTGCTGGTAGGAGACCTGGAATGACTACTTGAAAACCAGAAACTGTTTAGTCATTACACAGCACTTCTAATCCATAGGTATTAAGGTGGTTTTAAGAGAAACCATGATCCTTGTTTTACTTCTGTGAGGAGACTGAATAAGTTTGGTGTAATTGCTTTATACACCTTATCTAGGAGGTCAGTGGCAGAAAAGGGTATAAATCCCACTGCCTAGTCCATTGCTATGTCCAGCTCATATCTTCAAATTAATGAAGTGAAGAAGAAGAGGTGTTCTCTTTCAATACCACAGGTGTTGGCCTGAATTATCAGGTAGTTTCCATCTCTATCATGGAGACACACAAGTGAGACAAATCCATTCCCCCTCTACAAGGCTTTCAGTATATAGCCTATTATTTGTGGTAAGTATAGGAAATTTGCATTAAGCTAAGTAAAAGGTACAGTTTATTGTCATAGAAGTTGTTTATATAGTATAAGAGTTCAGTCATGACCATTAGTATCTGCTGCGGGTAAAATTCTGGTTGGAAACTAGGACCTGTGAAGTCCATCTGAGGCAGAGGGAAAGGTTCAGTGCTGGGCACAAAAAATAGTCCTATGGACTTCATCTCTGCAGTCAGAAGCATATTATTGTGTACCACCATATATCAGAAGATTCTTGTATTGTGCCGTGCATGATATTCAGTGTGTGATATACCATGCCCTGTAATATCTGAAGATGCATTGTATCCAGGGTCTAGGAAACTAAACTTTACATCTGGTGTAACCGGAACTGGATTCTGCTTTTCTGAGGAGCTAGATTTTGGTGAAACATCGTGATCCCCTTGTGGTTATAAATACTTAAAACAAGGCATTTGCAAGCGTGAGGAGGAACCAGAAGATTAGAAAGAAACATTGCTAGAATCCAAGGCAAGACTGGCAAAGCAAACTGATGAAAGCAGAACAGAAGAATGAAAAGAGAATGAGCATCTGCAGAAGGTACTAAAATGTTCTCATTTTCTTGTATTTGCGCAGATTTTTGATGTATTCATTTTGCACAAAGGGCCAGTACAGTTTTTTTTAGTGGATGTCTGCAAAATTCTCAGAGTGGAAGTTACTGTGGTGTTTTTTTGTATCTGTCACTGAAATCTTTTCTGATGATCTGGAGGTACTTTATTCTGCCTTTGCCAATCCCAGCTGTGGCACTTTACAGGGCATTCCCAGCCCTGTGCTGTGACCACTACTGCAAGGACAGAAATTACTTCTAATAAGAGGTGCAAAGCATCTGCAATGCTTGTTCAGTACTTCCAAGATCTCAGTGTGTGTGGTTTTGTTTAAAGAAGTCAATGGACAAATAGTCAAGTCCTAACTATAGACAGTGAGTTGACCAAACAGTAAATGGTTGTGGTGTGTATTGGTCAGATCACTAATACTCAAAGTAGGTTTCAACTTTGTTCTTCAAAAAGTAGGCTTGCACACACTACTAAGAATAAGCAAAATTTTTAAAGTTCCTGTATCGTTTTAATCTGGCAAATTCATTGAGTTGGAATGGCACCTCATTGATAACCTTGCAGTTATGGAAAGGGGTTTTCAGAGTCAGTTTGTGGTATTAATGTTTAGTAAAAAGTGAAGCTTCTGACCCTGGAATGCTGGATGATTCAGCAATACAAATCTTAAGATTTGATTAGTTTCTATCACGTGCTAGGTCTTCCTACTCTGTGTGAATTAAAGCTTACAGTGAATTAGGAGACAACGAGAATATATCCTCTGCCGTATGTGCTGACTCTTGCTGCTTTTTTCATTAGACTCATTTCAGGTGTGGAAAAATGGAAACCTTTGCAACTTACGTGTGGTGACATCAAAGCGTGTGATTGTTTCTTGGAGTGGAAGTGGTGGTGCTGAAGAGAAATGGTAGAGCTTCTGTTTCTGCTGAGAAAGGACAAAATGAAGCTGGAGACAGAAGTGAAGATGGCTTGAGACAATGTCGTGGTTTAAGCCGTAACTCATGCAGTTCACTCCCTCCCTCCCTCCTCTTTCTTCCCCCCCACTCCGGGGGGGATGGGGAGAAGAATCGAAAGAATGTAACTCCCACGGGTTAAGATAAGAGCAGTCCAGTAACTAAGGTATAACACAAACCACTGCTACTACCACCAATAATAATGGTGACAAGGAAAATAACATGGGAAGAGGATACAACCACTCACCACCCGACGACCGAGCCGTGAACTAACTCTTCTGGGTTCCTGCCCCCAATTTTTACATCCTGGGCATGATGTGCTGTGGTATGGAATACCTCTTTGGCCAGTTTGGGTCAGGTGTCCTGCCTCTGCTCCCTCCCGGCTTCCCCTCCTCTCTGGCAGAGCATGAGGCTCAGAAGGTCCTCGGTCTAACCAAGCATGCTAAGCAGTAACTGAAAACATCGGTGTTATTAGCGCTGTTCCCAGACCGAAAGTCGAAAACACAGCACTGCACCAGCTACTAAGAAGAAAAATGACTGCTGCTGCTGAACCCAGGACAGACACCAAGATGGAAGACAAAGCACAGTGAATAAATGTGTATATGGTGTGACCCATGCAACAGATAGAAATGAAAAATACCTTTCACTTATTGTACTGCGTGTTTCTTTGCCGTAGTTGTCAGCGCAAACAAGAAAAGGAGGCCAGTAACCTGGCTTGGACTCTGAGCCATAAAAACTTATTAATTTCCAATGACTTTTCCTATTTTAAGCAGCAGAAAGTTGTTTCCTTGTTTCTGTTTCTTTTATACTTACTTGACTTCCCTTTACTGAATTCCTGTTGTCCTCTTACTATAAAATGGCATATATGTTACACAGTTGGTTTTGTGGTTTTGGTTTTGTTTTTTTTTTTTTTCTTTGTTTGTTCCTGCTTTATAAAAATATTGGCATTTTAAAGAGAAATGACAGCTTAAGGGGTGCACAGATATCTTGCAGCTCCCCTCATTAGTATTTCATGCCATATGAAGTTAATATGCTTTGTAGTGTTTCTGAGAGCTGCTTTACCATTAACGAGTAACAGATGTGGGACAGATTAACGCTTTATTTGACATTGAACCCTTCCAGTTCCCATGAACCTATATTGCTAAGGATGTTGCACTAATCAAATGCGTAATGGACAGATTACAGTAATACTTTGTTACTGTCGAGCAGATTTTATTTATCCCTGTGGTTGTGAACTTTGAATATTTGAAGGAGCATTACCTTTAGAGATGGGGCTTCTTTTGCAGGGGTACATGAAAGCTGTGCTGAGTATTCTTCCCCAGATTCTGGCAGGTAGGTGGAGTATTTTGGCACAGATTTTTCCTTCTTTTTCCCTCTTTTGCTTCAGAAAAGTACTGAAATAGTTGTGTGAGCATTATACTTTTGTAAGAATCTTCAGGTATGTGTCGCCAGCTTCTCACGTTTCATGCACTGTTCACTCTTAATGGGGGAGATTCTTGGTTTTGTGTTCCAGAAATACATTGCTGGAATCCAGTGCTCTGCTGTAACACCAGTATTATTTTCAGATAAACAATTAAAGACTTTACTACTTCAGAACTGTTTCAGCCAACTACTGACATTTCAGTATCTCAGCTGAGTGCGTAGTCCTGTCATGGCATAGCATTTACAGGACAGCCTAACCTTATCAGTGAGGTCTTGGTATCAACTGCATTGTCCAATGATGCTTTAGAATCCATTGTGGTTGTAACTGGAAGATGGGGTTTGTCTACTGTGTCTTTAGATGACTAGGTTCAATGTACCCATTTTATGCATATTAGAAAGTTAGAATTATGGTGGGTCTTCACTGCTGTGAGTTAGAAAACAAAGTAATCATGGAAAACGATGTCAGAAATCATCAGTTGAAATTATTGTTGTCTTTTTTTTTCTGTTTTTTAACATCTCTGTATTGTTCAAAATTAAAAATAGTTATTCAGAGGGTTTTTTTTTTGTTTTCTTTGAAGAATCTTCATTTTAAAATGGGTACAAATTCCTTGACTTACCCAGGAGTAGGATTTGGTGATTTGTTCTGATAATCCCTTTTGAAACACAAATGAAGTGCTGGGGGGAATTCCTTGTTTTTCTTGCTTTCTGGGGGATGTTATTTTAATTTAAAATATATCTCCTCGTGTTTTGATAACTTTTGTGTAACTCCATGTCAGATAATTTTAATACTTTTCCAGCTAGTTTCTCTCCAGAGCATTATAACTAAACATATAAACCAAGTTCTATTTTTGCAGAATGATTTTTTTTTTCATATTAATATGAAACCCAGTATGTTTATTATAGCTGGAGGTGATTATTAACTGTAATAAACCTCATGCATTTCACAATAGTTTGTAGTCAGTTTCATTATTTTGCTTCAACGAGCTTAAAGCTTTTTCATTTTGTTGTGCTGAGTACAGTGAATTTGATCTGTTGGTGGAAGGTGATGCGATAACGCAAGTCATGTTTCTCCACTTTATAGGCTTTACATATAACAGTGGGGAAAGTAATACTGAAATCTAAAATCTAAGGAGTTATTACAGAAGTACACAGTCTTGCGGGGAGATTTGGGAGCAGGTTTGTTGTAGGTGGTTTGAAGTCATTTTTGTCCTGACTGAAATACCTAGCAAGAAAGCAAGCAAATGTTTAATATATTAAAAGAAGTAATTTTTGCTGTTATTCAGAAAGCAAGAAAGTGCTATTACTCTACTCTGTTCTTTAAAGTTGTGATCTTTATCTTTTTTCTTCTTTTTTTTTTTTGCTTTTATTATTTAGGTCTCTGACAGGTGTAATGGACAGTGCAGAAAAAGGCCTGTCCTCGGCTGAAAACCTAAAAGGTTTTATTGAGATAATAATTCCATTACTGATTGAGTGCTGGATTGAAGCATCTCCTGCACAATCAGCTCCCATTCTTGGAAACCTCTTGGAATCAGACTCTCAGCAGCTTATGCAGCAAGTGCTTAGTATAATACATTTATTGTGGAAACTCACAAAGCGACATGATGAAACATACAAAATGGTAAGGGAGAAGTGATCCATGGCATAATGATGACAGTTCATTTTGTTTTGATTGGAATCTAGTGATTTGGTGATTGGAAACAGTGGAAATATTTCATTAAGAGAGAAAAAGCCTAGGTTTTGAGTGGAGTTTGAGTTTGGATTTTTGACAAGTCTTTTTACTCTAGAAAAGAATCTGTTGAACTGAGCAGTCAGTTCAGCGAGAGTCTCTGGGAATCCTTGACAGACTGCAGCAGAAAAGCTTTCGGAACTGAAAGTGGCATTGGAGAAGGGGAGCATTTTGTATCCCAGATAACATCTAGAATATAAATTTGGCAAAGTGTCGAATGTTTGTTCCTTGGTTTTATGGGTACAAGAGGGGAAATGAGCAAACCTTAAATCCTTGGAGGTGAACAAAGGTAGGGACTAACAGTGGTATGAGGTCAATCCTGTGATTGCTTGGTGCAGCCTACATTTTTGTGTCATGGTTGGTAGCATCAGAAAACATGGAATCAAAACCTCAAGAAGAATTTTGGAAAACGTTCTCATTATTTTGTCTGTCTTTGATAAATAAATTGGTTTTATTTTTTGGGTTTTTTTTTTAATCTTTGCTGCTTTTCCAAAGATTTTGCGAGCTGAGAAAGAAACACACTTTCTATTTTGGTCATTGAGAGTCATTGGAAGGAATGTCTTGACAGCTCTTTGCTTTACCTTTATATAGAACTGTAGGTCCATTTGCTATACAAAATCTATGCATAGAATAAGTGATAAACATTTGTGGAATCATTCCATTATACCAGAATTACCCACCAAACACAGTTCTAGGGGTGGATTCAGATGGCTGAACAAAATGCGCTGTTCCCCCTTTTCCTCTTCAGCTTTTCTAGAGGGCCTCTTGGAAACAGGCAGTTGACAAGGTAAATACCTGTGGCCTACTGCTCCTAGCCTTTTTCCTTCTGGTACTGCAGAGCTGCTGCCCTTAGCCATAGGGTGTCTGCATTTTGGTCACATGGAAGGAGTGCTCTTGTGTCAAGATACGAGCAGGCTTAAGTACATGAAATTGCACTATGACCTTAGGATGTTTAGGGGGGAAAAATTATCAGATACCCATACAATCTTTTTTCTGGCATGTTGTGTTTTTTATAAGATAAACAGGGTTGTTTTTTTTTTTACTGTATAGTCACCTTTTTATATCAAATGAATTCAAATGCCTGAGTTTGAAAATGGAAGCTTTGTGTGCTTAGGCTTACAGGCCATAGTGGTTATTACAGACACCTTGGAAAACCACTCTGAATATGCTTAGTGGGAACCTATTATTCTTTGAGATAGTTTAATGGTCATCCTCTGTTCTTAATACTTGAATATCAAAAAGATTATTCTGCCTGACCAATTTGATAGCAATTCAGGACTTTTTTTGTGATGAGTTCTTCAGGACACTTTATGTAATGGTGACTGTGAGTTTCTGCTAACCCACAAAGTAAAATTATTTTTAGATGTTGAAAATAATCCCTTTTTGTATGAGGATGGCCTTTCTACTGGAAAACTTTTTGTCAGTGGGCTTTGAACAGCAAGTACACTAATAATGGGGAAAGGTGAAGGCAGTGTCAGAATCCATCTTAATGGAAACTTCAGGACAGTCTCTACAAGTAAATCAAGAAATTCCCTTTGATGTTAAGTACCCTGAAACAATCAATATAAAAGCACCTTCAGTTCCTGCCTCAGTTTAATATTGCATATATCCACATTAGTATGTGCCAAGAAAATACACTAGTCCAGTCTGGATTAAATGTTGTTGCTTAACTTTGACTTACAATTTTACTCCCTTGTTTTATGAACCTGGAGGTCTGTGCGCAGGACTTCACATTTACATCTAAAAGCAAATATGTATGAACACTTCAAATAGAAGATAAAGTTCCTGGGTTTCATTGATTCCAGTAATGGATTTTGGAAGATGATTGCATCAGTCTGTTTCACTTACTACCATGTTTTCTGAGTGTCATCTGCTTTCCTTGACAGGATCTATGGCTCCGAATGAATTACCTTGTTGATTTCAAACACCACTTCATGCGTCATTTTCCTTACTCTTTACAAGAAACAGCAAAGCACAAGAAGAAAGACTCATGCAAAGGGTAAAAATAAAGATTTGGTTGTTTTTTGTTAAGATATTGCATAGGAAGTCATCTGAATAGCCTGTGATAGAAATTAAAATGCTGTCCTAGAGAAATTAAAGTATTTTATTGACTGCTTGATCTGGAATTTGCATATTGCTAAAATGGCGATTTGTGTTAATCTGACTAGTTTCACATTTCTGTATGTTTTCTTTAGCTGACTGCTGAATTACATCAAAACATAGGTAAAACTTCACTCCCTCTCTCCCCCATTACTCTGTTCCAGTTGTATTACAGGGCTGGATAAATACAGCTGGGAGGGGGGATGGGACACATTGTGGTTACCCTTTATGGCAAACCAGTACTGGAGCAGGAAAAGCCAAACACATGTTTCTTCACTATTAAGCTGGCAGAATGCGGGCAGTAATTTTGTTCTGGTACAGGCCAGTAGCAGGTTGTCTCCCCTTCTCAGCTTCTGGGTATGAGACTGTAAAGTCTGTTCTGGAGCTATTCTGTACCATTGCAGCCAATGTAGAACACTGGTACAAGGGGTATCAACTTGTCTGTCTGTGTTTCACATATTTGCAAACTGTGTCACTGGAGATTGAGCTGTAGTGGTAGAACTGCCTCTTTCTTATACTAGGGGTCTACCATGGTGCAAGTATACTTGAGGCTGAAATACCCTTTGATACTTCTCCTGTTGCATTTTCCCTTCCTGGAAGGGTACATAAGTCAGAAATACAGTATAGCTCCTTAAATGCTTTCGTTTCAGTCAAGTCTTACCCATTAAGTTTATAAGCCAAAAGGTGTTTTGCATTTCCAGGTTTTGACCTGAACACTCTTTCTTGAAAATATCAGAACTGGTAGTTAGGCAAGGCAAATTCAACCATCTTTCTTGTCTTACAGATGATATCCTGACTAACTGTACTTCTGTTGATCCTTCTTCATTCTACTCCTAAGTTTTGTCCCATTCTTGCACTTCAAAAATAAACATGTTGTTGGATAAATGCAGGAAAAATAATCTGTGAATTTGTGAATTCTTTTTTTGTGGTTGTTTTGACTGTTACTTCAAGACTTTTAGAAACTTAGCTTCATGCCATGAAAATAAATAGTTGCTTTTGTTTTCCTTGCTTATCAATATATTAGGTTAAAGGCCTGCACTTCAAACCTTGCGTGGTGTTTTGGGGCTTCCTTAGTGACAGAACAAAAAATTTCAAGCGCTCAGTTGTCAAATGTGAAGACTTTAAAATGTGTCTTAGCTTTAAAACTTTAACATGATTTTTTTAATACATAGTATAATTTCTGCCAAAGTAACATATATTGAAAGGCACAAATATTTTTTCTGAAATCTTGCTTTTCTCCCTGTCTTCCCTGTTAGGAACAAGTATTGTGTGACATCCTCAAACAGTGTAGACCATCTTTTACTGAACTTAACCTTGTGTGACATAATGGTTTCACTAGCAAGCACTTCAACACTTCAGATGGATTCTGGTTGGCTGGATATGATAAGGAGATTTGTGACAGATACTCTTCAGGATGGTAGCAAGCTGAATAGCAAGCAGGTGAACAGATTGCTTGGTGTGACTTGGAGACTAATGCAAATACAGCAAAACAAAGGTAAGATATGAGTAGTTTCTGAGAAGCAAAATTATGCACTGACGAAGAGCTTGATTTATTGCATTTTCAAGGCAGTTCATCTTACGTCCTCGGTTGTTACATCATAATGTATTTTGTTTATAGATGTGAATTGAATTTCTTGGTCATATCTCTGCGTATATCATTGAAAACTGCTTGATTTTTAGGAATGCTGTTAGATTTGTGCTGTTGATATACAAAGTGTTAATATATTTGTGTAGCTGTTTTCTGTTTTTACTACATAATATGTTATAAATAGGAAGATTAGTTTTCTGCATTGAAGGAAATAATTATTAGGATGTAGAGGTGCATGATACTTGAATATTTCAGTCCTTATTTAAAATCATTAATATAGCTGGTAGGCTCCCTTTTAGTACTGTCAGATGACCATTCTAGTTCTGTGATTACATGGAATGCCAAGATAGTTCTGATGCTGTATGATATTTTCCAAGCTGTTTTATTTTAATCCTTTTCCAAGAGAAAGCACATCTCCAGTTGTGACTTGCAGGACCAGTGCAGTATTTTGGTTGTGTTGCAGCTAAGACCTTGGCTGACATGTTTAAGTGATCGATGTAAGACTTTAAGAAAGGAATTTTTCAGTACATCTAAAGGTGCCAGGAGTCTGTTGTGTCCTAGCAGTCTGATAGGAGTGGATTCCATAGCCACATAGCCAACTAGAGTTTATAGAAAACGACCTCCAGAGATCCCTTCCCACCTCAACCATTACTGTGGAAGAAAAGCTTCCTTCCTTAATGCTTTTTTATAGTGCGATAGGAATTCTGAACTGGATTGTGTCAAATGATACTGCAAAAGTTGCTACATGCTAAAATTATAACTCCAGTTTGTTTAAAACCTACCTGACATTGAGATTAAGGGCCTGAGAGGTTATGTCTTCTTCAGGAGACAGTATAAAAGAAAAAATGAACCATTGCAATAGATCTACCTGGTAGTTGTTTTATAACATTTGGTACTTCCCATGGAGTTAAATGTTAATAGTTATAGAGATACAAATTATAACTCTTCTGTGTGTTTGTATAAACCAAGAAGATTGAGTAGCACTACTTCAGATTTTTCATGTATTTTTTTTCCTAGTGGCAACAGAACCCTTGATCAAAGCAGTATATACACTATACCAGCAGAGGAATCTCCTCTTTCCAGTTCGTACGTTGCTTCTAAAGTTTTTCAGCAGAGTTTACCAAAAAGAAGATTTGAGGACTCAAAGAATCAGGTAAAAAACATTTGCATGTTCTTTCATTTCAATACAGTATATTTATTTCAGAAGATAGAATACTGAACTTTGATGTAGATGTTACAAAACTTCATTCTGAATCTGTTGTGGCACTGTCACTGAAATTTGAAAGTTTAGGTTCTCTGTGAGATTAAGATGTGTATTACCTTATTCTTAATGTAAATACCAAAGAGATCTTAATGATTTAAAATTTAACTTTTAATAAACTGCTGCAAGCTCATTGTTACTGGGTGCGTGGTAGTCAGTAAGTGTGTCAAGATTGCATAGCTATAGCCATAGACCATTTCTTTTACTTCAGCCCAAGGTTATGGACTTCTGGCTTAGGGCGTTTGGTGGTTCTGGTAGTGTCTGTCTAGACTTTTGTACTTACTTTCTTTAAGAAAAGACTGCTTCTGGTTTGGTTTTTTTTTTTTTTGATGTGTGGTTCTAAAGACTAGGTTTAAGAAAATATTCTTGTATTTCTGGGTTTCCAGTTTCACGCATCTATTAGATATCTGACTTACTTCGAGTAAGAGAAGCTTACTGTCTATATTACTGTTATCTTACAATGAAAAAGTGTAATTTGTCCAGATTGTTTCCCAGTCTCAACTTTTCCAGACAATATTTTTCAGCTAAGTCATCGGTTCCACCTATGTAAAATCCTTAAACAGACATCAGGCTACATCAAGCCTACCTCACTTGAAAGCTGCAAAAAGACGCAAGATCATACCCATGATAGCTGTTTCTGCTACTGGATAAAACCTCCAAACCTCAGGGCCCCCAGAAGTACTGGTATCTACCAGCATTCTCTTCTGCAACTCATTTGCTTTCTTAAATCTTATGCTGTGGTAATGCTGGAGTACATGTCATTAGACCTACAACCTGAAATATCTAACACTACTCTATGAACATTGTAAAACTATAGGGAATTTGAAAGACAGGAAAAAGTCTTGGGAATTTCTCATTTCCTTCGTCTTCACACCCAGAGCGAAACAGATCTTTGTCATAGTAATTTCCCTGAGGTTACATAGCCACTGTTTTCTGCACTTAGATGGAAGTCTTGAGCATCTCATCTAGTTTCATGTCATCATCTAACTAACTAGAAAGCTTTAACTTTCTATCTTTAGATAGAAATCACAAATAGCAGTAGTCTTCCTGTTGTTTCTCTGAGTATTCTACCCAAATTGTGTCATTTTTAGTAACAGAAGAATTCAATCACACAAATTCTATGCAAAAAGGATAATTGCACTTACGTCCAACAAGATGTTTTAAGACAACATTATGTTTATGTACTGTACTGATCCATTTTTTTTAGCAACAAGTGGGTTTGGTTTTGATTGTTTCTTTTATCAAGATGTGGACTGCACAGTGGATCCTGACGTTCATGTTGTTCTGTTCAGTTTGATGTCATAGCCCCTTCAGCCCTCCCGTGACTGGTCTCATTTCATGTTTATTTTTTCCTCAGAAGCTTGTCAAAAGCAGTTAATGAGGAGCAGAATTCATGTTGGAATGTTTTCCAAGGACTTTTAGGTGAAGCTGTTTTTCTCTTAGGTGTATCTGATTCAGATGCTGGGTAGGAGCTTTTGGCCTGTTATTGCCCTGTGAAAGAAAACTCAATTGATTTATTACAAGTTTCAGAATTAATATTTGGGTCTTGATGTTAATTATCTTCACTGCTAATCACTACACACACATGCATGGTCAGTGCATGAATGTATGCAGACTCTGCGTGTGTGTGTGGTGTATCTGATACCCCTAATCACTACACACACATGCCTGTATATACACTGATAAGAGACTCACCCACTTCAGTTTTGTCTTCTCCAGGCTTTTTCTACTGCTCAGCACAATTGATCTCTCTATATAAGGCCCTTTCCTCTTACATCATGGATATTTAGTTTCCTTTAAAAGTTTTTGGTGAGAGATTTTATTGGGTGTTTTGAAAATGAAATAATTTTTACCATTATGCTAGTGTTGTTGACACCTTCGAAGACCTACTTTGAACTCCATTTACAGTAAGCAGCTTCATTCATGTAATCATCCCTTTTGTAGTAAGCTGGTGAAATGCTTTTTATTTTATAAATGATACTTGACTTGAGAAGCTGGGGTGTCATAGATACTGTAGCCCATGAATCATAGAAACATAGAATAGTTAGGGTTGGAAAGGACATTAAGATCATCTAGTTCCAACCCCCCCTGCCATGGGCAGAGACACCTCCCACTAAACCATGCCACGCAAGGCTCTATCCAACCTGGCCTTGAACGCCGCCAGGCATGGAGCGTTCACAACTTCCCTGGGCAACCCATTCCCGTACCTCACCACCCTTACAGTAAAGAACTTCTCCCTTATATACAATCTGAACTTCCCCTGTTTAAGTTTGAACCCATTACCCCTTGTCCTCTCACTACAGTTCCTAACGAAGAGTCCCTCCCCAGCATCCCTATATGAAAGCTAAGATTGATCTTTAAGATTGTTTCAGTTTGAGCTAGAAAGGATAAATAAAAACAGACTTGTAAGGGAGGTTGTCAAGTTTTAAAGCTTAGCATCAAAGATCTTTAAAGGAAAGAAAAAGGCTAATTACATGAAGTTTCCTGAAGTATGAATGATGCTAATTGGTTGGAGTGGGGAAAGGAGGTCTGGAGAATCAAGTCATAAATACAAATCAAAATTTGTCTTTGGCTAGGGAGGAGCTCATAGAAGTTTTTTTTCTGCTTCCTGACCAGCTTTTAGGGGGGGGTTAAGCTAAACAGGGCTTGCAGAGAATGGGAAAAAAGGAACTGATCAGCAAACTTGTTTCATTCGTATCTTTCTGAGAAGCAGATTAGGAATAGCAATTCCTTAATGTCAAGCTGAATTTTTTGTAGGATATGAAAATAGCCAAAGCTTCTTAACCGTCACACTATAAGATAAGGAAAGAAGTGGCTCTGAAATCAGGATAAATTCAGGGTGTCCTTTGATATTGAAAAGTGTGGCAAGATATTATTTATAAAGATTATTGTAATTTGTGTCAAACACAAGGGATGGTCAGAGTCCTCACATGTGGAAACAACAGTGTTATAGACAAAACTGGGTCGAATGCTGTCAAATGAATGGAGAAGAGGAGGATTAAGTAAATTTTATTCCAGAAACGGGGAGAACTTGTGTGTGAAAATGCAGATAGAAAGAACTTTTGACTATTACCTTAAAAGACAGGTAATGCAGGTTGTGGATGTGGTATAAAAGATGGCATCTTACTTAGAAAATACAAGTGCATGCAATGGGATATAGCACGTAAGTGACAACAGTGGGAGTGGTGTAACTGGAGACAGGCTACTTATTAGAGTTCCTCGGAGTTCTTACTAAGCTAAACTTCATATTATCAAGAATGACTGGCACACACAGCAAGAAGCATTACCTGAAAATGAATTGGAAGAAATGGATTACCTGAGGGAATGGTGGAAGAGGTGTATTTGTACAAAACAAAAATTGCTGCACTTAGCAACTAACAGGACTTTTTTTGAATGTAAAATTCAAGCAGGCAGTTGCAAACGGTCCTGTGATTGATATTTCTACTTCTACATGCCTGCCTGTGAGCTAAGGTTGGGAGTTAAAAAAAGCGAGTGTAACTTTTAAGATACTAAGCTGTAGCAGAAGATACATGGAAGTATTGTAATCTTTAAACAAGGTATTTGATACTTCGTTAAGTTATAGTTACTCATGCCCAAGAAAGACCAAATTGTAAGAGCTGCAGGGGCAGCCTAAGCTATGGATTCCTTTCACTCATGTTTGAATTGGTTAAAATATCTCAGTTGTGCTTGCTTGAGGCTCTAGGTAGAACCAATAGTGAGCTAGACATTGCAGCAGAAACAAGTAAGATCTTAAGTAAAAAGCCTCTTAAATTTAGCAAGTGAAGAAATCTGATCAGCTGAATGGGGTTAAATCCATGGGCCAGATAGATGTGCAGGGATATACCTGAGATGGTGGAGAAAGTTGTCTCGTGAAAGTGAGGCCGTTGTTTGTCATCTGTGAAAAACCATGGTGGCTGTGGGAGGCCCTGCATGACTGGGAAAATCATAGTATACAATAGTTTGGGTTGGAAGGGGCCTTCAGGGGACATCTAGTCCAACCTCCTTGCAATGAACAGGGACATGATAAAGAGAAGAGACTGCTGTTAACCCAACTTGAAGGGAATCTGGGGAATTTCAGGCTGATAAGCCTCAGCTGGTCCCTGGGAAGATCATGCTGCCCATTGCTTAGAATTAGTGTGTGAACATGTAAAGTACTTGGGGGTAATCAGGAACAAACTAGCATGTTGGTAAAGCATGATTTGCTTTTATATACATGATAGCCCTCTTTGACAAATGACAAATGACAAATGGCTGCATGGACAAGGGGATAGTGCTTAACACTGCACTTAAGTAATAAAGTTGTTTTGTGCCATGTTCCACCAGTCGCCATTTTCATTCTGCTTTAAGAGGTGTCTGAATTGAGAAGCATGACATCAGCAAAGGTAGAATTGAATCTGTAAGTCTAGTGAAAGCGTAGTAGCTTAGTTGGGGGGTTAAGCAGTATGGAGGGTGTAGTAGTGTCGTAAGCTTTTTAGCCTGACTCATAACTCCTTAAATATAAACTGATAAAACTAATGATAAATGGGAATGTTGCTTTGCCAGCATGCAGTCATTTCAGACAAATGGTTTCTGAAAGAGTTGAAAATGCTCAGTGCGAAACCTATGGATCAAATAAATATTTCTGATGTAAATGTTGTAGCACACCAGTGTGCTCAGATCTTCTGGTGAAATATTCTTGGCAGATCACAGTATTGCAATTTATTGTAATTGAATTGTATCTGACACTAAAGCCAACTTAGTCAAGACTGGAAAGAGTAATTTTTTGGGGGCTTCATTGTTTTGTTTGTGTGTCCACCACCCATCACCCTACCAACCCCACCCCCCAACTAATTTTCCTTCTCTTTTTAGAAGTCGAAGTAAAGTTTTGTCTCGTTGGTTGGCTGGCTTACCTCAGCAACTCGCTCTGCTTGGCTTGAGAAACCCTGAGCTTTCGAATCAGCTGATTGATATCATTCATTCTGCTGCTTCTCGTTCAAACAAGGAATTACTACAAAGTTTACAAGCCACTGCTGCTCGAATCTATGGTAAACTTTTACGCTACAGCATGATGAGCGTTGTCTGTTGCTTGGTGGGGAAGTTGCCCTAGGTGGAAAATACTGGTGTTTCTCTCCTAGGTGAATGTAAAGTCTGTGCATGTGGGGCAGGGGTGGAGATTGGGTCAATCCCTTATAATAAATGTTAAACTTGAATCGTAGAATAGTTAGGGTTGGAAAGGACCTTAGATCATCCTGTTCCAACCCCCCTGCCATGGGCAAGGACACCTTCCACTAGACCAGGTTGCTGCAAGCCTCATCCAACCTGGCCTTGAGCACTGCCAGGGATGGGGCAGCTGCAGCTTCTCTGGGCAACCTGTGCCAGTGCCTCACCACCCTCACAGGGAAGAATTTCTTTCTTATATCCAACTTTAAATCTCCCTTGTTAATTGGTTATATTTATGCAGGTTAATAAAGGTTAAAAATATGTGTGTCATTTCCTAAGTGCTAGTAACAAGATTAAAACCTTCAGTTTAAGTTAGTGGGACTTCAGTCTGATAGACTAAGAAGCTTCAGCTTTTGTGAAAGCTGCTTTTGGTAGTATTGATTCTCCTTGGGTTTTTCTTTTTTTTTATCCCATTTCATCATCCTTCCCCTCTCCCCCCTCCCTCCCCCCAGTCTTATATTCTCCTCCCTTCAGCAAGTGCTGTAGGTTCTTAACTAAATAAGAATAGTTAGAAGAGAAGAGGGATGGTGATGGTGCATTGCATGAGGCGCTGATGCTATATAAGTGTTGGGAATGGCAGCACTTTGTGTGTTTAGCTTTTGACTCTGTGTGTGTGTGTGTGCCGGCAGATCCGCTGGAGGGCACGCTGGTGCTGCTGCCGGCCGAGGCTCAGCGGCGGCTGGTGCAGCTCGTGTACTTCCTGCCCTGCCTGCCCGCCAGCCTGCTTGCCGGCCTCAGCCGCTGCTGCATCATGGGCAGGATGTCCTCCGAACTGGCCGCCACACTCATCGGGATCCTGCGCATGAGGTACGGCGACGCACTGCAGTTTGCGCTGCAAAATAACCCAACCAATACCCCCTCCCTGCCCCGTTAATAAAATCACTTCAGTTAACTGGAAGGCTACATGGTATTGAGCACCCTCTACCCACTGGTCATCACTGGTGGTCTTTCTGCTGCCACTGATTGCAGCTTTTTCTTGTGAATACTTTGATGTGACACTGTTGATAGTGGAAACTAACAAACCCTTGTGTATTCTCATGTTCTGCTTGCTTTCAGATTTTAAAAACTTGATTTTCCTCTGATTCATAGAATGACAGAATGGTTTGGGTTGGAAAGGACCTTAAGATCATCCAGTTCCAACCCCCCTGCCATGGGCAGGGACATCTCCCACTAAGCCAGGTTGTTCAAGGCCCTTGTCCAACCCTAATTACCGCACTTAAACAGCCATGTCATAGTTGCTAGGCAAGTGTCTTGTTAGAAATTATTCACACTCCTGTTGGTTTTGTACTGGCTTGAAAGACCGTTAAGTTTTTATCTGAATTCGGGGGGAGAGGTTGCTGTTCACTGAAACCAGTGGAGGACTTCCTGGGATTTCACAAGTGTTTTGCTTTGCTGCTTCTGGAAGAAGTATACATGATTTTCTCCATTACTTGATATTGTTGAACCTTGGATAAATAAGTAGGGATTAATCTTATATGGATTATGCTTAAATTAATATTTTTTTCTTAAGGCTTTTTGGGACTTAATTTTTTATTTAAATATGATGCTACACAGTGCACTGCCAAATACAGACCTGTATTTGCTGTATATTATATGTCATGTATACAGACATATTGGCTATATAATATCTGAGTAAGATGATTAACATATTAAGTGATGGTGATGGAAATTTATTATATCCTATATATAATGCAATACCACTTTAAAAATGAAAATCTGTCTAGGTTTGGGAAGGTGGATCTCAAATTTTATTTTTAAGGAAGAAAAAGTTTCTGCCATATACTGGAAATTCAGTGGCAAACCATACCTAAGTCAGAGACAGTCATTGTGAGAACTGAAGTCAGTAAGAAGCATTCGGGAACTTATTCTGTTGTTAGATCTTAGCAAATTTTCAGTGTGGGAGGTTTTTATAGTAATAGCATAACTGTTTTCTAAAGATTGTGAGAAAGCTGCAGGTGGGTTGTAGGCATTTGATCTTTTTGGCAGGAGATAGAAGAGGCAGCTGGAGGGCAGTGTTCATAACAAAAGTCTGTTACATGCTGACAGCAGAGGAGGAGTAGTAAGTTCTTGTTTTTCAGAGGTGCAAAGAAAGTATTATAATTTACGGCATTTGAAACACATTTTAAACTAAATTGGATTAAAAGATTGTGGATTATCTACCCAAGAAGTCAACTTAAAATAACTAGATGAAGAAGCAGTACTAATGCAGTTATACTAGTGCAGTTTCTTGTTTTGCTAAGCCCTAACAGTCCTTCTTTTTCTGGGAGATTGCAAGTTCTGGTGAAACTTGGAAAAGAGGTGTTTCTTTTGTGATTAGGTGGTGTTTTTATTTGATAACACTGCACCACCTCATTGAGAGGGATCAGTGTTAAACACAGGAACTTGATCAGTCTTCTTTAGAAACACATCTGAAGATATTGCAAATCGTTGGCAAGATTAAAATGAGTCTTTTACAGACAAAGTGAAGACAACAGTATTGAAAAACGCATTTTCACCTTTATAGCCACCTTAAACTTGTGGGAGTTTTAAATGGCTTGTCTGTGATACATTTTTTTACCTGTGGCTCAGTTTCTTAATACATAGGTGAAACTTGTTTTGTGAACGATTTTTTTTGTTTCCCCTTATTGTCATGACCATGGACTTTTTTTAATCCTAAAACCTTTATCATAGGGTAGCTTAAAAAATCAGAGAATTGAGATGAAGTCAGAAATGCTAGTAGTTGCTGAGGGGGTTGTCCAAAAAAAAGTTGCTTTGACAACTTCAGCATGCAAAGTTAGGGAGATAAGTAACAAGATTAATTTCTCCAGAACAAAAAAATCTGATACATCTTTTTCCTTGGAAAAGAAATTGTACAGTTAAGGAGACATTAGTAGGTTTTCTAGATGTGAACCTTAGCTCGGCTTTACAAGTTTCATAACCTGTCATTGCACACAGGATACATGAACTAATTTTGCATCTCTTATTAGAAAAGCCAAGCTGAATTATTGTGTCCAGTTTTGTGCCTTGCTTTTAGATAATGATGCGGGCAAACTGGGTTGAGTTGAAAGGAGAGCAGGCAAAAATATTATAGTAAATTGTGATAATGAGGGATGATTGACAAATAGGTATTGTTAGGCAGATAAGGCTGGAAAGAAGGGGGAACCGTGTGTGTAAAAGGCTGTTGACAAGGAATGGGAGAATGCAGTTTTAGCAGGATTATCAATATAGAATTATAAATACAGTTTTCTTCAATGTCAGAAAACGTTTGGTTTGAGTGCTAGCAAAATTTGCTAAAAAGCAGAGTTATATACTGCAATAGGCTGTGTAGGAAGGGGTATAAATATACTAGGTATATATATAAATATACTAGGTATATTTATACTGTATAATACACTGGAGGTATCTAAAAACAGGCTGGACAAAAGTATATCATGAATGGCAGGAGTAAATCTTGGAAGTAGAGGGACTAGGTAACTTCTGGTAGTCATTTACAACTCTTCTGATGCACAGTTAAACATCCAAGGTTTTGAAATGAACGGTACTGTAACAAGACATAAGTAATTTCACATCTTGTTTGTTCTGTGTCACAGTCTGGTTCATGGGGCACTTTCTGTAGTTTTAGATGCTGATTGTTTTGCACAGAGGAACTGATAGAAATCAGTCTGTCGGGAGATGTCATTTCTGGGTCAAACCGATGTTGTCAGTAGATGGCACTGTTTTTCTTCCAATACCTTCATGTTCTGTTTGGTATGGGGGACGTTTTTATAAATTTCTTTTCTTCTGTGCCACCTGCTTATCTGTAATGCTTTAAATGGGTTGCATTCAGGAGCATCAGAGGCTCACTGCTGTATTTGGTACTTGTTCTTAATATCTTTAGAAGCCTTTATTTCTGCATTATTCTCAACCGGCAGAGCATGTATGTTTTTACATGCATCTGAGAGTGCACATACATACGCATATATGCCAGGGAGAAGCTACATTAAACTGGATTTGATGAGAGTGCATATGGATGATAAGACTGTTTCAATTATTCCAGGAACAATCATTATAACCTCAATGAACTTGTAGCTATTTGTGTGTGTAAACTATGAAAGTAAATGTATCCAGATGGTTTAAACCACAGCCCTGTGATGATATCAGGTGGTAACATTAAATTGTAATTTTTGCATGTTAACTTTCAGATTTTTTTGTAGATTAGAAATGAATTTTGAAGACATTCAGTGGTTTCTGCTTATTTTTGCAATGATCAGATGAATAGCCATGTGGTCTGTAGGAGCCCGTTAAGTGAGCTATGGTGGACTCTGTGTGCTGAGAATGAAGATGGTGTTGACACTGTCTTCAGATATATAATGAGAAGGTTTCTGAGCCTGAGAGAGGCTGTTAAATTATTAGGACGGTTCCTGTCATGGTTTGGTCTATACTCACTAAAGCTTCACCAATTAGCACAGGCCAAGGACTGTTCTGAAAAGAAAGCTGAAATGCGGATAGCCCGTTTTGGATCCTGGTATGAACATGGCCAGATTTACAGTAATTGATCTCTGTGCCAATGAGCAGATGTTGCTGTTGTTTGGGTCGCTGGGACATCTACAGCTGGTGAGTTTCAGGTGAAACTGAGGGACACAAGTTGTTGTCCTGACGTAAGTTCCCTGCTGTTCTCTAATCCCTGGTGTAGAGGGTATAATCCCTTTATACCCTGCTTTCCCTACTTGTAGGGCAGAGGGCTACTTCAGAATGGATTCTAAAGAAATAGCAAGGCATATGCTTACTTGTTTTTCTTTTGAGTACCCTTTGGAAGACTGGCTTTGAGGCAAATCTTTTTGTCAAATATGGAAATGTGTTAAATGTTGTGAACTCACCTTTCTTGTATGTGGTAAATTGTCTTGTTTGCCTGACAAAAGGGAAGTCTGCTGTTTACAACCCAAAATTTGTACTGTAACAGTTGCAGAGGAGCATGACTTGTCAGGCTCAGTGGTTTGGTTGCTACTTCTTAATGACTTTGGGGTGATTGAATAGTGGGTTTTTTTGCAAATGCAGTTTTGGGTTTTTTCCTTCCCTTTTCTATAAAGAAGGATACATCAGATGATTAATATATAATCCGAGTTCGTCCTGTGATATATTCTGTTCTATGAAATACAGATTAAGAAATGCAGATTGAGAATTGTGATCAAATACATAAACCGGGGAGTTAGATTGCTGACTTTAGGGGTGAAGTTCTCTTAATATGTCTTGAGGTACAAATAAGGAAAACCTGTTCAGTGTACTTACATAAATACAATTTGTTTATGTGCTCTTTTTCAGCATAACTACTTAAATTCAATTTATGTGCCTTATTCATGCACAGCAGTTATGATTTTAGACCTTTTTATCCATTGGAACAGTGTGTCTGGAAATTATTTCATTGTAATAGAAAAGTGGACAGATAATATTTCACTGCCTAGATAAAAAACAATGGGACTTAATTTATGGCATTTCTCCCTTGAAGTAGGGTCTCCATAAATGAGATCTCCAATGGCTTCAAACAGCCATTTCTTACTCTTGTGGGGCACTTTCCCTGCTGGGGTCTTGCAAAGAGTTGTTGTTCCTGTTGTTGTAGAAACTGAGAAGGGTGAGGACTGTATAAATGAAAGCTGAGTGCTCTCTTCACAGCAAGACATAAATTGTGTGGGAGTTCCAAGGCTTCACAGGTTTGAGAGCTCTTGGGGTAGCTTGCGTTCTGCTTGTCATACCTGTAAATGGACTCTTAAGAGATAGGGACTTTCCAGACGATAATGGGGGAACTCATCTGATGTCTGATCATGCAGCCAGGCATGCTTGTTGATTCCTGCTGTCCTTCGGAATCTAGTGCTTAGGAAGAAGTGGGATAGACATTTAATGTCTGTTTGGTATAAGTTATAAAATTCTGTGACTCTAAATGTACTGCTCAGAGATGTTTCAGGGTCATTCTTAAGTTTAAAATTTTATATAGCTATTTCCTTTATAAGTAAATACTACTTTTATCTATTCATCCTAGTCGTGACCCGCGGTCTTGGACAGTATAGCTTGAGGAAGGCACAGTGAGAAAGCAAAATGTATGTAACGAAAAGCCTATCTACTATTTCATTAAAGACTTTTTGAATGTGTTATAGATAAGAAAAAGAAAACCATTATATTCCCAAAAAGCATTTCAAGATAGAGAAAACCTGCAGAGGATATGTTAACGTGTTATTGACCTCATAGCATCCTTCCAGTATCTGAAGGGGGTCTATAAGGATGCTGGGGATAGACTCTTCATTAGGGACTGTAGTGATAGGACAAGGGGTAATGGGTTAAAACTTAAACATGAGAAGTTTAGATTGGATATAAGGAGGAAGTTCTTTACTGTAAGGGTGGTGAGGCACTGGAATGGGTTGCCCAGGGAAGTTGTGAATGCTCCATGTCTGGTGGTGTTCAAGGCCAGGTTGGACAGAGCCTTGGATGACATGGTTTAGTGTGAGGTGTCCCTGCTCGTGGCAGGGTGTTGGAACTAGATGATCTTAATGTCCTTTCCAACCCTAAGTATTCTATGATTCTATTGTGAACAACACTGATAGAAAATTGAATACAGTAATTCTCATACAAATGAAGTCTAGAAAATATTTCAGAACAGTGTATTTTCTTTTAAAAAGGATGACAAATAAAAATAACTTCCTTACCAAAATACGTTCTTGTTTAAAAAAAAAAAAAGAAGAAAAAACGCTATGAAGTCCATTACAAATGGCACAATAGAAAGTCAACTCAATAGACCTTGGAGAGTAAATTGAAAGACATAGATGTATAGTAAGGTATAGTAATTATAAATGGGTTGCTGAGGAAAATTCAAGAATAGTAAGGTCTGTATTCACCATGAAGTACTTTTCCTGGTTGTATTTTCACACCCTCTCAATTTAGAAACAAAAGTGGAGGAGGAAAGCGTTAAAAAGGTTACAAAAATGCTTAAGGCGCTATTGAATATAATCTAAAAAGAAGAGTGTGCTCCCAGAATGCCGGCATTCCCCTGACTGGGTGCTCCTGGTGATGAAGGGTGAAAGATTAATTTTTTCCTTGCTGCAAGGTCAGAAAGGATCCATAGTTCTTAAGAATTGCATTGTGGAGTGGGTTATGATGCATTCCATTGTCCACATCTGGCCAGCAAATTTCCTTTTCCTTGCTCACTGTTATGTAAAGGTCTAGGCCTTGAAAGAGGGGGAAGGCTAAGCTTATGTTTAAGGACACGGCCCTTTGAGTTTGTCTCCAGGTGGTTGTTTGTAGTTTGATATTCCTAACCAAGGGGAAAAGAATTATGTTGCTGCACTTACAATTGCACCAGTCAGTAAAAGTCTTTTGCTCATTAGTGAATGTGTCTTTCGATATGTGCTCTCCTTTATAATGTGTAAGCAATTCTTTTCTTCAGACAACCTTTGCAGCCATGCAGCAAATGAGCAGCTGACAGGCTTACTTTAACAACGCATAGCTCAAATTGTTGTTTTCTTAAAATAGGGCTCGTATTTTTCCCCAAATCCCTGGTAATTCCTTACAGATGTTTGTTGTATTTTTTGTATTTCAAATGGAAACATTTGATCCTTCAAAAGAGACAATGAAAGTTAAAACAAGAAACCCCTCACACTAACAAGCCATTGCCTACATATGGTAACCTATTAAAGGAAAATGAAGATAAAAACTCCTCACGTACTCTCAGAGTTTAGGTTCAGGACCTGTGCTACATGGAGCTAAGTTGGTGTGAATGATGAGGTGGGTACAGGGCTAGAGAATTATTCAGATTAATTTTTTTTAAGTGATTTCAGCATCAGTTTGTGACAGTATTGGTTTCCTGTCTCTCCAAGAGCTAGTATGAAAACTGAGAGTGCCGATCCGTGTTAACAGTGTAACACAGTCTGATTTGATTAAGTTAATGCAGGAGTTTATACTTTATTGCAGTTGCATTTCAGTTTGACAGAAATTATTTTTCATTAAAGCTAAACAGGAATAATAAATTATGCCAAAGCTGAGATAAATACTGGCATAGGACTTTTTAGTGTTTACAAAGAATGTATTTTGCAATAGTGCAAGTACATGCCTACACTGGGGGAAAATGTTTTCTATTTTTCTTCCATAAAGGTGCAACAGTACTGGTATAGTACTTGCATGAGGTTTTGCTCCTTTTAATGTAATTGTTTGTACACACACAGTTCCTGAGAATCGGAACATGGGAGTGTATCAGGACAGACTTTTGTTCAGCACAGTGGCTGATTGATGGCAGTGGTAGATTCACAAGTAAACGCTTGTGGTATAAATCTGTCTCCCCACTCCTGTTCATACAAGAGTTCATAGGGTATCGTCCTACATATTGTGGTCCTAGATTGCATAGGAAAACTCATCCCTGCTTCATGTGGTGGAAACAACTTCATTATGATCCTTGTTTGCAGTGTGGTTATTCTAGCTACTGTAGAACCACCACTCTGCTGCTTTTATTTCCCAGGCCTTAACTGGCCTCCTTGATTGGCAGAAAGAGTTGCTCAGCTGTATCCTGATGAGCTGCAGAACAACAGAATGTGCATCTTGGAAAGTGGTGGTTTGTCATCTTCCGACTGTAGCTTTGGCAAGAAAAAAAAGAATTGACTTGATTAGCTGCCTGCTGCTATATGAAGTACTTTGGTTTACTGAATAACGTGGATGTTGTCAGTGGACTTTGTCGTCTCTGTGGGTTGTTCCTGAATAGGCTGTACAGCCTAGTGCCAGCACAGATCTTGTGAATCTCCAGTGACATCTGCCTTCCGCTGTATGAGCTGATCAGTTAGTTCTACCTGCCATATCCTACCTTTAAACCAATTATCTCTTGATGTAAGGACCTTTGTTCCTACACTGTGGCTGCTTAGTTTTCTGGAATGCTGGAGGTTTTTAAGCATTACAGGGCCTTCTGTATTCATGTGCACCTACATGTACATCTAAGAGATATGTAAGGCAAAAATTGTTTTTTTCAGAAACCATTCTGTCTGTTCCCAAGAATGACACAGGTACTACTCCTATGTCAGCTAGTTTTATCTATTGTTACAGTGTGTAATAATGTGCCTAGTGCAGGCATTAGAGAAACAGACTTTAGTTATGTGCAACTTTAAAAGCAAACAGCAGCCCCCTCCCCCAAAATACATCATCACATTTGCCACTGCTGAGTGTGCAGGGTCTGGGAAAGTTTTCTGCTCCTGATGTCTTTGAGAAACAATTTATTAGTAGTATCTTAGTAGTTAAAGCTCTTGCTGAGAATGAAGAAAATCTGCATGCGCTGCCTTCATCTGAAGGGGAGGTTGATTTCCTATTTCGTAACAGAGTGACTTAGTCATTGTACTATTCTGAGGAGGTGTACTTAATTTAATAAGATACAAATGAATTATATTAATTGTATTAAATTTTCATGGAGTTGAGGCCTGGAATGCAGTTAGGGGTTTTTTCAGGAAATGGGTGAATCAGCTGGTGGTTGTGCCTATGAATATTTACATGTTCTGTGTGGAACAGAAGTATCAGTGGAAGAAACAGGGGAAACTCCTCTTAGTTTTGGTTTTTAACCTAGCATTAAAGAAACAATTGTGGGAGGCCTTGGTTTAAATCTGATCAGTGGTTGGTAAAATAAATTTAAATTAGGGTCACCTGCTGCAATCTTAAGTTTGGTTTCTCAGGCTGTTCTCTTGCAAAGGTTAATATAATTCTGTAAAGCTTTAGGAGCATCCTGTGCTAGAATATTATCTGTTATGGTGGTGGAAGTACTTTCCCGGAAGGTGAAAGAATTGGTTTTGAGCAGAAACCCCAGACCCTTGATCTTACACTTCTTGAGTTCTGTAACTTTCGCAATCATGAACACAAAAGGGTGGTAGTATCAGTGCCTCAGAAGAACTGTGAATCTTGCATTTGCTTTTTCTTCCTCTATTTTGAAAATACTTAAAAGCAGAACTCGTGTGTTTGTGGGCAGTTGAGATTCCTTACGCTTTTTAGAATTTGATAACAACAACAAAATCAAAACCCCAACCCAAATTCCAAGAAATTTGCAATGCTCGATATGTGTGTTGCTGTCCGAGGTGGAGCGTGAGCGGTGTGTTTTACAGGAGGAGAAGTGGAAGGATAACTTCTGAAATTACTCCCAGCAAGGTTCGTCAGAGTTCTTCTACCAGAGACCCTAAATTACCCAGAGACACCTTATGACTATGTAGGTCAAAACGAACACTCTAAACCTGAACCAGAAATCAGTTGGTAGCTAGTTTAGGTCAGAAAGCACAAAGATAAATAGTCTGTGGCTGAGAAATAACCACTTGTGCACAAACTGCTGTTGTTTTGTTTTGCAGCTGTGTGATACAGCCCAACCTGGAAACAACAACAGTGTGAACAAAAGCAGTGAGGTTTGGCTCGAGTTAAAAGTTAGCAGCAAGTGATAAAAGGAATGCATTGCCAGTTGCAGTGACTGGGAAATATTTGCTATGCTAATGGCAAGAGAAGCAATGATTTTTAAGTTAATTAGATTCAGCTTTTCTTTCAATACCATTTGGCATGCAGAGCAGGTTACCTAAAGGTGCAGTTCTGAAGTACCTCAGTAGAGAGGCTTTCATGGAGAGCAGGTAATCTTATGGAAATGACAACATGTAATTCATCATAGTTAATGTGGGTTTGGACTAGCTGACTGGAGAGGTCTCACTCACATGCAATTTGATAACAGGTTCCCTTTGTCAGTAAAAATTTATTCAAAAAAAGGGAGGTTATAATATACTTATCATCTCTGCCACGTGTAAATGAGATACTTTCTAGTTAAATGTCTAACATGTAATTTACAAGTATCTTGGAAACATATTTTTAAAGTGCACATAGTTCTTAATTATCCATGGTAGTCTTAATATATTAAGTAAAAATTCTGCAATAATTTATAATGTATTTGTAGTATATCACGATCCGCTCTAGAATTAAATTTTTGGTTTGTGTTTTTTATTTCTGATTTCCTTTAACCTGAACCTCAAAATTGAACAGCTTTAACTACCTTACAGGCACTTGTGTTCTAATATAATTGAGGCATTGATAACTGATTAGGCTGGTATTTAAACAAACTTCTATGCTGTAAAACTCTTCTGCTTGTATTTGTAATATTAGAAAGACGTTGGTCTTGGTCTTCCTGTGTTCATGTTAAATTCTTGCATCCACTGGTCCTATTAGGAATTCTACACATCTACCTGTTGCGTGGAAGATATTTTTATATCTTACTATTTTAAATCAGATTCTGACAAGCTTTGTCATGCAAGTCCCTACTCCTTGAATTTGGGCTTGTTGCAAGTTCTTTCCGTGTTACATGTCTTCCTGCCTGAGGTACATGGATCTGATTCTTTCATGAATATTCACCTTATGCAGAGAAATAGGTTGCAAGACCTCTTGCTGATTTAGTTATGTATGAAATCTCTTTGTGATACTATAATGAATCAGGCTGGGACCTCCTTGGAAGGAGGGAAGAAAGTCTCCCTTCTCCTGGAAGAAGACTAATGGCCATGGCCAAGGGATTAGTTTCTGGAAAACTCAAATGTTGGTAGCCAAGTGGCAGCCTTATGAATGGAGAGAGACTACAGGTTAAGAAAACGAAGCAGTGAGGCAGGCCTCGAGGAGGACTGAAGGCCTCCTGGAAACTAGAAGGGACTATGCAGAGCTGCCTGCACTGCAAAGTCACTAAGTCATCTGAAATATACCTGGAAATAAGGATTTGCCATTAAAGATACAGTGTGAAGTGGGAGCTTTATTTAATAAAGCTTTCCTTTGTTTTTCCCCTCTCCCGCTTGGAATTAATTATCCCACATGATAGTCTGATTAAGTCCTGATTTCCCCCCCCCCCCTTTAATTTAAAGGAATTTTGAAATTCTTTTTCTTTTTTCTTTCGAGTAGCTCCAGACATGTGCATATTCTAGCTGTCATTATTGTGGATGCTGAAATATTGTGGATGGATTTTCATGGGGTTGCAAAATTTATATGCCTGACACAAGGTATTCCGAATTTGATTATTTTTTTTTTTTGCTCCCAAAACATGGAGCTGTAAAAAAGTTTTCTGCAAAACAAGCTTTCCAGAATGTTGTTACCCATGAGCAAAGCCATTTTGGCTGTTAGTGGGGAGGAATTGGGGGAAAAAAGTGTTCTGAGACAGATAGCTGGCTTGGAAAATTGCATTCATAAGCTCTGAAGTTTTGCAAGATTGTAAGAGCAGAAAGCAGCAATCCCTTACAGCAAAGATCCATAGTCTACAGTGCAAGTGCCAAGAGCAGCGTATAAGTAAATCTGAATGTTACACATTTTGCATAATGTGATGTAGGTCTGAACTGCAGCCTTTTGAGGGAGGTGTGTGTGAGGTGTTACTTGTTCCCAGCTCCTGGCTTTCTCCTGATTCTACACCAATACACAGGCAGGACACTGCTGTTAGGTGGTCAGTGGTGTCTGTTTGCTTCTAGTTCCCACTGCTTCTAATTTGAGAAACAGAATGCTCCATTTCTTACAGATTGCTCTTAGAAAGGGAGGTGTCAGGCAGCTTTGGTAATGGGTTTGCTCTTGTCTTTGCATATTGCTCCTTTTTGTGTTGTAAATCTCAAAGCAAGTTTTTAATTTAGTTGTGTGTTTAACAGCTTTAGCTACTCTGAAATAGATGCTGAGACTGGTTTTAAATGGGATCTCTTGTTCATGTAAAGAGCTGTATTAAAAGTAGTGGATATAATGAAAAATACAGCCCAGCTTTGTAATGTAATGACTTCCACCAGATAAGGGAAATGAAACTAATTTAACTTATGGTGTATTGGCTGTTATCACTAAATTAAAGGTTGTACTGGTATTTCTGAAAAGTTGCTATCTCAGTAATTTAATCAACTTAACAACCTAAGCCCATGTAGGGTTACAAAGTTCAGTTATCACTTGTCTTGAAAAGAGCAAGTTCTGGTTTTGAAGCTATTTAAAATGCTGTTCTACCAGCAGCAGTTAGAAACAGCAATGCCAACATTAACAATTTAGTCATGCTAATTGATTGTATTGTGCAGGTAGGTTGTGAATTCTTAATTATATGTTTTTTAATAAACTATCTGCTATTGGTTTTGTGTAGATCATCCTTTGCAGGCTGGAAGTGCCAAGTGCAGGATAATTCAGTGAATGATGTGGACTATTTCAGCTTCTTGTTTTCAACCCTTATAGGTAATACATGTGAATGTCATAATTCAGAATTAACAAACTGAAATCCGTTTTGATAGTCAATTACTGGATTTAATGTAGAATTAATGGTGTAGTAAGTACTTCTTGAAAGTAATTCTAATCTTGCTATGTATTTTTGATGTGAGATGCCCTTTTTTCTCTTGGTCTGGTTTTTGACACCCTATTTTTACACTTTGCCATTTGGGCTGAATATTTACATACTTTTTTTTCTTCATTCTAGCAACTTTCTGTAGCAAGTATGAGGAAAACCTAAATTCAGCATTTGACACAAGAATTTTTTTCTCTAGATTTAGGTAAATGCCTTTTATTGGCTCATAACTATAGAAACGAGCACCTCTGGGATTTCCTGTGGACATGCTCATGCTATTAAAAACGTTCCATCGGAATAAAGTAATACGTTGAAGTGAACTGGCCAAGGCCAGCATGTGAGCAGAATTACTTCTGCTGCTATATTCTGACTCAGATATAAAAATAGTTGTAATCTGTGGTGATGCAACTTTGGGAAATTACAGTGCTTAAAATGACGTAATATTGCTGAAAAATATCTTCCAGCAGATTCTCCTGTGGAAAAAAGCAAGTGTCTTTTCTGCATCACCCCAGTCATTCATAGTGTTCAGCTGCTTTGCTTTCAAAAATTAAGGGTTTTTTTCCTTGAAACTGTCAAGAGAGTGCTTTAGTGGTAACTGAGGAAAGGAAAGCAAACCCAAAGTGTCTGTTTTGGAGCAGTAGTCCTGTTTTACTACAGCATCTAATACCTGGCTAGAAATAATTAGCCAAACTAAGTGGTTTTTTTTTAAACCTTGAGGTTATGTTAGAAGGTTACTGAGTTATTGTGAAGATGTGGTAAACTGTCTTGTGTTATACTGTCGTGCATATATATATGTATGCATGTACTAAAGATGCATACATTGAAAATAACATAACATTAGCCTCTTACAGTTTTTATATGACATTGTAGTTTAAATGGGTATGCCATTGATTTTTTTCAAATACTTGTGTTCTTTCAGAAGCCAGACTTTGTATTTTGATATGCCTAATTTAAAATACCAAGCAAAAGTTTTTCCATGAAAAAATGTTATATAGATATAATTTAAAAGACAGTGTTTGTCAGTGATGCTGTTGAAGTAGAACAGTGCTTGGCTTGTTTTGTGATACTGTTGTACTGCTTCTTTTTCTCTAGGGTTTTCAAGAGAGGAGTTGACTAGTCTCCAGGGCATTAGAGGAAAACCACACATTAGCCAGTCACAGCTTTCACCTGTCCGTCTTTACCTCACTGATCTGGACCAGTTTTTACACCACTGGGCTGTGACAGAGGTAATATATCAGCACTAATTCTAAATGACAGCATACAAACTGGGAGTGCTCTCCATCCCTTTTCCACAGATGCCTAAATCTTGTTATGAGCTGAGTTGAAAAAAGAATGAAGAATATAATAGCTGTCAAACAGCCAATGTTCTTCTACAGCCATCAGATAATATTTTGAAGGAAGCTGCTTCAAAAGTGAAATGTTCAGACATGCAGTATGCAAAACAATCCTTATGGAAAAATGGGTAGAAGCCTTGGTGGAAAATTCTGAAATGCTAATAAGATTAAAACCAGCAGTATGTTTTGGCTTTCAAAACTACATTAATTGTGAAAGTACTAATTATAAAGAGGTTTTTTTGGGAGGAAATCCCACAGTTAATTGAAAAATACTTGCATTAAATGAGATTTTAACTTGGCAGTAATGGCATTGGTGATTATTTAGAATAACTTCTGGTGCTTGTTTAATAAAAATTTACTGTGAATTCAGTTGGTGACAGTGAAGTAGTTTGGTTGTAGATAGCTCGTTTGTGCCTTTGGTTCCTGGTTGCAAGTTTGATTTACTTCTCCTACCACAATCTTTCCAGTGTTGTGCTGACATCAAGGAGAGTCAGTATTTTCAGAAATTTAAAACTTGCTTTTGTTAAAGTACCTTTTCGTGGGAAAGATCCAAGGTGCTCTCTCAGGTTTGCAGAACTGGATGGCAGCCATTAAGCAAAAAGCTGGGTATGCCTGGTTAGTAATGAAAGAGCATTTGGACATCCTATAAGCATTGCATTACTTCTGCAGTTATATATGAGTCTGAAGTCTTTTCTGGAGACGAAGTTATGAAAGGGAGAATAGGAACAATAATCCCACATGTCAAAGATCTGAAGAGTGATGAGACCTTCTAGGCCCATCTCATTTTTTATACTCTTAACAAAAGGGACAATTTTAAGCTTGAGAAAGAGGTTGGAGGCTTCTCCTCACAAGCATGCTCGTTGTTGGAGATATGACCCAGTTCACTAGAAACTTTGTCAGATGCACCTAGCATATGATCAGGAATAATCAGCAAGGATTTATCGAGGGCAGATTGTGCTCAACCAACTTGCTTCTGCAGCAAAGTGACTAGCTTGTGAGAGCAGTTTATCTTGACTTGGGTAAGGTTTTTGATGCTGTATCCCATAATGTCCTTTGTCAGCATGCTGGCAAACATAGACAGGGAAGTGGATTGAAAGCTGCTTGAATGGCCAGGCCAGAGGGTTGTGATCGGTGGTGCAAAGTCCAGTTGGAGGCAAGTTGCTAGTGATGTAGGGATCCGTACTGGAGGCAGTCAAAAACTTCACCGGAATACTTCTAGTAGAGCAGGTAGTTTCTGCTGGGTGCTCTGCAAGCACCTCTTCTCTCAAAAGAAAATAAACCAACTCCCCCCAAAACTCAGAGCAGCAGCCTCTGAGGAGAAGAAAATTGCCAACAGATCAGGGTCTTCTAGGATATCTTGGAAGACAATGTCATAAGATGGCTCTACCTATGTGCATTGAGTTTGAGGGAAATAGGTTTGGAAACCACTTTCTTGCAAGTTCAAGGTGTGTCACAATTTTGAAATCAGGCTATTTTTAGCTGTGGCTGAAAATTCCTTCTTTTAAATAAAGAAATGCTACAGGAAATAATAAAACCCAGCTTGAATTAGTCATGCTTTTGGTGGAACTGAGTGGTGCAGCTTCTGGATGTTGAATCTTTCATGTTTTTCCTTACGGAATAAGGACGTTTGTGGTGATGCTGTAATGTTAGGCAAAATATTTGTAGTAATTAAAAACACCTAGTGGTGACAGAACAGCCCTCTGTTGGCTGCAGAGCAGGCAGCGTTCAGACCTCTACTTTAATTGCTCTTTCATCAGAGTTCTCATTGAGTAGTTGTAGTTTGGGGTTTCATTGTAATGGAAAAATATTTTCTTGTAGATGAAAATAAATAAGGAATTGATGGAATTAAGATTTAACAGCCTAGTTTCCTAGGAAGAAATGAGGCTAGTGATCAGATTCTTACTATTTCATCTGTCTTCCTCTTTCTTCTCTTCCACCACCAGTTCTGTTTAAACCATTGGCTAGTTTTTGGCTCTCTGCTAAAAGAATAAAGTTGCAAATGCTCGTTGCCCATAAGCGCTATGAAGAGAAGCACGTAGAAGAATAAAGCCTCTAGATTAGCACAAGGCAGTTCCTAACTCTGTTCCTGCATCCTGTTTGGCAGCAGCCAGGTGTCCAGCCTGCATGGGCATCACTCTGAAGTGGGTTGTTAGGGGTTTATGAGGCTGGAGTAGCTGGGGATACTGTGCTTAAGAAGGGCAAGGGATGAAGGGTTCTGGCCATGACTCTAGGAGGCCATAGCTTGTTGGCTTTATTACTTGCTGCTTGGCTTTTTTTTCAAACCCAGAGGAAGGCAGTCCCAGCTTTCTGTCACTAGCTAGCTGTACTTTGCAGTGAGTGGTGTGTATTTCTTGTAGTAATGAGCCATAAGAGGGAAATATTATTGTATAATGTATGCATGCTAGAGAAGAAAGGTGTGCCTCTGGAGAAAGAGCTCGTTATGTAAAGAATAACTTGAGGCATTTTCAAGTAGCGGTTTGGACTTTAGGAGTGTTCATGTAACTAGTGCATTTGGTCTGGTAGCACGTGGCTAACCATAGTTGTTGAAAAGGCCAAACATGCTTTTCTGATAGGTGTTAATGCTATTAAGTGCTTTATAACAAAAACTGTTTTGAGATGGATACTGCTTGTAATTTTTTGTTTGGAGAGAGGTAATTGATGTGTTGGAAATCTGAAGCCATGTTTGGGGTTTTTTTGTGGAAGCTTTTAGGTAGCAGTGATTTGTACTTAAGGAGCAATGCTTAAGTGTCCCTTTAAATGCTGTCTTGCACAGCTGTAGAAGTTAATCTTCATATTTTGTCTAAAAGATATGTTAAATGTGGAAAGCCTGGTTCCTTTTTTGGATCAAATTCTACTTAAAATGACTTCTGCCTTATTAAAACCAGTTATTTAAAATCACACCCCTGGTAGCTGAAATAAATGAGGCTCCAGAATAAATGGTTGTAGCCTTAGGGAAGAGGCTTTAGCCTTCTCTCATTTTAACTGTGCCGATGGTGTTTGTTAGTAATATTGTTCACTTCCCTGTAATTGAATTGCTCTGCTAGTATCGAGTGAAATAGCGCCGACAGAAATGAACAGTTTAACAAGGTAACCATGCATACATGATGATTTCTGTTGTAATATTTGATGTGTGTTATGCTTGAACATCTTGGAGGGAGAAAACAAATGATAATTCGAAGGTTCTGCTCTAAGTCAAGATTCTGGAGTTATATTGAGTGTATAGGTGACCTGAAGAAATAAAATACTCCTCAGAAATAGAAGATATAAGAGTAAACACTAGGGAAGTTTAGCTGCTTTTAAAAGCGGCCTTGAATTCTAAAACCTTGGGGTACATGTAATGCCTTAATTTGTGTCAAAACCTGAGAAGTCTGCTAAGTGAAACAGGCTTGGGAAGGCTGTATCTGCAGTGATGTGCTATGAAAAATTACAATGACTCGATAAAGATAGCAAGTGAATGTATGCAAGTTAAGAGTCTTTCAAAGACGTTTGTCTTGAGAAGGAAGAAGTGGTGTTGCAGCACTGTAGCTTAACTTCAAGCCGAGGTTAACACTTCCAAAAACCTACTAAATTTTAGAAATGTAGATTTTGAGTTGAAGATCCTCTAAGATTTCAGCTTGTCTTTATTGAGATTTCCAGGTTAGATTTGCACACTGGGGAGAAAAAGCACCTGAGGGTAGAAGCAGAAAAGAAATTGCATAGTTTAATGCCTCCTCAAGTGAATAAGGCTCGCTTTCAAAGATCTCTTCCATCATCTTCTTGAGACATAAAGAAAGAAATGCATGACACCACCTCCACCCCACAAAAAACCCCCTCAAACCTAAACAAAAAAAAGCCCCAAGCAACCTTATAAAACCTAAACACCAAAACACAAACTCCCAAGAAACCTAACCTTATCTTCCAGTGTATCTTGTGTATCTTGTGACGTAGCTGGGAGCTCACATATCACTGTGTGTAACTGATGTGAATTAACATCTCCACAGTTACTGTACGTTATGCTGTATATTCAGGTTTTGGCTTGTGATACCTGAACTGAATTTGCTCAAAAGGACAGGCGTTGTGGGACAAGAGCTAGCTTCCGAAGTGTGCAGGCTTCTGTGTTTTCAAGTCTTTTTGTTTGGGGAAGAGGCAGGTGGGTGAGTGATGAGGAGAAATCTCCAGGAACTCGCCAACAAAGTTTCAAGTTGACAAGCAGGTATTCTTTATTGCGGCGCTGGGAGACACTGGGTTAGCTCCTCCAGGCGTGTCTCTCCCAAGCATCAATCAGGCTGTGATTATATTATCCTTAAACATACATATTCATTAGATTACATACATTACATCATACTTCTAGAGAATGCCTCCTGTATGCACACAAAATGTGGTAGTGGGCTTTGGGATCCCTGGTGGTTATTTCTTCATCACTTTGTTTTAGGATCGTTGTCATATCAGTCACATCAGTAACCACCAGGCGGTTCTGGCAAAGCTTATCTTAGTAATTTCCTTTTCTCTATAGTTGCTTACAAAGCCTGACATCCTTGAGGTTACTTATTTACAACCCAGTTCTTCAATCAGCCCCATTCTTCATGAGTTTGGAGACTTGTATGAGATGTTCCTTCCACTGTCCTGCACATGGTCTGATGAGGAGGCATCTGTGCGGATGGTGTTATTTTATAGGTGTAAGGAAGCTGCAGAGCTGTGAGAAAAGGGCTTCTTATGGCTGCAGAGGATGAAACAAAAGCTGCTTGGGTAGCAAAGATATTTTATGGCATCCTTTCTTTGAATTTGGTAAGATGGCTCTGAGAACCAGGTGTTTGCTGTTTTTCAGGTATAGCTTTGTTTACTCATTGAGAGCACATTCGCTGTTGAGCATTATATCGGATTTTGCAGACAAAAGAATAATGTTTTCAGAAAAGCCTGTTGCTTAGTTAGACACTAGCATTGTCTCTAGCACATGGCTCTCTCTCCCTGACACCAAATCTTGCTGGAACTCAGGTTTAAACACGTGATCAGATTGATGCGCAGGAGATGAGCAGTGGTGATTATCACTCCTGTATGTGTCCAGGAGCAAATAAAGGTAACTTCACTTGGTTTAGTTGACTTTCAATATAGGTTTAACGTCAGGCTGCATGCTGCAGCCAAGGAGTCTGCAGATAGACAATCAACACAGTTCAGCAATTGCAAGAGAAGTCTGTATGCTGCAGTTACCCTGTTTCTGAGCCAGTAATTGAACATTAACTGTGTTTTGTAATCCTTCTAAGTCGTTAGAAATACATCCTCTATCACGATGCAGGACACAATATATGTTCTTAAGCATTTGTAATTCTTAATCAAGTTCCTGTATTCCTGTCTTGTTGCCCTGAACGTGAAATAAGACTCACAGTGGGGTTATTTTTTTGCCCCCTGTTGCCCATCTCTGTAATGTTCTTTGCAGAATCTGTTCCTCTGTCTTGCCTTTTTACTTAACTTAGATTTTGTTTTGGTTTATTGTCACTGTGCGTGGGTTTCATGTGGGGTTTTCTGTGTTGTTGTTTTCTTGGGTTTTTTTTCTGGAGTCACTGAATCAGGAATACCTTTCACATCCGCCCCTGTGAGCTTAGCCAAGGCAGATGAACAAAGATCTCTTGTACGCAGCTTTCTCAACAACTCAGGGCGCTGTTAATATTGCCCTGTCAAATCAATTTATTTCAGAAGGAGAAGCAGCACCTGTCAAGGGAGTAGTGTCTGATAAGCAAGGGTGCTTCGGGGGGAGCTGGCCAAGCTTCAGACGACAAGCTTCATTGCTTGCCCCATCACCTGAAAACTTCTCGTTTTCTACGCTCTGCAGTAACATGTTAACGCTGGATAGAGTCCTGCTCAAAACAGTCATTTATTTCACAAGGGCTTTGGAATTGACTGCAGACAGCCTGTTACATTTCAGTTACCTGTGTTTGAGGTGGATGTGGATGTGAACTGAAAAATGTAAAGTTAGGATGTAGCATCTGGTGTGTGCCAACTTACTTGTTTAATAAAATCCCTTCTCTTGGAGTCAGAGCTGTCTTTGGTCTGACTCCACTGAGTGGCTTGCTAAAATACTTGATCCACTGTCTTTCCTGCTTGCTCTGTGCTCACACTTGTATGTGTCTTCAGAGGAAGGTATTTTTCTTTGAAAGAGAGTACTTTGCAGCATGATTAAGATTGAAATAATATGCAGGGTTTCCCTGGAGAGTTACTGGTAAAATATTTCCCTGGAAGCTTTTTGAGTCAAGATTCTGTCACGCTATAGGGAGGAAGCATTCAGTGATTTAGGGAGTGAGAACAGTTAAATAGCGGCAAAACATTACTCTCGGTTCATCATTTGTGCATGTTCCTGTTGCCTTGAGAGCACAGACTGAGACCTCAGCTTCCTTGGATCACCCCAACTCCACCATTTGCAGTTGAGAACATCTTAAAAATAAGCAATTAAGAACTGATGGATTCCTCTGGTTGTATGTTAGAGCTGAGGAAAGCCTGTTTCAGACTGGATTAATATTCAGTTAGGTTGGCTCTCAGCAGTAAAAACGCTTTTAACTAGGCTAGATTAAAATACTCCATGGTTTCAGTATCTCAAGAAAGCCCCAGAGGATGCTCCTGGGCTGCCTTCCCAGCCCTTTGGTTTTTGTTCCCATTTTATCTGGCTACTGTTGAAGTATGTCTTCAGTATGGCAGGAAGGGAGACCTGTGTAGTAATGATTTCCTGAAGCCCTAATTGGGAACTTGCTCTTGTAGTTGTGTGGCTCAGTGCTAGGATGGGTAATCGGGCTTGTCTGAACAATAAGGTTTGATTTGAATAACTGACAATGGATAACATAACCTGTAGTATTTGCTGCATAACACTAATAGGTAAACCCTGTGTTTAAGAGAATGCTTTTCTTTGGCTGGATTTATCCAAGTGGACATCAACAAAATTCAGGTGATAACAACCCGAAAGACCCAAACCCTCTAAACCTAAACCAAACCCGTTATACTTGTCTCCAACAGATATAAACCCCTACAATCAGCAGTGCTTGTTCTCTGTCCATTCACTTCAGGAATACTCTGAAACAAAACTACACTCTGGCTTTGGTCCAGAACTAATCTACGAATGCACCAAAAATGTGATAAATGCTAATCAAATGTAAAGTAATGAATCAGCTGTGACATTTTATTATGGAAATTAAGCATCATGCAAACCCTTGCCTCAGGAAAATGAATTGTCAGGAAAAATACTAATTTTCATGTGATAATTAAGTTTTCTTTGCTTTTCATTTCCATGTCTAATAACGTTTCAGTTTCACTTTTTATAGCAGGCATTTGTTATGAAAACCATTTCAAGCAGGATTTAATTTATGGAATTGAAAAGGATTGCCACTCCCATTTAATTGTAGGAAAGTAGAACTGGTTGTAGGCAATGATTCTGTTATTTTGAGGGTCCGAAAGATCTGAAAGGTTGAAAAATTAACTTGCACTTTACCACAGCCCTTCTAAGCAAGTGTGCTGTTCTCCAGTGGTACGATCCCTGTTTTTCCTTGCCAGTTCTGGGAGAGCCTGAGTGTCAGTGAATTGTACCTGTTACGAGATGCTCCTACAGCTTCTCATTTCAAGGGGAACCTCTGTGGACTGGTAGGCCTGTTCTAGAACATAGTCCTAAGGGTGAAACAGTAGTAACGGTTTTGTTAATGATGAGACCTTAGTTTGCTGGGTGGGCATGGTGGGTTTGCCTTCAGTGTCTTTAATTTGTTGACCTCTTGTGGGTATGTGTTGAATCAGACGGGATCTCTAGCATACTGTGCCTAGTGGCATGTATTCGCAAGCATATGGCATACCCTCAGTTTTATGAGCAACAAATATCTCCTGCTTTTCCCCTTTTGTGTGCATCCTTCCTAATTTCCACCTCATCTGCATTCCTAGCCAGCTGTGATCACCATTATTTTTCGTTCCTGGTTGGTTATGTCTGTTCTCCTGCAGTGGTTTTCACCTCTTTGTTGCAGTTGTGAATGATGATAATATCTCTTCTCAGATACAGTTTTGCCAGCCTCGGCAGGTTAAGTTCTTTCCATTGACACCTGTAAGACAGTTTCTGCTCTTCTTGCATTTTTCCTATGCCTGTTCGATTTGAATTTACCTTTCTTGAAAATGAGTGACTCCTATTTTTGCACAGTAGGGCAGAAATGAAATAGTCTGGGCAGGGTCTTATGGAGTAGTGTTGAACAGACCATCAGTATTCTGTTTGATAACTCACATTGTGATTGTTTTTCCATCCTAAAGTGACATTTGCCCATTCCATGGTTGTATCATCACCACCTTGTGGTCAGCTCTTATGCACAGCGTTTTCTCCTCGTTTTTCAACTGTTAAGCCTTCTAGCTGCCTGCACAGGTTTCCATTAGTCTCCAAGCGTGTGACCTCCTGCTTTTGATTCACTGAATCGTTTCTGTATGTTACTCATCAAACCCATGTGATCTTTTCTATAGGTTAGTCCAATCCTCCCATCTTGGCAGGGTTTCTCAACTCTGTTCTGTCTGTCAGCCAACAGGTTTCATCAGTGTAGCCCTAACTCCGGTGTAAGTGTTGCTCATTAAAATAGTAGGTCACATTGTTGTCAGAGTTTGTCTTTGACATGACAATCCCCAGTAGTAACCCCTGCCTCAGCTTGACTTATTCCTCAACACTGCAAACATGCAGATGCTTTGAGTGCTTTTCTTGGGAATATTCTAGAGTACTTAATACTTTATCATTTTCAAAGTGCAGCGTACAGCAGCACTACGAGATACAGGATGGAGTATACAGTTACAGTAATGTTATTTCATTATTAAATAGAGGTACGGTATCAAAAATAAGCTTATTGTTTGCCATTATCTTAAATTCTTCCCTGTCTCAAATGTCTGCTCTTGCTGTTCTCTTTCCAGTTCCTTTAAGCGCAAGTAGAAGGTTTGATTCCTCGTGTATTGACTCTTCCATCGTCCTTCTCCTTAGGAGGACACCACAACTGCGAATGTTCTAACACGCACTGCGCATGTTGCTTTCCAGGGGCTTCAGCTGGCACTCTGGTGGGATGAACAGGGAATGTGAACAGAGGGAGGTCAGCCAGGCTCTCTGACGAGTTCACAAATTATAGGAAGAGATGGGAAGGAAAAGAGGACTTGAGAAAGCCATCTGCTGAGGACTGTAGTACAGCTTGCTAGCAGAACTGCTTGAGCTGTTGTTTCCTTATCCTAGCTAGGAGCCATACAGCAATTTTTGCGGTCTTGGACTACTCTTTTCCTGCCCTACCATTCTGGCCCGGATATTTTTTTTTACCAAGAAATGAAGCTCTGAGTCTTGGGTATTGTTTTGGTTTTGTTTCTTAAAGCCCTCTTTCCATCATGCCCCTGGGCAGCTATTACAGTTTGCTAGTGGTGGATGGTTATACAAGCACCAGTTTTTGGCAGCTCGTAAAGCATGATCTCCCTCTGTAGTATTACATTTTGTATCGTCTTTGAGTGCGATGTTCTTGGCAGTGTAGAGGAAAATAAGTCAGAAATGGATCTTTGCTACTTTCTTCTTTGTTATATTATTTTTCTGTCCTGTCTCACTGTGATTCCTCTGTTTTATGCTTGATAAAGTTACTTGTGAAGTTGTTTTCTGCAGTCCTTCAGCTGCAAGGAAAGGCACATGGAGGCTTGGTGTGGTGCTGCAGCTGCATAGAATATTTTTGGCCTTCTCCTTCTAGCACATAGGTAAAATAAAGAAAGGCACTAACAAATGAACTAATGGTGTAGGCTGTCATCTCCTTAAACTCGGAACAATTTATGTTGGCAATGTTACTGATTCTTTACAGTGTATAAGAGGACTTTGAGACAAAGCGGCTGTGTGCCCCCATAGGTATTTAGGTCTGTCAGCAAAGTATGACAACACAGTGAATGATTGCTGGTTGCATTTAGAGTGCTTAAATGTAACTTTGTTTTATTAAAACAGATGATCTGTCACAGCTTGTCCACTATACCTTCACAGAGTCAGTGCTTTGACATTCTCCAGACTGGCATCTGTAAATATCTGGTAAGTACCATTTTGTCTTCTTTATCACTTTCATGTGATAAATGGTGTAGTGGTCTCTCCCAAATACACTTATTCCATATACTTTGTGTATAATTTCAGCATTTGCAAAATTTTTTGACAAGATTAGCAGAGTTTTAAAGGGTATCTCATAACTGTCAGTATCCAAACTTAGATATATATTTTTTTGCTCTGATCTGTGAATAGTTCAGCTTGTTGTCAAGCCAGGACAGCCCTAAATGAAAGGCTTTGCTTTTCGAAGGAGCAACTAGCAGCCTTAGGTAGGTTTCACAGTCTGTCTTCTCCTGATGCCAGACACTGAGGATGAGAGTGGCAAAGCCAGAGCTGTGTAACAGGATTTGCAGTTACCTGTGATGCTGCCTGCCGAGGGGGGCACCTGTGTCTGTCCTCCTGCCTGGATGATTCTGTCAGCTAGCAGGTGCCTGCAGCTCCCTGCACGGAGCCCTTCTGAAAAAGCACTAGAGCAAAGCTTCCACGGAGAGGGGCTTACCTTTAGCTGTAGTCAGGATTTTTGAGGGCCAGTGTTGACTTAAGTCACAGCCTACAGATCAGCTTATGTGTTCTACTATGCTGTTCTGAGAGCAAACAGTTAAGGGGCTTTTTATAGTTGATGGGATTGCTGCCCAAGGGCTCTAACCAGATGATGACACCTTAGAGGGAAGAAAGGCAACATCTTCTGCGGGAACTTGAGCAGTCCCATCTACCCGATTTATATAAATTGAAATGTCTTTGTTCGCATCGTCTCCCAGACTCGCTGGCTGGCACTTTTCATCAGCAGTGTCGGCTGATTTGATCTTCAGGATGCTTCTTTGTATGCAGGCATCCATCTACTCACTGTCATAATTTTCTATGTGTGGTTTGTCAGGGACATCTTTATTTGATTTATTATTTAGTGTTTGAGTGTCCTATAGTATTCAGCAGGGTCTTGGTGACAGTTGCAGTCCATGTTCTGTCACAGAAGAATGCCATCCTTCTACTCCTGCAGCTGGCTCGTGCAGGGTAAGCTTGGGACAGTGATCTGCACTTGTGGCATTGAAATACCTAGTCTTATATTGGAAGTATTTAAAAGTTTGAACCCATCATTGTTCTTTATCTTCTACCTCTTATAAGTGATCATACTGTTGTGGTTTAACCCCAGCCAACAACTAAGCTCTATGCAGCTGCTTGCTTACTCCCTCCAACAGGATGGGGAAGAGAATTGGAAGAGTAAAAGTGAGAGAACTCGTGGGTTGACATAAAGACATAGTTAATAGATAAAGAAAAAGCTGTGAGTGCAAGCTAGGCAAAGTGAGGAATTCATTCACTTCTTCCCATGGGTACGCAGGGCTTGAGCCATCTCCAGGAAAGGTGGGCTCCATCCTAACCAGCAAAAACCCTTGTGTATAAAGTGATGAACTTGAGGGTTATTTTGTTTGTTTTAATACAGGTTGGATTGGTTGTAATACCTGATAGCACAGCTGGATCCGTTCTGTGTGCCATAAATAAGCTCTTAGATCAAGCTTGCATCCTGAGTGAAACCCTGCACAAGTTCTTAGCCTCCTGTTGTTACAGTCTCCTGTACTTCCTACTCACTTTAGACAAAGAGGATGCAGAACACTTACAGAAAAGGTAACGCTGCTTTTGTGATCTCTGCTTTATGCCCACAAGCATTTAGAGGTGTAAAATGAGAGGACGTCCCCTCCCATCCTCCCAGGGTTTTTTGCCTTCTCTCTTTTGCTTGCTTCAAAACACAGTACCTGGATTTAAGAAAAAAAGCTGCAAAGTTAGCTGGACTTATTTAAACCAGTAACTGAAGGAGGTTTCACCTCGGGTTGTTCTAGTTAGATGTCAGGACATTCTGACTTTAAGGTATAAATATCCACCTTTCTAATCTTTAGCTTTAGCCTTTAGTTTCATTAGTACCTTGAAAAGCAACATGCAAAGGATTTGGCTTTGTAAGCTTGTCCTCTTAACTGACTGTGTATTTCAGTTTTAACACAACTTCTGAGGCATCACTTTGTAGACCGCAAATCCATTTGATGTAAAAACCCCAAAGCTACAGCTAGCAGATGTAAATAAGTTTATTTACCTGTATAACAGAAATGTCTTTAAGCAGTTTAAACTTCAGCTTTTTCCTCTAACTTGTTCCGTGCGCAGCAACATTGTTCAAAGCTTACTTAAAACGTAAGACCTGTTTTTTAAAGCCAGAGTCCTCCTTCACTGGTGGTGTTTAATGACCTACAGATCACGCGCGCCTGATTCTGTTATGTGATTTCTTATCTGTGTTAAATAAGCACTGAGGTCTACCTCAACAGTGCCTGAAACAAACCCCTCTTCCCAGCTGCACCAAGCAGCAGGTACACTGTGTAAGAGCTTCAGTAACATTTGTAGCTCCAGGGCAGGCCCTCCAGTTTGTCTCAGTGCTGTACATGGTTTTGGGATCTTTTCAAGTTTAGCATTTCCTGGTACAAATCCTCTGCTTGGGCGCCAATATTGGTGACGGCAGTTGGCACAACTGCATTGAGAGCAGCACCCTTGTACAGCTGTGAGGCGAGCTCACAGAGACGTACTTGAAAGGAGTACACATCCTCAATGATTTAACTCTTTGTTCTCTCTCCCTGCCAGGGATATGCTGTGGGGATCGTGTATTTCTGCGTTAGCACTTCTGCCGCGCTTGCTGAGGCTGATGCTGCAGAGCCTGCAAGTGAGCAGGATCTGTCGGGAAGAGCTGCCCGTGGTTGCTCAATTGCTTCGCTTACTCATGCAACATGGTCAGCTCAGGAGCCATATGATCACAAATGAATTCCTGGTGCAGCAGATTATCAAGGACATCATGGTATGAAGCTTCACTGTTTCTCAGAGGCTACGAGGAGATGTGTGTGTGTGTATGTGTGTGTGTGTGTGTGTGTATATGCGATGTTTATGTTTAATAATTCTTGCAAAGGCTGGAACAGATGTTTAGCAAAACACACGTTATGATTGTCTTCTGTTTGCTTTAGGAGCCCGGGTTGTGTAGAAGGCTGTCTGAGCTCCTGTGCTCATTGCACAGACAAAGGCAGTTACGAAGTTTAGCTTGTGCCCGGCCCAGGGCCTGCAACAGCAGGTGCCTTTCTAACAAACTGACTGGCAGGAGCTTACCTGCCCGGCCCATCTAAGGGTGAGCTGTCCCAAAACAAGGAACTAATCTTCTCTGATGATAGGAGCAGGGGTATGTAGGTGTACAAAGATGTTATTAAATCAGACAAACTCCCTTAAATATGCATAGTGCAAAATATATTCCCTTTCAAATACTGCAAACCCCAGCGCATCTGTTCCTGTGTCTGCATCCTGCTGGTTTGGGGACTGTTTCTCGCTTCTCTCTTCAGAAAAAACCTCTGAAACTGTCTTTGCACAAAACTCCTGTGAGTTTGAGCGCAGAGAGTTTGAACATCCCACAGGTTCGAGTGAGCGAGCCCTGGGTATTCATTAGTAGCCTTTAAAAAAAAAGCAGAATGTAAGAGAAATGTATGGTGAAAGCAGATGTAAGAGAGTAGGTGCAAGGTCTGTACCAGAGACTGAGGGCGTTGCTTTCCTTTAGTGCTGAAAATGTTCTTGTGATGTTCCAGTGCAGGTGGGTTGCGTGTGGTGGCAGTGGGGCTTTTTCAACCACTTAAAATGCTGAGGAGAGTGAATGCCTGGGCTGTGGGCTACGTCGGTCTGTTGGTAGCAGTTCTCTTACGGACTGGGGGTCTGAGCTCTCCTGCTGTAGTAGGACCTGCTCATTTGTATTTCAGTTGAGTATAAATTGCAGGAGGGGGGTAAGGAAGTAAGGAAGCCACTGTAGTTACAGGTAAGGAAGTGGCAGCTGGTGTAATTCACACACTTCATAACAGAGTAGTAACACTTCATAATTTCAGCCTTACCACACATACCCTGTTGAAATGTATAAATGAGAGTAAGGTGGCCGTGTGCGGGTGAACAAGGCCATCTTGTACCCTGCACAGCGCACCTCACTAACTGTGCAAAGCCAGGCTTTGCATGTGCCGGTGGTGACGCGGAGTTTTACCTTCTTTCCCCTTCCTTCTAGACCCTGAAGAGTGGGGAGGTTCAAGAGCAGTGGCTGACAGACCTCCATTACTGTTTCAACATCTACCTTGCCTCTCATCCCCAGGGACCCGGCCCTGTCAACACCGTGTATTGAAAGAGGTCGAACTGCATTTATTGTAAAGCATTTACTTCTATTTAGTTTTGAACGGGAGATGTTGGAACAAAGCTTGTCCATTTTTTTTGTAAGTGAAACAGAATAAACATTTTCCAGAGAACTGCACCTTCTGCTGCCTTTCTTTTCCAGCAAGCAGATGCTGCTGCTGGAAGCTGCTTTAGTAGATGCACTGACCACAGTGAGGGGAGTGAAAGAAGACCCAGTCCCCTCAACATTTAAGCGCTTGCAGCAAAACAGACTCATGTTGACTTCAGCCATCTGTTACTTCAAACCATCATATTAATTGATTAGAATTCGGTAATACCAGCTAGAAGAAAAGACAAATGAACTTACATAGAAACTTAAGAGTAACATCATTTTATTAGTGCTCAGCTCCTAGTTTTAAATACTTTGTGCAAGGTAAATACTGTATGCTGGCAGCTCCAAAGCTATTATAAGAACAAGGTTTCTTGTAGAATAGGTCCCATCTTTTGCTTTCCATGAAACATCTTTCTGTGCAGGTATAAAAAGAGTTATTAATATAGAAAAAACTGGTGATAATCTCAGTGATAGAAATCATCACCCTAACAGTTCCCATAGGCTGTGGAAAGCCATTTATTTACTGAGTGTTTTTTGTCGACATCTCTACTTTTCCTTCCAAATCCATAGCTAGCTGAGAAATTATCGTGTCTTGAGTACCAAAGTGGAGAATGAAGGCTGTTCTTCTGTGCCTGTCTTTCAGAACTGTTACACCTTCAGGACAGTTTCCCTCTCCATTGAAACTGTGTTTGATGAACACATTCAAAATTACTTTTGACAGCGGCAGACTTTGGGAGCCTGTGCAGTTCTGCTGTAGGGCTGGGCTCGGCGCTTCAGTTTCTGTTCCCCAATGCAATTCAGATTTCATCCTGTCAGTAAATAAATAACAGTTGCATTTAAAAACTAATTTGTACTCAAAATGAGTCCCAACTCCTTAGAAGTCTGCGTGGCCTGTAATGCTGGGATAACACAAAACGGCAAGTTCAAGTTTAATATGTTGTAGATGACTTGGCACATGATGAAAGGTAATGGTTGTACCGGAATATGCTTTTTCAATTCCAAACATTCAGCTTTGCTTAGTGCTTGAGTCTTGTGTTTTTTGGTTTTGCAGCTGTGGTTGGTCTCATGTTGTATGAAAATTGTTTTGACTTCCCCATGGTCTCCAGCAAATTAACACATTGTAGGTTGTTTACTGAAAAGGAACGGAACAGGTTTGGTGAGGAACTCCAGTGGGTATAAAGCAGTTTAATCTACACAGTGTTCTAGATCTCGGAAACAGTGAGTGCACCAGGAGAAGAATCTTAGAATCCATAGAATGGTTTGTGTTGGAAGGGACCTTAAACATCATCTTGTTCCAACCCCCCTGCCGTGGGCAGAGACACCTCACACTAGACCAGGTTGCTCCATTCTGGTCTCGAACACTGCCAGGGCTGGGACATATGCATTTGTCCTGGCATCTCACCACTGATAACCTGTAAGTGGAGTTTATTTTCTGTGGCACTCAGTACAGCTTATGTAGAATCCTACTGTGGGTGTTCAAAGCAGCCTGTAATAACAGAGAACAACCTGAGATTTATCCGCATAAATGAAGGAGGGTTTCCTGGCTGATGGCTCAGTCACTAACATAATGCTCTTGGCTGAGCTTGCTGAAGAGCAGCAAGGGATTTTTTGTTGAGCAATATTTAACCATGTTAGGTCCTGGGTCATTTCTAGGAGGTACGGGAAATTGGTCCAGGGCTAAAGGTCTGAATTACTAGAAAGCAAAAATAATTGCCAGCTGATCCTTCTCTTCAGTTCTGATCCTGGCTTAATATCTGGACTCACTCAGTGTTTTTATTCATGTGCTACAAATGCTGTGTGTGTTCTTCCCCAGTTTTGCAGAGGTGGGATGCAAACATTTTGGTGCTTTATCCCTTTCCAGCCACGGTCCTGCCAAGTGCAGATCTGAACATTTCATTGAATGGTGCACCCAGCACGCTCTAAGGCCATCTTTCTAATGCCAAGAATTGCAAAGCCTCCTCCTTTACAACTCTACACACACTTTAATGTCCACAGTGAAACAAAAAACCCTAGGCTTAGCTGTCTGGCCCGCTGCAGAGCACCTCTTTAAATGCCATTTAATGAGCTGACAAAAGGCACCTATTTAATAAAATGATGTTCAAAAGGAACAACTTTCAGGGTCCAAAATGAGCTAATTGTAACGATTCTGTCCCTATTTGCACACCCCTTTTCTGCCTGTCTCCCTCTGCCCTTCCCCCCCCCCCCCCCCATTATTTGTACGTTCCCTTTGTCCACCTTCGGCATGTCCTCCTCTCCAAAGTGCTGGGTCTGCTTATGCCAGCAAGGTAATGGAGTCTGGTGTCTGTCCCTGTTACAGATATGTCACGGCACGCTTTTCCCACTAGCTATATGAACATTCAAACTAGGGCTGACAGCCAGTCTTCACCTTCCCAGCTGTACCTTCTGCAAGAGAGAGAATGAGACTGAACAGTCCATTCTGACCTACTCCAGGCACCTACGTCAGGCACGGAGTATCTGGCATTCACCACTGACAGCTCTGAACTTTTCCAACAAGCGTTATGTTGTCATGCACAAAGGCGGTCAGATGAAAAACATGTTATTGTCTTTTAAGTAAGGGCTAAAGTTCCCTGAGCTGCTATTAGGTGAATGAAAGTAGGTAGTGTTCTAAAGGAACTGGGCAGAGTTCCTATCACTATCCTATTCGTCACCAAGTTATGAAAGCAAAGGACACTCAAACCTCAGAAGAAAGCCTTTTTATTTCAGGAGACAGGGAGATGTTGTCGGGAGAAACTGAACGAAAAGAAGCATTATTTGCTAAAGCTCTTCTAAAATTTAGATTCTTATCTGCATGAAGAGGTGGCAACCAAACACCTGCCTGGTTGTGCTGCTTAATTAAAACACTTTTCAAACAGTGGAAGAAAAAAGCTGTCTCATAGTGAGGCAGAAACTCCCCTACGCTTCTAACAAACAAGGCTAAGTCAATGTTGGATTGCCTTCTGACTTCAGGGCTTTGTTAAACTAGTAAAGAAGAAAATCTATTTTACAGCCCTTTGCGAACTACCTGAACTACTGTTTCCTTGAAGCATCTCCTTTGTTGCTAGCTAGCCATGGCCTGCGTCTGAACTAGCTGTGATACAACCATGAAGGCCAAATGGGCAAGGCTCTAGATCTTCACCTGGTGAAGTGCTAATATTACTGTAGCTCCCATGCCCCAAGTAAGTGTAATTACAGTCTTAAAAATGGCATTTTGTAAAGAAGTAGTAGGAGAAGCGGCCATGCACTCTTCAGTTTAAAGTAACTGCCGATTAATGCCACATGCATGGTAGTTCCAGCCTTTAATGACCTTGATGATACTTTCTTCACACTCGCCGTCCTTTGATGCTATTCCGTTGTACACGGTGTAGATCTCCTGTCTGCCTGCGCAGCTTGACAGCCCTGGTTGTGCCAGCCCCACTGCCCCAAGACCAGATACGTACCCAAAATTTCAGTGACAGGCAGAACTAAGGCTTTCCCAAGAAGACCTGGTAATGACTCTATGGCTTCTGAGTTAAGCAGGAAATAAATGCATGATTTTGCTAAAGCTTTACAACTTACTGAAAGTCAAAAGTCTATGCAGTAATCGAGGCTCTGTGCACAGCACAGGAACCCCGTTACACCATTTTAGAAGAAAGCACAGAGACCAGATCAATAACTTCGGATTTTCAAGTTTTCATCTATGCAATAAACACGGAATTTCTAACAGCCAGGTGTGTAAATCCTTGGCATATGTAGCAGTCCACCTCTTCTATAAGACTAGTAAATATCTGTGCTGTAAGTAAGCTTAACCAGAGGTGACTGCTACCTGGCTCGTCACTCTGCAAGTCCATTCTCTTAAGGGCTTTCCTAGTAGCAGCCCAATGAACAGGTTTTCATAGAAACGATTCAACATCAAGGATGAAAGTGCAGTGCTCACGTAAGTCCAACAGTAGTGAAAGAAAAAGCGTGCAATCCAATCCTAACAGCTTCGCAGCAGTTACATGCTTTGACAGGAGATCCCAGTTCTTGAGCAGATGTTTTTGCTTATCTCAGATAAAACCAATCTCACGTGTTTACAACGCTAAAGTATTCTTAAAATGTAGGTGTCCTACCTGAGACCAGCTGTACGTCAGAAAACTTCAGCTTAGAAGGAGCTCTTGTTGGCTGATATGCTTTGCCTTCCTGAGAACGTCCTTTAACAAACAATATCAACAGCTCCATGTTTAATCACATCAAGATGATGTTACGTATAGCTAGAAACTATTTTAAGTAGGCTACAACATTGCTTTGTTCTAAAATCAGTCTCATGTATGATGAGGAAACTCTGGGGATGTTCCCTGTGACAGAAAATTGTGACAACCACAACTGAATTTTAACTAAAAAATACATCTTGCAGTTGCTATTAAAAAAAAAAGTTAAATAAAATTAGCTTTATTTATTTATTTAATCTTTTTTTTTGGCCATCTAAACTACAGAGCCAAGATAGAAGTGACTTACTACCCAGTAAAGTACCTACAGTTAGCACATCCTTATTCCATCAGTGATCTACACTGTAAACAAACTCAAGGTTTAAATTGGTGCTTTCCTGCTACCCTTTCTGCAAGATAGAGTCCTTTGCATCATGCACATTCAGGCATAGTGCAGTGCTACCATAAAAGCTGATCTTGCTCTTCCAATAAAGACCAGTTCTCTTGAAGCAAGAAAGTTATGAACATGGAACAAGGCCATATTCAAATGGAAATATTTAGCAACAATATAAATCCCATAAAGCTTAAAATCATGCTTAAACCATGCTCCAAACAGCCACTGTGCATCGACTGAGCCAGCTATCCCCAGTTTCACAGCTCTGGCAAAAGAATTGTTTGGTTGCTCAAGACCCATGCCAGAATAACGCTATGTAGTGGTTCAAACAGCTTTAGCAGCAGCCAGTTTAAATCACAGAGGGTTTCTTTCTTTCAGTCTGCAACAGACACACAATTACCCAGAACACCCAAGATTCGGACTAATTGTAATAAATACGTGAAATCCCTAACAATGAGGTAAGGAGTGTATGGAAGAATACACCATTATAAAAGTGTACCTATTTAAAATAGAGTGAAGACAAAGTTACCATATATCTGCTTCAGGATGGACTGCTTGCTGGGTTTTATGGCCGAGCTGGTTTTATTTACAGGTTTCAGGTTTTTACACGAAGGAACTGATTTCAGAAGGCTATGGTTCAGCTGTTTCTTCCAGGCAACCTGAATGAAGAAGGCAGCTGTCTCTTGTCTCCATTTGTCTTCATCTTCTTTGCACTGCCGCTTAGCACTAAGAAGCTGAAACAACTCCTGTCTTAGCTGGTAACTAGAAAGCAGAAAAGAGAAGAGCACTTGTTTTAGGTGACCTGTTTTAACTTCGGAGCTTTCCACGCATCAGTTCACATGGTGGATTACATGAGTTAACTGGGAAAACAGAACTCCCACTGATGTGCTAAGTCATTTGGATGAGAAATGTTTGCTCAGAAGCAAAAGCAGGAGCTGGGTTCAGTTCTGGATACAGCTGTTATTCACACAGTTAATAAAGATCTGGCATTACAGGTGTCAAAAGTTACAGCACCGCAACATCAGCGTATCAACTGCTTTATAATATATAGAAAGCATGGAGAAGACAAGACCTACAAATACTCATGAGTATAATCAATACAATACTGTTTTCTCATTTCAACTGTATTCACAGCTTAATAACACAAAATTTTCCTGTGTGCTTTACCACTTGCTCAGTCAATCAGTGCAAGAGACAAACCAGATCTACTTACAGGTTCAACTGCACATTTCCTCTACGGAAACCTGAGAAGCTTTCCCTCCCTCCTCCAAAGGTGTTTTCAGCAATCTAGTTTTGTCTTTTTCCCTTCCCTTCAAAGCCTCCACCTCCCAACCCAACCTTGCCATGGCTGCTTTGACCTTACACAGTCCCAGCCCTGTTCCACATGGCAGCAGTAGATGATCTGTCCTTCTTCCCACTTGGATGCCTAATGGCACCAGCGACCAGGAGTTGTTTGGGTTTTTTTCTTGAATCAGGTACAAGCATTCAATCAGATACTGGCATTTCACACACGCGAGTCCATTAACTGGCCTAGCAAGTAACTCTGAATCTTCCCAGGACAAACCTACCATACATGAACATTGAGTAACACTTGTAAAATATTAATTGTAAGTAAGTGCTTGGTAACTGGCCAAAACACATTGGGCATCATTCCCTCCAGCATTTGAAAAGGGGAATGAGGAAGGAAGGAGAAAGAGATGATTTTGTTCTTTTGCTCCATCTGCAACAAGTTCTCAATTAAAAGGCTGCACAACCAGATACAAAATGTGTAAATATACAAATCAACAAACTGTACACTTCAAACAAACCACCAGCCGTATACAGAAAAATGAGCATATAAAAGCGCAATAGGATGCCAAAGGGGGATGATAACGCTCAGTTAGAGCCCCAGTAATTTTAAACTTTCAATAAGCTTGGTGAATTCCCTCAGTGAAACTTGCTGGGTGAGACAAACATATTCAATCTTAATTTAGTGGAGCTTCAGAATTCAGGCATGTCCTGTTATACAGCTCATTAAAGTACGTAACAACTGCAGCTTACCAATAAAGGTCTGTAGTGCCTGCAAACTGCAAAGCACTGTATGGATTCAGAACAGAAGCGTTATTAAAAGACAGGAGGGAAAAAAAGGATCCAGTTTGGGTAAGTAACACGTTAATTAGAACTGCTCAATGGGGTTAAGAGAGGAAGAGAAAGTGAAGGGGGGGCACAATTACAGTGATTTGCTAATGTAACTGGAGCTAGGGATGGGTTACATGAATACTGCAGCAGGAAAAACAATTGGGGAACTGTTCCACACTTGAGCAGAAAAGACTACTAAGCTGTTCTCTTGGAATTCAGCAATTGCTGCCAGAAGCCTTTGCTGATAGGTGAAGTGACCCGCTCATGGGCACTCCACCTTTGCGTCCAGCTGTGATTTCATGTTTGTAAAGAACTTCTGGTGGTTTTTAGCAACAAGAAAAAACTGCCAGGCTCTGACACCGAGAAGACGTAGGCAGTTATCTTTAGAGCATGGGCACATTCTCTGAATTCAGCTCTCCTGTAACTGATTGTTCTGACCCTAGTGAGAAAAAAGAAGAGTGGCTCCAAGTTTGATGCTTTACAAATCTGATGTGGGGCCTTAACAAAACGGCCAGTGCTGAGTCAATAAAACTACTACACAGCAAAGAAATGTGGAATACACATGCAGGGTGACAAAGCTGGCAAATGGTACTCAGATTCATTGTTATAGAAGCTTTAATCTTAAAAACCACTGCTGGTCAAAGTATGCATATAACAGTAACGTATAAAGAAAACATAGCATGACTCCCGCAGGAGAGCAACAGTGAGAGCAATCAACTTACCTCCAGCTTGTGTCAACTCACCGTGGACTCTGGAGAATGGTACAGGCCTCAGTACCCCCCATGAGAGCAAGCTAGACACAGAATGTGTAAGCCTCAGCGAGCAGGAGAAGCAATTAACCTTTGGCAAGCCACAAACCTAAACACAGGCTTTTGAGGACTACATTTATAAAGTGTGTGGACTGGGGGAATTGAAACATTTTCCCAAGAAAGGCAAGTTTCATACACTTAAGCAGACCAGTACCATTGTGTTACAGCTCACCACAGCTCTCAATAAACTTTCAAGAAGTAAATCACGACTATAAAATTTGCAGCGAGACAAATGTATTTAATCCTAATTAAGAGAAATGCCAGAACTCAAGCAGGTACCTCTTCATGCTTCTAATGCAGAATTACACATTAACAATGTGCAATTCTATTGCTGTCTACAAGTACATGCTATTTACCTGTGCCAGCCTGGACCTGAAAGATAAACACGGGACTGGGTGGGACCCACAGTCACACAGTAAGTACCTGCGTAAGAACTATAATTCAGTGTACAGTGGGTGGGAAAAGAGGTATTTCAGAGGGAGAGTCAGAATAACTGACATCATAGTAACAGCACATGCTGGGTGAGCTAGCTGGAAATGCTTAACCATGACTTTTTGGCAGCCAGGTGCCACCATCAGACTTGGGATCCACATCCTAAAATACTCCCAGCAATTCCTTTTTGAGATGTATATTAACTGTGCTTCAGAGGAAGAAGCAGATCTTCTTTTTAAAAATATAAACTACTGATGTGATAACAGCATGGAAATTGGGAGGAGGAAATCTGGTCTGTTTTCACAGCTCCTATCATCCACGTGGGTTTCAAAACACTCACGCAAGAAAGTTCATGCTGAGCTTGAAGCATAAGCAGAAGAGACAGCAGAACTGGTGGGCCTGGGAGAGAGAAGACAGGAGGGAAGCACAGCTCTTCACAACAGTGGCATGCCCTCACCTCAGCACTGCTGCCAATCAAACTGTTCTGTGTTTTGCTTCAAAACATTCACTGAAATAAATGCATTCTAATATCACTGCAAATGTTATGAACTCCAGCAAAGGTCTAGCAACAGTACATTATCCACAGATGTAACAAAATGGCAGTGGAGGAACAGCCAAACTAACCTCTCCTGCAGCCTTGCAGATCCATGTTAGTGTTCTATAAACTATAGTTTTGCAAACAGAGCAAGTATGTTTATTTTTCTTTATTAATTCTCACAATAGCAAATGTCATTTAAACAATCTTTAATCCCCACAATTTCTGAAGTGCTGTGAGTGCATGCTCGGTGATAGCACCACTGTTGTTCCAGCAGATGGATAGTTGAGAAAGATCCATCCAAAATCTTTAGTCAAAACTGTAAATGGAATGCAAAGATTTCTACACAGGTAAGCTAGCTCAATACAGGGCTTTAGATACCAGATCTTTTGAGGAAATTTGCACAAGCACTCACTACACATCTTTACACTTTGACTGAAAGTGATGGTATGTGAGTACTTCTCTATGGGGATTTTAATTTGCTGTTCAGTGAAAACAGCATAGTCTTCAGAAGCAACAGTATCACTTATGGATATACTCTCCTAACCTACTCCTCACTTTAGCCTTTGGTATCTAAAAAGACCTTAACACATAAGACAAGAAATTGGCATCTACATGAGAAAAGAAGGTCAATGAGAACACCACCAGCACTGAGCTGCTTGCATAGTGTCTGGGAGCAGCAGAGAGTTGAAGGCAGAAGTGGATCACTGGGAAAACAAGTTGCTGCTTTGCTTTGCAGGTCAGTGTGGGTATGAGTAATGAGGCAGAAGCACAGAACCACAGAATGGTTTGGGAACCTTTAGAGATCATCTAGTTCCAGCCCCCTGCCATGGGCAGGGACATCTTCCACTAAACCAGGTTGCTCCAAGCCCCATACAACCTGGCCTTGAACGCTGCCAGGGATTGGGCAGCCACACTTCCTCCAGGCAACCTGTGTCAGCACCTCACCACCCTCATCATAAAAGAACTTTCTCCTTATGTCCAATCTAACCCTACCCTCTGTCAGTTTAAAGCTGTTCTCCCTTGTCTTGTCACTACAAGCCTTGGTAAAAAGTCTTATTCCGTCTTTCTTACAAGCCTCCTGTAAGTATTCAAAGGCCACAGTCAGGTCTCCCCTGTGCTTTCTACCTTCAGGCTGAAAAAGCATACTCTTTCAGGCTGTTTTCATAGCAGAGGTGTTCCAGCCCTCTGACCATTTTCATGGCCCTTCTCTGGACCTGCTCCAACAGGTCCATGTCTTTCTTGTCCTAGGGACCCCAGAGCTGGATGCACAGATAGCAAACAAAGAGCATTCATGAAAGCAGGACAATGCTGTGGAAAGCAAACACTGGGACATCTCACTCTCTCCTGTCTACCTCTTCTGTACAACAGTCATTCCAGCTCAACCAAGTTACTCAAGTTAGCTTCAAGTTTTGGCAATGAACTTCCAAAGCTTCCAAACCTTTTGTGGTTTGGTTACCCAGTAAAAAGTCAGGTCAGAATACAATTTCAAGTGTGTCAGTAAATGGTGGTGAAGGATCTGGCTACAAAAACCTTTTCAGGAAAAACCCTGTATCCCTCCATGTGCAAGTTTCCTAATGAAAGCAAGAGCAGTGAACTCTAGGCTTAGACAAATTCTGATCTGCGCTCTCTGAAGAAATGTCAGTGCTTGAAACAGAAGTTTAATAACTTCTCCAATTATTAAAAGTCATCACTTACCTTGTACTTTTTATGAACTTGCTAATATAATTCCAAGCGACTGAAACCTGCTTTCACTTGTTTGGTAAAAGATTATTAAACTCATTATTTAGCACAGGTAATGTTGTAAGCAAAAGAACCAAATAAAAGCACTTTGCCAGCAAGCTAATTTACGTCTACTTATATCTTACTCTTCTCTAGCTACTGAAACAGCAGTCTTACCTTCTCCATGTCCTCTGGATGACTGTAGCAGCATAGTTCTTCTTCCGAAACAGCTCTTTTCTTTTTCTTTCTTTTTCTATAATCTGCATTCGAATATCTAAAGGGATCAGTTCAATATTTGTACTTTGCCATGTGACGGAACATGACTGATCATCTGCATTCCTGGATCCAATTATGCCTGTTTTTTCCAAGTTCAAACTGTCATCAGGAGCCGAACACGCTGCTGGGTTTCTTGGCACAGCTCCCATAGGTTCTGCCTTAGCAGACAATAAAGGGAAGGCCTTTTTTGCTAACTCGTTATTTCCCACTCTGTTAGTTTGTTCTACAGCATGCACGCTGTCATTTCTGGTGTTTACAAATACTGTTTTGGCACTTCCTGGTCTACTAGAGCCAGCTGGTGAACATCGCTCATCATTTACCTCTTTATTTTTGCATTTCTGCTGATGCCTTTTGCTTTTGGAAGAAGCTTCACACTGCTTTGAGTTTCTCACAACTCCACCAGTACAGCTGACATTGCAGAAGAACACAGCCGTTCCTTCACAGCGGTCCCTGCTGCCAGATGAAGGCTGACTTTGATCTCTTAGCTTTTCCCCAACACTCGCAGTCCTACAAGCAGCAGTAGTATGCCTTCTGCTCCTCCAAGCACAAGCACCCATTGTGTCGACAGTGTGCTCCTTGTGCTTTTCTCCATTAAGTTCTGTAGCAGCTGTGACCTGATGTTTCACTTCAGCTTTTGTTCCCTCTTTTGCTTTGTCACAATGGAAATGGACACAACTTGACTTGCTTTTGGTGTGTTTCCTCAGTGAATCTTTAGACAAGAGAAATGGAAACCAACATTCAGCCTTTGAACTAACAAAACATAGGTTTTTCTCTATTTTCCTTTTTGCTGAGTTACCTTTGAGGCACACTAGGATTTACTAAAATGAAAAAACATGTAAGCAGGAAGAGTCAGGAGCAGACCTGATTGCCTGTAACAGTGCAGTCCCAAACTTCTTAATTTGCTTTTGGTTCTACAGGTATTTTTCTTTCTTACAATGCATTTGACTTAGATGCCTAAAAAAAGTTCACAGGGAGAAACTGTTTCTTCACCTACCTGAAAATACTGGTGCTCTCCAAAGAAACCAGCTCACAGTGTGGCGCAGGAACGCAGCCCCATGAACACATCTGCTCATTTCAGCGCAGATACTGTGACAGACTGTCACTGTTTCAAGATTATATGCTGAAGTTCTGCTCTAGCCACCCTGTATCTTGGCATGTGGTGACAGACTGGGTAACCCACTGACCCAGGAAACCCAGAGTGCTTGGCTTCCCAGTACTTGACATCCTAAATGAAACTAGGCAGTCCTTTCCTTTCTCCCTTGCTGCTGTGAGATGAGTGCTTCTAAATGCCCTTGCAAGGATGATTCGGAAGCCAGAGTTCAGTGCAAAACTGAAAATCTCCCATCTACCATACACCTTCCATTTTGTTTGGAAACTAACAGGAAAATGAGAAAATAGGCCAGGCAGGATGAAATGCAACAGGCAGAATGGTTGTTAAGGGGTAGGTAAGACAGGAAAAAGAAGAGAAAGAGGTCTTTGATATACTGGGATCACAGAAAATCTGCTGGATCACCCAAAACCTGGAGAAACCATACTATATTCATCCTCACTGCAGCCTGTCAGGATACTCCTTTGACTGGGTAACAGAATATGGCACATTATCAGATTATACAAAGGAAACTACAGATTATCATCAATGATGTCTCCAACAAAGAAGATTTATCATAGTGACAGGTCAGTGTGAGCTGAGAGGCTACTCTAACTTATACATGATTAGCATATGCGTAGATAGCCCTCTATGTTCTGGGACAGGGAAAAAAAAACCCTCAATCTATTATTTTAATCTATTATTAATGTAATTATTTTTTCTTATCTATTTTGATCTATTGTTTTAACTGCTCAGAACGGAGAAGGAAATTCGCTCTCTCTTGCATTACACCTGGGGAACAGACAATTTAAAAACAATGTGCCTTCTGATGCCAAGATTTCTAAGGGCATAATCCAACTCCTAGAGAAGCCAAATCAGAAACTGCCAGTGCCATCAATAAAATGGGCATAGGGCTGACAGTCAGCTCAAACATATGAAGTTTACAGCACTGTTGTTCTCCCAACAAGGAAAAAGGACAAAGCTTTAAAGGAAAAGCCTTGTCATTCTGAATTCACCAACACCTGCTACCTGGTTTGCACGTGCATTATGTAGAAAGCTTTTTTACTTCAACCGTAAGATATTGAAGCGGTATGTGCAAAACTTCTGAACCTGAATGGGGTGGGGGGCTACGGTGGGCCCGTGGATTCCCTGACCGAAGACATGAAGTTAGAACTCAGTCTTGAAGATGTTAAAGTGTACCCATGAGAAATGAGGCACCAGAGGCATCTGAGTGGGAAAGTAGAAGGCATCTGGAGGAGTGAGTCAGATAAGGGGAGTGACTAACTACAAAGGAAGAACTTGGCAAAACAATGGACGCTAGAAAAAATTCTTCTGAACGGTGTGTCAACAACCAATCATGAATAGAGTAACAACCTGCTGACCAATAAGTTTGTATTATGCTATGCTATGCTTGACCAATGAGTTTGTATTATGCTATGCTTGACCAATGAGATTGCACCATGCTATGCACAAGGATGTATAAACAGGAGCTCCTCATAATAAACCTCACTTGCTTGCCTGCTGCTTAGAACTCTCTTTCCTTCTTTCTTTCATGTGGCTGTTTTCTGGCCGTCCCGACTACACAGCCCCACACCTGAACAACTGTGTAACTGGATAATGGAAAAACCCCATAATTTAAGTGTTCTAGCTCATCTTTTAAGGTTGATAGAAACTTTCTTAGATAGAAAGACCAAGCAATAGCAAGTACAGAGCACAAAAAAAAGAACTTATCTGTTTGTACTACAGCCAAGGCAAATGAGATAACATAAATAGGAAAGAGGATTTCTCTGTGAAGAACAGATCAGAAAACCCCACCAATTAAATCATAGTTTCCACAGCCCACAGGATCTAAATTTATATTTAATTCCAATAAAATGCCCAATGAAATCCATTAAATTTTTGGTCATAAGAGGATTGATTAAAACACTTAATGAGAACTGATTAAAGAACTTCATGATTTGATCCTTGCTGCATCAGCTTTCTTGGCATCATTTCTATAGCAAAAAAGAGAACGCATGCCTAAAAATGGCACAGCATTTTATTTCAAACATAGGCTTTTTGGACTGGGCAAGAGGGGCCTTTCTTTACAATCTGAAAGTAAACTGGTCTTGTAGGAGAAGTAGACATGCATTTTCAGAAGAAGACTGAGTAAAGAGTTTTGTTGTCACGTCCAACATGGTGAAGAAAGATAGTAAATAACAGAAAGAATTTTCTACTTAAAATTCTACTGTTTGCAGAAATGATATTCTGCTTTTAAAGACATATTGAAAATAAAAAAATCTCCAGGCAATAGCCTATATGATTCTAAAATTTTACTTGTAGAACCATCACCATGGAAAAATTATTCTGGCATAGCTACATCAGGAAATCTCCATCTCCAGGGAAGACTTCAATCAAAAGTCCAAGATAGATACTGGTGGCATTTGCTGCTGGTTTGAATTCCCTAGGTTACTGTAAAGGGTGGTGTACTCAACTGAACATAAATGCAGTTTTCCAAATACAAGTATCAATAATAGAATCCTCTATCAAAAATTTGGCAAATTCTGTCCTGATCTCTGTAGTCAGTTTGACTCTATAGCCAATATTTCCCATGGACTACCTACTACCTACTTCCTCAGGTCATTCTCTCTGCAAAACTATTGTATTTGGTCCAGAACCAGGGGGAGTCTGACTGATGCAATGCAGTTTCCATTGTCATAATCAATGGAAGATTCTGACTAAGAATGGATACTGGAGTCAGTGAAAGAAAAGGCTGCTTGTTCCTCTTTTATAGTTTCTTTGTACTTCTCCTTCTTTTCTTCCTGCCCTTCACTGTTGTAAACCTCCCCACATCTCTCTTTCCCGTTCCCCTTTTTTCCATACTTCTCAATTTTTCCTCATTATGTTCACTATCTCACAAAACTAACAAGAAATGACGATAAATTGATGATGCATTTAAAGACAGAATAAAAGAGTGCAGTAGGGCACCTCTGACACACTGCTTCATAGTACGATTTCTGAAAACAGTCTCACTTCTCAAAAACTACCCTAGAGTGTTCTCAACAAGAGGACTTCAGAGACAAATCAGAGGAGAACCCTGACATGGAGAATGAAGCAGACTGAACAGCTCCCTCTGTACGCTAGAGATGTCACTTAGAACAATTTTATCCTCATTTTAACCCCGTTTAAAACCAAGAATTACCATTTCTCCATTAGCACTCTTCAGGTATCCCATAGATATGCCAGATATATTTAATCTCATTTTCTCCTAACAATGCAACGAATAGAACAACTCCCAACAGCCTGTTCTCACATATTTTAGGTATTTAAAAGACATTGTATATACTGGCATTTTTGACTACTTAAAATGACAAAACACACACAGTAAAAAGAATCTGTATCTAACTCTTATCATATATGAATTGCTTAAATGATGAAAGAATAAGAAATGCTGGAAAGATTAAACAAGTCCTATATATAAAACACCCCGCACATGGACAAGAAGGATAATCAGGACAATTTAAAAAGCTTACAAACCTCTCCTGATTTTATGACCTTCATTCCGAGGCTCTGCTGACAGGCAACTCTCCTTTGGTGTCCCTTTGTTGTGACAAGATTTAGGTGAACCTCTACTGTTTCTCCCTAGTTGAATATTTGAACCACTGAGGGACAGAGATCTCTTACTCTGTGTATCAATGGGTTTATTAGGTAACTGTGAGTTGCTGGTAGTCTTCTCTCGATTTGCAGCATTCTGTTGTACTTGAAGCCTGCTTTCTTCTGTGTTCTGCATCCCATTCTGTAGCTTGGCCTCTTTTCTTTTACTTTCCTCTTCACGTTTCCTGTAATTATAGCCAATATCATAAGAATTCCAAAGACAAAATCTTGGGAGCATGTATCTAACTTGAACGCATTGCTTCCTAGAAACTTGACACTGCCACAACAAAACCCTGAGGATAACACCTTTTTCATGAGAAAGGGACACCTATTGCATTGAAGCGTCTTAACTTGATCTGAAATAACAACTGATTTGCAGCTACAGCCTAATGAAGCTTAAACCCTTATTAGGCAGCTGCCCGTTCAGTTTGCAGTGGTTTAAGCTGATTTTACAACACTCCCTTATTGAAAACAATGAAATTTAGGTTTTTTTATAAATATACAAAAGCTAAAAGCAGGATTTTGAAAAGGTGACAGAAGACAAGCAATATGATAGCAATAACTATGTTTTTCACTAGTAATGAACAATGCTTTCATACAAGTAGTTATGCAATGCACTGTATGTGAAACCCAGAAAACTTCAGTAAAAGACATCATCGCTTTGAAACTTATTTTTCATACTTACCTGTGTCATAATTAATTCAGACAATTATAAACCAATTTCAAACTAGCTACTGGTACTAACTTGCTCCTATGTATTAATCACTGGCAGATAATCTAATGCATATAAACAGATTATACATTATACAAATGATAAATACTGAAAATACGAGATGTGAATTAAAAACTTGTGTGCCCACAGTATGCCATTATGATATTTGGTTTTCAAAATGAAAGAAGTCATGCATCCCTTAAATAGTGTACATAAAAAGGAGAATTTTGGACAACGTTAGAAAAGGCGCATCTCTTGAATAAAGTTTTGCAGCCTATTTTTAAATACAGTGAGATATCACTGCATCAGCTTTTAAATTCTTCTCCTACAAAGTAGAATAAACCCAACAGCACACAGCAAACATTACCTACCTACCATTGAACTTGATTTTGCAAATTAAGCACTGGTTGTAAGATAAAGTGACATTTTTCCTGTTGGAATGGACAGGTGATAAATGTCGTACCATGTCGCTGCCTGGTATTTTAACTTGCTTCCAATGCTACAACACAGTTTGCAGACTGTTGACACATTAGCTCACAGCACAGCATATGACAGGTTAGTTATGCAGCATGCCATCCTCAGTTCCTGTGAGTCGTATCAATGCCAGTATATGTCATTTCAGCGTGAGCTGCCAGGGAGAAGCCTTAACTTTATCTGTCAGTACTATCTTATGAAGTACACTCTGCAGAAGCAGCTAATTGAACTTTGCACCTGAAAAGCTGTTAATTGATCTAAAAAATACACTCCCAGCAGCCTGAGGTTCAGTATTCCCTCTGGCATGTAAAAAAGTGGTTAGTTTCAAATAATGTCAGTATTCCAAACTGGACTACATGGGGATGTCTGGATTGAGTACAGTATGGATCTCACTGCCGTTACTCTGCCATTTGAGCTGATGAATCAGATCTTACTATTCACAGAATAGTCCTTTTCCTACAAGAATCAAGCAGCCTATTACCAGGGTATTTAAAAAGAAAGTGTGAGATGTGTTGTGCGACATACAATCAGGCCAGAGTGACCTGACTCTTCGGATGAGTGAATTAACTCAAAACAGTAACTTCAGTGACACGCCGATTGTGAAGTTATCGAAATGACATAGGACCAGAAACTCACAAGAAGCAAAAGGGGATTTTTCTTAAAAAAAAGGTCTTGCTTGTGTGCTGGTTTTTCAGATTAAACTGAAGAAATAATAAATGCAAGGGATTTCAGAGCTCCCTACTCAGAGCCTATCATGCTAATTGTCACACAACAGCGTAGTCAATTAACAGATTCCTGAATACTTATGAACCTCCCTTGTGTTTTTAACTTATTTACTCAGAAATTCAGTATGTGTCAGATTGAAACATATCTTTGAAATGAAATTTTCCAAGTTTTGCTGTTGTCTGACTTGAGAGACTAGGTTTGATGGAGAAGTAAAGGAGGAGACAAATTCCTGATTTAAGGGCTCTCTTTCATTCTTGGGAGGTTCTAGCTATACAACAGGATCCAAATCTGGGCAAGTTAGACAACTACAGCTTGATAGTGATAACAGAGCTGGCAGCCCAACATTTTCCACTATAGTTGCAACAGGATTTTGTTCTGAATGGTCATAAATTTGTATTTCATTACAAAAGTGAGAGAATGGAAACTGAGCCTTTAGCAGATGGAAAGGAACAGTTTCAGCCTCATGCATTTGTGAAGACACAGAGATGCTCTGAATTTTGATCCTGCTAAAATGAAGCCAACCTCTTCTATTCTGCTAAGAACACTGTGCTTTTTGTACCTACTCTGTTTTAAATTTAGAACATCTCCATGTGCCTGGAGAGCATTTTTGAAGCTGTCCTTGCAAGAAACAGTTACTTCAAAAATCATAACTGAAAATAGATCTCCAGGTATGATCCTACTACTGCTGAAGCTTTTAGCTGGACCAAGAGGAGTTATATTTCATGCTGTATAAACAGCCGCCTTCTGCTATACAATTTAGCATGACGCTTGTTTTTAGAAGCGTAACACTTTTGAATCACGACACGTTCAGCTTCTGATCTACTACAATCTTTAACAGATAGTTCTTAATAAAAATGCTAAGAGACAGTTTCTGACCAGTATTCCTATGTTGATTGATCTTCCCAAATGTGTAGAGCACTCCATTGTCCTTACCTAGCTACCTGTTTTTTCCCCAATCATTTCACATATGTATTTTAACACCATTCATATTTCTAATTTAGTCTTCAATATGCTTACAGTCTTCTGCATTTTGATGTTTTCCACCCTAAGGGACTGGAGCATCTTTCATATGAGAAGAGGCTGAGAAAGCTGGGACTATCCAGCTTGGACAAGAGAAGGCTCTGGGGGGAATCTCATCTATGTCTACAAATATCTGATGGGAGGGAACGAAGAACATGCAGCCAGGGTGTTCTCAGTATCACCCACAGCAGGCAGTAAGTATAAATGAAAACTCATTAAATCCTACCTGAACACAAGAAAACACATTTTTTACTGTGAGGGTGGTCAAACACTGGAACAGGTTGCCCACAGAGGTTGTGGAGTCTCCATTTGCATAGACACTCAAAACATGGCTGGACATGGTCCTGGGCAAGCTGCTTTAGCTGGCCCTTGACTCTCCAATCCCGCCAGTCCTCCTGAAGTTTTTAAGGGTAACCATTTTAAGATTATATCACCCAATTTTCTAAACAACTCAGGATGAGTTTTATCAGGCTAAGCTGATCTGAAAGCACCGCACTCATCCAACAATCTCTAAACTGTTGTTTCAGTATTTTATCCTGCAGTGCTGCTCTTTGCTACTAGTGTGAATTCCACTTGCTAATGGGCATCATTTGATATTTAATGAAGACTGAAACAAAAAAGACATAGAACACTTCAGACTTCTTAGTATCAGTCATGGAGCAACCCTTTCTTTGCTCTTCCTTTTACAAGACGTACGTTTTGGCCCTTTTTGAAGTTGGGTGCAACATTTGCTTTCCTCCAGTCATTGAGGACCCTTCCCTGGCCTCTGTGACCTTTCAAAGATGTTGGAAAGTGGCCTTTTAAGGACATCCGTTAGTTCTCTCAGCACCATTGGATGCAACCTATTTGGTTCCATGGACTTGTCTGGGCTGAGTTCTCCCAAGTGATCCCTGACTTAATCCTGATTTACAGCTGGCAGCTCTTCTCCTTGAACCACTTCCCTAAGCACAGAGGCCTGGGAGACATTCTTAATGAAGACTGAGAAAAAGAAAGCATTGAGTATTTCTGCCACACCTGTCTGTTGTCACTAAGTCACTTGCCCCATTCATGCAACAGGTCCACATTTTCTTTGCTCACCCTTTTAACATTAATGTAGGGGCAGAAGCTCACCGTATTACCTGTGATATCCCTTCAAAGCCTCAACTCCATCTGAGTTTTGGCTTTTCTGACACCATCCCTACATGTCCAAGCAATGTTTTCACATTCTTCCTTTGCAGCCCATCCCTGCTTTCACCTTCTGTATACTGCACTTTTGCATTTGAGCTGTATCATGGCTTCCCTGCTTACCCAAATTGGTCTCCTGATATGTCTGTTTGCTCAATGACAAAATAGTGCGCATACTGTTTTGCACTGAATCAATCTCAAATTTCAAAAATTACCATTTCTTTGATATAGGCTTGTTTAACACGGGTGAATATGCTTGTATAGAAATATTTCACAGGTATTTAATACAGTCAATGTAACTTTACCAGAAAATAATACATGTATGTGATGTTGGTTGACATTTTGTTAAGGAAAAAAGCCCAACAGATTAAACCCATGCAGACTTAGGAATTATTTATATTAGTGAGTCTCTCTAACATATTACAAAGCAAGTTTTAAATACAATGCACTGAAATAGTGTGTGTGTGGGTGCTCAATCTAGGAGTTCACCAGCATAGGGATGCTGGGGAGGGACTCTTCATGAGGGACTGTAGTGAGAGGACAAGGGCTAATGGGTTCAAACTTAAACAGGGAAAGTTTAGATTGGATATGAGGAAGAAATTCTTTACTGTAAGGGTGGTGAGGCACTGGAATGGGTTGCCCAGGGAAGCTGTGAATGCTTCATTGCTGGCGGTGTTCAAGGCCAGGTTGGACACAGCCTTGGGAGGCATGGTTTAGTGGGAGGTGTCCCTGCCCATAGCAGAGGGGTTGGAACTAGATGATCTTAAGGTCCTTTCCAACCCTAACTATTCTATGATTCTGGATTCCCACATATCACCTACTTTTATCTGGAGAGCAGATTTTTAAACATCAGTAAGGATATTAGGTTTTTGTATGTAGCAACACCCTGGCCAATTTTAGCTGTGGAATGCACAGATGGGTACACAGAATGATGACAACATAATGTCCCTTCAGTTTACTACAGATCATAAAACTGCAATTAAATAAAATTTGTTATGTGACAACTTGATTTGCTTGTACACTCCAATTGTATTTTAATTCTATTTTTATGGTATTTGGTACACAGACTTTGTTTCCATTGTTTTCAAACAAATCAACAACAGCTTAGTAAGTTTCAGAAAGTACATCAGAAACTCACAGAGGGAAATAATTGTAAAACACCCCCAAATTTCCATGAGGCAATCCTTTTTCATTTTACCTTCTAAATGGGTAGCACAGATTCTTTTAAAAATTACTGTCATCATAAACAATAAAGCTACCTCATTTGGCAGTCAGCTGTGACCACACAGCAAGAAGCAGAGTTTTCCAAACTAAAAAGAAATACTTAAGATACTGGGGATATTTTCAAACGCAGCTTCTTCATGCATGGGTTTGACTTCTACTGACTTCAGCAAAAAAGACAGAGAGTAGGAGGGCTGCAAGTTACAACTTTAGCATCTAAAGACTCTGCAAGTGATTGGTCAGATGAGATTTCTAGGTTTGGTTCTTTCTGGGCATTAAAAATTACTGAACAGTACAGTAGTAGCACTCAAACCCAAAAAAGGTCGAACAGGCCAGTTAGGCAGAACATCAAAATACAAAAATTGAAATAGAGCACAGTGCAGCTGACTGTCTATGATACACAGACACAACAAAAATATCTCTAGGTGCAATGATTATGTTGTGTGCTTATTCATATGACCTCCCTACAGAAATAATACTACAAAATCATGCAGAAATATTTTCAGACTGTTATTTTTTTTATTCTGGAATCAGATTTCATCACAAGAAACCAGGTGCTAATTTTTTCTTCTTCATATAATATTCTTGAAGGATAAAACCAAAGCAATTGAAGTATTTTAATGATCATTTATGTACCTTCTGATTTTAGAATTTCACCACTTTACTAACATCACCTCATGTAAACAGGGTAGTAACTCAGTCAGAACCTACACTCTTACAAGTAACTATTTCAATTGTATATGTTAGTTATCTAGAATCTAATACAATGATTTCATGGTACCTCTCTAATTCAAGAGCAGAAATCGTAAGTGCAGAGAATGATACTGCCAAAACAGAAGTTGCAAATAAAATCCGGGAGTTCAGTTTGCGAGCAAAGCACAACTTCTCATGTGAAACAGTAAGTTAAGCCCTATTAAACTGGGCTTTGCTTGCTTGTTTCTTTTTTTTTCTTCATTTAATTATTAATTTCTTTTCAAAATTGATATAAAAGACTTCATAGGTCAATAATTATTCTCATTACCTTAGAGTGATAAATGTTTTCCAAGCCTTTTTATCACCATACAAAATATCAAGTAAAGATTTGTGGATGCTAACTTGCTACTTTCTCAGCTTTTGATATTTTGTCCTGTTCTTCTATACTATATAAAGCTTGTTATTTAATCTGGGATTATCTGGAAAATAATTTCCAACTACAGGTGTATGGAAAAAAAAAACATTATATGCCATCTACCATCTACAATTTCACGAATTTAATTCGAAGGAACAAGAGGTGATGGTGAGCAACAGACAAAATCATACACTGATATGCACAAACTCATGACAAATATCTATTTGCTGGAGTAGATTTCAAGTCTCAGACTTACTTGGCGGCAGCATCTTTTCTCAGCTGTTCATGTTTCATTAGAAGATTCTTCCTCTCTTGAAAAGCCTTTCTAACTTTGTATCCTTTGTAGACAGCTTGAATTTTGAAAGCAGCAATGTCCTGTATGGCAGCTATAGACAGAGCCCCATGTTCTAACATGAACTGAATCACTTCATGGTGTTCACCAAGCAAGGCATAATCAAGTGGAGTATATCTAAAAACAAGCAAAACAAGACAAACCCACAACTATTATCATTGAACTAGCATTCTAACCATAATGTGCATTTACTTAATCCTCATTTCATAATAAGGGACCTTCTAGTAGGAAGACAGATTAAACAACGTTTTTTGAATCTGTCTTCATCAGTTTAACACAGGCTGGTTTTACTAAATTTTAAATACTTTTTTCCTGTCTCACTCATTCTACACACTGTGACTATGTTTAATGCTTACTTTAGTCTCCTAATATAAAAAGTGGGGAGGAGGCAGACTACATGCTGTGTGGGATCAAAATCCTCCAAAGCCCAACACATAGCATTAACTGCAAGCAATCTTACAAAGGTGTTATTGGGGTTCTCACAGATAAATATAATCTAAACAAAATGCAAGTTAAAACATTTTTGTGTTATTCCTATATGAATTTCAGTTCTAGAGATTTACTGTCAAGTCTGGCTTAGCTTCTATAAGAATGACTGAGGACAGTATGACTGACCAAGCAGAAAGACCACTAGGAAGACTTAAGTCTGTTTTCAAAAGGATACAGCTGCTAAAAATTTTAAATACTTTGGTTTTTAATAGTGTCAAAGATGCCTAACCCCTTTTAAAAATAATTCCCAAATTTCCCATTATTACCACAGGAAAAAAAATTTACATACCTCCCTCACCAACACTGAAATATTAGACAAAGACATTTAGCGACTGAAAGTTATCAGTCAAAAACTGTAATCGAGACCAAATGATACCAGACTATCAAACAGCAAGTGTCAATGCATGTGACTGTGAAATTAGGGCTCTTCTTGATGGTAACTTGCTAGGACGCAATGCTGGCAAGCAAAGAAAACCAGACAGAAAGCAGAATTGGACTTGCCACGCAGCAATGATTTGATGGAAGGATTAACAGTACCTGAACTAAAGTGTCTGCAGGAATAAAGGCAATGACATAACATGAAGATTTGTATGTCAAGGTATGCTGCTGATAGCATTTAAAGAGATACAGATTTTTGATAACTGAAGAATGGGAGCTTCAGAAGGGACCTTCTTTCAGAAAACCACATTTTAAAATTATAACTGGTTTTGAATATTTTAATTAAAGACATGAAAGATACCAAAATAAACTTTACCCACATGCTACTAAGCATGTGTGTACCAAGACAATGTATTATATTACGGATCCCAGTCACAGAATCATAGAACAGTTACTGCTGGAAAGGACCTTCAGATCATCTAGTTCCAACCCCCCTGCCATGGGCAGGGACACCTCACACTAGACCATGTCACCCAAGACTCTGTCCGACCTGGCCTTGAACATCCCCAGGGATGGAGTACTTATCACTTATAAAGACTGCATTTTTAAACGTAGATTCTCTAACCACATTGTAGACAACTTTGAAAGCAAAAAAATTACTCAAATCAAATCTGCATACGGGTTTGTATGACTGGACACCTCCCATTCAAGGCTGCTCACATGTGCTCCTTACAACCAGCCATTGCTTTGCTGTCTCAGTTCAAAGGCTGTTATGAATTCTCTTTTCCACTGGTTACCTCTAAAGCAGACAGCTTTTTAATCAAGCTTGGTTGACAGGAAAACATGCAAAGAAGACATCAGCCAACAGCTGTTATATACGTAATTTAGCACGTAGTTGGTCAAGCAGCAGCTAGCCTGTCATGCGCCCTGGATGTCAAGTTGGATTATGAAATAAATTTGCCAAGAACAAACCTACCACTCTACAGACTGGCACTTGATCATGTATCTGCAAGCAAGTGGGCAGCTTAAAATCCTAGATGTAATCTCAGCTCCATCTCTTCCCTAAACTATTTAGTTTTAACTACTATGCTGGAATTTTGAACTGGTATCTCATATTGCACTCTAAGAAAGTGAAGAACGGAAGCTTCTTTCTATAGGGATATTTGAAAAACTTTACTATCTGGTGAAATTGTTACCAATTAAAAACCAATTTCATTAAATTACAGATGAACCATATCTATGAGGTTATTTTTACTCTCTTACAACACTCGTCTTGATTTTTCCATTTTCCAAGCTTCCGATCTCTTAAAAATAAAACAAGAATTTGTAGATGCTTACTAAGAGTCAACTGTGCATTTCTTACATACAATGTATACATACTTATTCTATTTAAAGACTCTTTCATCTAGAAAGACTGGGGATCTCTTTTGTTCTGCACGTGGAATAGTGCTTAATGACTGACATTTGGAATACGGCTAGTTATATCTTGAATAATGTAAGTTTATACATAAAAACATATATCAATGCCAGAAGGGAAACAAAAATAGATACTAACTGAATGACTATAGTAAAACCACAGCTAAGGTCTTTTCCTGATATTTGAACATCATTAGAACATTTCTACAAAGTGAGGAAAATAGCAGCCTCCTTTCTGGCAAAATAGTGGTCTTTAATCTCACTTATGAAAAGTAATTTAATTACAACTGTTTATTTAATTTTCTATCAAAAATAACTAAAGAGACCATTGGCACTACATAATTAGGAACTACTTATACTTTCATTTGTGTTTCTCAATAAAAAGAATAAGAATAGAAAAGGAAGAGAGATCTCAGTGGTTTAGAGTAGAGAACAAAAGATAAATGATGGGGAAAGAAAGCAATTAAAACCGGGATAAGTATGGAAGACTCAAATTTAGCACTAAAATATAGGGGTTTAAAGTCCTTAAGTTATTTAAAATGTTGACATATTCACATTTATCTGGCATACTGATCATAATTTTATTTATAATTATGAGGGGGTCATCTACTCTGAAAAAGGCATTATACATTTCTGCTAATAGTAATTATCTTCACGGTCAGCTGACTTAATTCGAACTCCACAACCAAAATCACTTTTAAAAAACTATTATTTATATGTCAATGAAAGACAAAGAAAAGAGATGCAAATGTACTGTCTCTTTATGATTATAGGAGGACTTTTTTTTTAAACTAGGCCTTCAGCATACAGTTCACCACCAGGTAATCTGTAATCACTATTTTAAAATGTAACATCTCTCACATTTTCTTTCTCCTCACTATATTCCTACCAAATAGAAAAATTCCAGTCTACTCCAACACCAGCAGAAATGCCTTCTCCATCTTTTGTCTGCACATATCCACTGTCAACTTTATATAAATTAAAAAGATCTTTAATATTTCAAGCAAGACTAGAGTGAGTAAATACTTGTAGAAATCTCTCTAAGTTCAAGGTTCGAGAGTGTACACAGTTGAAGTTGAAATGTCTTACTTAAAGAAGAGATTTTCACATTAGAAAAGCTGCTTACAATGAAGATTGCAGCACTCCTTTTAGATACAAGATCAGGATTCTCTGGTAATATCTGAACACTTAACATTTAAACCAGTACACAGCACTTTAACTAAATTACAAAATGATGCAATCAGAGAAGCAATACCTCTCCTCGCTGTTCTCCATATGATTAGGGAAAGCATCAAAACCAAGCAGCAACTTTATAGCATCAAGGTAGCCATTGTTACAGAGCCAGTGCAAAGCAGTTCTTCCCTGTAAACAATAGAACAGAACAAAAATAAATGTTGTCCCCAAACTCTATCATGACACAATAAAAGTTGTAAATCATACTGTAATTCAATGCTTTTCTGGACATGAAGGACAAAGTGATCCTTCTAAACAAACTTTCCTGTTAAAATAAAAGAATATAACACTTAAAAATTAAGTAATTTTTTTTTTAAAAGAAACAAGATTACAACACTCATGCTCTTCCACATAAAGCAGCTGAAAAATAGGATTAGGAGACTAGCTCTAGAGTCAGTTTCTCTGCAGCTATGCCACCCAGGTCTGAAGCAGCTCTCATCAACTCTTGTAGTTCAGACTGTTTCTAAGCTGCTCAAAAATACTGCGACAAGACTGAAAGAATTACTACAGAATTCAAAATCAGGGTGTATTTCCTTTTGGATGTATTTCCTTTTATGACAAACAGCAGCAAAGATGCTTCTATGTCCCAGAAAAGAGAACTACCTTGAAGAAAAGCAAAATGTTTTCATTTATGATTATCCTAAAGTTAATTAAACAGCTTAGTGAATAACAACATACCTCTTTATCCTGAATATTTGGATCTGCGTTGTTTTCCAGCAAGACTACCATGCAGTTAATGTAGCCTCCGTAAGCAGCACACTGCAGAGGTGTTCTACCTGCATAATCCTGCACGTTAGGGTTGATCTTATTTTCTATCAAGATTTGGCACACATCAGCATTTCCTCCCAGGGCTGCCCAGTGAAGGGGTGAATGGCCATCTTGGTCAACCAAATCTACTCTTGCCCCTCCTGTAGCAACAAATACATTTTTGAACATGAAAAGAGAATACTTTTGAATGCAGATAAAATAAGTAAGTTATGTTCAACTAAACTTATTTGGTAAACTGCCAATTCAGAGAAACATTTCTGAAAGTAACTTCAACTTTGTTACTCAAATCTTAAAACTTAAATCAAAATTAGCACAGTTTCAGTAAGAGTCAGGTGTTGAACATTCTTACAAGCTTCTGAGTGTCATCTCAGATGCTTTAGAATCTTCAGATTTGCCAAATGCCCTTGAGAAAACTAGCCTATGTTAATTTTCAGTGAAACTATTATCTATAAAATCACTTTTGAAGATTAGACTTCAGATGAAAAAATTCAAACCTGTAAAACAGACAAAATATTCACAGTGTAAGAATGGCTTTTGAAAAAAGCTTATTTTTTTTTAAAATTCAAGCATGCTAAGACTCTTCTATGCATATAATTTCTTTATGTGTACCTGTAAGATGAAAAAACTCCATACAAAACAGAATTCCACTAATATAAAAACTTGAATCAACCAGCAACAACTGTCTGTATCATAAAATATTTAATTAAACATAACTCAGATTCTGATAACCAAACTTCTTTCATCTACATAAGCTAAATGGCACAGGGGGTGGAAGAAGAGCTCAACAAGGGGTTAAAATATGCCCAGGGAAGCTATTCAGTAAGAAAGATTGATGGACAGAAAACCTGTATCTTCTTATTAGACTGGATACTTCAACTGTCCCTAAATGGGATAATATCTAATAGAGGAGGAAGACTGCTTCCAGCTACTTGGAACATTTCTGTGAAGCTAAAATGACATAATTTTGCATCTAAGGTACCCCTGTTCTTTCACCATACTTCTTAACACTTCAGCAGAGTTCTTAAAATTAGGTCAAACTGTGTACATTGCTAAATCTTATTTTTGCCTACAAATAAAATACCACCTATAAAAAGCAACCAGAGGAAAGTATTAATTCTAAAATCATAGAATTGAGTTGGAAGGGGCCTTTTAAGGTCATCTAGTCCAACCCCCTGCAATAAGTAGGGACATCTTCAACTAGATTAGGTAGTTCAGCGAGAGCTGTCCAGTCTGACCTTGAATGTTTCCAGGGAATGACTAAGGTTTTTTGATGGCTACCTTCATTAAAAAAATATTCATTTAAATAGTCAAAAAGTCTTCAAAGAAGCCTAAAAATGCTTTCTCATGAAACAGAAGAAAGTTTAATTTGGTTTTGTTTACTGGAGAAAAAAAAAAGGACAGAAAAACAATGACTTGCTAGGGGAAGAGGCAGTTTGAGACATTTGAAAAGGCTGGAGCAGAGGAGAGTTGTGAAAAGAGCTATCCCAACTTTGAGTTTTGTATTTTAACACTTCAAGCCTTCTTGCATAACACTCTGATAATCTTTTACAGCGCTGTTCTACAAACGGTACTTAGAGACCTGCTTTAGGGAAGTAATTTTCTACTCCCACCTCTTGCTTAGCTACGCTGTTTATTTCCCAGTCCCACAGAAAGCAGCACCAGAACTCTGAATAGGTTTGTAAATTCCCAACAGCTGACCTCTAATGAGTGTTTGTATCACTTCTTTGTGTCCCATCTCACAGGCTCGGAAAAGCGGAGTGTGTTTCATGACATCCAAAGCATCCACCTGTGCGTTATGTTCCAGCAGCAATTTCACTGTGCTGACATGGCCAGAAAGGGCAGCAGCATGTAAGGCTGAAAGAATAAAGTAGCAGGAAAAAACAAGTTACAATACCATGAGCTATGGATATTCACAACTAGAACAGTCAAAATTAATTTCAAGCATTTTGGTAGAAAATGTGCTTTGCAACCACGATAAAGTGAAGAATCATAACAAGGGATCACTAACCATATTTTCTTGCCATATAAGCAATAAGCAGAAGAACTGCTAGCCCTGAAACATATGTCTAACTTGTACGAATATGCATTTCAACTTCAAAACCCCAAGACTGGCTTACAAAGAGGATTTGTGGAAGGTTAGCAGCTTCTGATTAAGAGAATATAACATGAACTACTTTCATCTCTGTTTTGTGGCATTTCTTACATCACCCTGATGAAGATGAAACTGTCCATTGCCAGTGAAAGGAAGCTTTCATTATTTCTTCAATGTTCTCTTAAAAGCATCTTTTCTATTTCTCTCAAATAAGCAAAGCTGTCTCAGCTGAAGCTAACTCCAGAGTACTACTCAGCTGTTCCTGCCCCCCTTCCTTTTTTTCTGTTTTCAGAATTACCTAGAGAAAATTTTACACGAAATTATGTAACAAGGCCATCACATCTCACACGGTATCTGCAGCTCCCTGTTTCCTTCTGGAAAAAGAAACAGATGATGGAAAACCAGATACTGCATTTTGTCTCATCCCTACAATTTATGAAGCCTGTTCATATGAAAACTATGCAAGTTGATTCTGCAGACTCCTACTCTTCCATAGTTTTCTTTGCCCTCTCATAACTTTATCTCTGAGGTCTAAAGTATCTAAAGTAGCTCTGTGTTATTTGTTGGCTTGGACTCAGTCACCTACAGACTTCACTGAGTCCAAACCAACAAATAACACAGAGCTATTTTAGATACTTTAGACCTCAGAGGTAGGTATGTGGTGTCCTATAACTGAAGTTGCTATGGCCTCACCACAGCTTCTGTCATCTGGAGTTGAGGAAAATGTTGAATGCCAGTCTGACCAGTACATGGTTCTTTCTTGAGGAAAGGAGGATTACACACACCAATGAGGTTTCAGACCCACGGAGGACATATATATTGGTGATTTCACTTACAATTTGATTTCAAAATGCTTTGGGTTATTTCCTGTAGTCAGCAATTGAATCAGATCACCTACATTCTCATACTGCCTTACGTGTAGAATATTTCACAGATGACAAAATCAAAATAATTCAGAATGAAAATACAGAACAGTGCAATTCATATATGTGTATTTAGTAAAGTGAATCCAAATTTCCCCATGAAATTTCACAAACATCAATCTTTGCTGAGAATTCAGCCTGCTTAAGCAAGCAAAGTGTGAGGCTTTAAACAATACCTACATGTCCCTACTTGTTTAATGTTAAAATAGGCAGGGTCAGGATCCACCAGAGGCATTATACAGAAAGGCACACCAGGAAGGCCAATGCTAGAAGGAACTGCTTCTTGAACCATGGCCTTAATATCTAAACAGTCAGGCTTTTTGTATTTGCCAGCTAATGGCATCAGCCTCACACAGCTTCTGAAACAGCAACCCAGCATAAGCTGTTACACTGGCACTCCTAAAATGCACAGGCTGCTCATACTGTCCACGAATCAAAGACAGCTGAAGTGTGTTGCCTTAAAACACACGTTCTCAAAATTAGTGATAGTAACTGGAATTGCAATCCAGACAAATGAGGCACTTCCTACAAGAACTGGGGTCACAGCCAGAGACGTGTGGAGAAGTGCTGCCTTAATAATTGAAATCATGCCTTCAAGATGACGCTGATGTTTAACTGTTATATATCCAGCTAAAAAGCGTAGAGGCACCCATCACACTAATGAAAAATATCTGTAAGCAGCAAGATCTGCAGTAATGATGCAAGTGGGTGGCTGTCAGTAGAAATTTGACAAGAATGAGATTCCCTGCCGCACCACACATTTGGATGTGCCTGGTTTTCATGGTCTGACCTCACAGTAAACTCTAGGTTCTGTTTTTTGTACTGCATTTCTTATGAAACCAAAGGCAGTAAACCACTCCATCAGATGACACATGGGGTGTGTATAACAATGCAATAGAAAAAGAGCTGCTGTGTCAGCTTGGCCGGTTCTTCCCCTCATCACTCATTCTGACGCAGGCATCTTGTTTCGCACTTTGTGCTCAATATTTTCTTGTAAGCCAAATTTTCTGTGATGGAGTCACGGTGACTGAAGAGATTCTTCAGCCAGCTGGTCACAATAGGCCCTTTGTGCAGCCGACAGACAGAGCCCTCTCCATTGTACACAGTGACGGCAGAACTATAAAGCTGCCCCTGTAATGCTCCTGCAGCGCTGATCTCCAAGAAGAAGGAAATTCCTTTCCCTTGGTGTCATTCTCCTACACAATATGGAGAGTCTCCATGTTCTAGCAGAGCTGAATGGAGAGCTTGCTCTTTTAAGTAAATGCAAAAGGCTGTGTTAACGCAACATTATAACTGAGCTTAACTGAGTTGGCACACACAAGTCAGAAAAACACAACCTTGAACTCTCCGCAGCAACTGTATCCCAGGCAGGGTGGCATCTATGCTATTTTCTACTAATGCATAGTTTCCCGTCAGAATACAACACTTTTTCCCTCACCAAAACTTGGGAATAATTAAGAACCTTTGGAAAAAAACCCCAAAAACCAACCCAGGTCTGAAATCAGAGAGTAATTTACTGGTGGGCTTCCTTTCGAGTTTTACAGGTCACTATAATAAAACCCATGCTACCGCACATGCTTGCACAATGGTAAAGTTCAGATTGCTCGACAGCAAGTGATGAAAAGCATAGGTCCCCACTTTAAGACTATTAGTGTGCTCTATACCAGAGCAGTTTCAAGTAATGAAAAATCCATTCACTTCCTTAGATTAAAAGCCCTACAACAAAATCAAGATTAAAAGGTGATTACACATCACTGCTATGAAAGGTTTAAGACTGAAAGATAACAAACAAAACCACCTGAATCATTCAAGCATGAAATCTACACCTGAGTAATTTCAGAAACACAGTATGCGATACTGTCTGCAAAGAAGAAAACTCTTTGTAAGGAGGTTTTGCACAGTGACTACAATATTACAGCACCTTAAGTTCTGAAAACAATACTGTGAGGTATTTATAAGGGAAATGATAAAAGACAAAAAAGACTAAAACTGAAGAGTATGTAGTCTGTAAAACCATCAGACATGAAAATTGAGATTTTATTTGTTACCCTTCTTTAAGCTCAAGAATTACAAACTATCACAACTTGGAAAAACTGGTATTTTTGTCTGTTAATTTGTAATGAAAGCAAGAATTTAGATATTTAAATAGAATTTTATGGTAACTGTACTTGGCTTTTGGTGTAAAGATCCATCATACAAAAGTAATATTCATACATACTATCTTTCAAATTCTGAACGACACAACCCTGACGTTGTGTTTCTTTACCATTTGTATGTTATTTGAAGTGTGATCTGAAAAGAGAGAAGTTGTTAAACTTGTATCCTTGTTTTTTGGCTGGGGTAGATCTACGCTGCAAGTTCCCTAAATCTAAGCACGCACCTTAGGCTAGTTTGAGTGTGTGTCCAGCCAAAAGATAATGCTCAGTATCCTTAAAATAAATGTAGTAAAATTTATATAAACAAACACTGAAATATACATTCTTGTTTGTTTAAAATAACAGTTTCCTTTGCAGGAAAAATGCCCTCTACTATATTATTCATGGGTGTGTGCTCTAGCAGCTTGTCTATCACCTTACTACTCATTATACCTAAGTATTTGTTTCTGCACTTAACTTCTAAATTTGTGATCTGGCTGCTACTGGCACAGGGTGGTTCACGACCTCAGAGCTTACCCTTGCAGCCACCTGCTACCAAACACCTCCAGTTCATGCCCAGTATATCCACATTCTTGTGGTTTTTATTCAGATATCATCAGCACATTATACAGCTCCCCTACTTTTACCTGTATTTCCAACACTGTTGAATACCCTTCAACACTTGTCTCTGTCAGAACTGTCACTCTATTTTTGCTGAAAGTACTACACAGGTACAATATTTCTACCAGACATTCTTATAACTTTAATAAAGAAAATAAATTCATAGTTGCTACAGGAAGTTTTGAATTTCATTACTTTGAATTCTGAAGCACTGTGCTGCATACCTATCTTTTGCTTAGAGCAGATAATGGGATGATAAATTTGGGGGATATCAAGTTTAATCTCATCTGGACAACAGAAGTGCAATAGCTCTAATCTAATATAATTACAATACCTTTATAAATAACTATGGTACTTATGATTCTCATTACAATAATTCAGTCACTTCACTAGTTAGTTTGCTCTATATTGTTTCAAAGTATTTATTTATTTACAAATACATTTTTTAACAGGCATTTTCAGGAAGTGCTTTTTATGCAATTATATTAAATTTTATTCTCCAAAATACCGGACAGCTCTTCTTTTCCAAGGATTACAGGTCTAACTAAATAGCAACATAGGGATACATTTCTTCTTCTTGACATGTTTCAAATTAACTGGTTTATTTCTTTCCCACCAAAAAGCAAAGGAGTGACTTACACACATAATGAAACTAATGCAGAGGTATTTTTAGGATGAAGGTGGAGATCTGGAAGAGATTAATAAGGTTTCTAATGATGTTTTTTATTTGGTGGAAATCACCCTAACCTAAAACATCTTGTTTCTGTAAAGCATCTTACCTGTGCCAGCGTATTTGTCTGTCATATTGATATCAATATCCAATTTTAAAGTCAGCATAGTCCTAATGACATCATCACTGCCTTTGCCAGCTGCCCACATGAAGGATGTTCTTCCCTCAAGATCTGAGTCGTCTTTTACAGAAGGATGTTTCAAAAATACTTCAACTGTTTCCTGAAAAGACATACTATTGAAATTAACATCAAAAGGAATCTGTAACAAGAAGAAACTATTGTTCTAATTTAGCTGTTGATGAAGCAAATCAAAGCTTAATTTTTCCTTTTTATGTTTATATAAGGTAAGAGCTCAACAGTAGCACTGTATTGTCCACTATGCTGTTTTCCTCATCAGTGACGTAATGCACGTTTAACTGTGACTTTATTTCATACTTTTTTCTTTTTAGTGTCAGATATCATGTGTTCATCATAAGGAAGTAAAAGACACTGCAGTTGCTGCGAAGAAAGCAATGGGAAAAATATTACCAGCTTATCAAAGCATTATTCTAATACTATGCTGCTAAAATAATGATCCTCCTGACACATTCTTTTGCTCCAGTTCTAAATATGACAGCACATACAAATATTTTGGTTTCCTAAACTAAATAATAATAATAATAATAATAATAATAATAATAATAATAATAATAATAATAATAATAATAATAATATACTTTGGAGGCAACAGAACTATATTTCCTAATATTTAATAATATCAAGAGATTACTAATTGCTGAAATACCAAAATAATTTTAATAATGTTCTTTTAAAGAAAATCTTTACATCAGAGTCCAGGTTTTTCACTATAACTGTTACACTAAAATATCTGAAATTAAAATCAAGGTAAAATAATTATTTCTTCAAATGCTGTGTTCAGGTTAAGCTCTTAGTCCACTTGTTTAAGCTGCTGTTAAATTCTTAGTAAGCCACACAGAAAGGGAAGGGAGAGGAAATCACAACTGGTAGAAAAAGAATTAGAGGAAGATTTTCCCTTTTCTTTCTAACGCCTTACAAAGGCTGTGTAGTTAGCAGCTGGTAAACATCTCTTAGGAACCACTGATAGGCTTGCTAACAAATGCTGAAAAAAAGTGGGTTTCATTGTTTTATTTTTCTATTTTAGTATTAACATTATTTTATCCTTTTCCTTGTGTGACCCCAAAATAGCTCTATCACTGCTCTGGATAGGATGAGAACTCCTTGGCTCTAAGGAATCAAATCCTTATAATCACAAAGGTGTTTAAATGTAAAAGTCCTATTGATTAGCTTGGATTTTTATTTTAACTACTATTTTTTATTTCATCCCTCAAAAAAACAGGAGATTTCTCCCTTATGTCAATGTGATCTAAGATACTAACAACTTCATGAATTTGGGTCTAAAGCCTGAATTATCCAATAGTCTTGTCTTAATTACCCGTTTACCGTAAAGAAGTCCAGCCAGAAATAACGAGGAATGGAAGCATTAAGCCTTCCAAACAAACCAGCATGTGTATATAGCTTTGTGTACTCACACTGACCATCACTACCCCTCAGACACAAACGGCTACTCATTAGGCCAGCAACTCAGCACCCTACCAGTACTCTGTACTGCTTGAAATGCTGCAAGTGAAAAAAAGATGTGTGAAGACTTGACCTTTTCAATACTAAGGTACACATCCTAAAAACATAAATAAGTAATTTTATTTTTCCACTAAGATTTAGCAAGATTTCTTTCAATCACTCTTTCTTTCTACAGTTTTTAATGGGAGAAAGTGGAAGAAAATCCCATGGTGAGTTATTTTCAAAAATAAAGTTATCACAATTTGAAAACAAAATGAAAATAAATTAGAACAGAATGGTTAAGAAATCGAAAAACAGAAGTATTAATCAGTTTAATTCTACACACATTCTGTCATGAAAAAATACACATATTTTATTTCTATTAAACAACTGGAGAAAACAAAATAAAAACAATAAAGCTGAAAAACAACAGTAAAGGAGAGAAGTAAACGTGGATAATCTCATTTTGTGCTATTAAGAAGCTCTTAAAAATATTTTTCCTTAGGTAATAAGTTAAGTTAGTCCTAGCGAACACGTTCCTCACATAAATCAAGTGCTGGCTAAGTCTCCTCAGTCTTTAAACACCTAAAATGTCATATTACAGTAAGTAAGCCACACAAAAAACAGAGCAAAGAATAAGATAGTGAGTTAAGTAAAGCTGAAAGCAAAGCAAATATTTACAATAAACACAAAAGAACAACTTTCTTTTTCTTGTTAGGGACTAAGAAACATCACATTTTAACTAAGAAACGGACTATGCAAACTTGGGCAGACTGAAGAGGACAATTTGACTCTCAAACAATAAATATATAGATGCTACTGCCAAAACAAACATGGATGTGTCTCCACTCTGTTGTTTGACTATGTACATGGAATGCAGTGGTAAGAATTACTCAAGGATTTGTATGCAACTGAGAAAAAAAAAGCAAATAGTGATGCTCAGAAACAATCTGAGTAGTAAGAAAAGAGAGCAGCTTCAGACATAAATTGAGCACGCATAAACAGACGCTTTTGGATAAATCACCAGCTAAAAGAAGCTTGCAGATCCGAATGAGACTCTCCTGCCTGATTCTTCATGTAAGATGGGAAACACTACATTCATTGTAAGTTCACAAGATTATAAAGAATGTCTGATTCCATCACCTACTCTATTTCCCCACAAAATCCTACATGATATTGTAGTTTGGTTGGCTGGTAGGATCAAAAGGCAGCAACATAATGAAGATGTTTCATACAGCTGAATCAAGCCCAGAGGAAGAAAGCCAGTATGAAAAATCATTTTTTAGGAATGTAACAATATAGAAAAAAAAATAAAACCCAAAACATGTGGGGATAATCACCAGATTTTAAATAAAAACATTCTGTCTTTCCCATTAGTCTGACTCAAACTACAAAGAAGGGCTTTTAAACATCAGAATTTTAGGCATGGGAGTCAGACTCAAACTGTGCATACCACATAATGGAAAATAATCGGCATCAATTAAAAAAAATCCCTAAAAAGGTGTAAATTATATACAGCAATATGCTCCAATAAAAGTCTGAATTTAAAAAATATTTGTTTGATCCTTCTAAGACAACTTCTGAAAAAAAAACATTAAAACTCCAAAACTCACTCTCACAAGGAAAGAGAAGTTGACAGTTGTGGTATTACTATACATTGGTCAGTTCTCTCTTTCAATAGTACTTCTGGATTTGTTAACTTGAATGATTCGAAGGGCATTGAAATATTACTTGTCTTATGGAAATTAACATGTGGGTATGCAAGAAATATCCAAATCAGTATCCCTGTTAAGAAAATACTGCAATATGTGCTCCATAGCTACATTAATTAGGCACTGAACAACCCTTTTTGTAAAGGGGTATGAATAACAACTTAGATGCAAGTTCTCAGCTTACTATGCATAGCATAACTCAACTATGAGAGGCAGAGCAGCATGAAAAAAGCCTTTGTAAGTTTCAGTGCTCAAGAGCTACTCCTTTAATAGCATCTATGACCAGCAATAATTAAACTGGGGAGTTTTATACTTAGCTTTACTTTATCTGATCTTGTTTTGGAAAAAAAATAGCAATTCTAGGAAAATACAAGAATTTAGCCTGAGAAACCAATTTTCTTTGTTGTCTGAATTTTAAAAATATCTTAAAAATATTAACAACTTTAAAAAACCCTTTTTAAAATATAGTGTTCATGGAGAACTGTGACAACAGGTACTCTGCTTTGAGAGACAATGGCTCATTTATTATAGCAAATATTCATAAGTTAATCACTTTGAAGACAAGACTGGTTTGACTGGTACTGAAGCAGCTGTGCAATTCACCATACAGGTGATCTTACTCTAGATACTTATAGATTTTGCTATAATGAACCTTAAAAAGTGAAAGCACTGTAAAATAGTAGGTGCCATTCTGCTTTCTACTGAAGTACCTAAATGATTAATGTGTGTTCTGATGAAAACATATAGACCAAAGGGCCTTTCTTTTTACAGCAATTTAAGTTTTTAAAATGTGGTTTTAATAGTTTGAAATTAACCACATTTATATCACATAACCTAGGAAAATTCTGAATTAAGCTTGTGCAGACAACACTGTCTTTATAAGAAAAAACTCAAACAGTATGCTACCTTGCAAGTGTTCCAGCAAAATATATTTACTTCACATGAGGGTATGTGATACTTACAGCAAAGTTGCTCTGTGCTGCATAATGTAGGGGTGTTGCACCTTGACTATCAGATGGGATAGTTCCAAACTTAATTCTTTCTAATAGGAGATGGACAATCTGTGCATGACCTGAAATAATATAATAACACCACATAGGTATTGAATCCTGAAGTTAAACACTTCCCTATTCAAGGAAAAATAAAACACAAACCAACAACAACCATAAACAACAACCAAAAAAACCCTAAAGAAAATGAATGGACTTTGAGATCTAGGTAGAGCACCCAGTATCTAACCTAAAAACAGAACCCTGAAAATTAATCATGATTTACTGATCAGAAGTTCCCCATGGGCTTTGCCACCTAGAGACCTCATCAAGTTCACGAAGGACTCTGGAGGTCTTGGCACATCTTCCCCCGTTATTCCACATTGATTAGACATTTTTCCAACAGACAAAACTTCTCTCTTAAATACAATCAATTTCAAAAAAACAATAAATTTTGTTTCTTGGAGTGAACCAAGTGATAATGACTATTTCTTTGGAAGAACGACCCTATGACACTTGAAATGTTTCACTATTTCTCTGCAAAAATTCAATATCCCTCCTTGGATGCAAATGCAAATCTAAGCACACTCTTTGTTTTCTTTTTTTTCCTTTAAATAAACATAATCAAACTACATGTATATTGTCACCCCAGTTACAGTAACTCGCTCCAGTGAGCAATTTGATTCTTTTATTGGCATTCTTTGTCTACAGAGTCCCAAAGGGTCATGGGGATGAAGCCTGTTAAAAGAGAAAAGAAAGTGTTTGAAGATTCTTTCTTTTTGTCCATGGTAGTACATGGTGGTTATTTTTTTCCTCCTGCACACAGGAGAATGGAAAATAGGCCATTAATTTTCCAAATAATTTTATTTTTGTGCTTGTCATTTTGAGTTGCATTTCCCTGTATTTAGATTATGTGCATTTTATCAGGGTTTTACCTGTTTTGCACAGATGCAGTTTTGTTAACTTGTAAAATCCAACCATGCAAAATTCACATATGTAATTTACACAGCCTCTAAGTCTCTGGATAGCAACCTGAACAGAAAAAAACTTAATCTGAATAAAACCTCTTGTCAGATCTGATTAGACTGTCATAATGTATTTGATGAAGAGCTTGTACTAGGAGTAGAAGTGCCAGCTCTGCCATTTTCTTGTTGTTCACTTGTGCTGGCAACTTGTGTTGTTCACTTGTGGTTTCTTTTTGGGAATATTTTCAAGTCACTTGTCTATTTTGTGAAGGGCATTTAAGTTAAAAACAGATAATACAATATATAAATCCACTTAACTGGACACACATAAACTGCAATACATTGCAATAAGCTGAAAATGAACAGACAACTGATGATGCCACTGCCAAGCCCTCCATGTCGTGAAGGACTCACTTCCCTCAGGCACCTCGCAAACCCTATGCACCAGTGAGCGTGCTGGTATCAATCCATATATTAAACATTTGTAAAGTTTTCTTATTTTTCAAATAAAAATAATATAAACAGAAGTTCTGATATTTTCTTCATGCACTCCAATGGACTGTCTTGCATACACAGTGGGATGTGCATATTCCACTTCAGACTGAAGTACCAGTTGTTTTGGTTTTTTTTACCTGAGAATAAAGATACATATGCAAGAACATGCTCTAATTGCCTGAAAATCATGAGCATATATAGCCTATGGAAGTAATGTCTTTTACAATGCTTTGGAGAATCTGAAGCTAAAAAAAACCCAATCAACACACAAACTTCTAATTGTGGTCTAGCAGAAATTATTGTACTAAGAGATTAGTTAGCATAATGCCAGGCTGGAATTAAATAAAAAACAGAGAGAAAGATTAAACACCACAGTCAATTAATTATAAATGATACAAATACCCGCTGGGTGGAGAATGGATTGAGAGCAGCCCTGAGGAGAAGGACTTGGAGGCGTTGGTTGACAAGCTCAACGCGAGTCAGCAGTGCACACTTGCAGCCCAGAAAGCCAGCTGTGCGCTGGGGCTGCATCAAAAGGAGTGTGAACAGCAGGTGGAGGGAGGTGATTCTCCCCCTGTAAATCCACACTCAAGAGACCCCACCCAGAGTCATTGTAAGGACATGGAATAGCCTTGACTGAGTCCAGAGGAGAGCCACAAAAATAGTCAGAGGGCTGGAGTACCTCTCCTATGAGGACAGGTTGAAAGAGTTGGGCTTTTCAGCCTGTAGAAGAGAAGGCCCAGGGGAGACCTTAGAGCAGCCTTTCAGAAACTAAAGAGGGCTGACAAGAAAGCTGGGCAGGGACTTTTTACAAGGTCATGTAGTGACAGGACAAGGGGGAATGACTTTCAACTGAACAAGGGTAGATTAAGTATTAGATATTAAGGAAGAAATTCTTTACTGTGAGGGTGATGAGGCACTGGCACAGGTTGCCCAGAGAAGCTGTGGCTGCCCTATCCCTGGCAGTGTTCAAGGCCAGGTTGGAGGGTGCTTTGATCTAGTGGAACACGGCCCAGAGAAGCTGTGGCTGCCCTGTCCCTGGCAGTGTTCAAGGCCAGGTTGGACGGTGCTTTGAGCAACCTGATCTAGTGGAACATGCTCCTGACCATGGCAGGGGTTTAGAACTAGATGATCTTTAAGGTCCCTTCCAACCCAAACCATTCTGTGATTCTGTAACGTTAGCACTGTCCAGTTTACCAAGTAAGGCTGCCCAGTGAAGGGGAGTTCGAAACAAGTTGTCATAAGATGTCACATTGCAGCCTTCGTAAGAGGTCAGGACATCAACAACTGCTACATTCCCATCAGCAACAGCAAAATGAAGGGGAGTTCGTCCTTCATAGTCTTGCCAGTTAAGCAGAGATTCTGTAGGTGCAGCTTCCTTTAAAAAAAAAAAAAATTAAGTTGAAGAAAAATCTATATACACTGTACACATTTCTTTTGTGTGTGTGTCTTATAATAAAGAGATAAACTCCTTGTTTGGTACAATATAGCTCTACAACCAAAGACTTTTGTCACAGTATAGGCTATTTTTAAGTATGTCTTATGAAATTCGTTTTATACTTAATTATTGTACAGACCTAATTTTCAGTATACACACTGTAGTTTTACCACTGCTGTGCCAGTGGCTCCTTACACAGATCTTTAAAAGATTACTTCAGTCTTGTGGAAATAATTAGATCCTCTTACTTGATTTTCTAAGTTGAACACAACACATATATCTTCATATTTTTCTCCTAGGGCACTCCCCTTTTTGCACAAGTTCATCTTATGGCTTTCATCATAATACTTTTCTAGCATTTTAAAACCATATAACTATCAGCACTTCTAAAGGACTTGTCATACTCTCTAGCTGACAGAAGTAAGTTAGGGAGCACTTCTAATGAATGCATCTACTTGCAATGGGCTTAATTTTTAATATAAAAATCTTAAAAAGTATTCTGATTAGTCATTTGATCACATAACACAGTTACTAACACATACAACTTGATATTTAATCACATTTTCCTAAAAAACTAAATTACTTTCACATAGGCTCCTAGCTATATAGTTTCCTATTATGATAATTTCCTGCCTCATCAAATTTTCTAGACAGATTTCTCATGTCTTTCTTTCTCTGGCAAAAGAACACGTACAAATAAAAGAATATCATTTTAGCATTGCAGAGATCTCCAAAGGGCAAATATCATAAAAGCATAAAGACCCATGAAATACAAACCTTAAGTTTCTCTTTCCTGAAAAAAAGAGATGTATCTAAAGAATACGGTAAATAATAGAACAATAGAAACTCAGAATGCAGGACACCAAATATCTAGAGCAGAAGCAGAATGTCAAAACAAGAGGTTAAATAAATTATAGGGAGTATATCTCCAGCAATTTAGTTGTAGGAACCCTGTGCAAAATTAAACAGGACTGTAGTCATAGAATCATAGAATAGCTAGGGTTGGAAAGGACTTTAAGATCATCTAGTTCCAACCCCCCTGCCAGGGGCACGGACACCTCCCACTAAACCATGCCACCCAAGGCTATGTCCAATCCAACCTTGAACACCGCCAGTGATGGAGCATTCACAACTTCCCTGGGCAACCCATTCCAGTGCCTCACCACCCTTACAGTAAAGAATTTCTTCCTCATATCCAATCTAAACTTCCCCTGTTTAAGTTTGAATCCGTTACCCCTTGTCCTCTCACTACAGTCCCTCATGAAGAGACCCTCCCCAGCATCCCTATAGGCCCCCTTCAGATATTGGAAGGATGCTACGAGGTCTCCACGCAGCCTTCTCTTCTCCAGGCTCAACAGCCCCAACTTTCTCAGCCTATCTTCATATGGGAGGCCTGAGATTCTTAACTTCTAACACTAGAGTGGATTTTTAAATCATGAAAACTGACAAGAATCCTCCTGAAAAATACAGAGCCACACTGCATCTTAAAATATATTTATGAAAGAAGACAGAGAGATTGTAAACAGCGCAACTTGTTAACACTTAAAGCAAGTTCCTGATCCCTTTCTCACTAAACTTACTGCAATTTTGACTAAGTACACATATAGGACAAAAAATCACCTGTATTTGCGTTACTTGAAATGCAGTAACTGTTACATAGAAAACAAACATCTAACATTGAGAATGATAAATCAAGAAGCAGAAAGCCAGGAAATTCCAGGGTTATGGTTTCTATACAAATATTAATTGACCAGGGTTGTACATTCTGTAACTTCTATTTAATAGATAAAAACATAAATACATTAAACTGTATTTCCTAAGTACAACATGGCTAAATTAATACTTCAGTAGTAACTTCAACCTGCAATACCCAAATCATTGTTTCTCATTGTCTTTCTAACAGTGTCAACTTAAACCTCCTAATACTTGATTAATGTAAGTTTTCTAAAGTTAAACATTCGCATACTTTGCACACTGTATGCAAATGCTAATTAAACTGCCTCACATATAAAAAAAAAGCATCAGTTTAAGATTCTAGTAGCTAGCTATGTTTTGCTGGAGAAAAGTATTAATATACTTGAAACATACTGTAGGTGATTACTATATCTATCTAGCCAGCAGTACAACAACAGATAATCTATTAAAAACAGAAAAAACAATAAATGTTGATATTTTGAGTACAACTGCAAAGTTGCTATATGCACAAACCACAATAATCAAAGCATGAAAACCACTTATTTGAATAAGTATTCAAAAGCATTTATCTGAGCCGTTACAGTGAAAAGTTTTATGTCCTCTATAGCTTTAATAATTCTCAAAAGAAAGCTAATTGATAGTATGCTTATTCCATGTCTCCAAAGAGCTCAGCAGGGGGAGTAAAGAGCCCACTGCAAAAATTTGGAAGGGATCTTTATGAGAATCACTTTTTAAGAATGACTAAAAATGAATGATGACATGCACAGAAGTTATTACTGAAATTCTAACTCCACCACTGGAAAACCTGTCTGAAAAAAATGCACAAACAAGGAAATAAATACTTCTTCAGTTCACATGTAATTTACTGATGTAATCTGGATAGGTATTTTTATTAAAAGCACAACAACATATTAAAACACATGATTCCTAAAACTCCTGGCTCAAAGTCATTGATGTTGGCCAGAACATCTCCTCATAACCAAAAAGTGTTATTTTTGCAAAATGATAAAGAATCTTTTAATGACAAAGCTACTACTTATATTCTAGTGTAAAAGTACACACGTGTTCTGAGATTTTGGCCACTTTAACTAAAATTTTCTAAACCTTTTTCTGCCTATTCAAGAGCATGATTTCTTTAGATTTTAAGTGGTTTTGGTGTCTAACTAGCTATAACTAAACTGTCATACTATATTAATATTTTAAGGACAATACACAGAAGAAAGAATCTACACATTTTTTCTGTGGCAACTAGAACAATGGAATTGTAGGCAACGTGGAAAGTGTTGTATAAATAAATGTCATGTCTCTTACCATGAAGAATAAGTAAAGAGAAGAGATACAAAATAGACAGAGAGTACTAAGCAGTTGCTTCCATCATATTAATAGAACCTTATTCTGTTCTTTTCTCCTTACATCTTCCCAACGTTTTCATGTAACCAAGCACTGCTGAATCTGGAAAGGTGGAAAAGGAAGTTGACCATGAGAGATTCTCCAGATTAGAGTTTCCCTCAACTTCACATGTTTACTCTCCAAGTACGTCATGAGTTCCATTTTTGCTGTATTTCATGGATTTCAATATTAGATACAATAAATTTGTGTGTGACCGTCACCTCTGCAAACCCAACCTACTTGTTCAACATTCAGTTAAGCTCTTTTCATTATTATTTTGGCAATTCCAATGGGCTAACAAACATCAAACAGAAAGACGACCCGTAATTTTATGAACTCATAAAGAGGAGACAACAAATGGACACATCCAGATGGCAAAGCATGGAAAAACAAGAGTATTTTTCAGTATCATAGCCTGTGGTCTTAATAAAACCAGCAGCTTAACTTTTGTCAAGTTTTTGTAAAGCAGCACCAGAGAATTCTCAGTAGGACACTAGAGAAAAATAATTTTGTGAGCCATTCTTCCAGGGTTTTAAAGATAACATGAGAGAAACAACAGCAGTGTTGTTTTTTGTAACTTAGCAGGCAACAGAGGTTGCCAGTCAGTGCAGATTGACCTGAGGTAGATTATCAGTATCTGACTGCTATCTGAGCAACAGCACATAGCTTACTGCTTATAGCATGTTATCATGAAAACAAAGAAAAATGGCTTGTGTTAGATGTGATTAAAAAAGTGGAAAGGCAACAGTGACACAGAGTTGTAGGCAAAGGCACTGCTATCACTACTGGACAATATTCTCATGAATTTAGAAATGTAGTTATGTGAATTAAGACACAAGATGACCAAAATTTTAACTGCATGGGTACGTATGTTAGAAATATACAGAAAGGATGTGAAAAACTGTAAAGTTAACCGGGATGTGAAGAACTAAAGGGGAATGAGAATAAAATATGATACTTGGGCAACAGATCTGGAATTGGCTAATATGGCAAAAAAAGTAGCTAAGAAAGGAGGGGAAGATTGTGAACTCTGCTAGGTAGATATCTATTAAGACAAGTAAGAAAAACACTTTCGTTTGGAGAGAAGACAAGATCTTACTGAAGGATTAAACTCAGAGGCATCATCACCACCACCAAAAGGTATATTCATACTCAACAACAGATTGATAATGTTTCTGTATCATCATCTTTTACGGCATATTCTGTAAGCTAAACTGCTTTTTCAATTAAACTTGCTATTATCTCACTCTATCATATATAGGTGTAACTATTTGGAATATATAAATTTAGTTGATGCATGAAAAAGTCTAGATGGAATAAAGAATACAGTCTTTAAACTGTCAGATTAAAAAAAAATATCAAAAACCAAAAAATAACCTAGATGTGATCATGATCCTGTGTTACCCAAACAGAGTCTTCAAGAACACCCTCAGTGAGGAGACACGTATTTTTGACCTTCTAAGAAGGTCACGGTTGGGATGCAGTTAATTTTCCTTGCAGCAGCAGGTATGGTGCTGGGCTTTGTATTTGTGATTACAACTGTTGATAAGACACCCACTATTTTGGCTGTTACAGAATAGAGCTTGCACAGCATCAAGGATTTCTCTTTTTCATGCTCTGCCCTGTCCTGCTCCCCTGCCCCCACCAGCAAGTAGGCTGGGAGTGGGTGAGAGGCTGCGAGGGTACACAGCTAAGACAGATGATCAACACTGACCCAAGCAATATTCCGTACCATATAACATCATGCTCATAAGAAAAAATCTCGGGGGGATGCTCATGGCTACACTGTTTGTCTTCCTAAACTACAATTAAGTGTGTTGATGCTCTTTATCCGCTCTCCTGTGAGCAGCTAACATCCGTCTGCTGATGAAAAGTAGTGAATAAATTCCCTTTCTTGCACACAGCTTTTACTTTGCAAACTAAACTGTCATTATCTTCATCCACAAGTCTTCTTGCCTTCCTTCTATTTTCTTCCAGTGTTGCAAGAGGGAAGTGCAGCGAGGGCTGTGCAGAAGTTACACTGTTTGCTGGGGTCAACCAACCACAACTTTTAAAACCATTTACCTTGACTATGTAACATTTGAAAAAGTCTGTATTTGAATACTACTTTTCAGCAATTTATTTCTCTAGTGTGGCAGAAAAGTACACGGTATATACAAACTGAAACTCTCTGACAAAATTTTGTTTGTGACAAATTATTTCACAACGGAGTCCAAATTGCAAATATCTTGAATAAACAAAAGTAGTAAAAAAAGAAAACAAAACATTAATTTAACACCAGAAACTTCTCAGAAACTATTTTCATACTAAAAAACTATCAGTAACTGTAAGATTATCAGTGTGATTTGGAGAAAAACAAAGCAGATTTTCATATGCCACGCAAGTTCACAACTTGCAAGCTAATCAGGCAAACTGACGTGTAAGTCATTGTAGTTGGCGTACAATCAATATCTGCCTAATTCTGAAATACCTTTGAAAGACAAAGATATAGAGATTGTTGTAATATGAGAGAAAAATCCAACTGAGACTTCTGCATCTTTCCATGTTAGTGAAGTTCAGAGATTTCCACAGAATAAAAATCAACGTAAAGATCCAGCTGAGCACATAATTTCATTATAACTGTCAGTGTAGAAAATTAAACTGAAATACTGAAGAAAGAGAAAATATGCAATCAAAAAAAATACTAAATCTGTACACAAAAATATTTGGAAAGTCTCTCAATAAATTGATCATAGGCAGACTGGTAATGGAGCAAATATTTCCCACCATTCTGACTTGAAGGACCAAATTAGACTTTTCAGTACAGTTAACTAGAAATAAGCTTTCAAATGATGAAGAAAAGACACACAAGAAAGAAATCAGTGTGCAAGATGCAACCAAGATGAGTAATACAACTGGCCATTTTAACTAGAACTTGCAACCCCTTCCTCCATTCCTTATCCCCAAAAAGAATAGTTACATCAAACTAATTAAGAAAGTATATATATAGTTCATGAGTTAGAACAAAGATATTCACTCACAGAACTAAAAAGAAACCCCTTTCAAGACTGCAAGAATATTTAAGATGATTTCTCTAGAAAATTCTGGATATTAGGAAAAGCAAATGATTTCATTCTCAAGGAGTCAGTGGACTAAAATAAGAAATTTCAAGAGAAAAAAAATAGACTTCTATCAGCATAAAGTAATAAATATAGAAAGTGTTACATATATAATAGGCTTTCTTACCAGAATACACTTCACTGTGTGAATTGCACTAGGGTCCTTGTTGTTCGCTGCCCAGTGAAGTGGGATTTTTCCTTCAATATCAGGGATTCCAATATTTGAATCATGTTTAATGAGAAGTTTCACATGCTCTGGGTTATTGTAGTAGGCACTCCAATGCAGTGCAGTTTGCTGAAACACAATATTCATAAGTCTTACAAACATGCTGAAAAATGAGTATAAGATGAAAATTAAAGTTGGTTAGAACCTGAAATATGGTTTAATTATATTTTTACAGAATGAAAGAGATCACCTAGTCCAACTCCTCTGCTCAAAGCAGGGTCACTTAGAACAGGTTGATCTGGATAATGTCCAGTCAGACTTCTAGTTATCTTCACAGAGTCTCCACAACCCTTCTGGATAACCTGTTCTAGAGTTTGACCTCCATCACAGTAAAAAAATATTTTCTCAGGTTTAAACAGAATTTATTTTATTTTAACCTGTGCCCTCTCGCATTTTGCTGGAGACCATGCAGAAGAGTCTGGCTCCATCTTCTTTACTGCCTCTCATTATGCACATTGGTAAGATCACCCCTGAACTGTCTCTTTCTGAGGTTAACCATTTGCAGGTCTCTCTTCAATTCCTGACTGCCAGTGGCTTTTTATGGGCATTATCAATGTTCATAATTACGTGAATAAACCAATGTGTGGGGTGCTTTTAAACAGCAAAATGTTGGTACATTAACAAGCATTCCATTTATCAGGCACATCTATCCCAACTGCCAAGTAACAGGGTGTTGTAAGATACAGAATGAATTTTATTTCCCACCTCTCTTCTCCCCTAACCCCTACAAATTATTTTGATTTGAAAACAGAAAATAACTGCTGCAGGACATCTGTGTATAAACTATGATATCCTGGATTCACATCTTTGAACAGTGAGACAGAATGCATGAGTTCACAATGGTATCCCTAACATCTCCGTAAAGGAAGAAGACAAAAAGAAGCCTATTTTTTTGTGTTTGTTGCTTCAAGCTGTTAAGTGTAGTACCATAGTGAGATAATATGGTAGCACAACCTTTTTGTCTACTTGGTAGTTTTCTGAAAAAGAGCTCATTCTAAGACATAACTGCAGGGGCTTCAAGGAAAGGTCTGATAGATGACACCACATACAACAACATACAGCCTAGCACCATAAAGCGTGTTCAAACCATCACAGCCTGTCAGGATTTGAACTGAAAAAAACTTCTAGCAGTAGAAATTTGCAGTAAGTTAACAAATGCTATTTCTTAAGCAGAGCTAATCAGTATTCCTAGAAACTGACAGCTGCAGTGAAAACAAAACCTTCTGATTACCGGGAGGCCAATATAGCCTTGGTTTACTGGGTTCTCTCACCTACATCTGCTTTTCAGCCAGTTGCCTACATGGAAGTGAAAGACCTCCCTCGCGTTCAGGAGTTACATTTGACAATCTTGATGTGCAAGTTGCAGTAAGGGAAACTAACAAACTTTGTGCCCAACAGGGTCAAACTTGTTGGACTCTGTCCCTGAGACCGCCTTTAATCAACCTGAATTCCATCTTTGCTACTGTGACTACTCATGACAGAAAATGGAATAAAAGTGCTCTGCATTTTGTGGGAAATCTGGCAATGCCTTAATACTGCCTTGGAAATCTGCTAAACAACAGGCAAGGTTCCTAAAAGGTTTTGGCTGTTTTCCATTTACCTTTGTCAATTAATTAACATGGTCAGGAAGTCAGCATGACCTCTCCAGAATGACTGTTGTAATTATAGGCAGGGTTTCCATGATACATGTTAGAACATCCTGGAAGGCAAACAGCTGAGTGCTAGGCCACAGGCTGGTTCAAATCCATTGTCCAGAGAGGACAGAAGATTCATTTGTTGGAAACTGGGCTTGCAGCTGTCTTATCCTGCTTCCTAGATGATAAAATCAGATAAGGATTTCAGAGTTTAAGCACTTACATTACTAGGAAGTCCAGTCTCCTTCTCTTACTATGACCTCTTGTGGTAGAATGGAAATCCAACACCAGCCTTGACAAGCTGGTACACCGGTTATCAGTGGTTCCAAATATACTTGATCAGGACACATCCATTTGAATTAGTGACAGATTAGAGGCTGGTGGGGAGAGTTTTTGCACCAGTCCCAAGATCACTTACAAACTTCAAGAAAGAGACCTTCCTGCCCAACACCTAAAAAGCCTCCAACAGCAGTAACAGTTCCAGTCCTACTCAGTACCATGCCAGTGATAGTTACATAATTGCGTTTTGGTTTTCCTTTTGCAATTCACATTCAGGGTCTCACTTTTTGTTACCATATCCTTGCACAAAAAAATTGGCTTAAAGAACATTGTTATATCTGGGATCTTTGAAAGAAGTCTCTTTCAGATTTCAGGATACACAAACTGCTCAAGAAGATGAAATTTAAACCAGATATTCCCAGATTAACAGGTCTGCAATAATTACTAAACATGTGTCTACTAAAGGTAATGTGATCATCTCCCCAACAGGACACACATCAAGCACGCCATCAAGAGGGACGAATCCGTTTAGTTCAAAACATATGTGGAAACACAAGAAATGCTTTACCTAGAATGTCAGTCTGGACTGGCTGAAAATCCTCTTCATACTCTACTATTAATGTTAATGGAGACAACCGCTTCATATCAGTTTTAAAGCAAGCACTGCTAAGCACTCAAACTTTAGAACCACACTAATTTGAACACCTAAAAAAGAATACAATTACTATAGGCTAAATAACTATTACCTCTTTTATAATGGGTTAGTGTGTTATTACTGTGGACTAGCAGTACCTCTCTGTATAAAAATAGTAAATCAGTTCTTTTAAGAATTGTATCACTTTCCTTCTAAGATCTGTCATCTCTTCTGGATGGTCATTTTAATGCTAGTCCTTTAAACAAATATCTGAAGCAGCCTGGTTATTTAATTGATGTGGTAGAGTGTGACTTCACTTTGCAAAGGGACATGAGACAAGTCATGACAACATATGCATTATTTTATATACTGGAAAGTCAGCTGGAGACTTCCTGGCCCTTCAAGCAACTGTCATCAATGCAGATACAGAAAATGAGTCTGAAGGACTTTATTCTAAGAAGGTAGTAATGTAAAGCTCTGCAGATATTAAGATTACATTTATTCCTGAGGAAGTCTGCAGTTTCACAAAATAAATGTCAAAGTGGCTAACAGGTGGTCTGCTTCAAATGAATGTCTCATGCCAGATAAACTTCATCATCACATTCCTCTCACTAAACGATACGCTCATGGAAGCAACAGTGCATATGCATTGAGAGCGGACCTTCTGCTGCCAATTGGTCCATTTTATTACAATAATAACAACAACAACTTGGAACATTTTATTAACTGTTAGAAAATCTTATTGATAAATGGAATCACATTCTATCCCAGGCAAAAATGTCATGTATGACTAGGGGACTCTAAAAATTGCCTATTTTTAATTACAGAGATACAGAAAAAAAGACAGTCACCCTGACAGATTTAGTGTAAGGGTAGATATTTCCTTGAAGATGGAAGTGGAGGACTAAAGTTGAGCCAGGAAAAAAGGGGTAGTGGAGGTTTGATGGTGCTGTTCTAAATTTTGTCTCTGTTTCTCAGTATGCAAAACTATTTTAATTGGCATCAGATAAAACTCATGTTGTTTAAGCTGAGTCAGTTTAGCCCATGACAGTAAGATAATTAATCTTCCTGTCTTTATTGCAACCCATTGTCTCAACCCATGAGCTTTTTGAACCTATTTTCTCCATCTTTCATCCTTCTTCCACTGAGGAACAGGAGTGAGAAATGTGATCATGATAATACCAGCATTGGCCACTATATTGAAGACTCGGAAAAAGTTTGTTATGACAGAAAAAAAAAATTCACACACAACTGATATGACATCAATTTCTAAAGTTGTTACAAATGCTGTCTTAAAGTAAGCAGTGTATTTACAAATACACCGTTACAAATGTTGTCTTAAAATAAGCAGTGTATTTACCTTGTTTCTGTCCTGGGTATCCACTTCTCCAGGTGCCATATGCTTTAGCAATAAAGCTAAACATTTTGGGCTTTTGTGACGTGTAGTTAAATGTAATGGTGTCATATCCTCTAAATCCTTCTGCATCCAGTTCCCTCTACGAGCCAGTAAAAGCTTCATGAAGCGGTAATTTCCCTGGATCAAACAAATAAATAAATGAATTCCAGTTTATCAAACCAAATGATGATACTGTTTAGATATATTTACTATTGTATTACAGTGCCTAAAAAAACTCCACTAAATGAGGTATAAGCTTTGAAAACACCTACTGAAGATTTTTTGTTAGAAAAAACATTAACTCTTGTTTTGTTATTTGGTATAAGATACATTTCTTCCATCAACAGACTGTGTAAGACAGGGTTCAGTAATATCCAAAACTCTGCAATATTGTCAGAGTTTTTTGACAATTTAACCTCAATAAACATCATGTGAAAACTGAAATAAGACCATTACATGCTGGTTTCAGCAAGGTAGGCAGTTATCAGATGAGAAATAAAACTAAACACGAAGAAAGATCACAATTTTCAAAATAAAAGTAAGAAAAATAACAGGGATTCAGAGAGATATAATGTACTTATCTGAATGAGCAGGAAATACACAGAAAACTGACAGTTTCTTACATTTTTAAATTGGGAAACGTGTATGAATTTTGATCTACTGTATGCATGATAAATGGATGGGACAGCTAGCTTTGTAACATGTTTAAAATACTTAACGCTCTGGACTTACTAGGTTTTCAAAAGAAATAATGTGGAAATGCTCCCATGACTACTGACTGAGGGTGGATCCCAAGGGAAATACTTTGGTTTTATTTCAGAGATAACTGATGAAGCCAGTCAAAAATTACAGATATAATCATGCAATAATGCAGAAGCTGTAGCCACCCTTGACTTGCTTGGAGGTTACTGTCTATATGTCAGAGATGCTACTTGCGCTATTTTGATGTTTCCACTTCAGTACAAAGTCTGTTGGGTTTTTCAAACCACCTTCAGCAGTTAAATTTCAACCAAGGACCAGCAACAGCTGGAGCAATAACTCATTAAAGCAACACATCTGGATCTAGCTTGTGTGATCATGTTTTAAACATCGCTATTCTTTCCCCACTGTAACTTTTAACCTTTCCTAAAATGAAAGGAGTGTGCTGTCTCCTAATTTTGCGCACTGTCCCCAATGTTTTCCAAAATATTAGTTTTTGCTAATTTCACATATTGACAATTCAAGTAAAGTATCAATTATCCATAAATATAACTAAAATAATTCCCCTCACTCAGGGAAAAGCTGTACCATTTGATGAAGACAATGTACGCAGGAAAGGTGATACCCAAATCAATAGAAGTCATGTCTTTGGATTCTTTTGCTTATAGAACTACCTGCAAATTAACATCTTTTAGTTGGCAACAATTCTTCTATAAATCCTGTATGTTAACTCAATTCCTTTAGGCTGTCTTTGGAAAAACGATAAAAATCGGTAACTATGTAGACTAGTATAAACAGTGCCAATGAACGGGGGTACTTCTGCATATCATAAGACTCAGAATTGAGAATCACTTTGTCAGCAGAATGGTAGCATGGAGATAGGCCAAAGGATTCCGTAGGCCCCCATGGTATCCAGTGACAGGTCATAAACATATTCTAGTTTTCTTTTTCATAGCAGCCATAAACATTGGAAGGGCAGATTTTGCATATATTACCGGTTTGTTTTTTGTCTCATAAAAATGAAAGAGTTGAGCTATGATGTGGGCAGAACGGATTTCACCAAGTATGCCTAAACTAAATGGATGTGATTTCCCTCCCCCCCCCCCCCCGCTACACTATCTTATTTTAAAATACAAAAACCAGGGAAAGCAAATCATGAATGAGCTCAGTCAAAATAACCTCTTCCTGCTTCTACAATTTATTGCCATTGGTTCTTACTCTTCAATGAAAGCCTACAAGAAAAGTCTGCCAAAAACCTTACCACAAACCTGCCTGAAAATGTGAATTTCCCTTGCTAGTGACAGCATAGCTACTGTGTTGTCCAACAGCATCCACAGCAAGTAGTGATTGGCTAATTGTTTGTCTTCTGCTAGGTGTCAGGGAAAGCACAACCTTAGGATTTTGTCCCTTTAATACACAGGCATGCATCAAGGCATACACTGAAGTACAGAGGCAGAGCAGTGTAAGTCTGAACAGCTACTAATCCATGTAGAACACACTCAAAATCAATACGTGATAAATTCGGGAATGAGAATAAATAAATTAGGGATGAGAAAACTTCTCATTATTGCCATTATATTTTACAGGTAGGTACAAGAATTTGCAAAATTCTTCAAAAAAAAGAAAAAAGTAGCAAAAAAACGCTATGTATCATGATGAGGTTGGGAATTAAGACTGGGGGAAGACAACATTAAATAACTTGAGAGAATATTAGTCTTGGAAGAAATATAACTGGTCTTCATCACAGAGGATAATGTATTTAGTTTGTTTTCAGTATTTCCTGCTCAATATGCATGCATACACACGAAAGTGAAAAAATTTATTTTCTCTTGTTGATGGTTACTTATTAGAAGATTTACAAGTGTATTCTGTTTTCTAAAATTAATTCAGCTGAAGAGTCAAAGTTAAAAAAACCCATAAAGCTAAGGAAACATGCATCTTTATTATTAGAGTTTCTTTCCCTATACTTTATTTATGCTGTTACACATTTTTCCACCAGTTACTACCATATTATTCTATTGCATGCTTAGCCACCAATCAATTCCCCTCCTTAGGAAATGAATCTGTAACAAATCCTCTTATTCTGACAGACAAAAGATTCTGTTTCTTCCAAATGATTTTTTTTTTAAACACCACCACAGAGAAACACCCGTGTTTAGACTACTTGCAATGATCTTATTCATGCTCTTACTTCTGACTGCTGCTCTTTTCTTTAGTAACATCATGAATGTTGCTGTGTTCCTTTCACTTGTTATAAAACAATACTACCCCTGTTAGTGACAAAGGAAAAATGACCCACCTTCAATTGATCACTGCTTAAGTTTGTAAACATGAAGTATATCAACATGTCTTGAAGGTAGATTTAATTTAGGTTTCACTAGGTGGAGGGAGAAAAAAGTACGCCTAATCTGAACAGCAGTTACTAACCAAATTCCTTCATTTTTATAAAATTCTTGTGTATAACAAGTCTTTGAGCTTGCTGTTTTTTTCTCATAAAAAATGCACCTGATTGGCCTAAACCCTCCTGCACAGCATGAAGGGCTTTGCGTCAGCCCATGGTCTCAACATCAATGGTCTCTAAAATGATTTTGTTATACTGCGAAAACATTATGAGCAAACAGGATTAAATACTGGTATGGAAAACTCAGTTCCTGGTAGCCAAAATTTACTACTCCAATGCTGATTCTTAAGATTGTTTTATATTCTATTAAAATTATTTTTAGCCAAGAGCCTTAACTGTGTATGTAAACTACGGCAGTTTTAGAGAACAGCTGACAACTAGCTTCAGCGTAATCACATGAGATACTTCTGCTATTTCAAAATTTCAGCCACATATACTAACCACAACAGAGTATAACATACTTTTTAGTAGAGAGATAGTTCAATAAGCAATCATTGCTCTGCCATCAAGGAGTGACTTTGAAGAAAGTTCTGGATCCCACACCTGACCGCTGAGCAGTCAGAAAAGCTTTCCTTTCCTCAGTGTTTCAACAGAGAAAAGAGGATAGGAAAAACATGTTAGTTGGAATAAATGAATTTGCCAGAATTCAGATTATTCCTGAAATTGAAAAAGTTATCCCAAAATTGCAAATACACTCAGAAAAAAGTGCCTAATATTTTCAATATGACTCTACGGCCAGGAACAGCTTCCAGTGGAAAACTGCTAGTAAACTCTTTTCTATTCTTTTCTGGGCCTACAAGACAATGTGTTTATTTTTCCATCCATCTAAAGCAGCTTTTCAGTCTATTTTCTCTTCCTGGCCTGTTGATGGTGGGGAACTGGAGGTCTGCCAATGTCAATCTACCCCATACAGTCACATAAGTGAAAAACTAAAGAAGAAACGAGTTCTGTACTGATAACGGTATAATTACGATTCTAGCTGTAGGTCGATATTGAAATTAGTGATGGTTCCATTACCACAGCTCTAAAAACATTAGCCTGACACTTCACACCATGACACTCTATACAGCCTGGCACAGTCCTGCTCTGAGCTGCCCAGTTGCCTTGCGCCTCTGTTTCAAAGACTTCATCAGAATTTAGCCCATGGTATCTTCACTCAGCAGTGGGAAGATTAGAGGAAAGAACATTTCTTCTTCCTTTCCCTGGATCAGTAGCAGTCCTTCCCTAGCAAACTAATGGACAACAGGAGATTTGGTATGTGGCTGAACCTAACGTGGGCATATGTTTATAGAAAAACAGAAGGATTCCATCATCACTGCAAAGCCACTCTAGCATCTAAGGCCCTTCTGGGCTAGGTTTCAGCCTTCCCCCAAACAAATAGGCAGACACAGGTTCCTACTGGTTCACTGTCCAAACCAGTCCAATTATACTGGAACATATTTTCTTATTACTGTTCAGAAGGTGTAATGTTATCCACCTCAACTAGCTGGCTCTCCAGTAACAGGCAGCACAATAGACCAACCAACCTAACATAGAAAACACTATTATAAAAATACAGCTGCGTAAATATTTCAGCACCCAAAATGAAAAAGAGGATTTGGCACTGCTGTTCCCCACATGATATCTAGCATTATAAGAAAGATTCAGAGTTGTTGATGGTTTTTTTTTTAATTTACCTTTTCAATACATGTAGATAATTTAATACATTCCAAGACACACTGTTAAAGCCTGAATCTTAGACTAACGCACAGCTAAAAACAAATTGCTGTAGTTAATCCTGCTTCTTGTGAAAGGTTTTAGTCTTCACGTATGCAAAATTCTTCCAGAAATTTCTTAGCATATACAAGTGTTAACCTCCTTAACAAGTGACAAGTCATTCTCTCCTGAACTGGAGATATCATGCATGATCCCTCTGTGACTGAAACAGCTTAACTTGCCAGCAGAGGGGTCAGGTACAGTGCTCTGCTACGTTTGGTAGAAACCTAGCAATGCCAGCAATGGCAGCTAGCATCACTGCTCAGCTACCAGGAGATAAAAGAACAAAGGCTTATTAGGGATATCTTACTTCCTCTCCTCTTAGTTGGCTAAAATCTGACGCTTTTCTGATACTGAACTGAAAAGAAATGGAGTACAGTTCCTGTAAAATCTATCAAATTTTCATTCTATGAACTCAAAGTGTAACAGCAACTGGGACAGTCAAAGTAGCATCATATAAAATACAGAAATGAAAAAACCTGGACTACTGACTGTAGTTATGTAAAACAAAATGCCATCTGAAATGGAAGAGCCATTATCATCTTAACACCAAATGTGCATATACTGAAACTAAGTTTCATCACATATGTCTCTTGGATAGTTATTAAACAGATAAAGGTCCTAACACTTTTCCAAACTACAGATAACACCAAAAGACAGTAGACAAGTACACTTCTTAATAGAACAGGAACCAGCCCTCTTAATCTGTTAATGTTTTCTCTCCTTATATTACTTCCATTATATATGGCTATAGCCCCAGTAAATCAATACCCCTCTCCTGTACCAGCTGTGGTTCTCAAAGAAAATGGAAGGATTGAAGGAGGCCGGCAACAGAACTATTTCATCCAAATCCTAAGTGAATGACAACATATCAGTTTCACTATAGTCCAGGCTGACATTCATTATGCACCAACAATCAGGAAGATTTTGCAGAATCCCATATACAGTTCTCCTGGGCACATAATGATGAATGACACTGAAGTATTTTGCATACCAAACATTTATACATTTCAGAGCTTGCTTTGAAGAGTTCACCTGGGTTCTAGAAACATTCTGGTGATGTGCAACAGACCTTTTCATCCCACTTATTTCTTGGTGAGTTAACTTGGTCGTTACATAACTATGTACTTCTACTCTCTGACTAACCACTTCTTCTCTATCCTGTAGTGTGGATATACCTCTGAGGCTGCACTTCTCATCTTTGGATTTGAAAAACATACTACATATGTAGATAAATATAACACCATTTTATAAAGGGAGAAACCGAGCTGCACAAGATAAGGGTAAGCATCAGAGGAATATGTGCACCTCCTCCAAGCATCAAAAGCACATCCATTGATAGGCTTTCAACACCTTGTCATCAGCTGGTTAAGAGGAGGCAAAACATATAGAAAAAACTGCTTACTTCCTATTCATTGCTGAGACCACATTTTCAAGAGGCGTAGCAATTTTAACTGGTGTGAAATATTTAACATGACTTGAAAGACTGATTTGTAGTAATTTATAATGTAGCACACATAAGCTGACTATTGACTGTTACAGCACAGCTACACTTGGTTTTCAGAATACCTCCAACAGGCTCGTGAAGATTTAGTGGAGTGCAAGGGTTGCTAGAGCACTAAGAAAAAGGCAGCCAGCATCTCTACATAACCTCTCAGTAAACACAGCAGGGGTCATTAGAAAGAATGCCAAGCTGTTAAACCGTGAAGATGCTACTCTGGCTGCAATTCAAAATTACATACCTACTTTCCCAGTACTGGGAACAGACAGACCAAAAGAACATAAAGCAACTTATAAGTGACTCTTACAAAAGAGATGTTTTTCAAGGGCTCTTCATTGACAACAGTCAGAGCACTGAAGATGTAGTCAGGGCATATACTTCCAGTAGAATAGGAAGTCTTAGAAATACTTACAGATAAACCACAAATTAGAACTGAAGGTTAAAACTGATTCTCTAGGTTACCAAATCCAATCACAGACTCACAGAAAGTCTGAGGTTAAAAAGGACCATTGAATGTCATCTAGTCCGACCTCCCTGCTCAAGCAGGGTCACCTAGAGCACATTACTCAGGACTGCGTCCAGGCAGCTCTTGAGTATCACCAGGGAAGGCGACTCCACAGCCTCTCTGGGCAACTATTCCAATGCTCAGTGACCCTCACAGTAAAGAAGTTCTTCCTCATGTTCAGGTGGAACTTCCTGTGCTTTAGTTTATACCCACAGCCTCTTGTCCTGGGGACACTGCTAGTTACAGCGACTAACTAGGGAGGACACCACTAGCTACAGGTCTCCAACCAGACTCTGTGCCACTGACCACAGTCCTCAGAGACCTGCCATTCTTCCAGTTCTCAATCCACCTCACCATCCGCTAGCCCAGCCCACACTTCCTGAGCTTGCCTATGAGTATGTCATGGGAGACAGTGTTGTAAGTCTTGATTAAGTCCGGGTAGACAACATGCACTGCTTTCCCCTCATCAATACAGCCAGTTATCCCATCATAGAAGGCAATCAGGTTGGTTAAGCCTCCAGCACCATGGGGAGTAAGGACATCTAATCCTTTTAAAAAAATTCATAGAGATTTCATTTAAGTAGAATTATGGTGTTTTGAATTTTTTCCCCTCCATATTTTTCAGTTTTGGGCTGTGTTTTCAGGTTTTGTTTGCTATTTTAAGACACCCACACAGTTCATTCTTTCCACCCATGAAAGTACAGTGCCGGTTTTAAAACCTAAACAAGCACTGGTCTTTTTATTTCAGTAACAAAGGATAAACCCTACAAACTCCCAGAATATTATTAGGTCTCTGCACTTATTCTAGTTTGAACTCACTTGTTTTGAACACAAGATTTGAACACAAGAAATTACAGAGAGTACCAGAAGAGGTCCTACTAAGCGACCTACTGAATGGCAAAGATACTTGTCTATTGCTAGTGCAAATATCTTGTCAGATACACCAAAACCTGCATTTCTCTCATCAATTATGTGCATTCCCCAATAAGTTAGGACATTGATGTCCTTCTCAGTCATTTTCAATTAACAAATTCATAATCCATATAAGCATAAATTGTTTCCTCCCCACCCCCTATTTTTGACCATCATATTTCCAAACACTTCAATTGCTTTCAGTATTGTCATACTTCTGGTATGAATCCTGACTACTGACTGACAATAACATCTAATCTTGCGTCACTCTTTAGTATCCTTAGAAAAAGTACTAATTTTGGTAATGAAAAATACTGACTAAAACTAGATCCAAGTGCAACTGTGAGGAACTCTAATATACTTCTCCTCATCTTACAGCTTGTATTTCAACTGTATTTGTTTTCAATTCATTGTCATTTTGTGTCCAAATTTCCCATTTAACTTGCAATTTTACATCTAGCACTACAATAAATATTTCATACAGGCTTAAAAAGACAATTATTGAATTTATTTCTAGAAAATCAGCTAGAAAAACACCAAGTTAGTCTTGAAGAACTTACTGTTGACAGCATTGTGCATTTTTACCCAATTTTCTATCTCATTTTGCATATTTATCCCTTAGAAATTAATTTTAAATTCTTGAATGCTACTGAGGTCAAACAGGCTACTTCTGTCAGCTTTCTTTCTTCCTATTTAAAGCATTATTTATTGGTAGTAAAGACAATTTTTCAATATGCCAAATTCACTGTTACAATTGCCAAAGAATATTTTACTGATTAAAACTCTTGTACCTTGTCCCTTGCTGTTTCTGTACTCTTAAGATGAAATTTATCAAAATCAGGCATTAACCACTCAGCACAGGCCCTAACAGAGAGAACTGCAATAACTAAGCCTGGTCAGCAAGTGCAAAGAAGATCGTAGGCAACTGGTGAAATAAAAGGCCCCACAAAAATCAGAAGTGTGAAGGTCAGCCTGTTTAAAGGGGTATGTTTGAAGACAACAGAGAAGGTGTAACAGCGCAGCAACTCCACCATCCATGACAGTAGGGATTTCAGAGATCTGATAATTATTCATCCCGCCATAGTTTAATAATTAATTAGCTTATTAAAATTTGAGTTTTGAAATATATTCATTATTAATTAAGCAGCACTTACGTAAAACATTTTAACACAGTTTTCTCAGTATTCTTCTGTGAAAAGAGAGACTATTTAACAATCAATAACTCCTCTTCAGAGGAATATAATATATAATTCAGCTAATTTTACTCTTCCCCATACAGGACACCACAAAATTATTAGCGTTGAATTAACTGCAAAGATAAAACAGGTGTGCTTTTCTAACGCTATACCAACTGTAGCATGGGCAGTGATTATACTTTTACTGCCTTTAAATATTATTTATGTTTCAATTTTCCTTTTTAAACTCATAAATAATATTTAAGAAAGTATAGCTGGATGCTTAACAATGGTTTGAGAGCAGAAAGCCAAACCGTATCATAGGTTATTACCTACGTATTTATTAATCTACATTCTTCCTTTAGTTTAGACCCAGTGTGGGGCAGAATTAGAACTGGAAAGTTGCACGGAAATAGAGCATACTAGGCCACTGATCTCCTTTTCCAGAGAAGCGCATTCTACCCCAAATAGACTAGCTCTTACTCTAAGATAAAAAAAGTTAAATAGATTGCTATGATTTTTTAACAGTCAGATTTAGATATCAAACCTTTTAAACCCAGGACTTGTTAAAAATTGAAGGAAAAATTTAATCGTTGCTAATGTCCAAAACACAAAATTTTTAGTCGTGACATATGAGTTGCTACAGTCAATATAAATCCATAAATGACAAACAAGAAATTGTACTGTGCACTCAGACACTGACTGAGGTAAAATATGAACAACATGAAAGTCATTTAGATTTTAGCTTAAAATCCATGTGAGCCATTCTGCACTATATCAGCAGGCTTTGTCAATGGATTAGCAGAGATGCTACAGCTGAAGTTGAGAATGGCTCTTTGCTGTCAGATGCTTTCAAGAAGCAGTGAAAATCAAAAAACTCCTTAATTGCTAGCTAAGCTTTCAAGAGATAAACATATCCCTGAGCTTTCCCTTTAAAAAAAAATGGCAACTGACTTTAACCTGCTTATGTTCACAGAGTAGAGACTGCTGTCTTTGACCTACTCAGTCTTAAAATAATCTTACTGTATACACAAACATACACGCTCTTTTTGCAGCAAGCAGATGCTGAAGAGAGAATGCTTCACCTGACAGATAAACTTGGTCACAAATGATCAAACCCCTAGAATTTCATAAGTTTGGCAACTTAAAAAAAAAAAAAAAAGGCTGTGCGCATGGTTTCTGTAGAGGTTGTTTCATCTATTAGTATCCCTTTGAGAGGAAACATTTGCTCGGAACATCAGAAACAACTTGGAATGAAATGGAGCTGATGAAGGACTTAATGTCACCAACACCTGCCAGTTTTAGCAGGTTCTTAGGGAACAAACTAAGCACTTATAAAATATTCCCCTCAACCTTTGGGGAGGTTGGTACCCTGTGGAAATTACTTATAGTGAGTTAAATCAGGATTTATTCAGAACAGTATTTCTTCTAACTCTAGAACAACTTCAGTTATCAGTTTAATTCAAGAAAATTTGAAAGCAAGCATTTAGGTAGTTTTAATTTGAGCAAAACTAAGCAGTTAACTCCTTAATTAAAAATTTAACTGAAAAATAAAAGTAAGTAAAAGAAAATTGTCAGGATTATTGTTTTAAACACAACCCTTAAGAGTCATCCACTGAATAATAGCTTTGGAAAAAATAAATCTGTAAGCCATTTATTACCTCTGTGAGAACAAGGATGATACCCTGTCTTCTAACAAACCACTGGCGGATTTAAACATGTGAAGTTTTCTAATCCTTTCAAGTCAACCATGGCAAAAACATCGCTGATTTTTACATTGGGTTCAATCTTACAAAGTACCCTTTTAGCAACTTTGTTAGCAGCACCCTAGACTCAAAAGTAAAACACTCAACTGGAGAGAAACCCTCAGAAAGCTGAACAGAGACCTTATTTACCGAACCTTACTTCTGAACGTGTTCATCTGTCTGGCAAAGCTGCTTAGGCAATACATCAGCCAAGAGCATCAGTACAACTTGAAGCCAGTTCTGGCTATCGGACATTCTGACAGAAAGCAAGGCAGTGTCTGAACTTGGATCACTTTTCCCTAAAGCCTCTTGCAAGATTGGCTTAGCATCCAGGTTTCCATAGGAATAGACAGAACTATCAACTGGCACACAGTCAAAGAATACAATAGAGAAGACAACTGACCAGTGCTGTAAAAGCCAAGGTAAAACTGTTTCCCAGCATAAGTTGAAGGAAAATAGGTCTTTGTGCCTACTGATCTCATATTTGATCTCATTTATTTATGGTCTGTACATGCTGTTTCTGTGCAGTGTTCTCAGCTCTTCAGCTGTAAATTTTATAGTCTACCTACAGAAATTAATGGTTTTTATATAAAAAAAGAAACCTCTTCAAGGATGAAAACGCAATTAGCATTCTCATTTCCAGTTGATCTCTTCTACTGTTACTGAACTTGTTTTCCTGTAGTGTCCTTTTGAATCCATTCATGCAGAAGTACCCACAGCACACAGTCTCTAGGGATTTACAACAAAACCTGAGACACACCATCCATATTTACAGGATCACTGCCCAGCTCTTCAAGAATAATCAAAGACTAAGTTTAAAAAAAAAAACAAACAACAACTTATTTCAAAAACCACTGTGATTTGAAAGTTCTCGGCAGTACTCTGACCAGTACTGTATCGTTATTGCCTTGGACTTCTTAATTGCACCTCTCCATGTGCTTGTGCATGCAAATATCCTTACAGACTGCTGGAAGCAACAATGTTTTCCAAATGAAAACTTTGCATACATATTCATTTTTGAGCACACCTCCCCAGAATTTTTTGTTCTGATTTTAGTTGCTATTTTACCTGAAAATAAATCCATCTTTTAATTGCAGTGGTGGAACCACCATCCCTTGAAGTGCTCAAAAACCATGTAGATGAGGCCCTTAGTGACACAGTTTACTGGTGGACTTGGCAGTCCTGGGGTAAGGGCTGGACTTGATGATCTTAAAGTCCTTTTCCAACACAGTTGATTCTATGATTTAACTATATTTCAAATATCTTAAGCCCTATAACAAACCACTGTGCAAAATAATTACAAAACTACATACCAAATTCTGTTTTATCAGAAAAGTTCTCCAGCCACACTGAAGTTTCCAGAACTATTACACAAGTAGACAGACAACCCATAATGAAAATAACTTTACAATAAAGCTAAGTTTACCCTTACTTTAAATACTTACTTCAAATAATAATTGAGACACTTGAAGCTACTTTTATATATTGTAATATTTTACAGCTTCTATAGACACTATTTGAGATTTAAAATTAAGTCGGAATTTATTCAGAGCACTGGTAAATAAAACAAAGCCTTTAGTAAGCTAACCAAACTACATCCTAGCAATAATAAAAGGAGATTTATTTCTCTTTGATAAGACTACAGGCAGTTAAAATTACAGCTCAGGCTTGGTGTTTCTTAAAGTCTTCCCAAATCTATACTATACTAACAGAACATTGAAAAACCATATCCTATGTATATATATATATGTTTATGTTTAAGTGTTTCTATCATAAAACTGAACATATACAGATAATATTCATAACACAAATAATTTAATATTTCAGTAGAAATAATTCCTGATTAATAAAAAATGGTAGCATTCTTCATTAATTCTTCATTCATTAAAAAAAAAAAAACATAACAAAGAAGGGTTCCAAGCTTCTCTAAAAGAAACAAAAAGCGTGGTAATTTTAATAAATTAATAAGTTAAATTATCTTTTTTTTTTATGAAATGCTGACAATGGCTGTTGCTTTCCTGGAAACAACAGAATTTGCTTATTTAGTTTATACATATCCATTTTGACTTGAGGTGATTCACCTAATTCTCTTTAATCAACAATTTAACCAAGTGTTTACAGACAAAGAGAGAGACAAATGAAAGATTAGTGCTCTTGGAGTTTGTGGCTGGCCACGAGATCTGAATTTATTTTTCAGATACCTTCTATCGCAATTGCCTTGCATGCTGAAGACATCCTATCTAGTATACTATTGATTCAAACGACAAGCCTGAGCATCAGATTAAGGACGTGTCAGACACCTGATAGAAGATTCCTGGAGAATTCAGCAGAAAGGTGTCCTGTTTCAAAATGATCTATTGCTGGTACTATATTTATTGAAGTGCATGTGGAAACATTTAATGCAGAACCAATTCACTTAAAATTAGAATAACATTTATAATCACTGAAAACAAATACCTTCACTTTTTACTACAGAATACCAGAGAAAAGTCACCTCATTCAAACAAAAATCACGAAATGGCTCACAAAGCTGAATTAACCCAAACTGATGACCTAATACTAGTGATAGTCCTCTTTCAATTTGTCAGTGCCAGACCTGGGAGCAAAAAATTAAGCAGTTTCTCAGTCCCAACAACAATATTCCCTCTTAAAACCACTGAAGATCAGTTGTGAGGTCAGCTGCAGAGGGGCAATTAATGCAAGAATGATGTTTTAGAAAGGACACTCAAACAGGGAAATGTCTTTGCCTGTAAAGGTATTTTTAAGGTATAAACTTGGCAGTAGACATCAGCGGCCTTGGGGAAGAGCTGGGCAAGTCTCTTGTGTACAGAGGGATGCCACAATGCTTAACATGCTAAAGGAACAACAGTAAGTGAAACAAAATTAAATCTATTCATATATGAACCATAACACTCCAAGTATAGCAAGTACCGTATTTAAAAAGAAACACATTTTTAAGATGCAACCATTATTTTTAAGTTCAAATGCCAGAGAAAAATTTACTTCTTTGAAAAAGCCAAATAAGAGAGGTGACAGCCATTTGACAACAGTATGTACAAGAGAGCTAGCAGTTGAAAACCAGGAAAATTAAGTCGATTTAAACCAGCCAAACATCAAGCAACGTGGAATAATGTTCTGTAGAAAAATCACTGCTCATGTCTGCACAAAGTACTTGCCTTTGCTGGGCAAAATTTTGCCTGATTGTCCCGCATGTCTGCATCCTGTTCAGTTCTAGTCCATCTTCCCAACAAAATCTCTGAGTTGAAGTTATGCACCATTACTATTTTTCAGCTTTAAGTCCTCAGTTTAGACTTTTTTTTTAGGACAGGATCACTTTACCTTCTCATCCTTGTTAGCTGATACTCTTCACAAACTAATACGAATTGTTTTATTAATTGACAGTAGCCTGAAGAGTTATTGCTTTGGAAGAGAACTTAGAAAAGATCAGAAAAAGTAACAATGGGTAAGTCATCAGCCCAGAAGCTCCTCCAAATTTTACTCACAAAAAGTACAAGCGTGAATTTGATACATGAAAATAAAGTAATTCTACCAGCTGGCTGTAAGATATTTAAGATATCATTCCATATGCTGTGCAAAATTAGTTCCTTTTCACTGAGAAACACAACACAAGCACAGTCTCCCCATGTTCTGCCACCAAGGCTCACACTCGATTCATGTTTTCAAAATCTTTTAGAAAATCACTGCAGTTGGAGACATGTCTTATTATTTTAATGAAATTTCAAGTGTTTGAGATCAAGACTGCTCAAGAGAAGCACTAGCATCATACTAGTTCTTCACGTGCCTTTCCTATAACTCACATCAGAAGGTTAAATGTGATTAAGTCAGATTATACAGACTCAAAAATAAATACCAAAATCTTAAAGTCAGAACTGGGGAAGCAATGAAACAAAACAGAGACAAAAAAGATGAGGCAGGAGAACTGGATTATGAGAAAAGAAATGACAGACGTACAATACCTGCCAGAATAACTAATTGCAAAAGCAAACAGTATTCAAGGCCCATGAATCAGACTCTCACACAAAGATGGGAACTTCAGAGCATGGCAGTCAATCTCAAAGGTGAAAAGGGTTGTCCTTTCTGACACTTCAGCCATTGAAACATGCTAACAGACAATCTGTTCAAGATTTCTGCTTCTGAAATACTTTCACAATTGTACTAACCTACAAAGATAAATGTGAGAATAAGCATGGGTTTGCCAGTATTTACAGCAGACCACCAGTAAATACAATGTCATGAGTCCAAATGGCCATCAAGTGGTGCAGAACGGAGGGGAGCAGCAGGGGAATCAATCCAAATTGAAACACCCACCAGTTTAGAATAAATGATTGAACCCTGAAAAACACATCTATGAGATTCAAAAAATCTACAAGCCTATAAAAAAGAAGAAAAATAAAAATTTTTCTTTTGTTTAACTAGTCAATAGAAAGGGCCTTCCCCTCCTCAAAATTTTACTATTTCAAGGTCATCAGCAGTTGCTCATGCACCCTGAGAAAAAAGGTGCTGCAGGAGTGCTAGTAAAAGGTGGCCAGTTATATTTGTAACTTTGCCCAAGTACTATAGATATCAGGGAAATGTGTTACTCTAAAGAAAAGATATACAGGTATGGTTACAGCTAAGACTTGCCTTGAAAAGAGTGACAAAATAAGATGACAAATAAAACCCCCACTATTTTAGTAACCTTCTAAACAAACAAATCCTCCTTGCAAATCTAGTCCTATTATTTATTCTGGTAAGGTAAATATTAGTACTGCAAACCTTCTGAGACATTAATGTGAAATAATTATTTGTTCTACTAGCATAATGGCTCTTTTATTGGATTTAATTTCTTTAGAACAACACAAATCTTTTTCCACAAAACAGGCAGAAAGCAAAAGATCAAAAGCAACAGTAAGAAAATACAGACAAAATTCATCTGACAATTTTAGCCAGCAATGCAGGACTGGATCATAGTACTTGCTCTTCTTACAGCAACACTGAAACAACTGCCTATATTTCAGAAAACACTGGTACTATTGGACTGCCAAATCTTTATAATGAAATATTAAAATAAAATATTCCATTTCTTTATAGCTTCTGCTAAGTGATTCCCTCCATTGGTGGATATTTTTCTTCTCCCATGTTATAATTCTTTGCATTTATATTCCCCATCTGAGTAGTTAAATGGCTTTTCTCAAAACATAGAACCAGTGTGATTTGCTATCATGCTGCCAAGTCTGTTTCACACAGCCTGTCTGTCTCCGTGTGTGTGTGAGAGAGCAAGATATAGAGAGCGCGCATGCCACATATCCTCATTAACTGGAGAGATGTATAATTAAACAAGAGGGGGTTAAAGCGTATATTAGCCTATTCTACTTTTCTATCTATTACTTTTTAAAAAGCTTTCATATGTCTTCTTCCTTGTTTCTGAAAGCTAACCATCCCTTCTTCCTTTCAGGAAGGCTGACATTTGACAGCTTAACATAGCTGACAGGGTTACCCAACAGCTCACCCTCCCTATTCTCAATCCAATTAGACCTCTAATCCTCCAGATGAAAGGCCCAACTACTCACGTTCCTCATGACAACGACAGCTATTGATTATTTGTCACTACAGCTAACACCTTCTCTGTGGAGGCCACTCTGACAGAAGCAAACCTACCAAATTAGACAGCACTTTATCTGCCCTGGAGGCCAAATGGCACAACAAGTAAAGGCTAATAAATGGTATAAAAATGAACAAATCATAACATTATGACAGGTTGATCGTTGCCAGCAGCTTCACAGCTCAAGCTTGATGCTCTGTTAGACCTGTTCCTTCCCTTTTCTCTTCCACTCGTGCTCCAACTTTGACTGAATTAAAGGCCAGAACAATTAAGGCATTTGACCAGCAAAGATAAGCTAGGATAGAAGTATCATCAAGGGACACAAATGTCAATAGCAGACTACCATTTGTCAATAAAAACATTCCAGAGATGCAAATGCTCATGACTCTGCTCTCCACTAGGCTGTACTGACTCCCTTTGTAGGGAGCTCTTCTCAAGCCCAGGCAGAAACTCCGGGAAAATTAACCCCAGAAAACCAAGCTTGAACTGGGAAGCATTCTTATTAGACAAGGATCTGCATCATTACAAAAGGAACCCCAATACCAAGCTACATGATGGAGAAATGTTATGGTTGTTGTTCCATTTAACATCTATGAAATTGTCCTTTCTTTTTTGTTTAGATATAAACCAGGACTACAGCATTTGAATTTATCATTATAAATTTTCTTCAATTATTTCTCAAGAAAAAGTCTGTTTCTAGGACAATATGCAGTATCTCATAAAACAGACCTCCCAAGTCTTGCCCACTTTAAGGCAAAATGAAAAGCAGCAATAACATATATTATTTTTATAGTGGCACTGCCCCTGAACTGAGGCAGTTTAATGCAAGCAGTAGTAAGAGAATGTAAAAAACAACCCCAACAAAATAAAACACCACAATTACATGAACACTGTTAAGACCATGGAATCACAAGAATAATATGAATAAAAATACACAAGTTCTTGAAACAGTTATGAAGTAGTTAGCACTGCCCTGTCACAATAAATCAGTTGATTTCTCAACTATGCCAAAAGAATGTATTTTCCAGAAGGCATTCCTACAGTTCTGAAATTACTTACTAACAAAAAAATAATATTACATCAAATTACATTAAAACTTAAATAACAGCTTCTTTAGTTAAAGAAGATGTAAAACATGAATATCTGATACTCTACTTTGGGAAAATCTATAGTTTGAGGAAAAATTTTCTCTGTAACATCTAGTTCATACAGATATAGGAAACCACATGCAAGCACAACATACTATTAAAAAAAAAGTCTAAACACTATAAAAAGATATATTCAGTAAAAAAAATAATTATGAAATTGTGCAGTGTTTGTCCTCAGACTGTTTTAACTTCTTAGGTTTACAAAACCTCTTGGAGATGAACATGTATTTATTAATCTTTGCAATCACAGATTGACACAGATGATTAAACTCTTTGAAAGATAGGCATTTCAGTACAGTATTATCAGAAAATATATATGTTTAAATGAACAGTTTGGCAAACAGATCTCTCAAGATTACCACTGCCCAAACAACTTACAGAACATTTAGGTAAGTTGGGTCTCACAAAACTCAAGCAAACCATATCAGAAGAAAGTTGAAATTGTATATAATATTTCTAGGAATAAATTCAAATTATTACCATCCTGCTCTAAAATGTATTCTAAATATAATATATCACTGCAAAGAGGAGATACTTTCGAATAATTAAGCACACCATCTAGCAGATGTATTTTCATTTACAGTGATAAGACCCCATACTTAATACAATTCTGTTCTTCCCAAAGTGAGACAAGTTCAGAACTCCTAATCCTGAGCCCCCACGCAAGCACCTGTGATAAAGGAGTCCTGCAGTGGCACATCTGGCCCAACCCTCTGCACCAGGAATGCTTAGCAAACTCGTTCCAAACTTATTCCAACTCTTAACTTACACAAAGACATTTCTGCACCAACAAGTCCACAGTGCTCTTGGGAGCTATTCAGTTTTCCCAGCATTGAAAATCCCCATAGTGTTTATATTGTAAACCTCCTCCTTACCCTAGGTTATACTCACTGCTGCTTATTTAGCAGATTACCTTTTTTTTTTAACACACACCTTGTTTACAGAGGAATGGAATACATTCTCTCAATTTGGCTTTACCTAGTTCATTAAAAATATTCTCATTTGGGCTTTTCTCAACTTTTATTATTTTAAGAGCTTTTTTTTTAAAAAAAAATCTTTAATGGTGGCTAAAAGCCCAATGTTATACTAGAGAACTAGCTGGTGCCAAGTTGTGAAAAAAAATTACCATTCTTAATGTCTAATCATATCAGTAAAATCTGTAAATGTATTTGTATTAGACTAATTAATCCGACGAATTATCTCCACTATTATTACTTCTGAGTTTTCTTCTGCAGGACTTATTTATAATATTTGGTTTATGATCACTATTGACAAGAATGAATCTTTTCCACAGGTCAGAATAAGAAATGATATAGCACTGTTTTCCAAGTTGTGTTCCAGGAGATGTGCCTCCCTCAGAATCATACCTCAACAACCTTTACATGTAGCAAGAGCTAATCCGTTCATCTTCACATACATATACAAATACATCTTGATGTATTTATTCTTTGCTCTACTTAGGTTTTCAAACTTCACAATTAAAACAAAATCCCTCAAAATATGGATGCTACAATGATGGCTACTAGTCATCAACTGCCCCAGGCAACTGCAGATCACCGATTCAGCTGCATGTAAAAGAGAGAGCACTACACTTGGTCCATCCTTTTCCATACAAATAGACTCTGCAACGTACTATTTGTCCAAATACTTCTGCAATAGTTCCTGCTGCAACACCTCTTATTAAACCTCCCTCATTCACTTTCAGCTTTTGCTTCTATTATTCTAAATGGGGGAAAAAAGTGTTTTGGAAGAAGATAGAAGCATTCTATCTACAGCAGGCTATACCGAAAACCTGTCAATTACTTATAGCGTTGCATTTTACTGCCTCAGCCAGCTTTATTTGTTTTCTTTCTCAATTCAATCCTACCTAAGGACAATAAGACACTACAATTTTTATCCATGCTATAATTCCTTTGATGCTCAAAATGACTGCTGGGAAGTAGCTATATTCTTGGAGGTAGCCACAATTTGCAAGCAATATATTCAAATATGTTTTATTATAGTAAGTAAGCTTAGTAACCAGTAGTTACTAAAATAATACAAAAGTCACTTTTACATGTGCCTGACCATATAGACATTGATATTATATTTATTAGTGCAGTCTGCATAGAGACAGAGTGTGATCTTTAGCTACTCGGAAATTCTGATCCTGAAGTCAAACAACTACTTGGGCATGTAAATTTTTGCATAACCTTGGTTTAAAACGTGATTTCATACTAACATAAAACCACTGAGAAATAAGATTCAGATGCCTTAGTATTTGCTGTGAACCAAAAATTTGACTTGCAGAACAGTATTCCCACAGTTTTACCTTCTGCAGTGAAAAGAATTGGCTGGATTTTAACCCACAGTTTGACAATAGAGACAAATGACTGCTGAATACCAGATGACTATCGTGACTTAACACTTAATGAGCAAACAACAATGTGTATGTTCTCGCTTTGTCACAAGGCATGACAAAGTGTGTAAGCTGAAAATGCGGTGCCTGAAAATATGAGAATCACGTTAGTCTTGCAAAGTAGTGCCCAAATCAAGTTTTCCATGCCAACAAAACTATGGTCAAGCTTTCTGTTTCAATGATGCTGCTCTGTAACACCTACTATAATTGACTTGGAAAGCCCTCCCTCTCCTTCACATCTGTGATGAACTAATCAATCAAGATATAGAATTTCTGAAGTAAAAAAATATGTGCCAGTGTTGTGCTCATTCTCAAAATATCTAATGGATGACCCAGGGAACTACAGACCAGTCAGCCTCACCTCTGTGCCTGGCAAAATCATGGAGCAGATTCTCCTGCAAGGCATGCTAAGGCACATGAAAAACAACAAGGTGGTTGGTGACAGCCAGCATGGCTTCACTAACGGGAAATCCTGCCTGACCAATCTGGTGGCCTTCTATGATGGGGCTACGGAACTGTTGGACAGGGGTAGAGTAGTTGACATCATCTACCTGGAATTGTGCAAAGCATTCAGCACTGTCCCGCATGACATCCATGTCTCTAAATTGAAAAGACATCAATTTGATAGATGGACCTCTCGGTGGATAAAGAACTGGCTGGATGGCCGCACACAAAGAGTAGCGCTCAATGGCTCAATGTCCAGTTGGTGACCAGTAATGAGTGGTGTCCCTCAGGGATCGGTGTTGGAACCGGTCTTGTTCAACATCTTTGTCGGTGACATGGACAGTGGGATTGAGTGTGCCCTCAGCAAGTTTGCCAATGACACCAAGCTATGTGGTTCCATTGATACGTTGGAGGGAAGGAATGCCATCCAGAGGGACCTTGACATGCTTGTGAGGTGGGCTGATGCCAACCTTATGAAGTTTAACCATAACAAGTGCAAGGTCCTGTACCTGGGTCAGAGCAATGCCAGGCACAGCTCCAGGCTGGGCAGAGAAGAGATTCAGAGCAGAGTATTTTTTTGTGTATAAGCAGGTTCCAAGCCACCTTGTACATTTCGGGGGAGAAACAGTGAAATTTAAGATGCTCTGGAGCTACACTGGACTGCTGAGTTTCACAAGAGGAGACCAATATTTCGATTTCAAGATCACCTTTTCATACTTGAATATTTTGGTCATTGGTCAAGACAGGTTAATGCAGAGGCAAATGGAAGTATTAATGAAATCTAAGGAACAGTCTGAAGTAGAATTTGAGACATACAACATCCTGAAAGAAAGCCACAGCTGCTTTCATCACACACAAAACAATCTGTAAAAGGCCTCCCTTGTCCCTCCTCAAATCAAATGGAATGCTGCTAAATTCTTACCTAAGGTTTTAAGAATATTTTCCATTATGTCAGAGTTCATTTAGGAAGTTCCAGCCCTGCAAAGTCTCTGGCTGCTTTGTTACTCTTCCTCAGCAGTAACAGCACAACTTTCTAGGAGCCTATATTGTAAATCAGATCTCTATAACAGTGTGAGTTTTGTCTTCCTGAACTTTTCCTGTACTTACTTTTAACCATTTCAACAGGATTTGCCGCACAGATCAGCAGTAGCATCAGCACAACCAGTACTGAAAGCATCTTGGAGCATGAAGATTTCTACTAAATGGGCAGAAAATTAATAGCTATTTTGTAGAGTTCATTTTCTGTTAACACAGTGAGTGGCTCCGCAGCTGTGAGAAGGTGTCAGGGAAAGGCCATAAGCAGGAAGAACAACCCCTTGGTAGCTAGATCAGTTTATCTGTGTGTGTAATATAATACGCATGCAAATCATATATGAGGAACTGTGCTTTCTGCCCTTGAGCCTCTTCAGGCTGCGTTCACTAGAGAGAATCCTTTGCTTGGGAAAGTAAACAAAACATTTGTATCACGGTTATTGTTTGTGGCTCAATTAAATACAGAGGAAACTATAGTTCTCTGTGTAAAAAAAAAAATCACTTTTTCTGGCTGGGCAGCCAGCATTCCTGCTTCATACCTTGATTTGTTCACATTTTTCATGTTTAGTCAAAGTGTATGTTCACATGAAAGCATGACAGAACGAATATAAAATTCATTCACACTTCATGTACCCATATGCAGAGAATATTATTACTCAGTATGAGCTCTCACATAAGGGGAAACATCACAAAAGGTTAGCAGCCTAGGGAATAAAGAACAGGAACTGACCACCACAGTCTCTGAAAGGCTCCATGATTTATTTTCATTATGTAGACTGAGAAAGAAAGTTAGAAGCAGAAGCACATGCGCTCTCTCATGCATTTCAAACAATGCCTTATGAATGACTTGAGAGACTACAGCTCCAGGAACTACATCCTGAAAAAGGTACTGAGGGAAAAACCGTATAAGCTTGCTCCCAGGCAAGTTTTATTCAGGAGCTTTTAAAACAAGCATCTTTTACTTGGACAAGAAAGGGAAAATAAGATTCTGGTTTGGGGACTGTTGGACTACCTTGTCTGTACTTATTAGATAAGACTTGGGAACAAGCTTTCATAAAATAAGTGAACTTGAAGACTACCTTCTGTTTCTATTATTCTGCCATGTCTTATGCTTGCCAGAGGCTGTCTCTTCTTACCCCTTTCTTTACACTTATGTTTACTAGTGAGTATACAGGAACAACCATTTTTTAAGAAAAATTACAATTACAAAAAAATTACAATTAAAGACCATTAAAATATACCCATCTACTTTGCACAGAATCCCTAACTGCATCCTGGACATGCTGTTATTTATCAATAACTGTGTCAGCAAAGAATTAATATAAGCTACATTTAATGTTTCTACTGAATGAAAGACACATTTTCCCACTGGGGTGATATTAATCTTCCTGAAGCCAAAACTAATATTCTCCTGACAGTTAAGCATCCTGATAGATTATTTTAAGTGCATATTATTAGCCTCCAACAACGAAACTATTGAATTTTTTTTTCTATCCCTATTAACACAAACAGCTATGCTCAGGGTATTCATAGAGACTGTTACTTCCCCAGAGGAAAAAGATTGCTAATAAGTGAGCATCCTCTGTGAGAAACTCTGAAAGAGGCAGGCCTGTATTTTTTCTTATATAAAACTGGAATGACTTAATGAAAAATGAAAAAAAAACCATATAGAGGTAATTCGGGTATGTAGAAACATTTCTGTTCAAAAGTATCACATGTGGGTGTTTAAGCAAGCTGCAGTTTAAGACTAGAAGCAATTGCTACCAGAATGCTTACAAGTGAAAATTAATGTCTGTAGTTAAACTGCAATCCCAGTATTTCTATCTGCCTCCATAGCATGTTCATTTCACAATAATCTAAGTTTTACCAATTTAAATGATCTGTATGCACACAGTAATATAATTTTGCAGTGTGAAATCACTGGCAAATTATTTTAATGATTTGACTTCTGTTGCATTCAGTCACTGTTTCAGCTCCCAGTGAATTACATCTGTGTTCATGGAGTCACAACTATCCTCTGAAACTCTTATGGCAACCTTCACAGGTGCATTCCTGAAGTAATTTATACCATTTTCTGGTGGGTTTGGGCTTTTGGGGTCTTCTTGTTTAATTGTTTTAATTCAAGTTTTCTGAAGTTAATAGCTTGACCTGATGATCAGAAGGCTGGAGCACCTCCCCTTAAGAAGGCTGACAGAGTTGGGCTTGTTCAATCTGGAGAAGGCTCCAGGGAGACCTTATAGCAGCCTTCCAGTACCTAAAGGGGGCCTATAAGAATGCTGGAAAGGAACTTTTTATAAGGACATGTAGTGACATGACATGGGGAAATGGTTTTAAGCAGATAGAGGGGAGATTTAGAATAGATATTAGGAAGAAATTCTTTATTGTGGGAGTGGTGGGACATTGGCACAGGTTGCCCAGAGACGTTGCGGATGCCCCATCCATGGAAGCATTCATGACCAGGGCTGGACGGGGTCTAATGGAAGGTGTCCCTGCCCATGGCAGGGAGTTTGAACTGGATGATGTTCAAAATCCATTCCAACCCCAACCAGCCTATGATTCTATGACCTCTCCTTTTTTAAATTATTTTTTTTTGTCTTTTAAGGGTATACACCCTTTCAAAATTTCTTGGGAGACCTGTCCATTTAATGAGAGAGACCAAAACATTCTGCCTTTCATAGTGTAACAGAAGATAAACCCAAGAAGAAAAAAGTAACTTCTACATGGCCTTCTGCCTACAGTGACTGAAACATCTCCCTGTCCCCCTATGTCATGCGAGGGGAGGGGGTATAGAATTTTGGTTTTTGAGATTTTGTTTTATTTCTCATTATCCTACACTGATTTGATTGGAGGTAAGTTAAACTAATTTCCCCAGGCAAGTTTGTTTTGCCCATGGTGATAACTGGTGAGTGAACTCTCTCTCTCCTTATCTTGACCAACAAGCTTTTTGGCCTATTTTCTCTCCCCTCTCAAGCTGAGGAGGGGAGTGATAGAGGAGCTTTGGTGGGCACCTGCACCCAGCCAGGGGCAAACCACATCATACTTGTGAATGCAACAGGTTTATACAACAGCTGAGCACTTGTAATGTAATTACCTTTTGAGCAGCAAGATGAAGAGCGGTTCTTCTGCTACGATCAGCTCTATTAACATCAGCTCCAGCCTTCAGCAGTGCCTCTGCACAGTCCAGTCTGTCAGCCAATACACAGTACATAAGTGGAGTTCTTCCAAACTGGTCCTCTTTATCTTTCAGCTCAGAGTTGCCTTAAAAAAATATAAATCACATAAACCAGTTAAGTCTATGAGTATCTAACTAAAAGTAATACTTTTTTATTAAAAAGGAATCTTATTATAAATTAACAGGTGCTGTGTACCGCACCTGTCTACCTTACACAGGTAAGGTGATCACAATAATGAAGTGTAAGATAAAGTTACTACTTTTCAACCTGTTTTTACTGACTTTTACAGGACATTTCAAAATACATTTACAGAAAAAAGTACATTCAGAAAACATTAGCTCCATAAATACTACCACCAGTAACATTCTGCAGTGGCATAATTTATGTAATTTTAAAATACTTATACAGATCACAGCTGCAAAGATTACTTTAAAAAACAGCAACAGCACATTAACCATAGAGTCCTTCTGAAACCTGTAAATACTGTAACTAAAACAAGCATTGAAGCCTACTCACAGCAATGTTTGCTTAAAAAGCATAAACATGTCACTATTACATCAATACCATTATTTACTTCATAGTGCCTTACAATATGGAAACTACTGAAATACTTTGAGCTCTCTTGAATTGGTAAGGTTAGTAATGCAGCAATTAAGCTAAATAAGAAGTCTGAGGTCCTATTAAAAGAAATCAAAACACTATATTCCTATTCACAGTCAAAAAAACTCCTTCAAACAAAGCAGTATGCACCATTTATTATGATGTTTCTTATTTCTGTTATGTCACCACATAGAAACTAGCACCTATAAATTCATGGGTGTCCACTAGACTACACATCCTGACTAAATCTATCTCCCATGTAGCAGTGTTATCTGCAATCACTCAAGAAACATTGAATTTTAACAGGTAAGGTTTTTTGGGGTTTGGTTTTTTTTTGTGTTTCTGGCTTTTTTTATATTCCCTTGTCTGCATGATTGTTGATGCTTCAAAAGATCTCCAGCAGAAGCATGCTTCATCTTCACAAACACAATCTTCACTCTCCCCCAGCATATAGCATATTATACTCATCTAAATATCTAGTAATTGTATTCTTTACTATAATTTCTATTGATTCACCCAGCAGAAGAGTCAAGCAGATTAAATGTGAATCAAGGGGAATATGAAGAATCAATATTCATTCCCTACCAACCAAGTCTCTCACAAAAAACACTGTATACCAGGACATTGTGAGTTAGAGCAATCATTTGCTTGCTCACTCCATCTCAGAGTTCCTTTAAAACTGTTGAATGAACAACACATTGTTTTCATGATTCATTTCGCAACACCTTATCTTGCTTAGAAATTATGATTTGCATTGAGAAAACCCTTTCTGCTCTGTAATAAACAGTTCAGCAACCTTTGTGAACTCTCCTGTGAATATAAATATAGAAGAATTCTTTTTGTTCTTCAACCCATGGGCTTTTCTTCCTTGACTGCTCCTCCACCTCGACAACCCACAAGGTTTCTAGCTGATTTTTATGCCTCTAGAAAATTATTCCTAACCTGCATCCACCTTCCTCAGACACAGGCTGTTTTTTCAAGAACACCTTTTTGTGGTTTAATATCCACCCGCACACTGCTATTTGGCCATGGTCACTTCCCTTTTGACCAACCTAAACTTTTTCTTTTGTTATGTGCTTCTGTATTTGCTTCACACTGCATGCAAGGTGTCTGAGCTTTAGACTCATCTTTAGATTTTTTGATTTTAATGTCCTTCACCATTTTTAGAGTACACAACTACAGCTGGCTGCTGTTGCTTATTATGTGTACTTTGGTGAAGAGTTAGGAAATATCATTTAGTAACACTAATTCGGGTCCTATACACAGCAGTCAAAGAGCACCTCAAAGGTTGCTTCTGTTCTGGATTCACTGAAATTTTCATTGCCAGCCCATTAATGATTTCTAACAATTTACTTTCAGGATCATATCCTCAACAGCCATTTACCCAAAACATAAAAAAGTAGCCTTCATTAAAATTGTGTTTCCTGTCAATTCAGACTCTGATCTTCCTTAGCATGTCATGCACATCACCATCTGGTCAAATGGACACCAATAAAATGTTAGTACTATAAGTTCTTATCTAGACCTGTAAAAGTCTAGATTTATGTAAAAATATATTAATAAGTATTTTTATGTAAATATTTATGTAAAAATACATTATTTTTTTTTATGTGGGTGGGTTTTTTTGTTTGTTTTGTTTTGGGAGGACTGTTGGTGTTTAAGCTTGATTTATATGGTCATTTCTTAATCTGATTTGTTTTCTGCTTTGGTTTTTAGATGTGTATGAATACCCCCACTTACATGGCTTCCACTGATAATAGAATAGGAAGTATACAGAAACAAACACTGCCCAGACTGAAGCCTTCCACTACACAAATCTTACATTCTCATCATATGATCAACAGTGTCATTTAAAACATGACATCCTAATTTTACTAATTTTTTTAAGACTTCCATGGATGTAGAAAAATGCGTATGTTTGTTTTGGATTTCTATGCAACTTCAACTTGTATGACAAGTTGTAATATTTACTAAGTGCATTAAAAAGCAGTATATAGAAAAGAAAATTGTCACTTGATTATTCAAAATGTAATTTCTGAGTTGAACAGGAGAGTACAATTTTTTTTTATTGTTCCTAACATGTAAAAACGTTTCCTAGACTTTCAGAGTATTAAGATTTCACTGCAAACTGGATGCAGTTCCAAGATTAGTCTTTCTTCTACTATTAGAAAAAGTAGGTAAAAAGTTATATATATATTGTGAAACCATCAATGTTTTACATTTCAACATTTTAGCTAACAATAAATGCTTTGTTCTAAAACAATGCGATACAGGACCAGGCAACTCATGCAGTGCAAACACTTCAGTCAGAGCATTGGTTACACAATGAACACTTGACATACAGAATCACAGAATCATAGAATAGTTAGGGTTGGAAAGGACCTGAAGATCATCTAGCTCCAACCCCCCTGCTGTGGGCAGGGACACCTCACACTAAACCATGTCACCCAAGGCTCTGAACCTGGCCTTGAACACCGCCAGCAATGGAGCATTCACAACTTCCTTGGGCAACCCATTCCAGTGCCTCACCACCCTCACAGTAAAGAATTTCTCGCTCATATCCGATCTAAACTTGCCCTGTTTAAGTTTCAACCCGTTACCCCTTGTCCTATCACTACAGTCCCTAATGAAGAACCCATCCAGAGCACCCTTACAGGCCCCCTTCAGATACTGGAAGGCTGCTATGAGGTCTCCACGCAGCCTTCTCTTCTCCAGGATGAACAGCCCCAACTTTCTCAGCCTATCTTCATACGGGAGGTGCACCAGTCCCCTGATCATCCTCGTGGCCCTCCTCTGGACTTGTTCCAACAGTTCCATTTCCTTTTTATGTTGAGGACACCAGAACTGCACACAATACTTCAAGTGAGGTCTCACAAGAGCAGAGATGAGGGGCAGGATCACTTCCTTCGACCTCCTGGTCACGCTCCTTTTGATGCAGCCCAGGATACATTTGGCTTTCTGGGCTGTGAGCGCACACTGCCAGCTCATGTTCATTTTTTAATCGACCAACAACCCCAAGTCCTTCTCTGCAGGGCTGCTCTGAATCTCTTCTCTGCCCAACCTGTAGCTGTGCCTGGGATTGCTCCCACACAGGTGTAGGACCTTGCATTTGGCATGGTTAAACTTCATCAGGCTGGCATCAGCCCACCTCACAAGCATGTCAAGGTCCCTCTGGATGGCATTCCTTCCCTTCCCTCCAGCATATCAACCGAACCACAAAGCTTGGTGCCATCGGCAAACTTGCTGAGGGCACACTCAATCCCACTGTCCATGTCACCAACAAAGATGTTGAACAAGACCGGTCCCAACACCAACCCCTGAGGGACACCACTCGTTACTGGTCTCCAGCTGGACATTGAGCCATTGAGCACAACTCTTTGTGTGCGGCCATCCAGCCAGTTCTTTATCCACCAAGTGGTCCACCTATCAAATCAATGTCTTTTCAATTTAGAGACATGGATGTCTTATTGGACAGTGTTGAACACATTGCACAAGTCCAGGTAGATGACATCAACTGCTCTACCCCTGTCCATCAGTTCCGTAGCCCCATCATAGAAGGCCACCAGACTGGTCAGGCAGGATTTCCCCTTAGTGAAGCCATGCTGGCTGTCACCATCCACCTCCTCGTTTTTCATGTGCCTCAGCATGCCTTCCAGGAGAATCCGCTCCAAGATTTTGCCAGGCACAGAGGTGAGGCTGACTGGTCTGTAGTTCCCCGGCTCATCCATTTTCCCCTTCTTGGAAATGGGGGTTATATTTCCCTTTTTCCAGTCGTTGGGAACTTCACCTGACTGTCATGATTTTTCAAATATGATGGACAGTGGCTTAGCAACTTCATTCGCCAGCTCCTTCAGGACACATGGTTGGGTTTCATCAGGTTCCATGGACTTGTGCACGTTCAGGTTCTTAAGATGGTCTTGAACCAGATCCTCTCCTACAGTGGGCCCAGGGTCTTCATTCTCACTGTCCCTGCGTCTGCCTTCCAAGACTTCGGTGGTGCGGTCAGAGCATTTGCCAGTGAAGACTGAGGCAAAGAAGTCTTTAAGAACCTCAGCCTTCTCCAAATCCAGGGTAGCCGGTTCTCCTGATAGCTTCCAGAGAGGGCCCACGTTGTCCCTAGTCTGCCTTTTATTTGCAATGTACCTATAAAATCCCTTCATGTTATCTTTAACATCCCTAACCAAGTTTAATTCTAAGTGGGCCTTAGCTTTCCTAACCTGGTCCCTAGCTTGCCGGACAACATCCCTGTATTCTTCCCAGGCTGCCTGTCCTTGCTTCCATGTTTTATAAGCCTCGTTTTTCTCTCGAAGTTTCCTCAGCAAACTCAGGATATTTCCCCAGGATATAGAGTATATCCTACTCTATGGTATTTAACCCACAGGCTGTATAGAACGTCCTGTAATTAAGCATCAGTAGTGGTTATCATGAAGAGATACTTAGTTCCAAAGCCCTCTTTCTCTATATAAATTTACTACTTACCTTTGATTCTATTTCTGCCTCTTATTAGCACAGGATGTCAGAAGGAACATAGTATCCAGAACACACTGTATTATTTGAAACACCTGCTCCTTAAAATCACAGGCTTTTGGGCAGCAGATTGCATATGCATTCATACTCATGAATTATATGCAAATACAATGTACATGTTTATCTACAATCACACAGGCTCCATCCAGCTACAGATGGGAAAGGGAATAATCACTGAACATAAGCACCAAGCAGGTTAGAGGAGCTGCTCTAAGAGACTGTTTAACCAGCCGCTATACCCCTCCCCTATATTAATAAGTGAATAGGGAAAACTCAAAGAGGAAGTAATAACAAATTTAGAGGTAACAGGCCTTCCTTGAAAGAATGAGAAAGTCAGACTCTATGTTACTGCATATATAGCTAGATACATAATTAAGATGCAGAGCTTGGCTGCGCTAGGAGAACACACACATAAAGCTGAAGCAGTGTCCTGAATTTGACATAAAGCTGAATGAAGTACTATCCTGAATTCGATGATGCTCCTAAGTGCAGTCATGAAATTCAGTGAGCAACACCAATTGCTCAATTTACTTCTGGCATGAAGTTCTACTTTCAACAGTGCCTGGTAAACAGCTGAAAATATTACTCTGATGCATTCTTCTTTTGCTAGGCAATAATTTTTTTTGGTCCTGCTCTGGCAAAAGTAAAGTCTGTGTCATATCCTGTCCAAACACAACAAAGCAGAAAAGCCAAATGCTGGTATTATAGCAAAGGCTGCAAGGATTATGCAGTTTTCTTTCTCAGGTAAAAATAACACACAGCATTTTTATACTGTTGCTGCACGATACCACTAAAAGAACAGCGATTTCCTTATCTGGCTGTTTTGTGGTATATTTGACAAGATATACCACTACACAGAAGTACTTGTTCCTTTGTGTTTTCAAAATACACCTTTTAGCTGTGAAATACACAACCAAATACACACTACACAGTGACTAGACTTCATTAACTATAATAAATGATCCGTAAAATAAGCTTATCAAATTTCCCACAAAAGCAATTCCAAAACCGAGGATTTGCAGGCAAAACATTTCACCCCAAAGCATGTCTCCAGAAATTCCCTGAAACAGGAGTCCTGAACAACTATTCTGGTTGTATCACTTACCAACTCTCCATTTTATTTCATGCAGAAGGACCAATCAAAAGCAATTGATAATAAAAAGTAAGAAAAATCAGCCATATTTTCAGGACTACTTTTATTCTAGAAATACATAACCAAAAAATGAAAACAGATTTTAAAGATGCATCATGGCTAACCCATGCAGCTGCTCACTTTCTCTCTCCTCTGCACCAGTGTGATGGGGAGGAGAACTTGAAAAGGGTAAAACCCACAGCACTGCACCAGCTACTAGGAAGAAAATCAACTCTATCCCAGCCAAAACCAAGACAAGATCAGAGCAGGAAGTCAAAACCAAAATGCTCCAGTTCTGAAATAATCCAAACACATGTACAACAAAAACATTTACCTGCTATTAGCTTTTGGAGGGTACTCTTATCTCCATTAACAGCAGCAGCATGCACTTCAGATGCTAACGAGGAACCATTGAAGAGGCAGTTTGCTGAAATATTCATACTCTTTCAAGGTATTACCATAGGTCAGATCTGCACAGCCAACATTTTTTATAGGAATTCAGTCCTAAAAAAAAACAAAACAGAAAAATAGATTTATTTTTTTTTCTGTATGTGTGACTTTTAATTGCCTTTTTCTGGGGACTTTTGACAGTTCTGTTCCAACCCCTTTGGGACAGAAAGGAAACTCCACTGGTTATTCAAGATATGGGTAAAACATGGATTTATACAGTGGTATAATGGCATTCTCATTTCTTTCCTAAATCATGTCTACCACTGAAGTTGCCTTCCTAGCCTCTTCTGAAACAGAACCGCTACCTTCGCTGAGCTGCCTCAAGATCTTCATAATTATCATCAGCTCAGGGCCACACACTAGTTTAGAAATGAAAAGGGCCTGCACACCAGAAAACATCTTCATTTTCTCCGAAAGTATCAAATACTTAAACTTCAACTTGCAACTCTTATTGTACTTCATATTTGGAATGGAAAACAAACTGAGGTAAGCAAACAATAATTGCATACACCAGAAAAAAAAAAAAAAGGCGGTATCACTGAGGCTGTGTACTTAAATCTGGGAACGTTGCACCGAGACTTCTGTTCAATGTTAATTTAAATATACTCTTTTTGTCATATCCCACATTTACATCATGGCACACTTGAACAACAGCAAGAGGAAGCTATTTTGCTTCATCGTTATTGCCAACCATCTTTGGTTTATCTGTTCTATAAATCTCATATATCGCTATACAGCATCTGTTGTTATTAAAATAATTGCAGATGCAGATATATCGTCGGGGGAAAATGTTATTAAATTACCAAAAATAATTCACTTTTATAGAAAATGAAGTGAAAATTTCTACAGCAGATATTTAAGCATCAAGTAATAAAAGTAAAGGCCTTTACCCGCAAACAATAATAACAAAAAAATCAAATACAACTTAATACTTTAATATAGTTGTAGATTCTTCTTCATAAGCTCCAAACTTCCTTACAGAGGTGATAAGAAAATCGGTCAGGACACTTCATTGTTAATCTAATCAGTTACTCAAAGAACATCTGCACAATCATGGTATCAGTTCATACCATGGAATAAACACAAATATGGAATAAACACTAATATGGAACCATGTGGTTGTGCAAACCTGCTCAACACCACATCAATATACTGAGTTCACTCTGCATGGAACACTCAGGTATAACTCAGACAGTCTCAAGTATACCACACAGTAACAGTGGAAGAAGCTTTTAACACACTTGTGTCTAAATTGCTGCTTTTTCATCTTGTCCTTAGACAGCCAAGTGCACCTTATGTCACTTTTTCCAACATCTAACCGCATCACTGAACACTCCTTCCCTGAACTCTGCCTGGTTAAGCTTTCATGAGACACGAAAGTAGGTCCACCGTGTCCTAGGAAATATACCTTACCTTCCAACCTCTCTCCCCTACACACACTAGTAATGCTGTGACTAGAAAGGCGTGAGATGCTAGTTGCCTTAAGAAAAAATACTAGAACTCCTCACTACTGGAATGTTTCCTTGCTTGTGTTCACGGTTCTCGTTCTGCTGTCTATGAGTTACTTCAGAACCAGAAGTAAATATGGTATTGCCTAACTTTATCACTCCTCAGAGAACACGTGTTATGGAAACATGCAATGGCTGACTACACTTTCACAAAGCAAGCAATTTCCCCAAACCCAACTTCTGTTCCAGACACCCCTATAAAATTATTTCAGAAATTACCCTAGTCACCCAACAAACAACTTGACAACACCAGTCATGTATGGCATTTGTACCTGTCTGAAGTGATCAGTTATTAGAGCACTGGTGTACTCCATGCTGGCACAGAAGCATGAGGGCAAGCTCCTCACATAACTTTATGAAAGCATTTTTTCCTCTTTAATAGTTCTGGAATCATTTCTGGTCATCTGAAACCTACGGAAGAATGCGATCCTATCCCACTGCTCTCCTCCTCTTCACGAGCCTCAGAATAATATGAAAATGATGACATTCAACATCTCTTAGAAGTCACGAATGCCTTCATCCTTAGTGTGTTTGGTGAGCCTCCCTACACTTCAGAAAAGCCATCGAACATTTTTTGACACACTGGTTTTGCCACATAAGTAGGTGATCCTTCCCATAATCTGAAGTGTGTCATCAATGGATTCATGGCTTTGTTGACTTCCAGGAGCAGAGAACAGAAAGGAATTCAAAGACCCTAATGTGACGAGAGGTTAACAACATTTCCACTTTTAGAGCCACATAAGGCAGGCTAACAGTGCCATCATACACCATAGAATCATAGAATAGTTAGGTCTGGAAAGGACCTTAAGATCATCTAGTTCCAATCCCCCTGCCATGGGCAGGGACACCTCCCACTAAACCATACCACCCAAGGCTCTGTCCAACCCAGCCTTGAACACCACCAGCAATGGGGCATTCACACCACCATGACAAATTTACAGAATAGCTCAACTTGAGTTGGTGCTTAAGAAAGCCAAAGAAAGTGCAGATGCAGACGTGACAATGGAAGGCGGACAGAGCTTATACAAGCCCAGCAAGTACAAATACACTTTAAGACATAAAGCATGAATGTTTTAATCTCAGTGTAACAGCCCTTTAAACATTCCAAGTGCTACCTACAATAATTGGGTTTTTTTAAGGAAAATAAAAAATATCCATATCATTCAAAACACTTGCATCATTCTCTGCTTCCCAAGTATCCTCTGCTCCTCCAACAAAATCACCTTTTTGACTTTTTAGGACATATAACTGAGATTTTTCATTCAAAGCCAAACTTTTTCTCCCAACCTAACAGTATGGTTTATGCTTTCTGTTACCTCCTCTACATCATACTGCATAAAAGCAGATGAGGCATTTCTGATTCAGGCAAATCTGGAGAAATCAAAAGGGACAACATGAAACTGAGTGTCAGTTACAAGGAGTCATGGTTCTCCCCCTACTTAACCATTACTTTTTTTCTGCTCAGTTATTCCTACAGCTATAGAAATTTGCCTGCTATATAAAGAAAACTACAATACTCAACTGCAATAAGAACAAGAGTAAAGAAAAAGAAAAGGTTGCAGAGATAGATCTATGATAGACCTATCATATAAACTATGAGTTTAACATGCATTTGGCATAGAGGAGTACAGCTTGTCTTTAACTTCTTTAACTTTACCTTTTCCTCAAAAGCTTCCTCTGGGTACAGGAAATATATCAGGACTCTACATTATTAAGTGGAATTTTTCACTTACTAGAATTTTGAGATACTGGGTTTATTCCCCAAAGTTATCACAGACATCTTTTGCTACATTTTTTTGGTACATTTTACCCTTCTGCAAACAAACTAGAATATAAAACATCCAGGGGCAGCAGCATAAAATTCAGCAAATACTGAAAAACTTAGTAAAGCACCAGAAGCATCCCAACTACAGCAACAATTACATAAAACTGCTTACAGAAGAGAATTAATAACAAAAGATGTTCCTAATTTCCAGATGAAAACATGAGCCACATTCCCATAAAGTGCCATTAATCACATAGTGAGAAAAGCAACCAATTGTCTCAACAGCAATTCTCAGGACAGTATCATAACTCCCTTGAAACAGCTAATTCTGCAGCAGGGATATTCTGAAATATTGTGAGGCACTCTAAAAGTAAAATACGTAGCTTCCCTCAGATACTTCTCTCATGCATATGACAAGCAGATGAACTGGTATCTGGAAGACTTTTTTTAATAAAGATTCTCATTAACAAAAAATGAGGTATTTATTCATAAGTGATGAAAACCAACAATAAATAACTAGAAGATCTGCTTAAAAAAAGTTACATAAATGTCATTATCTGTAATACGCATTGTATTACTGGAAGCAAGTAAATAATTCACTTTTTCTTCCTTAAGGTAACATGTAGAAGATTAGCCTTGTCAAGTCACCTAAAATGAAGAGACAGCCATGAGGACACCAAGAGCTCTTTCAAGTTGTGTGAAATCTCATACCAAACTGTGGTAAGTTTAATTTGCATTACACAGATAATCAGAATTACACCATTTTTCTATTCAGAAAAACTCGAGGTTGTTAAAAATTAAACAAGATCACTCTATCAAATCTTACTGATACAGTTTCCAAGTAAAGAATGACTGCTATGAAAAAAATAGCAAAGTACTTTTCAATTGTGAATTAATTCAGAAGACAGGATATTCTACCGATTGAAGAGCACAGGTTCTTAAGGTAGATATAAGCATACCTGACAAAAGCTAAGGTCAAAATTCAGACTATAAAAAATTTACACCATTTGCGTATACACACACATTATTATACACACTATATATTAGTGTTTTCAGCTCAAGAAAACTGACAGGCCAAATGATTTTTGCAGTGTCACACATCAAGTCTGAGCCCATAAGGCTTTCCCTGACACCAGACTGAGCTTGACTTGCAAAAAGCTGATGTGAAGGGTTTTCTATTAAACGGCGTTACACCCCATTTCACTCCCTTCACTGTGTACATAGTGGAAACCTGAAGAACACATAACGCGGCTTCCCACGATCATTTTGAGGCAGCTCTTAAACCTCTCAGAGCTCTGTAAGGCCCGAAGTTTTATCGGAAGAGGGAACACTGAATTTTAGGTGTTCTTTCTTTTCAGCACTTAGAACTGAGGAAGTGACAAAACGCACAAATCTGTTGAAGCGTCGAAGAATACAAAGTGAATGACGACGTTCCGTTTTAACCCTATGTTGAAGCCAGAACCTCCCTCTCCCCAAGCCGCTCTGCCCTCTCACTCAGGCTGCGCTCCCCGCCTACACACAGAAAGTAGCTTCCGTAACTCCTCGTCCTCCCCAGAGCCAGTGCCGCTCCCCCCCAGCCCCGTCGGCTGACGGGCCAAGGCGGGACTGAAAGACGCCAGAAGAAATGCGGACAACTTTCTAACTCGCTCGGGCCCCGCCGCCTCAGCAACAGGGCTGTCGCACGCTTCCCGCCACCGCTGAGGGCTGGCAAGGACACCTCCTTCTTCCTCCCGTCCGGGCTGCGGGGACCAGTAACAAGCATCCAGCACCTGACCGAGAGCAGCAGAGGCTGCGGTGCCGCAGGACACCCGGGCCATCGAGGAGGAAAGGGTTAACCCTGCCTCTCCCGGGCTGCGAGAGGAGCCACCGCCTCCCTCTCTCCCTCCCTTTCCCAGCCCTCTCAGGCGCGCTCCTCAACTCACCTCGACTCCACCCGCCTCCTCACCGCACCGCCACCGGGGCCCACCCCTCAGCGGCCGGCCGGGGCCGGGGTTTCAGCGCGGGCAGCCCCGGTGCGTTCTGGGATCTCTCCGTCCCCTCCCCTCCCCACCCGGGCGGCAGGAACTACGGTTCCCGGCGTCCCCCGTGGACCGCGGGAACCCGGAAGTGAGCGGCGGGGGCGGGCAGCGCGCGGCTCGGTGGTGGAACTTGGCCGGGTGTTTCCTGGCGACGGGGGAAGTGAGGAGTCGCCGCGGAGAGTGGGAGCCGCGTTTCTCCCCCTCCCGGGCGCCCGATCTACCATGAGACCCGCCATCTTCCCGCTCCTGCCTGACCCTGGCTGCCTTCTCCTTCTCCTGGTGAGCTAACCGGCGCCCGTCCCTTCCCCGCTGCTCTCCCGTCCGGCCCGACACGGTTCTGCCTATGGGAGCCTCGGCCTGGGCTAGGCGGCCTGGGGGTGGCCGGTGGACCTCAGGGCTCTTCCCGCCCAGCCGCTTGCGTTCCCCTGCTCGCCCCGCTTGTGCGCGCCGGGAATGTGTCTGGGGCCGGGTGGCGGCCTTCGCCACCCCGGGGGACGGGGCAGCTCCGCCGGCACCTGCTCGGCGGGGAACGGAGGGGGGGATGGGGGAGGCGAGCGGCGGTTGCGGGAGCGGCCCCGGTTGGCGGAGCGCGGTGTTGTGGCCGAGGCTGATAGGCTGCGGACCCGGAACGGGCCGGCGGCGGGGTGGGGCCAGGCCCGGGCTCGGCGCTCTGTGGGCCGAGGTTCGGGAGCCGGCGTGGGGCATTGGCCTGGCGGGTGGTGGGGTCTCGCTTCGGTGGTTGCATGGCGGGGGCCGGCGTCGTGCTTCCCCTCTGCAGGAGCCAGAGGAGGGAAGCGAGGGGAGGGAGTGGGGCCGGGGGAGCCGCGGCTGCCGGGCGGACACTGCCTGAACCGTGCCTCCCCGAAGTCCGCTTGTCGCCTGTGTTTCAGTGCCGCTGCCCTTAAATAGAGGGGAGTGGGCTCCCGTGGCCGAGTGAAGACGGGGCTGCCTATGCGCCCTTCCCGGGAGCACATCTGCGGTGAGGTAACCCCAGCTCAGCCCGGCAGCAGGAGCTAGGAAAACTTCCCGAGCTGTCTTGCACAGCCGTCCCATTTATCTTTAGTTGTCACACTGCAGAGCTACAGCTTCTTTTTTTTTTTCTTTAGGCTGGCATTACATGAGTGACCTAAGCCACCTTCTGGCTTTGCACATACACAAATGCAATCACTGACGTGTGTGTTTCCTGGAGATAAGTTGTCTGTGTTGCGCTTCATCTGTTTCTTTTTTCAAACAGGCAGATGTAGTGATTCATACTTTTACAGAGTTGTATGGGAACAGAGTCTCAGCATTTCCCAGCTTAAGTGACTTGCAGAGCTACAGGGGTCTTGTGTGAATAGGTTTAATGGGATTTGGTCTTTAAGATACTAATGCGTTTAATCTATTTTGAATATTTGGAAGAATAAAGTTAGTGAGAAAATAAAGAAATAGTTGGAGGTGAAGGTAGATGGAGCTTTGGAAATCCAATGGGAAGTACATACTAATATAGCTATTAATGAATGAAATAGGGATGTGAGAATTACTTAATAAACAGAACAAGTACTTGTTATCCTTTTGAAATGTGCACTTCTACCTGGATAAGCTCTGGTTAAATTATTACAAACTTTCTGTAGTTTTAAGGTTAGTAAATATATGTGATTGGTAGGGTTTGAAAAAACATAAGTTTATATATAGATGACTATTTGTAGTGTGTTAGCTCACTATATGAGAGACTAAAGTGAAGAGCCTAGTATTTTCCAGCCAGATCTGTGCATTAAAACACTGATGATGTGCTAGGCTGGCTTTCACCTAGTACATACTCCAATGAAAAAACCCAAGGAGCACGTACTCTTTCAAAATGCCATTTACATGGGCAAGTACAAGATTGAAAAAGTGGATGTTAGTGAAAACATTTTTCTTTCTTCATGGTACAGTTGATCAATGCAAATTTCATATGCATCAGTTAGTTTTGTATTTGCCAGCTGAAAAACAGGAAACGGCTAACATCTGAAACTTCCCCATGTTTTAGTTGCTGTTTCTTTCTGTGTGGATTGTTTAAACCTATTTCTAATGGGATTAAAGAGAGCCATATATGTAAAATGTCAAGAATACAGATCAGAATTGTTTGTGTTTTTTTAATACAATGATGTATAATGTTATCTGTGTAATTCTTCAGCATTGTATCAGATGTGGCCCTGTGTTATAAGGTGCCTAGTTACATACTTGGATCAACTCAATGAATTGTTCCTTTTAGTAGATTTGTTACGAGTTTTGGAAAAGTCATCTTCAGCAGACTAGGAGGGGATCCTTTTTCTTTAAAACAGCTGAAGACCTCTTTTACAGAGTCTGGTGTTTGTTTTCTTGTGGCATTCAGATAATCTATTGAAGTGTACCAGATAAGCTTTAAAATCCTGGTAACTTTGTTTTTCTAATTACCATCAGCCACGAATACTTAAGAGCAGCATTGTAACCTTTATCTAGTTGGTAAGATTTAGGAGAGCCTTCTGCTTTTCATCCACAGTGTGTGCAATCTAGCAGAGCCTCTTTGAGCACAGCAGTTGGCATATTTCATGGATAAGTGAGCTTATTAGTGTTACTTTGGTGGTTCCCAAAACAGAATACAATACGTAGGTGTGAAAATAACTTACTAAGATGGTCTTGCTCAGTAATACCAATGAAGCTAAAAAAAAAATATTTTTGTTTTCAGACTTATGGATAAATATATTTGTTTCCTAGATGGGTATTTAAAGTGCTGCAAAAGGAAGAAAAGGTACAACATTATACCAAAATAAGTTATTTTGTCTAAAGAAGTTTGACAGTAGGAGCTGACTAAAATTTTAGAGGGCTTTGGGTTTTGCTTTAATACTTTTCTGTCTGGTCTCCCTGAGGATTGGAGGTTGTAGCACAAAGCATTACAGGGATACCTAACAGTCCCAGCACAACCCTTCTCCCTTCCAACTTTTCAACCTCATGTGCTAGCATTGTGCCAGACTTCTGAAAAATGAAAAGAGGCTGGAGAGAGGATGGGGGAAGCACAGGCTGGCATGATCCCTGCCGCAGCAACAGTGGGACTGAGTGGAGGCTGTAGAGGATTGTGTACAGCTGATTGCAAGACTGGAATAAGAGAGGTGTAATAATGTGTGTCACCTTGTACTTGTAGATTAAGATGTTTCTGCCCTGTTGGTATATTGCTTAATACTGGGTAGGACAGATCTTTAAGATGAATCCAAGGCAGTAGAATAAATGCTGACGGGACAGTGGATAGTCACATTCTCCTCTAAGGCAAGGTGTGGTTCTTTGGCTTTGCTCTAACCAGTCGTTCTGTATGTTTGCCTCTACTTGCAGATGTGTATATTTTGCCTATAGAGGAAATTCCAGAACAAGACACTCTGTTGCACATGCTGCTTCTGCATATGCATGAAAGGCATTTAGAAAGACATTTTTTATAGTGCTCAGTACTTCACTGTGAGGCTCATGTGCAGTGTCCCTAAGCAGTAGATGTCGAGAGGAATCACCAACTGATAGTGAAGGAAATGAAGGGGGAAGTTCTCTGTGGGTGTTTTGCTCTTGTTTTGTTTTGTTTTTTTTTTTTTCCTCAAACAACTGTAAAAGGAATTTCCAATTGTTGCCCTTTGAGCTGTGGAAGTTTGTTAGGTTTCAAAAAGCCACTACTATAGCTTTTCTTTATAGCTTGTTTGAAAAGGTGTTGTGGGCACATTGAGAACACCTATTTCTTAATATATTTGGCAACACCTTTTGTAAAAGCATAATTGTCCTCTTGTATTCTGAGAATATGAAATGTTGGAGTGTTTTCTGAGTCAAAGCTTAGCTAGTCATCTAATAAAGCAGTAGCTTCTCTTTGCTCAGGGTTATTACTGAAGCCTGGTATATGTTCAATTTATGATTTGTTAGCCCTACTGTCGATGTACGCTCTTCCCTATAATGCAGTGTATCTTTGACAAGATAATATTTAGTGTTACAGTTGGTCTTGCACTATCACGTTTAATATTTTTAGTGAAGCTTTCAAAATACTACGTACATAGTGATGTAATTGCAGCTGTTAGGAGTAGTAACTTAGAAGAGGCAGTAGTCAATAAACTTTTGAATTCCCTATTAAACTTTTCATTGGAAAAAATACTGTAGGATAATATTTTTTCTTTTTGTACTACTACTGCCTGTCATGTCTTGTTAATATGACACCAAGTACCCAAATAGTGAAAGTAACATGAAATAAAATTGTGTTTTATCTTAGTGTTTAATGCTGTAGTTAATAGTAAGTTGTCGAAGAGAAATTGAATTCTGTATATTTTATGTATAGAGCCTATTTCTGTGCATTTGCCTTCTGTGTATGTATTAACAAGTTTTATAGTCTGGAATTCTGCTCAAAAGTTAATCATCTGCATTTGAGCATTAGTCAAAGATTGTAGTTACAGGCAAATTTTGGGCAACTGAACCTTATACAATGAAAGAGATTGCCTCTGAGAGTAGCATGGCAGTTCAGAGTTGTCCATCATCTGTCATGACCTCTAAAGAGTGAAACAGTAGTTAACCAAGGATCTTTCTCTAGGTTGGGGGGTGAGGACTGGGGGAAGCTTATAATGTTGCTATGAAGAGTTGCATTCTTCTTGCTATGCCATGTGTTGGGCAAGTTTCCTGTTTGGAGTGCTCAGGAGGGAAGAAAGGAGAAACTGAACTGATTCTTCAAACAGAAACTTGGACAATACTGGAAAATATGAGTTATTGACAGCAGGATGTCAGAAATCCTGTTGCTGGCAGCTGAAGAATTCTGTGGTGACACACTCCTTGACTTTTCTTTTGACAGACTCCTCCATAATCTGTTTTTGGCTTTTTTGGAAGGACAGCTTGCTTATGCAAAACTCTGGTCCTCATGCTGCTATCTTGAGAAAGCAGAACTACCACTGGTTGTTCTTATACATGCCCAAGAGTTATCGCTTGTGTTTTAATCACACTTATTTCTTTTGAAAGACTTAAGGATTATATGCTAATATTCTGGAGGAGCAATTGTTCCACTTGCAGGCTCTTATGTAAGCCTCACTTGTATAGTTTCCAGATACTTCCTTTGCTTGAAAGGAGGGGGTTCTCACATGAAAAGCAAGTATACACTGTAAATTTTATACCAGAGCTACTTCAAAAGCTCCTGAGAGTCTAGAGATATATTCAAGTATATATTCAACGTAGTCAATATATTTATATTGAAGAGAGTCTACATAAATATCTATATATATAGATATCAAGAGAGTCTAGAGATATATTTAAGTATATATTTTATATATATTTTCAAGTTCTTCAATAATGGAGTGGTTTTGGATGCATTAGTAATACCTCTCCTCCCTGCTATCCCATTTGAGAGTACTCGAGTGATTTAGAGGAGGAACCATAGTAACATTTGGGAATGTAAGCAAAAGCAGTATAGGCTGTTGATGTCAGAACCTAAAGAATGTTTTCTGCCAGAACTCTAAACTGGAGACAGCTCCTCTGAGAAAGTAGAGTAGAGCAGATGCATTGTAGAGGATTAGGAAGGGAACTGAGATCAGATTTCCTTCTGAGAGTTCTCTTTGCACTTCTTTCCTCTCTGATATATCTTCATTCGTAAGAAGTATGCAAACCATTGCTAGAAACATATGTAATGTTATTTTTCAAAACTTAGATTGTTTGAGCTGTTAACGTTACTAACTTCTAAAAATGGTCATAACCAAGATTTTATTATTATTTATTAATATTATTATTATTATTTTTGATTAACTTCTTTCTTTTTCTTAATTTACTGGCTTTCAGGTATTTAATTTTTCCTTTTTTGGGGGGCTGTTCTAATTTCATCCTGCCTGCTCAAGCAATGTTTCTATAGTCCTACCTAGTGTTTACGTATTAATTTTCTAACCTCTACCTTCTGTGTACTTTTTTTAGTAAGAACTTATTCAGAAATTCTGTGTTAACCCCATGTTGGTGTTCTGCCATGCCTGCTTCCTGCACAATGGAACAAACTGGTTTTGTGCCTTGAAGAGGTTGTCCTTGAAGATCAATGGGTGCTCATGGGCCCTTTTGGCTTTCAGGGCTATGTTCTATGAGTGAACTGATTTATTCTTAAGATCTGAATGTGTTCAGTTCTTGCCACTTTTTTTCAGGGTTCCACAAGATACAGTTTTCTATTAAAAAATAAGTATTGTATAGATTATAGATGGAAGCTAAGTGTGAGCCCAAATCATTGGTAACCTGTCTGAAAGTTAAATCAGTGGTGAGGAAATGAAACACTGGAGGTCCCAATGGCTTGTTTTCTGGAAGTCATGAGTTACCACATTTTATGTGTTGGAGTTTCCCAGCTGCCTCACTTTGGGATCAAAATTAAGGATATATTAACCCACAGAGAGATTTTGGGTATATGGTTTGCTGCATTCAGTTTTAAAGGAAGATACTTCTCTATGGCATGGATTTCTGAAATCACTGAAACTTTGTATCCTGAATGGTGTTCATGAAACAGGAACCTGAGCTGTAGGTAGAGCCCTAGAAGCAATAATAAATGACCTAGTTCTTTGGCATACTTCTTGTAGCCAGTGTGTCTCCTCTCTTGCCTGGCATCAGTGATTGTTGCCTGTGTGTGTTTCATTGAGGTACATCCAAAAAGAAAAATAGTCTGTAAGGATTTCAGGGTTTTTTGGGAGTGTTGTTTTTATAGATTTGTGAAAAGTGGCAAGAAGAAAAGCCATTTAATCTCTGTTGTAGGATAATTGGCAGTAAAGCTTATGTTTGTCTCCAAGTGAATTCATGTGGCAATTGGGCATAAACATGGAGAGAACTTGTTCATTAGGAACTCTGCAAGGAAGTATTTTGAAAGGCAAGGAATAGGTGCCTGTTCCAATGGTCTCGAAAAAGAAAACAACAGCTGTGATTGTGTTTTGCCATTTCCCATAGCTGTCGTGATTATGAAGTGATGATATAATTAACTTTCTCAAAAGCTTCACAAAGGGAAAGCTTTTCAGTTATGTATCTACATTTTAATCCCAAGAGGAGCTTTTTGGTCCTTTAGTCACTGTCTATCACTTCTGTCTCTTATAGTTTACTGAAATGCTTTCATAAATCTCACTGAAAACACTTAGACCCTAAATTCTTTGCCAGTCATAAAAATTATGAATTTTCATAAATGTGTGTATGAAAATACTATGTATTTTTTCTTCTTTTCCCTGTTGAGTCAGTTCACTTGGGATTTTGGACAGAATGACTGAAAGAAAAATTGGTTGCTTCACAAAGGTGATTAAGACAGTCTGTGGTGCAGGGGGTGAACAGTTAGGGGCTGTTTCCTACTAATGATCCGTTAATTAGTGAACCAAGCTCAGAGTTTGCAGCCCTCCCAGGAATTACCTTTGCATGACATTTCAAGCTGCTTTGGTTAAGAATGTATAATTGCAGGGGGGGGAGAGGCTTTTTTATTTTTCCTTAGTATTTTTTTCTGTCAACATAGGACAGTGGACTTTGCTAAACCAGTGCAAATATGTACATATAATTAGTGTTGTGTAGCTAGCAAACGTTAGTTTAAAATAAGCAAATACATAGCTGTGATACCTGTTGTGGTTTAAGCTGAAGATTTTGGTTGCAGTAGTAATCTGTATTGAGAACAATAAGGTGGTTAACTGCAGAGATGGTGTGTCTGATACTTGCTACCAGTACAAGCGCTGCACCATGTGAGTGTGTTCCTATTATTTTTAGCACCAGTCTCAAGTACTTGAATATTTTTGTGGGAGTCAGCCTGAAGCTGGTTAATAATCCTTGTGGGAGGTAAACCAGCATTGGGTATCTCTGTATCATGTTCCTTTGTGCATTTCAAAATATCTGTGGCATGTGTCCTGTCCTCTGCATTATTTACTCTTCTGCTGTCCAGAGTTATCCAGGATAAATTGGCTGCATATGTACGGGCCTTTAGCAGCTGTTTTAAGGCAGAAAGAAAATAGCTTTTATGGAATCTGAAATTAGCAACTCATTCTTCAAGCTGCATGACGCTATGGTCCCAAAGGTGAATTTTTTCTTTTCAGGTCAGGCAGCATTGCTTTAATCAATGTTTTTTCTGTCGAGGATAGCCAATGGATTAATTGTAAATGTATTATTCCCCCCCACCCCCACTTGAAATTCAATTAGAATGCAGCTGTGGATTCATCTTTCCAAATAAGTAGTACTAGAAATATCTTATCCTTCCTCTTCTAATATCTTATTTTAAGGTATTGAATAATAAATATTAACCTAAAAATTGGGGCAAAGCATTTGTTAGAGATAAGCTAATGGATTGCCAGTGACCTTTGGTATATATGATTGGTAATTTGCATGTATACAATGAAAGTTTGTAGGGTGTGCATCACGAATTTGCCTGGAATGAAGAAAACAAAGTCACTTAAATTTAGAAGATGTTTTAAATGGATTTTTTTCTAAAGGTCAGAGTTCTTATGGTAAGAAAATAGGAAGCTGAGGCAATAAAACCCCACTGTGTTTTAGACAGTTTATAATTTTGAAATCCTAAGGTGTTCTTCCTCATTTTGATTCCTCAGAAAGAGGGAGGAGCAGCAGCAGAGGACTGAATCTCAAATGGTTTTAATGTATGGGCAAACACTTCATATGCTACAGGTGATTGTGTCACAAAGTACTGTAGTCGTTTTCCGATGCACAAAACAACCTCCTGCTGAAATATTAGGAAGTAATCTGAGGAAATGTGGCATCCTAATCATGCTAAAGGAAGAAGAAAATAATCTGTAGCACAAGGAGGGTCTTGGTGATACTGGAAGTATTTTTGCTAATAGTTCTAGGTCTGAAGTTAATAAATAGGGGTGGTTGCATATGTATTCATGTGTGGGTTAGTTCTGGCTGAGATTGTAGGGTGTAGCTTGTAGAGATTAAGAAATTGTTGAGATTTTGGGCTATTTAACCATGTAATGCTAAAACTGTAAAATAGTAAGAATTTAACTTGAACTGCTAATTGTTTGTACATTTGTTGCACAATTGTACATTTACCATTCTGTGCTGGCAGTGTTGCTCAGTTGTTTAGTTCTAATCATCCTTGCCTTCAGCATCAAATAAGAATGAGCCAAATCAAGCTGGCTGTGCTTCTGTGCTTTCAAACTGCTTTTGTTACTCAGAAGAGCAAATAAGCAATTGAAACAATGTTCTCAAAGACTGCTTTGTCCACTTATATTCCCTTATGTTGTCTTTAGAGTGGCAGTTAAACCAGTATGTTTTGCCTCCCTTTGGGTGGGCTTGGTAAGGAGAATGACCCTGGCTTTGTTTTTCACTTAAGTATTTTGTTTGTCAATTATCACTTTTACTGCCTTTTTCTTTTTTAACCCAATGCCTCAGCTGCATAGTAAAAAGCAACATGGATCTTGCACCTCTGGAGTTACAGGATTGGAGTGTTTCATCTATAAATGCTGATAAGAACGTGAAATGCAGATTTCTCCTAATTCTTTGCTTTCATTGTGCCACCTGCCTGCTATTTTATCTACGTAGATTCTTGGGTATTTCTATCTTGAAGGGCCAGTTTGTGTTTATGATAGCCCTTATACTTGCATTTGAGCAGTAGGCTTCAGTAATTCATACCGATTTTTAACACAAGTTCCAGCCTGAAAGATTAAATGAAACGGGCTTGTCTCACGTCACTTGATACCGTAAAGAGATAGATAGATAACTTGATATCTTGGAGCAGAAGAGTGAAAATATATTCAGTATTGGAAATAGATTACATGGTTAACAAGAAAAATAAGCAGCTAAAAGTCAGTAGGTGTTGAAGTTGAGCATTTAAGTATGGAAAATTCATTTATCCACGTATATGTTCAATCCTTCAGATTGTGAAAACGCTACATCTACTTCCAGTTTCTTCCCCTAAGGTTATGCTTTGTAGGAGAGATTCTGAATTCTATGGCCATTTCTTCCACAAGAATACCTTAAAAATTTTGGCTTTATTTGAATATCCATTTCCATTCCTAGCCCAAGAATGAACAAAACATACATACGAATATATGTATAATATAAAAAAAAGAAAAAAGTCTTGAGTCTTGTTTCTTGTCCTGTGGTGGCCTTGTCTGTAAAGACTAGAGTAAAGGACCCAGGAAAGCCTATGAAAGAACATAGTGAGTACCAGATAGTGTATTGCATTCTGTAACTATCCGTGTGGCTCTCAAAACGCAGTTCCTAATAAGCCTTCTGTTTAGCCTTAGCTATTTATAAGAAATTTCTCTAAATTTCGTATTTATTTACACACATCAAAATGATTTCCAAAATACTTTTAGAGAAAAATGGCTTTGACATATCTTAAAACTCAGGGAGTATTGAAAAATTATTTGCATTTCAAGGTTACATATATGATCTATGACATGAGGAATGGAGTTACAAGTATAACACCTACAAGGTTTAAACTTCCTATGTGTTTTTGGTAGTGGGTTTTATGTGTAATAGCCGTGGCCAAAATAAAGAACAGGCCTTGTTCATTGACTTAGTGGTAAGGGGCAGCAAACTGTTCTGCTCTGCTAGCCTTACCAAAGTCTTGACAAGACAAGACCAAGCTATGCTCTTTTTTGTATTGCTGGATCGTAGCTTTAACAAGTTCAAGAACTTCAGGGTGCTGGTTTTCATATACAGCAACAGCTGCTTAACTTGTGCTAATAATTTTTGAGATTATTTTACATGCTTTATTACTTCATGAAATTGAATCCTGGCAGTGTTGCTGGATAATCAGAGCAGTTGGTAGATGCGTAAAAGAAAAGAGTTATCAGATCATGTATTTGTGTTGGTTTGGGGTTTTGGTTTGTTTTTTGGTTTCTTTTCCTTCATGAAAAGCTGCACAAAGTACACCTTTTTTCAGGGGAATTCTAGCTGCTTGTGTAAGAGAAGAAGCTTGGTAAATAAAATATCTAAAGACTGAGAGTTTCCAGTGGTTTCCTGGGGAGGGAGCTGAATCTGGCTTTAAAGCTGTGAGACAAGCTTTCAGGTAGGTTCATGTTTCTGAGTATGTAGAGCACTCTAAACATAATTAATGAAGTAATACAGTTGTTCAGATACCTGGTTACATTTTTAGTAGGTGTATGGACTGTGTTGCCTCTAAGTGGACAAGGAAACCAGTGTGTTACAGCCCTGAATAGGGATTACTTTTTTCTTCCAGACCAAGAGAAATAACTAAAGAGGTTCAAATGAAAATAAATGAAAGGTCGTATCTCTGTGGCTTTTGTTTCAGCCACACCTCATGGTTTTTTGACTGGCTTAAACATTTCTATAAAAGACAGCCATATGTTTGTGCCCAGACTTAAGCCTAAAATTGTGTTTGAGTGCATGATTCTGCTACTAATAGCTTTATGGAAAAACTGCAGCGTATGGAACTACATGTTGTGAGGAGGTTTAATTTTCATCTATGCAATGGACTTTATGAAGGAGCATCTTGTGTCTTGTAAAAACAGTTCACAAATTGTTGAGAGGTTAACTTACCTTTTTTTCTGGGAACCTTAGTGCTGTGGTAACAGGCTATTGAGATACGCCTGTGGCTATGAATTGTTACCAGTCTTACCCAACAATCCTCCAACTCCTTTGCATGTGTATTAAGTTAAGTTGTAGGAACCCTTAGCTGTGAGGTTTTTTTTTGGAGTGTGAAATCAAGTAATTTGGCATTTCAGAGACAGCCTTTGAATTGTTTTGTTTCCAACACTTTCATTGGCAAAAAGCTCTTCCTTATTAATAATAAGAGTACCTACATACACCAACTATTCCTGTCAGATACTTAAAATGGAAGTAGATGAGAAGATACATGGAGGGGAAAAAAATCATGCCACCTCTTTTAATATGGTGATCACTCTACCTAGCTCTGTGCAGTTATCACACTGTTTGGCTAAATCATTAGAAAATTGAAATTTTTGTCAATGCTAAAGTAGTAAGTTTACTTTTCTGCTACATGTAGTGTCTGTATTTCAGCTTAGCTAGATTTTATCTCTGTTCTCATGGAAGTTAGTAACTGAATCCTTCAGTCTATTTTCAGAAACTTCCTTTGTGTGTTCTAAGCTTCTCTGATTAAATTTAAGCTATGTCTCTTATGGAAAAATAATAGGAAAAGGCCTTTTTTTGGTACCAATTTAGAAAATTGCTCTTAGAACTTATATATACCTCAGAAGTGATCATTAGTTGGTGTGTTAAACTAATATAGTTTTGTCTCAATCTTATAATGAAAGTACTTTACATTACTAACAAAACCCCTTAATCAACAGGGATGGCAGCAGTTAATCTAAATTATGAAAATGTTCAGGCACAGTCTGGAATCAAGTGGTGACAAGAGTTGAACTGCTCTCACTGAGAGAGTCAGTAATGTTCTTTTTATTTTTCCCTACCATTCTCTATTTACTGTTATCTCTCTCTGCTCTGAACTTCGTGGTTCATTATAGGGCTTCTGGGAGCACCGCCAGCGATATGCTCCTGATTGATGGTTCTGAAGCCAAACTTCAGGGGCTCTTACAGTGTCTGTCAGCTTTGGCATTGCTGTTTCTCGGGATTGCTTTCAATTTGTATCATCCTACAGCAGGCTGTAAACCCCTCTGCTTCCTGTTGTCCAGGAGTTTAATGCAGACCTAGGAGCAGCAGCAGATTAGCAGCATGCATAAAGAAAAAGGTACTCAGAGACTGAAAGTCAGCTGCAGAGTCCTGTGGGGCTAGGACTTCAGGTAGTAACTTCAACATGTCAATCTGGATTAGATGCAGGCTAGAGCTGTTTGGCAAACATAAAATGATTTTGTGGTAGAAGAGAAAGATGGTTTAGTTGTGTGCCTTTAGGATTTCCCAGCAGGACAAAAAGGTAAATGGAAAGTTCAGCTAGAGAAAATGAAGGCTGTTCTTTTTGACTGCCTTGCAGGTGTAGTGCTAATTAAAAATCATAATGCTCCAAGTATAGGTTTCCTGTATTCTTCAGATAAATTGCTCTGGAAATGAGGACTTCTGTTTCGTTATGCGAATTAAAAAAAAATAAAGACGTGAAGAACTGAAATGCAGCAGGCCTGGGTTTTTTTCCTTTTTGTGTAATTTTAAGGTAGCGAACAGTTAATCTGTTAAACTCTACTGCAAGAAAGTGGTGTGATAAAATCGGAAAAGAAATACCACTAAACCTATAGACCATTTAGCAATTAAAGAACTAACAGCACTAACTGGTGAGAGTAAAATGTTGATAAAAGGTTCACCTAAATCTCCTGAATAACCAGTGGACTTCATTAGTTGGATGTGTGGAGTGGCAGTTGAGTGGCAGCACTACCAGCAGATGATGAGAATTGGGTACACTTTTAATTTCTCTTTGGAAAAGGAATAAGAATTCCTCTTTGGAAAAAGAATAAGAAGCCTGGCAAAGGTCTGCCGTTGGGGCTCAATGGAATGGATTTTGTCCAGGCATTTTGTTTTGTGTAAGGCTGCTTGTGTAGCCTTGTGCCATATGTCAGAGGAGGATAATGTTCAGGCACTAGCCATTTCAGGCAATGCTTTGAGGTCTTTCATTTGAGAAAAATGAGAATAAATGTCAGCTAATTTGTAGTTACTCCTCAGAAGCAACTAGTGCTGGCTCCTGGCAGAAGTGGCTAAGTCATATGCTAATAAGTCATATGAGGATCAAAACTGGATCAGTTTCTTACCAGTAAAATAATGAGCAGTGTTGCCTTCAGAAACTTCCAGGAACCTGAGCTGATGAATTCTTGGTTTATTTAACAGTGTTTCTGAAGACCAGAGGAGTAAAAATGTGTGTACCAGCACTCCTCTTCCCTCCCCACATACGAGCTAAATTTCATCTTTGTGAATGCAGTGTTCAATTCCTGACTTTTTCACCTCAGGAAGGCATTCTGTACATGTATAAAGTTTTCTGTGTTATTTGTTTTAGTCTATACTTGTCATTTTTCTGTAGTGTTACCATGAGTGTGAGTAGATTGTAAACGTGGTCATTTAACTTGTGCAGTTGCATACTCAAGTATTTAGCATTTTAATATTCTCCTATATATTTTTTATTTTTTCTTTCATAACTGCTTACTTTAACCTTCTGATTTTTGTAGTTCAAGCATTTAAAAAGTACGAGTATAAAAACATAGCTAAACTCATCCAATATAAAGGCAGCGACCTGTGTTGTTTCCAGGTGTACTTACATAGCTCATTTTCCTTTTGAATTATTTTTGCTAGATGCTTTCTTCAGTAAGTTTGTGGCTATCTTGTGTGGTCAGTTGGATTTTTTTTTTTTCCCCCCAGTTACAAATATAAGCAGTTACCCTGTGTCCTTCTGATGTAGGCCAGCAGAATGCAAAGTTTGCATTTAAAAGTAAAAAAAATCTGAAGACTTCTCCTTTTAGCCAGTATATTTTCCAAGAACATGTGTTCAATCCTTGTTTTATAAGCTGTGTGGCTGACATTCAAAAATTATTTCCTCAAAAAGAAGTCTTGCTTTCTGCCCTTGGGTATCAAGCACAGGGCTCATCAAAGGTCAGAAAATATTCTCAAAACGGTTTAGCTGCTTAGCAATTCAAATGAGAATTTGTAATCCTTCATGTTAAATATTAATACTAGTAATATCATAAGCCCTTTTGCATCTCAAGGGACAGCAAGATTACTGGGTCAAAAAGATGCGTTTTTTTCCTCGCAGGCATTATACCTTTATGAAAGCTTCAGCTGAAGTGAGTCTTGCATATCTGTTCACATTTCTTCAAGGAGTGCTCCCCTCCCCCCCCAAGTTTATGTACTTATACCAAAGATTTCGGCACCCACAACTTTTAGTCAGTGTAAAATGTTAAAGAATGTGATTATGAACATATTTTGACAAAACAGAGATTTTCATGCTTCTAATGGAAAAGATATTTCAATTATCTCTGGGTTTGTGCAATGTTTGCAGAAGGTGTTCTTAGTTTCAGTATTTTTGCACTACTGTTTAACATAGAGGGGCAATAGGATATACAGCTTAATTTAATTTTCACTTTCAATATATGAAGGTGTTTGGGTCTTTGTTTCAATACATGCAGCTTGCATCACATTTTTCCATGATAAGAGTTAAGAAAGCAATCAAAAATTTTATTCATGCTATAAAAAACTACTAGCCTTAGTTTACTTTTCTGCACATAGCACAGTCTAGTAGAGGGTTTTATTGGTTAGTAAACCAATGTGTTTTGATTTTGCAGTTAAATTATTGCATTGCAAGGTAAGGTGTATTGTAGCAATGTACGAATGCAACTACAGTTCCTGATCGATTTATCTGCTGAATAATATAGCCCGTTTCCTGATTGCAAATAGTATGCTTATCTATTTTATCTTTAATTTGTGTATTTTTTCCTATGAGATAAGATTTGTGTGGCTGCTGTAGAATTGTATTAGGAAAAGCCATGTGGGTTTAAGAAACTGGTATCTTGCCCGTTTGATTTGTTTAGACAAGTCAAACTTGCTGAGCTCTTGTGAAAATAGCACCTGCTGCAGAAATTCTTTCTGAATATGAATGCTGATGTACAGCTGTGAGAAGTGGCCAAAAAGTTCCTGCTTTCAAGGGGCTTGTGTGGGTTTTCTTCGTCAACAAGCGTTGTCCAAGATTATAAGCAGGGTAGATAACTCTGTGGTCTTCAAGGGTATGATCAGAGGTTTTTGAGAACTTGCAGGGCAGCTGAAGCCTTGGGATTCATCTGAGTTCACCAAGTTGTCTGTGGTAGGATCAGAGGAGGGCCAGTGAAGTTAATGTTGTATTATACTGCTGTTTATTGCCTAGGGCAATATTCCAACTGTTATTGTTAATCATAGCTACTGCTTCAATTGTACAGAAGTTGTAGCTATCCTAACACTTGCGACAAAACAACAGGTGCATACAAATAAAAACTATGCCCGCTCATTCACATGCTTAACGGACCCTTATTACAAATGTAACTACTACTATCAGCATCTCCCCATAGCAACACCATAGAAGTTGTCATCCCATGTGCTTCCCAAGGGGTGATGGGGAGGCATCTGCGCTGATTGCCATCAGGTGTCACTCATCTGGGAATAATCTAACTGATGTGGATCAGAACCAGAGCTTCTCTTTGCAAAGACTGAAGGTAGAGTCCTCCCTTCTTGCTGCTCAGCAGCCAGCAACACCAGCATCTTCAAAGGAGCTTCCCAATTACTGGTTTTGTGTGATGGGCACATTGGATGGCTTGCTCAATTGGGTATTTTTTGGCAGACCATGTTGTTACACAGTTTCGACTATGGACTTCGCAGCTCAATCGTTTTGTTTCTCTGTAGTCATCTTACAGCCACAGTTCAGACATTTGTGTTGCACAGTTCAAGTGCCACATGAAGGCTGTGCAAACTCCACCACAGATCTTAGGCTTGTGTTCAAGATCAGTATCTAGTCCAATTACCATGTGAGAAGCACTGGTATGTATTTTGTATTGAAACAGCTGGTGTGTTTTCAGCCTGTAGTGTAAGATGGAATATATTGCTACCTAGCGGCATCTATATGCAAAAGGTGAAAGGATCAGTATCTTCACTGGAAAGTGGTTAGTGATCCATAAATTGAAAAAATAATTGCTGCAAATCTGAGCTGTATGTCATTTACACTGATGGTTTTAGAGCTGTTGACAGTGTCTTGCTGCAGAAGTCTCCCACAGTTTTTGAAGCTGATCTTAACAAAAGCAAGCATCTAGTTTGTCTGCTTTATTTTTTCTTTTTAGGCCAATATTTTATATACACCTGCAACAAATGTTAGAAAACTGATGTTTTACATCAAATTAGTCTTTTGTTAATTATAGACAGTGGCAAAGGCAAGTGTGCCCTGGAAGCTTGCTGCTTGTAGTCATGGTTCTAGTATAGGTCTGGGATAGGGCTTGGGCTTTTCTATAAGAACAGAGACCCTTGTATCACTGGATCCTTTTATCCAGCTGCTCTGTGTGGCATTATTTGGATGCTCTTTATGCTTCCAGTTAAGTTTTTTCCTGGTGTTTTTTGTCAGCGCTGCCTCTTTAGCCATAAGCAGATTTTCTTTGCACCTGCCAGGTGTAAACTAAGTCTCCAGGAACATCGATAGTGTGTAGAACATTGATAGTGCAGATGTCACATGCCACCACATCTCAGTGCAAGAACTTATTCTTCAGGTATCATTGTGAATCTCGGTCTCCGCCTAGCTCCTTGACCTGCGTGTTTCTGTCAGTTCCTTGCTGAAAACCTTCCTTTTCCTTTCCTGCCATCTCTGTTAGCGGAGGAACCATAGGCTCTTTTAAAATATGGGGTTGGAAGGCATTTCAGTAGAGTGTCTGATCAAAGCACTAGCCCTGCTTAGAGAAGAACCGAATGACTTTCTGACCAGGTTGTTCAGGATGGAAATATTCATGTCCAGATTCTGTATTGTCCTGCTCAAAAACTTGCATTCCTATCTCTCTCATTACATAAATAAGTTGCAACTTGCTGATATCTCTCTCACCTGGGACATAGCAGCACCTCTACCCTCTTATTCCCTGCTGCATTTTGGGATAGAAAAGCTGGGCCCATTACAGTGAGTATGAGAGAGCTCTTCCATAAAACTACATATTGCTGTGATAGTTGCATTCGGAGTGATACATGTGTTGCTTTTTAATTAAATGATCTGGCTGATGTGGTGTTTCAGTTTTTATAGTCTGATAAGCCAATTGCATGCTGAGACTGGAGCAGTGTGAAATAAAAATATAGAAGGAGATAAAATACTGTAGCTAGCTGAAATAGATATACTGAAACTGTTTTCTGAAAGAGCAATAAAAATGGAGGCAATGGCGAACTTCATGAAGAACTTTTTAGCTAGACAAGCCTTGCAAGTGTCAGAAGGATTTACTTGTCTCTGGGTGAAACCTCTGTGCCTACACACTTCTGGGCTGTGTGAGATTGTTGGGTAGCTAAAATAGGGTTTTATTCCTTTCTTCAGAGTGAATTTGTAAGTTATTCTTAAAGGTACAAAATCTGTAACATTTCTGCCAAGATAATAGGGAATTAAATGAAGAGATAGCTAATTTTGCTTTAAATGTGAAAGTATGTTATATCTGTAAATAATGTTTATTTGTGTATTTGTAGTCATTCATTTCTAGTCATCTGAAATGCATTGACTGAATTGCAGTTCTTTTACTGCTCTTCTCCAGTTTTTGAACCACAGCATTTAAAATCATAGATACATTACTGCGTTATTGCTTGAACTTTACATGCCTTAGTGATTTGCTTTCTCTTTTTAGGTGTCTTGGCTTTTTAATCCAACCAGAAGTGAAATAACAAGTCTAGATAGTGGAAATATAGATGACATTTTAAGTGAGTACTTTGAACTTTTTTTCTTCTCTACAGTCACTTATCTGTGTGAAACTTACAGTGTTATTAAATGAATATGTATACCCTAGCTTTGAATGTATGAATTGCAAATGGCATAGAAGTATTGAGTTAGTACATTGTCATCTCAATGAGGATTTGAAGTGTCTAAATAGAATACCTGGCATCTTGTTTGCAGATGGGAATGCTTGATTACATAACCAAAAGCTGTCAGTAGCTTGTTTTACAAGTTCCCTCAAAAATAGCAACAACTGAAAGCCGTGGTGATGGGCCTTAAGCATCTTGCTTGTTCAGCTCTGCTTTTCTCAAGTTAAGCATTATTATGATTCTGCTCAAAAGAGATACTAGAGTGCAACTTCTGACTTTGAGTGCCTTAATTTTAAATTCAAAATTATCTTTTGTCTCATGTAACTATTAGTTCTTTCGTGTCATAGAACCTTAATATATTAACAGTTCTAATGTCCATTATGTTGATAAAGTCAATAAAATACTTGACTGAAGGCCTCTTTCATCGCTTTCCCATTTGATGTAGGCTATATTTAAGATTTACCCTACAGTTTTCTAGCAACCAGACTAAGTTGTTTGCTAAATAATCTAGAAATATTTGCTTTTATAGTTTTGTGCATATTTTTATAAGCTCAGATAAAGGCCCTGAGAAGTTTGCCTCACAATGTGACATTGGATTTTTTTCTCTTTCTTTCCTCTCAGACAATGCAGATGTTGCTTTAGTTAATTTTTATGCTGATTGGTAAGTTATGCAAGTTTTCTTTTTCTCCGATGTTTAAATGTCTGGTTTTTTGAGAACTGTCATGTTTGGCTCTCGTTTTATAATTGAAAATACAGTGGCATGTTGCTTTCAAGCTAGTTCTTTCTCAGGTTTAAGTCCTATTACTTTACCTTCTGTTCTACCATCTTTGGTTTTGTCCAGGGCTCCTATTAGAGGAAAAAGGCTTTTATAGCAGTATGGAATAACATGCTATGCAACTGATTTTTTTCTCTTTCTTTTTTTTTTTTTTTTTGTTTTATTTCTCCTCTAAGCAAGTTATATTTCATTAGCTTTTTCTTCTTTAACAGGATAGTCTAAAATACTCCTATTTTTCCATTTTCTTCTGTGTTGGTCCCATACATGTGTGTTAGAAAGACTTGAAATTACGTTAAAAATCAGCACCTTCTCTAATCTGGAAGACTTTCCAGGTGCAGAGCAAGGAAAGTTATAATTGAGTGATGACATCTAGGCGCTGGAAAAGGAAAGAATTTGGGGCCAGATTGGTTGGACACTGTGAAAGACATGCTTGGAGAGAAATATTTACTTGAAATTATTGTTTTTGAACTTGCATATAGAATCATAGAATAGTTAGGGTTGGAAAGGACCTTAACATCATCTAGCTCCAACCCCCCTGCTGTGGGCAGGGACACCTCCCACTAAACCATGCCACCTAAGGCTCTGTCCAACCTGGCCTTGAACACCGCCTGTGATGGAGCATTCACAACTTCCCTGGGCAACCCATTCCAGTGCCTCACCACCCTCACAGTAAAGAATTTCTTCCTCATATTCAGTCTCAACTTCCCCTGTTTAAGTTTGAACCCATTACCCCTTGTCCTATCACTACAGTCCCTAACAAAGAGTCCCTCCCCAGCATCCCTATAGGTCCTCTTCAGATACTGGAAGGCTGCTATGAGGTCTCCACGCAGCCGCCTCTTCTCCCGGCTGAACAGCCCCAACTTTCTCAGCCTATCTTCATATGGGAGGTGCTCCAGTCCCCTGATCATCCTTGTGGCCCTCCTCTGGACTTGTTCCAACAGTTCCATGTCCTTTTTATGTTGAGGACACCAGAACTGCACACAATACTCCAAGTAAGGTCTCAGGAGAGCAGAGTAGAGGGTCAGGATCACCTCCCTCTACCTGCTGGTCACGCTCCTTTTGATGCAGCCCAGGATACAGTTGGCTTTCTGGGCTGCGAGCACATGCTGCTGGCTCATGTTCATTTTCTCATCAACCAACACCCCCATGTCCTTCTCTGCAGGGCTGCTCTGAATCTCTTCTCTGCCCAACCTGTAGCTGTGCCTGGGATTGCTCTGACCCAGGTGTAGGACCTTGCACTTGGCATGGTTAAACTTCATAAGGTTAGCTTCAGCCCACCTCACAAGTGTGTCAAGGTCCCTCTGGATGGCATTCCTTCCACACAGCTTGGTGTCATTAGCAAACTTGCTGAGAGCACACTCAATCCCACTGTCCATGTCACTGACAAAGGTGTTGAACAAATATAATATTGCTAGAATTCATTTAAGCACCATACCTTTTTTATTGTGTAAGAAATAATTTTAGATGTTCTCTTCTGGTCCACCATTAATATTTTTAAAAGAATCTTTAACAAGAAAGAAACCAGGAAAGTATTCTGAAAAAAAAAAAAATTGACATGCAGATTAGCATAGAAAATGAGGTTAGAAAATAAATTATTTTGTCTTCCTTGATTCAAGTAACCTTGACTGTAAATAGCTTTATAATGTAAAGCAATATATAAACCGAAGTACTATACTTTAAGTATTCCTCTCCCTGCTGTTGTGCTTTGTGAGCATAAAATGTTGGCCTTCAGCATCAAAGGTCATGTAGGTGATTAGACTTCTGATTTCTTTCACCTCTTTCACATCCCACTATACATCTAAGACTGTAGTTTTGTGTGGTCTAGAAATAGCAAGCACACAGAGCTTTACATGGTAATTCAACTGGTAGCAGGCTAATTTTAATTGTTTGGGGTTTTTTAAGTGATTTTAAAAAATTCATACCCAATCTTTTTGTATAGAATGACATTCTCAGTAAAGATGTTTTTAATGTCTCCATTTAAACTTTGCATAAAGGCAGACATTACATCAATCTAAATCAGTTTAATAACCTTTGTATATATCTGTCATTTTATAGACAAATTTTATGTTTAGTTTGCAGCTGTTCATTTTCTGCAACAGATTAAATTGATTCTAGGCACATTTAAACCAACAGAGTTGTTCTTTAGCGAGAGTGCATTGATTTACCAAGGTATTCGTTTGAAATGTCTTTCTTTATAATGATAGTACAGCTAAAGAATTGGTTAAGTAAAAAAGCTAGGTCCGATTTCTTATCTGTTCTATACAGAATTATGCTATAAAGGCTGTCTTAGAATAAGTAACTGAAACTTTTAAGGGGCTTATTTTCAGTTAATGATCTGTAGATACCTGGTTCATGGACAATTTCAAAAAGTTTTATTAGAGTTAACCAAAGAAATCAAACCCATTGAGAGTAAATTTAATGCACTGAAATCTAGGGCCTATGTTGCCATTGTAAGATCATTTTTGGATTCTCCAGTAGATAAACTATGGGAGGCAAAAACTCCATGTTCTGATATTTTTGTGATAAAAGGAAGGTACTAATATTTTAAAACTTGATATAGCAAAGTAACAAGAGTCCTGTTTTAGAGCATTATTAGGACAGCTCTTTCTGCAAATCTCCATTGTTATTCAAATCCTCTGTATAATAGGTTTGTTTTGAATTCAGAGGTGGTATATGCTTGCAAGTCGACTCATATTATTATAGGCCATAGTTTAAAAAAAAAACAGCCTTAGTTAAGGTCATTACATGCAGGCATTCAGTAATAACCTCTCTAATATAGTGCACTGCCAACCAATGATGTAACATCACCTTTGAATGAAAACAGTTCAGTTTCGCTGTAAGGATGGAGAAGAATGATGGATAAGGAAGCCATATGTAACATACACATGCCGCATAAATGTGTAGCATACACTTGTGCTGCTGAGAGTCGGATTTCTTTCAGAAAGTGGCCTTAAGACCTGTTTGTACTTTGAAATCAAAACCTGCCTTTTCACTTGAATGCTTGCTGTTGTAAACATAACAGCATCCCCAGGCTATCATAGAATCATAGAATAGTTAGGGTTGGAAAGGACATTAAGATCATCTAGTTCCAACCCCACTGCCAGAGGCAGGGGCACCTCACACTAAACCATGCCACCCAAGGCTATGTCCAATCCGGCCTTGAACACCACCAAAGATGGAGCATTCACAACTTCCCTGGGCAACCCATTCCAGTGCCTCACCACCCTTACAGTAAAGAATTTCTTCCTCATATCCAATCTAAACTTCCCCTGTTTACATTTGAACCCATTACCCCGTGTCCTATCACTACAGTTCCTCATGAAGAGTCCCTCCCCAGCATCCCTATAGGTCCTCTTCAGATACTGGAAGGCTGCTATGAGGTCTCCACGCAGCCTTCTCTTCTCCAGGCTGAACAGCCCCAACTTTCTCAGCCTGTCTTCATACAGGAGGTGCTCCAGTCCCCTGATCATCCTCATGGCCCTCCTCTGGACTTGTTCCAACAGTTCCATGTCCTTTTTATGTTGAGGACACCAGAACTGCACACAATAGTCCAAGTGAGGTCTCAGGAGAGCAGAGTAGAGGGGCAGGATCACCTCCCTCTACCTGCTGGTCATGCTCCTTTTGATGCAGCCCAGGATAAGGTTGGCTTTCTGGGCTGCAAGTGCACACTGCTGGCTGATGTTCATTTTCTCATCACTGTAAAGTTTAAGCAGGGCTTCAGTCCAGGCTTTCTTGCAAGTCTGCTCTATGAGGTCTCATTCTGACAAGTTCTACGGGTGCTGTTATCCATCTTCCATTTGTTTTGTGTTTGGAAGAATGGAACATAAAATAATTGACATACTAATAATGGGCCTTTGCATCTTTACAATCCCACAGCCTTTTCCATGGGCAGAAAGAAAGGATTTGCTTCAAAATCTGGCATGAGTGGGAGAAGGAACCTATGTGATTCTGTTTGTTCATAATGTTGTAATAGGAGTCTGTTCAAATTCTACTGAACTTGAGCAATAATATAAGAAGCAATACTTATAACACCTAGTATTGACCCTTAGAAAGTTATTTCTGTGATATTTCGTGAAGGCAATGGTGAATATTTGAATCTCAACCATCCAAGTATCTTTTTTTGCTATATGTTTAAAGTTATTTCCTAGGGATAGTTCAGGTAGAAAAAATGAAGAACAGTCTTTCTGAATAGAATATATTTCCTAAAGGCTTATAATTGATTAATGGTGTTTTTTGCACAGATAATGCAGAGGGGCACATCTTGAGCTATATATTCTTTTAGAATGTTTGGGTTTTTTTTCCCCCACGTGAATTATTCAAGTTACTTTTGAACCTGTTTTTATCCAGCTGGTTAGTTGGATGATTACAAGTAGATGTGCTTTTCCAATAGTTTTTCTTTCTTTCTTTCTTTTTTCTTTCTCTGTCAAAGATGAAAATATTCCATGAGTCATCAGTTAAAATGTTTCACGTTATTATTTTGAAGTTACGATTTTGTGTCTATCCACAGGTGCCGCTTCAGCCAAATGCTGCATCCTATTTTTGAGGAAGCTTCTAATGTAATTAAGGAAGAATATCCAGATAAGAATCAAGTGGTCTTTGCTAGAGTAGACTGTGACCAGCATTGTAAGTAAATCCTGATTTAGTTTTTTTTTTTTTTTTTTGTGTGCTATCCTCCTATTATTTACCCCAGAGTTGCTTGTATACATCAGTGAACCTCTTTTTCCAGATTTGTCAGGGCAATCTCCAGTGTGGCTTTCTCATTACATCCATAAACATACATTTTTATCAGTTCAGGGGAAAGAAAGGGCTGGGATTATAAATTAACTTGGCTCATTGAGGTGTCAAGAAGCATTAGTGCAACAGATGGTGCAGGTCTTCACAACCAAGAAGAAGGCGGCGTAATCTTCCATGATCAGCATCAAGAATATGTTCTGCTCAGGTCTTCCTTCCAGCTCGGAGTCATAGTGGACTGTAAGTTGCCTTTAACACACAGCCAGGAGGGGATCAGAGGTTTTCTGCTTTGCTATTTGTACTTATGCCAATATATGCGTGCCTATTTGGGTTTTCCCTGCATGCAGAAATATGTGAAAATGATATGCCAGAATTTGCTCATTTAATGCTGGTGTTAATCCCTAAGATTGCTTTTTAATCCCGTAATAAGTAAAATGTAAGAAACATCTGCTGCACATTGAAAGACAAATGGATAGCACTAAGATTTTTATTATGTTGCTTTTTATAGTATAGGAGCTGTATTGTTTTATGCTTTTGGAAAAACAGCATTTGCGGACATAATTTCTTTACAGAGGCTTGTGATTCCCAAAGAGTATTAACAGACAGAAATTCAGTTCTGATCAATACAGGCTATAATATTTGGGCTTCACAAAACTGCTAATTTGTAAAAAGATTAACAGTTGGAAATTTGAGGAATCACTGTGCAGGGTTGTTAGTTTGTATCTGCAGCGTATCCCTGATACTTACCATTGACCTAATAGCTGTGTTTTAGTGCTCTGTTACAAAAAAGCATTTTCCACTGGCACAGTTTTGGGCTCTATTTTGTATGCATGCACATAGTTACCCAACGGTAACCTGTCTGTCGATCTTGAAAGAGATCTCAAACATAAAAACCAAACGAACAAAACCGAACACAAAACAAAAAAACCCCGCAACTTTTAAGGGAGCAGACCCTGTAAATTCAGTATCAGAAATGTAGAATAAACTGATTCTTCAAACTGTTGGGAGTGGCCCAGGGGATTCCATTTTCTCCCTTCCCAAAGATCCACATGACCAGTTCATGACCACAGGAAATTTAAATGCCTCTGGGATTAAATCTTTGAATCACTGGGATATAGAACCCCCTTTATAGCCTCAGCTGGAAAAGCAGCTGGGCATTATCCCCCTAGGGTACGTGAGCAGCTTTGAAGCATTCAACTGCCTTCCTACATTGAAGTCATAGAGATGTGTAGGAGAAATGACTGGGTTTTCTGGTGGTTGGTTTGAATACCTGAAATATCGGGAATACCTTCCCAGATCTCAAGTACTTAACTACATTTCAGCTTCTTTCTTTTTCACACCTGGTGTTCTTCTCTGCCTCCAATCATCAGTCTGTATGGTGTGTGCTTGGGAGATGTTAACCAAAAACATAGCATTAAGTATTCAAATTTGTTATCCCTAAAAGTCAATTTTGAAGTAAGGCAATGAAATCCTTTGGAGGAGTACATTGAAAGCAAAGCCTGAGATATGGTCTTTGCTGAAGTTTTCTTACTATTTTTTTGTCTGTCTTTGTTCTGAGATCTGTTGCAGGATCTACACAAATAAACTGCCCTTGAACTGTGCAACTGTCGAAAATAAATGCAGTTGTAGAACAAGCATTCTGATTGGCTTTGTATCAGCTTCTTAAACCAGTCTTTCTACGTACTTGAAATTACTTTTGTGTGTACTTCTGTGTATACTCTATCACTTTCATCCTTGATAGTCTCTCAGATTTAACTTCAGTCAAGGTGAGAGGAGATTAAGGACATTCATACTCTCACTTTATTTGATTTTTATGGTTATTGGCTCATCTTTTCCTTGACTCAAGATACTGACAATGAAGCTTTCTATAAATTTCTCACAAAAGACTATAGTAAAACCCATCTGTATTGTTGAGTTTTATGGTTAAGGTTTACATGAACAACTGAAGTCCTTAGTTTGTTTGCTGCAGCTTTAGTTGCTCAAATAACTTGGAGTGTCTTTGAGCTGCTGAATGGACAGTGTTTAGCCTTGAGATGTTCTTGTGTTAGTAGCTATATGCCTAAGAAGACTGCCCACTCCCCAGTAGTTGAAATACTTCAGAAGCTTGTTGCTTAGTTTTCTCATATTTTAACTTTTATTTTAATGTATGTAATAGCAGCTTTTTAGTAAAAGGGTGAATGTTGCTATATTAGCCTTCTTCTCCCTGCTGTTGCAGTTTACTATATGTTGGACTCAAGGTTATTGCTGTCTTCCCCACCCCCCCCGATTTCCTTTTATATTTTTTGTATGTATTTACATATTTTACCAACACTAGGTTTATGCCAGTATTTTGGGGTTTGTTAATGCCTGCAGATTTCATACCAGTAGTTCACTATTAGAATGATATTCTGGAGATGGTGGATCATTTGCATTACAAATGATCTGTTTCTTTTTGAAACCAAGACTCTGTAGGGAATCCAAATAGCTGATTTCAGGCCACTCAAAAACAGCTTTCGGAATGGTCAGCCAGGCATAGATGCTTTCCATTTAATGTACTATTATTGAAGCGCACTGCAGGGCCCAATAGCTCACACCAGCCTCTGAGGGTAAAGCAAATTAAAGAGAATTATTGATGCACTGCCAAATGTTTGATGCTTAATGACAAAAGCATCATTCTGTCTGTTCTTATAGCCAGTATAAAGATGGGTTGGTTTTTTTTTCCCTGGAAAGTGATAGGCCCCAATGTGATTAAATACAAAATCTGAATATTAACACTATATTGAGCCTCTGTATGTGTTATATCTTTTACACCTGTTTATAGTGTTGTGGAAGATAATTAAAACTGAAATATGTAAGTTAAGTCCTCCGGCTGTTTTTAAGCTGGTGTGGAACATACACCAAAGGTAAATCTGATGAAGCATGTACTCTTTCAGTTTCCAAGATTTCATCCTAAATTCCAGTACATTGTCTGCTGTTAAAGTCTTTCGTGGTTTTGATGTGTTTGAGTTAGTAATGCACTTGTCTTAAAAATTATGCACCTCTGTTCTGAGTGTAATACCTTGCAAAAGTCACCTTCTGTATAAAATTTTAGGTGATATTTCTGCATATGCATTATTAGGAAGGTTTTGATTTGGTGGTGGTTTTGTGTGTTTTGTTTTGTTTGTTTTTATTCTTGTATTTTGCTTTGCTGCATTCTTTTGTTAAGCAGCAATGTTGGAAACTCACTTGGTACCATGGATTTCCTATGTTTCTGTTCTCTGAGCGAATATTGCAATGTAGAACTCCTCATGCTTCTGGAGGAAACTTTACATTTTGAACAGTTTCTATGAATTCAATATTAGGAGTTGTGATGAAGAATTCTTTTAAATTAACGTATGTACTGGGGGATTAATTCTGCTGCACTGTTATTTCCTTTGGTTTCTGAGCTAAAAAATAATAGGCAGTTTGAATAAATCTTTGTGCTTCCAAACAGAAAACAAATTCTCACCTGTGGGGTATTGAGAGGTGCTTTGCTAGTCAGACAGTTTAGGGAACTGTTGTTTGTTCTGTCTTTCAAAATGTCCATAAGTGGTACTCATTCATTGCTATGAGCTGCTGATCTCTCTGGGTCTGGCCATTCCTGTAATGCGTACCAATGTTAGTCTTCGCAATTACTTAGATTGTATTGCTACTGTGCCTCTGGTAAGCAAAATAATGTGGTATGATAACAAATTTGAAGGTTTATAAATGAACTATTAATGAAACTATAAACAAACAGGAGGATTTCATTGCATTCCTGCCACTTTGCCTGAAAAGAAACTACCAGTCTGAAAGAGTTATCTTTGGGTAAAATAAAAAGTGGAAGTGATTTGTAGAGGTTGCTGATGGCTCTCCTCAGGAGAGCTATTTTGTTAGTCTGTCAGAAAAGGTTATGGGATGCCTACTGATGAGGCCTGGCTAAGAGCAGGCATGGCTGTTGTGAATGCTCCTTTGCAGCAGAAGGTGGTCTAGATTTTGTTGTTACCCAGCTTCTTAGAAGTCAAGTTTGAGGTAGCACATTGATTGCTTTTCTTACACCTATTTTGGTCCATCAAACAAGTCATCAGTATCACAATCACTGGGATAGGATGGCTGGTTTAGATGATCTCCCAAGTTCCTTTAATTCTGCTCCCTATGAATATTCCCAGTTCTTATGATTGTGTTATGAGAGGATTAGTTTAACTGCTGTATTATGAAATACTTAACAATAAGATGAATGTAGTGTAGGGAAGTAGGAGGCAAAAAAGCATTTTTAAGTGAACTTGAGAGAAAAAAGCTTGCTGAATAAAAAGTAAAAAGGTACCTATCAAAGACAGATTTAGTTTCTCATCTGTAGTGTGCCCTGGCAGCTAGCCTGAGGTACTTCAAAAGATGTCATTGATCTTGAGCAAGCAAAATACTCATTTGCTAGTCCCAGCTTCAAATACACAGCTGAAGGAATGTTATTTTTGAGATGGAAGGTGTTGGACAACAGTGAGGGAGAAAGTGATTTTTTTGATAAAAATGGGGTTTGGCATTCCTTTGAGGAGAAGAGCACGTGATACTCGGACAACAGAAATGGCTGGCAGGAGCTTTGCTTTCTCTTCAGTAGTTCAAGAGAAGTATCAGTACAGTGCATCTATGAAGAGAACCAAGTGATTATGAAGACATTCCTGCAGAAGTTTGTCTAATGAATAGTAGAAAATAGTCTGGGCAGTTGAGAAATGGTTGATTGCCATCAGGTGCACATGCAAAACAGGGAGGAGAGAATTGTCTGAATTCAGCAGTCATTGCTCTGCTTGAAACTTCTGATTTGTAGAAGACAAGAAGATCAAGTATGTCAGTTGCTTCCTGTCTTAAGTGTGAAACCATTCTGGTAGCATAGATGCTAGGCTTGTGATTGAATGATTAATTGGGCAAAATACAAACTCAAGGTTTATTCCTTTTAGGTACCTTAGTACCTGAAGAAAATGTAAAGTTGTAGCTAGGAGACTGTTATGGGTTGGGGGGGGGGGTTCCCCCTTTAGGTAGGTTACCCTTATCTGTTTCAAATACCTTTTAGTCAGAAGATGGGTAGTAAGAATGTCGGGAAATATTTTAAAATTTAATTTAGGATTTACTATAATGTGATCTGTGAATGAGTTCAAACAATATTCCATGTATTTGCTTTCTGTATTTCCAATTTTAAAAGGAATATAATTTTGTAGTTGCTCTGCTTATGCTAACTCTACCTGTATCAAATGCCAGGGCTTAATGAAGCATTTAAGGTTTACTCTATTTGACTTTTGAATGAATTCAAACAATTTTTCATGTACTTGCATTTTATATTTCATAAAAAGATGGTTTTCAAATACTTACTTGTGTAGGACTGTCATCTCTCCGTGTTAGTTCAAATACTGGTATTCATGGAATCTCAATGTAATTTGTAAAGAGCATGCAAGTTCTTATTTATGAAGTAGTGTTTGGATTCAGTCTTGACAGTAGGCATTGTATTACCATTTTTTTAAATGCAAGTTCAACACTGGATGGAGATCCACATCCCTAGGGACTGAGATCTCCATCGTGGAGAAACTTCAGGACCCCTTGAATGCCCATTCTGCAACCTGAGTATCCTCCTGTAACTGCAAAAATAACCTGAAGGCAAAGTCCATGTTCTGAGACAAAACAAAAGCATAGTCTTGGTGGTCTCTTGCTGTTGAGTTATGTAACAGTAAGTGTCTTTGATCTCAATGTGTTCCTGTGAATCCTTAATATATTGTGCTCCTTGTGTCTTATCAGACTCTTTTCAAGTTTTGATAGACTGATGTGCCATCAGACCAAAGGTCCTTCTCTCAACAGGAGAGAAGGGCAGCAAATGCCTGGTTTGCTGATGTTGTCTTCTGCTGAGCAAATATAATGCGATTCCTCCGCTCCTACACTTGCTACCTTCTTGCAGCCAGCTCTTAGGTAGTTCAACAAAGAAGGGGTGGAATTTAAAGGAAGAAGATAGTATTGATCTAGTACTTGTTAATGTTGAATATATTGGAATCTTTGCTTGAGAAATCTGTATGTATTTGAAATAAAATTGTTCAGAATTGGGGATGTAAAGTATCTTGCCCTTAATTTTAACTGTAGTTAGTGTATTAAATGCTTCTGGGATATTTAGGAAAAAGGTCAAGTCCTTTCTTAGTCAAAATTAATAGGCTGGTTTCTGTGGTATTTCATGGTGATGCAAAGCTTTTTAGGAACTGGGCTTAGCTGGTGAAGCTTTTAAGCTTACTGGTTTGAGGGATGTTAATGAACATGTTTGTGGAGTAGGCCTGGTTCTTATTCCTTTGTTATGCATGGTTTTGGTTTAAGTTGTGCAGCTGGTTCAAAGATTCTTTCAAATAACTAAAGCTGCAAGAGATTAGTTGTGTTTTAGCAGCAATTAAAACTACAGTGGTTTCACTTGAGAGTTTTCCAGGCAGCAGGGAATTCAGATTTATTTTGTCCAAAAGTGATGGAGAGTTTTATATGGTGGAGGACAGTTAGAGGTGCAGTTCCACAGGGAAATGACTTACCTCCAGTGGCACAGGGTTTCAGTTTTGATTTGCAGCAGAAAGGTGTATGTTAGCTGCTCAGTATCAGCAGTTTGCTTATGCCAGCTGCCTCTACATGAGAGCTTTCACAGGACTTCTCTCTCCATTCTCTAGAGTAAGTGTAAGATAAAAAGCAAATTGGCTTTGTGCTAAGTATGTAATTGAGAAGAAAGGATGTATTTGTCACAAAGGGTTAGTTTTTTTTGTTGTTCATATCTGTGCCAGATATGCTGATGGACCCTCATTTGGCAGCCTTCCTGCTTTGGGCCAATCCAGGTCACCTGAAGTGTACCTTTTGACTTCTTACTAAGGAGTGAGTGAAAAGGAACAGCATTCAGTCCACACTTTCAGTGCATTCCTCTCTCTGTTGACTGTATGAAACATCTCTTTATTTCCAAGGATAAATCACTCTGTAGAAGCTCACCATCTCATTCCTAGAGAGAGAAAGGAAGAAGGAGAACCGGGGCAGGTGTGGTTGACTGGAATGAGTCATCTCAAAGGATTAAGCAGCTCTGGAAAGTGAGCAGACTGCTCATGTTTTGGGATTTAGTTGGATTTAGGTACAAACATGATTGAGGTTTAGGTAAACTGCATCCCACTGTAAGAGAAGACACCATTTTCACAGGGCCTGGGAATTTTTTTTTCTAGATACATTTCCAGGGGAGGAATGAGCAGGAAGGCATCATAATTAAAGCTAAAGGAGAAGGAAAGTGCCTGTGGAAATCTACTTGATGTTACATGCTTTGTCTCTGTTGTTTGGTTTTAGTCTCATTTCCCTAAGAATCTAAAATGTATCTGGTTACCATGTTTCCCCAGTCCTTTCTCATAAAAACTCCTGGCAGCTTTTTGCTGAACTTCAACCACAGAAGGAGGGAGGAACATTCAAAGCTATTAAGTACTTACAAAATTTGGTTAAAGCAGTTGCTGGATATAGGAGGTGAACAACCCCAGTTTCTGTGCTGTAGAAAAGGTTGCTGTAAAAACCTAGGGCTGATGATCCTGCTTGGTATGCATGGACCAGTTCCCAGTTACATGTAAGTTTCCCTGTGTCTTGGGTTCAGCTGACACCATGTCAGTGCATAGTTGGGAGCTAGCTGCAGAACCTGTTGCAACTTGCTGTGTCTCAGAGGTTAACCAAAGTGAAAGAAGGACAAAGGGATGCTTGAAGTACTCTGGGGTGCTGTAAAGAACCAGATTATTGCCTGAGATGTGTTTGAAGATAAGGGATACAGTTTTCATTGAAAACTGGGCTTTATTGCTCCTACTTGCCTTTCTTTGCTACTTTTCTAATTTTACTGTAAAGCCTCTTTCCATCTTTTTTCTTCATCTTTTATATTTGTAAGTCTCGGGGAAAAAATAACTTGGACTTGAATCATAGAATCATAGAATAGTTAGGGTTGGAAAGGACCCGAAGATCATCTAGTTCCAACCCCCCTGCCAGGGGCAGGGACACCTCCCACTAAACCATGCCACCCAAGGCTATGTCCAATCCAGCCTTGAACACTGCCAGTGATGGAGCATTCACAACTTCCCTGGGTAACCCATTCCAGTGCCTCACCACCCTTACAGTAAAGAATTTCTTCCTCATATTCAGTCTAAACTTCCCCTGTTTAAGTTTGAACCCATTACCCCATGTCCTATCACTACAGTTCCTCATGGAGAGTCCCTCCCCAGCATCCCTATAGGCCCCCTTCAGATATTGGAAGGCTGCTACAAGGTCTCCACGCAGCTGAACAGCCCCAACTTTCTCAGCCTGTCTTCATACGGGAGGTGCTTCAGTCCCCTGATCATCCTCATGGCCCTCCTTTGGACTTGTTCCAACAGTTCCATGGCCTTTAAGTGATCTGTTACATAAAGGTGAAAATAGCTAGTGCTCTTGTGCTGATGGATGAACACAGATATGTGTTACTTTGTTGTATGAAGTTCTGTGTGGTCCAAGTCTAGAAGCGAACAGGGCTGCATGTATAGATGTGAATGAAGAACAGTCTTGAAGGGAATGCTGACACTGATTGGTCAGAGAGGTGTTTGCCTTCATTTAGAAACCTGAAAAATCTCTGTTTCTTCAAAACCTGAACAGCTCTGAACTGTAACAGTTTTCTGGCCTTCATCAGCTTCAAGAAATACTTTGCAGGGTTCATGTTCTCTAAAGTTTAAGACATAACAGTTGTTTTTCCAGCAATGTAACTGAAATAAAAATCATAGTGAGTTTAAACTAAAATAGGTGCTGATTTTATTGAAGTTTTTCTCCAGTGGATTAAGTCACTGATATTTGGCAAGCTTTTGAGATTCTTGCGTTCTTGTTATGCTCTTAAATTGGCCTTCCTAGTTGTTCACAGGGAGTGTACCAAATGAGTATAGCTGACCAAGTCAAGTCTTTGCTTACTGCAGGATTTGGTCATGACTTTTTATGATGATCAGTACATGTGAAAAATACTGTAGCTGCTGTCTGCTTTCTCACTATAGCAGTGTGTGTATGTTTGGGGTTTTGTTTGTTTGAGGGGGGTTTATTAGTTTGTTCGAGGGGGGTTTATTAGTTTGTTCTTGTTTAAAGATATGGAAGTACTGGTTCAGGGATTCCACTTACGTGCACACATATACATGTGTAAGATATTCAGTGTATTTCTGTATTTATAGGGGTTTGGGTTTATTTTCTTTCTTTTTAGCGGATATAGCTCAGAGATACAGGATAAGCAAATACCCAACCTTGAAACTCTTCCGGAATGGAATGATGATGAAGAGAGAATACAGGGGCCAGAGATCTGTGACAGCAATAGCAGATTATATAAGGCAGCAGAAGAGTAATCCTATTCGGGAGGTCCAGGATATGGAGGAAATTAGTTCTCTTGATGTAAGTCTTACCATTTTACTCCTTCTAAATATATATTTTACTTTCTTTTTTACTGTTGAAGTGGTGAAATACAGTGTATTGGAAGTATATATTTACTTTTTTTTTTTCCATTCAGAAATATCATGAGTGCTTTTTTTTAAGCTGAATGGAAAACTGGATCATTTCCAGTATTACAAATTATTCCAATGTAATCACTTTCAACTACATTTTGTTACAGTAACTTCACTACCAAATGAATTTATTTTACTTTTAATCATTTTAAAAGAATATGTTGTATTTAACAAGATGCTTCTAGTATTTCTCTCTGGAAAAATACTCAGAAGGATGCTTCTGAATATTGAAAAGGCAGAAAAGAAATTACTTCTACACTGTTATTGATTGTTGAATGAATGGCACCTCTGCATCTAACACCCTTAGGGAGTAATGATTTCTGGTAATTTGAGGTAAGTTATAATTTAACATTTGTTTTTACAGCGCAGCAGAAGAAATATTGTTGGATACTTTGAGCAAAAGGACAGTGACAATTACAGAACCTTTGAAAGAGTAGCAAATATTTTGCATGATGATTGCATATTCCTGTCTGCCTTTGGGTAAGTTTTAAAATTTGTTGATTGCATGACTTCATTAATGAAATTATGTTAATAAGTTGTTAATAATTGGACTTGTTTAATACTTTCTGTGTGGCATAACTGAAGAGATTAGACCTTAAACAGATAAATGCACAGAAAGGCTAGGAGGAGAAAACTCTTCCGAGCCTTAATGTCTGCTGTGAAACCCAGTTTTCTTTTTTTGCCTCATTTCTATTTTTTTCACTCTGTCAGTATGATATAAATGTACCTGGGAAGGTCTTACGGGGTAGTGCTGGACAATTGCGTCCCAAAAACCTACTACTTTGAAGGGACAGGAGAATAGGTAGGAAGAGTTAGGAAACATTTTGATAAAAATGTTATCAGCTTTGCAGACTGAGTAATTTCCCTTCTTTTTTTTTTTTTTTAGCCTCTTTTGTTTTTTAAATAAATTACAGTTTTTGTAGCTTTTTTCCTCTTTTTTATAGTGTTTTTTTTTTGCCTCCCCCTCTTATTTCCCCTTTTTTTTCCTGTAAAGAATAATTCAGTATTTACTTGCTCATTTCCTCTTGATGTCAGGGGAGAAGACCTTGTGTTGGGAGTGGGAGAAGTATTTGTAATATGCAGAAGTACATGTGGCTTTCCTTCAGTTCCTTGTTAGGTATTCTGTGACTGTGGAAGCAGCCTTGGCTGTGAGAGAACAATGTATTTATACACACATTTTGTAATTCTGTGGTCTGTAGGTCTGTCAGTCTTATCCCCTCAGATGTTTTCTGGTGTGTTTATCCATGCTTGTTCTCAGGGCAGCCAGTCTGAGTTGTTACTAGAATTTTAAATTACTTTTGTACCACTCTTATATGACTTTTCATTCCTTTCAAGAATGCTTTTAAAAAATCCTTAATAAGATAACAATGCTTTAATATTCTCTCTTCTGTTGTTTGAGTCTGTTCATCTTTGATTTAATGTTTGTCAACCTTGTATAACGAGAAATAGTCTCTCACCATTCAGTGTTAGCATTTGTTTGATGGACACCATTCTTGGGGTAGTTACTATGGGTTTTCTGGCCTTTTGTTTTTTCTCTAGGCATAAGTAATAAGCAAGCATAATGGAACAAATCAGAGTTTGATTATTTGCAACCTGGCCGTGCAACTTCAAACTGCAAGCTTGTCATTACTCTCTTCTGCAGACTCCCATTCCCTTTGGAGCCTGGAGCTGTCAGTGTTTGACAGCGCAGCCTTCCAGACGGTGACCTTGGAAGCTAAATGTTTTCACGTCTGAGTTGCTGTGGCTCTCTAGCTTCTTAAAAACTTATATGTGAAAAGGCTTCTGAGGGAGATGCTGGCTATATAGCAGTATTTTCCATTCAGATTATTTACAAATACGTGTATCAAAATGTTTCATGGGGAGCTGGCACTGGTGAATTGAACTCTTCTGACTGAGCATCCTAACAACCCCTGGGAGACACTTTTGGTTTTGCTATGGACAAAGTTCAACAGGTATCTAGTTTGGAAGATATACGGTAACATGAGCTATCATGTTCAGACTTCTAATAAGCTAAAATAAACTCAAAATGATCAGTTTAGTAGGAAAAAATTACATCAACATCTGTCAAGAGAGAGCTGTTCCCTGCTATGCCAAAATTATTCTGGCTTTAGGTAGATGGAATAGCATATTTTTAAACTGTATTAATGGTACTTACTTGCAAATCATTTTGATGCTTAGAATTATTCTTGAATCAACTGTTCCTTCCAGTTCTGTTAAGATCTGAGGTGACTGCAGAGCAAGATTAATGAGGGAAGGCTTGTAAGCAGGAGGAGATAGGAGAGATACTGATGAAGAGATTATTAGAGGTCATTAGGGACTGTAGTGGTGGGACAAGGGGTAACGGGTTCAAACTTAAACAAGGAAACTTCAGATTGGATATAAGGAGGAAGTTCTTTACTGTGAGGGTGGTGAGGCACTGGAATGAGTTGCCCAAGGGATTGTGAACACTCCATCCCTGGCAGTGTTCAAGGCCAGGTTGGACAGATCCTTGGGTGACATGGTTTAGTGGGAGGAGTCCCTGCCCATGGCAGAGGGGGTGGAACTAGATGATCTTAAGGTCCTTTCCAACCCTAACTATTCTATGATTCTGATTCTATGATTTTAAAAGTAGAACTGGAGAGGGGTAAGTGTTGGTAGACGTGGAAGAGAATGGCCTGTGCCATTGAGCTAGAGTATAGGAAGCCAAATGCGGAAAACCAAAGCCAACAGCAAAAAAATACTTTTTTTCTCTTAAGATGCTATGATGGATAACTCATGGAGGTAACTCGTGGAAGAGTGTGACTAATCTAGGAACTGTTTTAATTGCATATTAGCAAGAAAGTATGGGGCAGGAGCGTTGTGTGCTTCCAAGATGTTCACCTAAATTACCACTTCGAGAAGAGACAAAATGCAAGCTGAAGTGTTTCCAGTTTGGTAGTTGTTTTAAAAAGGTGTATCTTCAGCTTTTGGGATTTTCACATTGTGTCACCACTTTGAGTGGGGGAGACAGATCAGTCACAACTGCAGCTACTGATGTGGAGGACCTTTTGGGCTCCACCACAGGCTTACCCCTAGAGCATACGTTTCATTATGAATTACAATTAGTTTAACAAGCAGTGATTAGGCAGGTGGCTCTTATGTTGTCACTTTCTTCTTAAGCAGTGAAGGACTTTGACTTAAGCATTATGATGTCTCTTTTCTTGGCCCTCTAAATTGTTCAGACCCCTGGAAGATTTACCTCATCTTGCAGTGAGGTAAACTGCGATATTTTTACTTCTTTCTTACCTTTTCCCTTACATCTCTTAATCAGTCTTCACCAATGCTTATATTGAGTCTACAGAAGAGATACTGTAGTTGGAGAAGCTGGAGGTTGGCTAACTTTTCCCAGAGGTGGAAATGCTTTCTGTTAACCTATGCTAAAAGGAAAAGAAACACATAGTTCATTTTACTGCTTTGTGGCATATGCAGCCAGTCAGCTCTGTAACATGAGTTACATTAGAACAGCAGGGAATGGGAGAGGGCCGGCCCCTTTAGATGTCTGAAGGTGGCGAAAGGGTTTATTTTGGTTGAGATCTTTCTTCTGTCTCCTATTGGGTGCATAGGCTGTCCCCATTTGTTTGAATAAGAGATGATAATTTTGGGGGTACAACCTGGCAGCTTTCAGGGCACCGTGTTATGATTGGGATTAAGGAATTGCAAAATATTCCAGAGGCAGGAAAGGAATTTAATAAGGTGACACAGTGAACTGAATACCAAGGAGGAATTGCATGTGTTCTCAAGGTGCACACATACTGTATCATCAGTGGTCAGAAGATGCATGCTATGACTTGTGCTCTGTAGAGAGTTAAATGGGCAGTGTGGGCTTACTTGCTATCCATTTGCTCACTGCTTGTGCTGGTAGAGCACCTCAAAGCCCATCTTTATCAGGGTAGATAAGATGTAAATTTCCAGGGTAAACATGGCACAGGAAGAGTAAATGTAAACAAGAATCAACCTTTCTCTCCTTTTCTTCTTTAACAATAGGTATTTATATAGTATTTATATATTTTTTAATTTACATGATTATTCTTTTTCATATTACATGATTCTGTTAATTTCATTAACATTTTCCTCTGATGGTTTCTTACCCAAAAATGTCCCAACATTCATCACTTGCACTTTGATGCCTTTAGTCCACAATTCTAATCTTGGTGACTCCCTTAATGCCCTTTTATCTAGCCAGGCCAAGTTTCAGTGGAGTCACTTTGCAGTTTACTTTAAAGATCAAGGATTTTGAAGGAAAAGGAAAGAAGATAGCGAATTAAAATACGGTGTTTGGTATCTCAGTTATTTCATTTGTCTGTACCAAGACATGCTTACTGGTTGGTTTGTTGTAGGGCTATTTCAAAAGCAGAGAGATTTAGCGGAGACAATGTAATCTACAAGCCACCAGGGGTAAGTGTAACTATGTATTTTATTCTGCTTGTTGTCACTATTATGTATGAACGAATGGAGACTATATTCAGATAACTCGGTATGTTACTGCATCTCAAATCTTAATTTTGTTTCATCACTAAGTAGTGTGAGGAATAGGATCATAGAAACTAGTGTTTCTAAGTCTATGAAAAAGGTCTTCATTTCATTTGTTGACAGTTAAATGCACAAAACCTGTCATTTTAAATGTCAATGTCCAGAAGTACTTTTTTTCCCCATAGAAACACGCTAAACTCATTATGTGTGTAGATACTTTGTGTTCTGTAAAAGTCGTAAAAATCTGTGAAGTTCATCAGCTGGTGCACTAAATGGTTTTCAAAGCAAGTGACAATTGCTAAGTATTTTTCTGACTGTCACTTGCCTGTCTTGCGTGTCTTAGCCCACGAGGGTTGAGACCTGTTCTCTTCATTTAAAAAAATGGAGTTAGTACCATTAACCATATGTTAACAAACTCTTTGTAAACATAATTCTACTTGGGGAAAAATGCAGTAGAGAAGAAAATCTGCAAGAACTGCTTTTTAGAAACATAATATCTGAAAATCTGCTCCCTTCTCAAATTTAATGTATGAAAAGAGTTGCTTGCAAATGAGAAATAGATTAAAAAAAAAAAGACCGGGGGAGGGGACTTTCAAACCTTTTTCTGCAAAACCAGAATTTATTAGGTTACCTAATTTATGTGGTGCTTCTGAATTGAGGTGTGCTTAATCACAGCCACAGCTTGCGAAGTCGTGCTTTGCTTCATGCTAACCAAAATTGTAATTACATTTAAAGATGGCAGCACTGAAATCAGAGTTCAAGTTGCTAGCAAATCAAGGAAAACTATTTATTCATTATCTCTTTGGCAAAGCAAGTGTGAAATACCAGTTTCAAGTAGAGAGATACTATTTCTCAATGAACAGAAGTTTTAATAGCCTAGTAATAGTCTAATAATAAAATTAGAAGCATTCTGAATTTGAAAACAAAGTATCTTTTCATTTCTTCTTAATTTGTTTTAAAAAGTGAAGCTGATTGCATAAATGATCACATAATATTTATTTTCCTGTTGCACTTCTGTGACATAGTTAATAGAAAGTCTGCATGCGCAAAGGTTGAATATTTGTATAAGATTGGCTTTCAGTATCTATACGGGCACTCTTACTTTGTTGGGTAGGTGGTAATCTTCTTTGAAGGTAGGAAAGTCATTTTTACTGTTTCTCAACCAGTATATTTTTCTCTTCAACAGGAGAATGCTCCAGATATGGTGTATTTAGGCTCATTAACCAATTTTGATTTGATTTATGCATGGACACAAGATAAATGTGTGCCACTTGTTCGAGAAATTACATTTGAAAATGGGGAGGTAAGAAATTTTTCTTTTGTTCTGTTTTTGGGGTTTCTTTCTCAAAACCAAATTATCTCTTTCAAGGTCCCTAATCCATGCCAAAGACCTGTCTACATGCTTTGCTTTTGGCAGAAAATATCTGTTAGGTAATGTCTTTTCATTCTTTCAGAGCTTTTTTGTTACACTTGAAACTCACCAGAGGCAGATTTGTAGTAGTTTTGTACACTCCCAAAGTAAGAGGTTATAGAGTGTGGACACTTAGATGCTGAGAATGTGTTTGTGTTGGAATGTATGTGTTTGTAAGCAAGTCCAGAGGGGGGCCACGAGGATTATAAGGGGGCTGGAGCACATCCCGTATGATGATAGCCTGAGAAAATTGAGACTGTTCAGCCTGGAGAAGAGAAGGCTGCATGGAGACCTTATAGCAGCCTTCAGTATCTGAAGGGGGCCTCCAAGGATGCTGAGTAGGGACTCTTCGTTAGGGGCTGTAGCGATACGACAAGGAGTAATGTGTTTAAACTTAAACAGGGGAAGTTCAGGTTGGATATAAGGAAGTTCTTTACTGTGACTGGAATGGGTTGCCCAAAGAAGTGGTGAATGCTTCATCCCTGGCAGTGTTCAAGGCCAGATTGGACAGAGTCTTGGGTGACATAGTTTAGTGGAAGGTGTCCCTGCCCATAGCAGGGGGTTGGAACTAGATGATCTGAAAGTCCTTTCCAACCCAAACCATTCTATGATTCTGTTCTATGATTCTATAAATATGTATGGGGGTGTTACACCTTGGGTAGAATGTATTATTCATCTAAAGTAAGTATATATTATCTATACAGTTGTTATGACTTAATGTTGAATTAAGATCCAGACATAAATGTTATTTAAGTGCTTTTGTGCCTATTATGACTGTTGTGGTTTAAGCCCAGCTGGTAACTCAAAGTCACACAGCCGTTAGCTCACTCCTCCTTTTCTTCCTCCCACTGCTCCCTGAGGGATGGGGAGGAGAATTGAAAGAATGTAACTCCCACGGGCTGAGATAAGAACAGTCCAGTAACTAAGGTATAACACAAACCACTGCTGCTACCACCAGCAATAATAATGGTAAGGGAAATAACAAGGGAAGAGAATACAACTGCTCACCACCCACTGACTGATACCCAGCTCGACCTGAGCAGTGATCTAGCTCTTCACATTAACTGCCCCCAGTTTATATAGTGGGCATGATGTGCTGTGGTATGGAATACCTCTTTAGGTAGTTTGGGTCAGGTGTCCTGTCTCTGCTTCCTCCTGGCTTCCCCTCTTCCCTGGCAGAGCATGAGGCTCAGAAAGTCCTTAGTCAGAGTAAACATTACTGAGCAGTAACTAAAATCATCGGTGTTATCAGCATTATTCTTAGGCTGAAAGTCCAAAACACAGCAGTGCACCAGCTGCTAAGAAGGAGAAAAATAACTGCTACTGCTGAACCCAGGACAATGACCTTGAAAAATGCTTCTCATCAGGGTGGAAAATGCCTGTGTCAGCATGTCCATGGCAGTTTGAAAGAGTGAAATAGTTGTTAACTATTGTTTTGTTATAATCAGATTTTAAAATTTAATGTTGAAGTTACCAGTAGAAAAAACAGTTCCAAAGCATTATCTAATAAGCATATGAAATGGTGGCTGAGCATCTATGGAATTGGCAGTCTTCTGGGAATTGTCATAAAAACCATGTGATTGGGGGGAGGGGGGTGGCAGCAGAGTGTCAGTCTGTGATTAAGCACTGGTACCTTCTTAATCTTTTTAGCTTCCCATGCTCTTTCCTTCACATTTCTTCTTTTAGCTGTAATTCATAAGATGGAATTTCAGATCTCGTTTTTAAATATTTCTTTCCTTGCTATCCTTATTTTCTTTCAAAGCTTTTCTGTTTTCTTTTGTAACTTACTCCTCTTTCATCTATTTCCAACTCCGTATTATAAATGTTTTTGTAAAAATAACCAACAGGAAAAAATCTTTAGAAAATTAGCAAGTTTGTAGTACCTCAGGAGGAGTATTTGTACATACCCATAGCATCTGCCAGAAACTCAGGTGAGGTACATAATTGATTGTAATGTGTTGTCCTCACTGGATTAAAAACCAGGGAATCAGTCATGATTCATTCTCAGTTTGCACACTTTTTCATCCTGAGCCTTCAGTGTTTGTAACGCTGCTGTCCTGGGCACACAGAACGCATCAGGATACTCAACACAGACGATGCATGAAGTGGTTTTAAGTACATCTTCTAATCAACCCCGCCAATTTTTATTGGAAGGTTGTGTTCTTTGAACAATTTTAGTTCTTCATTTGCATCTCAATATCTTAACGATGCCACATGTCAACACCTTTAGCAGCGTGCAGTGGATTTTGAGTGTACTTTTCCCATGGTGAAATTGGATTCTGAGCCCTGGAAGCCAAGGTTCATCAGTGGCATTGTGTTGTGGTTTTTCTGGTTGTTCTCCCAACCCTCGATTCCTGTTATTTGGGTGGATATTTACAACTCCAATGTGAGGATTTGCCTAGCAACATTTGTTTAAAAATTTCAGTGCTGCCAGTACCCAAACAAAATTAAACATTCCAAAATTGAGGTACTTATGCCTGCTGAGACGGTACGGTACTTAAATGGGTTCTTAATGCATACTGCACAATATTACAGGATAAAAATATGAAGTGCTGTGTTTATGGCACTAGAATACTGTATAAATAAGACAGACAAAAATTTCTACCACAGACTTTAAATTCAATTATAAAATCAAAATTGGCTTCTGTAAACCGCAGGTAGGATTTTCACTCATTTGCTTTATTGTTTTCATTTTCTGTTAAGTGTCATGGACAGGCTAGCCAGGAAGATGCCTTATCTGAACAGTTCATCATTGTGACTGTAGACAATACGCAGTAGTTGAACACTGAAGCAAGGTCTTCTGCTTGAGAAGACTGTCCATTCATGAGACAGTCCCTTTACATGACAAGAAAAGGCTGTTGGGATCAGTAATATCATTCAGGAGAAATCACTGTTTAACCTGCAGTCAGACTGTTTTAGTTCCATGTTCTACAAATGCAGTGAACCATGTGGTCTAATGATGGTGCTGAACTGTAATTTTTTGAAAGGGTGAAAAGTTTCTCAAAGACATATGGAAGTGGGAAGCTCAGATCTAAGGAAAAATCTTTGGATATTCTAAGTGCCAAATGAGATGGTAGCTTTGGAGAGAGCAGCCCAAAGCAAATGAAATAGCTTTTCTACTTGCCACGGCCTGATCACTAAGATATGCTATGAAAGCTGAAATGGAAAAGCAAACAAAGGCAGGTACTTTATAGAAACCACTGAAGGCTGCAGTTAGGAAGGCTTTCAAGCCAGCTGTCCTGACACCCTGTTGGAGATACTTGATCTTGTGACTGTAGCTCACCAAAGTTGTACTTTCAGCTGCTTGCAAGCAAGAGGGGAAATTGGAGCTAGAATACCCAGCTCTGCCTGAGGGTTCTCCCTTTGGAAACGTACCTGCTGAAACGAGTGAGGAAACAGAGCCATGATCATAGTGATACAAAAGAGACTTTTTCCCATTCTCTGTTAGGAGAGGAGGCTGAGACCCAGGCAAATTCACGTGTGTAAAAATGAGAACGGGCACATATGAGTAGTGATTGGTTTAGGGATGGATTGGGAAGCGTGGATTTCATCAAGAGCGCTGAAGTTATGAGAGTCTTTGCAGTCTGCTGTTAAAAGACCAAGCTTCAACTTACCTGAAAGACTTCATTAAAGGGAGAATGACAGCCATTTCATGTACACTGTGTAACTGGCCGGCTCCTGGTAGAGATGAAAAGCATTTCTTCCAACTTACTGCATATAAAAAATAACTGAAGAATCTCTTCTGTTTGGTGGCAGAATGAATGAGTGCTATATTTATCAAAAAACATAGATTTTATTCTGACACAGGCTAGAATCAAAGAAATGGCAGCAGTTCTTACACCAGTGGTGCAAATGAAAGATAGGCAAGACTGTAGGCTTTGACTAGATGATGAATGATTGTTTCTTCAGTTGGGCTGTAGGGAGTTGAGCTGATATTCAAAGGTGCCTAAAAATCACTTCTGAAGCAAGCAAATGCATGTTGCTCATACTTTGTTTGAGAAACATCCTGAATAAATTATTCAGGGTGTTCCTGCATTTATCTGTCCCTGAAAAGAGATACTTAAAAAGCACTTGGGATGCAAGAATGCATTTATATGAGGAATTGAAGCTTGCCTGCCTAATAAAGGTTTTTGTTTCTTAATCAGTTGTTGTAATATACTATGCACTTAATGATTGTGTTACATGGATGACAAGTCAGGATGCACTTAATGCCAAAGAACAGCACTTGATTGTAACTGATGCAGCTGTCATTAGCTTTTTTATTTCCCTTTCTTTTTCTTTTTAGGATGGAGTTACTTAAAAATACGTATTCATTGTGTTATGCTAAGAAAACACCAACTTACTGCATGAACCAAGGACTGGGTCTAGAATACACCCTGAGCTTTTTATAGCATTTAATACTGTGCTGTTTAGGCTTTTTTGCTGGCTCTATGAATATGATGTGTTTTCTCAGAACTGGACTATTTCTTTTGAGCAAGTACTCCAGTGCAAGTGTATCCCTTACTGAAATGTGGATAATGAAATACCTTCATGTTTTGTCTGTTGATTATGACAGAGGAAGGAAACATGGTTAACTGTATAACCCTTAGATGAAGGGTCAGCAGTTAAGTCTTTAGTCCTGGGTTTTTTTCAGCTGTATTTAAAGTAGAGATCTCACTGAATTTGAAAATTGCTTGAATCACCTGCTTAAGTGCCCTTAACAAACAAGTTCTGTTGCTTATTTTCTGTGCAGGAACTGACAGAAGAAGGCCTTCCTTTTCTCATACTTTTCCATATGAAAGATGACTTGGAGAGTCTAGAGAAATTCCAACAGGAAGTTGCACGACAGTTAATAAGTGAAAAAGGTTTGTAGTAGCCCCTACTTCTTCTTCTTTTTACCAGTGTAACTTTTTTCAGGCCAACTCAGTAGAGTGGAAACAAAGGCCAAACAGAATCCTAGTTTTAAAGCTCTTGAGACCAAAGGGCTTTATGTACTTCAGACAGTGAGGACCAACTGCTCTGGAAATGATTAAAATAGGTACACAATTTGTTAGTAAGAAACTATTTCAGAAATCCTTCTTGTGTAAATGACTTAATGCAGTTTGAGAGGGCATTCAGCAAAACTTCAGTTTGGATTGTGGGCAAGACCACTTTAAGAAAGTCTGTTATTTTGGTGATGTTAGTCATTTCAATCTGTTTTCAGGTTTTGCGTGTTACATCTATCCAATATCCACCTGTGTAATAGTTATGAAAGTGATTAGGGTTTCAAAATGGTCATTAAAAAATAATCTTAACATGGATTTTTGTCTGCTCGCAATTTTAAGGTACAATAAACTTCCTCCATGCTGACTGTGATAAATTCAGGCACCCGCTTCTCCACATTCAGAAGACTCCAGCAGACTGCCCTGTTATTGCCATCGATAGCTTTAGGCACATGTATGTCTTCCCGGACTTCAGTGACTTGTCGTAAGTATTTTTCTTTGTGCATTTTAATTGGAAAAGAACAAAGGAAAAGACGTGCTCATGTTTTAATCAGTTCTATGGTAGGAAGAGGAATAAATCTGGGATAAGTAAGGCTGCCGATGTATGATTCAGTGTTAAAGCCTTCAAGCAATATGAATTGGTGTGAGGTCAAATGCAGTTGCATTGCTTTATGCAAGAAGAAAATCTCACATTTAATTTTTAGATGCTGCTCTTCCTTGATTTCAGAGTTTTTCTGTTTTCCACAGTAGTTCGGCATTTGGAGCCTGGCTTGGTGTTTTTAGTGATCTAGATACAGCAGTTAACTTTAAAAGGTTTAAAATACTATATAGAATGTTTAAGTGCTATGTTGTGCATTGATTATGTAAAATGCACCATGTAAGAATTCCCAGCCTGCTGATTTGGTTTTTCCTGCGGTGAAATTCCAGCCTTACTGCATTAGTCTAAACCTAGAAAGCTGGAAGAGAAATCCTTGTTGTGTGCGTTTCTGAAATTTCCAAGTGCAGGTTGGATCATTGGCATGTTATCTGGATAAAATAAGTGAGAGAAGCATCGGGGTGCTTAGATGAAATACCACTGTGATAATCCTCTTTACTTCAGTCTATTTCTTTATGTTGTACTGCGTTGGAAGCAGATGTTCTGTCTCACATGGCTCCATTGAGGAGTGAAGATGTGTAAATGTTATCTTCAGGGGCTTTCAGCATGAGACAAGCACTTTGTCTTCAGGTTTTGTGTTCAACTCCAGTTTCTGTCTCAAAGGAGGTACCTGCATATACGCTGCTTGCTAACTCATGGCTAGATGCCTAGGCTTTGCAATTTGAGTTTCTGCCCATTCATACTTCCAAAAACTCAGGGTATTTCATTTTTGTCAAAGCCAAGGATTTGAAGCTTAGACTTAGCATGCAATGTGAATGTAACCCCATGTCTAATTCTGCCATTGCAGAAGACATTTCACTACCCAAAATGTTGATGTTTGGAAGGAGGGCTCAAACCTTGCTTCTCCCCATATTTATCCACAGGATTATTCTTAAAATGTGGTCTCCGATTTATCTCAAATAATGCTTTTCAACTGTCTAAAGCTATGGATGTTGAAACGCTGGTAGTGACTGTTTCTCTGTTTGGAAGAACATGTTTGCCACACATGGCCAGCACTTTAAAAAAAACCCCATAGAGGGATATTTGCATTTTTAAAGTACTCTTTATTGTCACTTTCAAAACAGCCTTAAAATAAGTGAGTATCTCTTGGGGTAATAGAGGTGTTTACTTCAGACTTTCATGCTACATTTCTTACACATCCTGTTTCTGTGAAGCACTTTCAGAATAAGAGCAGCTACTTGCTTGTTTTTATTCCAGTTGTTACATACAAATGCAGATGAAAGAGATGTCAGAGTTGCAGGCAGTTGCTTAATGAAGAAGTATCATTCTCCCCTAGTCCAGGAGATGGAGCTGATACTTAGAAATACCTAACAAACAGTTTGAAAACAAGGAGAGATTGGAGTGGGAGGTACCCTGGGGTGATATTCTTGTGTGCGTGTGTAGTTTGGGTTTTTGTTTTGGTGGTGTTTTGTTTGTTGGTTGTTTTGTTTTAGTAATAGGCAAAGTCTTAATTCTGAGACTTTCATCTACTTGCAATGATTTCTGCCACTATAGTATGTTTTCTGGACTCTTCCACAAACTGGCCCCATTTCGTAATGTCAGTGCTGCCACCAACCAACAGGATTTGGATATTGGACTTTGAGAACTGCCCACTAAAAGATTTCCTCTCCTTAGGGAGTCATGTTTTTGGAGAATAGCCACTTCATAGGCAAATGAGACCACCCCCCAGTATTTTGTCCTTATACTTTGGCCACCTGGCCCTACTCATTCTGCTGTTCCAGGTTGGAAGTGATAGCAGGGTTCAACAACAGATCAATTGTAGCTTCACAGTGGGAACTGGCTGAGCTACAAGAGGCTGTAGGCACTGAATGCCCTCACTGCATTTGGAGAGAAGGAGGGATTGGAGGAGAATGTATCCAGCAGTGTACCTGACCTAGAACAGGGCAGGAGCCCAAGGCAGAGCAGGGATTCTGCTGTCCCTACAACTAGGTTGGAATGAACTCCATTCTCTCCATCATTGCCAATTCCTGATCTTATGTAGGAAGGCAAGAGACCCCTCAAAATATCACTGTAATACTGTTTAGTTACAGATGTTGCTATAGTGATACCCTGTGACTCTGTGTTATACTACATTTTATCCATAGAGTTTTCTATGATCTGAAATGCTGCTGATAGCCCATCTGGCCACACTTTGTCCCTCTTTCCTAAATGTAATAATTGGTCTGATGAATGATTCCCTATAAAATCTGTCTCTTTGTACATCACCTTTTGATTGCATGCATAGTGCTCACATCATAGTTTTTAATCTCATCTTTAATACTTATTAGTTCAACTCTTCGTTTTAAGCTTTCTAGTCCATTTGACGTTTCACAAATAAAATTGGATGCTGTAGTTTAGCACTCTTGCTGTGGGTGACAGTAGATGATCTCAGATTAGATTTACATTGATATCCTCTTAGTGCTTATTGCTAGTGTATATGCAGTTGCTCAGGCACTAGAGAGCCTTTCAAAGATGTTTTGTCAATACTGCTACCCAACTGTCATTTGTATCTGTAAACTGTGCATTTGGAACCTGCTGTTCCCTCTTACATTATGGTTAGTGGGGAGCTGGAGTGAGTATACAATGAAGTTATCGGCTAGTACAACTCTGTGGGAGTTATCGGAAAGATGAAATACTTGCTGTGTTCTCGAGAGACAGTGGAAAGAAAAAAGCTGGTAGGATACCTTAACAAACCATTTAGCTTCCTGTCCTCTATTAATCACCTAAAAGTGGGCATAGTGCGCTAGATAAACAGAAGTTGGCTACTGTAAACAGTGCACTTTAAACCTTCTGTGTTTGGATTTAACTTGTAATAAATATGTGGGTATTTCTGTTGGATTTGTTCCAGAGTTCCAGGTAAACTGAAGCAATTTGTACTAGACTTGCATTCTGGAAAATTGCATAGAGAGTTTCATCATGGACCTGATCCAACTGATGTAGCACCCGGTCAGGTAAGGTTACAACAAATACATTTAATTTGGCCATTTAATTAAGAACTTTTTTTACTCCTTGTCAGAGCTGTGCTTTCTAATGTGAGTGTACTTCTAACCTCACTCTTCTGAAAGAAAAATCTGTGTATAGAAGCATAACGTTGCCACTTCTGCTTGGCTCTTCCTTTAACTTCCTTGGGTTAAAAGCAGGGAGAGCATTAGGGGAAAGTGTGGTGCCTGTTTGCCTCGAATAAGGCAAGAGGTCAAGAACGTAAGAATACACATTTTTCTCCACTGAAACGGAAGATCTTGGGCTAGCTGACTGTTCTGAGTTCATAGAGCTGCTCTTATGTTCCCATGTGATTTCAGTGCAGAAACTGAGGATAGCTGCATTATTTCCCATGTGACACACTATGAGGGGTGCTTCTAAGGGGAAGCCTCAATTGATGGAATGTATTACATATTTACTTGTAGTCACCAATCCAAGCAGGAGGCAATTATTAGATCAGCAACAAAAGACTGATGAGCAGTAATCAGGATTGTTACTTCTATTAATGCAGTTAACCAGTGGCATTAATTGTGGTTACAGCTGCATCTGTCAGCTAGGATTCCTCACTGTTGTGCTAAAAGGTTGTCATGCTATACAATTACGTACCTAGAAGTCGCTCCTGGGATCTCTTCAGGAATGCAGCTTTCTCCAGACAAAACTCAGGAGCACCTCAGTGTTTAGTTTAATCCAAGAGGCAGAAAAGAAAGGACATTACCAGCCCCGATTCCCTCTGCTCTGCCCAGTCTTGTGTCTTGATCTTCTCAATATACCATTCAGCTCATACATTTGGTGTCATGCTGAGAAGTGCAAATGTAACAGCCTGTCAGGCAATCTTCTCATAACTCAGGCACTCTCTAAAGAAATAACTCATTTTAAGCACTTGTAAGCTATATGCTCTATTGTCTGGGGCTCCAAGAGCCACGTTAGTCCCAGAGGAGACCTGGTGCCATGATGTTGGGGTGCCTTGGGCTGTTCCAGAACCCATGAGTGGGGGACGGAAATGATTTATGGCTACAGGCCCATTTTCCGGGTCATTTGTGTGATAATCTGTGTTGCCCTGCTTGAAGTCAAAAGATTTAAAAGCATTTAAGCCCTGGAGGCTTGCCCTGGGCCAGGAGTATGACTGTTTTTGAATGTCATGACTGGCCCTGAAAACATGTGGGCTGAATTGTCTCGTAGTAATTCATTCAACTGGTAACTCGCTGTGTTTCTCAGGAATTCATGGAGCAACCAGAATTCAGACCAACTAAAGATGCAGAAATAGGGCTGGAGCCTGAGGCATAGGCCAGGCAGTTGATCCGACAGGCGTGCATAAGGATGAGCCACTAAAGGCAATTGTAATGTGGAGGAGGCTTGATCCGGGAGGTGGGAAGCCTGCCGAGTCCCTGGATCCTGCTGCCTATCTGGGCACAGGCTGGACGCCTAGAGCTGCAGACTTGTGCTTCTCTCCATCCTGCCTTGACAAATGCACACAAGACCAGGGATGTTCACTTCCTCATCTCCTTATGGCATCCTGCCATCTTGGTGGAAGATGTGTATCCATATGCGATGCAAACAGTAGCCTTCACTAAACTGGAGGCTGCTGTCTTAGGTCATCTCTGTCCCTTGAATTGCATCCTTGTTTGGTTTCTTTCTTCAGTTTCCATAGAAAAGTTCTAGAAGATGTCAGCAGTGATGTCACAGTGATGTTTGCCCTGGTGCATCTCAGAAGCAAGCACACAAACTTTCAAAGCAAGTGGTAGAGAGACTTAAAGATGCAGTGGGGTGCAGTTGAAAAACTTCTAAGTCACTTGTACAGAAACTTGTGTGATGGCCTTAACCTTTGGGATGTGCCAACAAGAGGAATATCCTCAACTGATGGTGCCTAATTAATGAATGTGTGTGTGTATATGTTCTACTTCCTTGGGACTTATAAAGTGTGCCTTCCAAAAAAACCCGAGTTGTGAGGCTGCTGGACACCATGTAGTCCCACAATTAATGCTAGAAGTTCATTTAATGGGGGTTACTGATTACTAAACTGACCCTAACAAGCAATTGTACCGTTTGCTCTGTTTTTCAGCCAATCCAGGATTTAGCAAGCAGCCCACCAGAGAGCTCATTCCAGAAACTTGCACCCAGTGAACATAGGTACACCTTATTGAGGGAAAAAGATGAACTTTAAAAAACTTGAAATAATCTTGCAAGCCTTTCAGACAGCAGCATTGACTTCTGTGTGGTGGAAATAGTAAACCTATATTTTCATAATTCTATGTGTATTTTTATTTTGAATAAACTGAAAAATAATTTTTTTTCTCCCCAGGCTTGTAAATACATTTGTTTGGTGGGTCACTCTGTACAGCATCTTTCAACCAGTACGCTCTTAATGCTATAGTAAAATAGCGGAGACCCAGCCAGACTCTTGATCTAACTCTGTTCTGTAAAACTTTTATAATCCAAATGAAGGTATCCTTGCCAGAGACATGCTGTTAACTTGCACTATCCCATTAAATAGGACTTTTGGGTTGTTTTCTGTGTAACCTTGGTAGTATGTGCTTCTTTCTTCTTCTTTTTCTTCTTCATGGTAACAGCTATCCTGGTAATCTATTTCTTTGTCACATTTTTCTCCAACTTAAGAGGGTCTTCTATTCTGGATACTTGGGAGGGGAATAAATTAAAGTTTTACAGAATCTTGTGTGGTGCTTTACTGGGTGTAAACGTCTAAGTTATTTAACAATTCTGACTGTTAAAATACCAGGCAAGGAAAGGAGAAGCTTTATGACAATGGCTGTGCTTGGAATGAAAGGGCTGTGTTGGCCCAAGTCCCCGGAATTACCAAGGTTGTTAATATTATCTACGCAGTTATGTTAGAAGCATAAGAATGTTGGAAACCCTTTAGAGTAGGGGTGGACTGGAATGCCATCTTAGTTTTGTCAGTCTTCAGTTAATCCCTGTATGTGTGTTAAGATTTGGTTGGTTTTGGTTTTTGTAATTTGGGTCCCTGCCTTCCTGGCAGATTTCCCAACCAACCATTGCACATTTTCCTGTTGTTCTTTTGGTCTGGCTTGTGCCTTATTTATTGCATATTATTTGAGTTCTGCTCAAGAAGGAATTACTATTGTGGGCTCTTCTGGTGTGCATAATACCAGAATATGGGCTTCTGTCTATGAATTTTCAGGCTGTTTGGTGAGATGAACATACAGAAACTGTAACATGGAAAAATATCTGTTAATTTGGTGTGCAATTTGGAGATGTAATTGGTTTTGTACAGTACACTTACTACAAAGAATGTAGGTCCGCGGCTTGTGCTCCCAACATTTATTGTCCTTAGAAGCAAGCTTGTCCTTTAGACAGGTGGACCACTGGGTTCATTTTTACTTCAGCAAGATAGATAACAGTTGAGGATTCCTTCTTCGTTTCAGCTAGATGCCACCTCTTCAGTTACTGACTTAAGACTGACCTGGTCTGGTGCAGCTGGAACGAAAGTGGATCCCAAGAGATCCTGCTGCACCAAGCCCCTGCAGCAACAGAACATGAGCTTTCTAGGGAGTGATTGAAGAGAGAGCTGCTAGGACCAGCCACCGAGCTACAGCTAACTGAGCAGTGCAGAATTGGTAGCTAAAACAGCATTCCAAGATTTTGTTTCCAGGTGTACTTATTTGCTAGTTTTGTGAATCTGCATTTTAGAGTGCACATTCGGTGCTTGAAAGCCATCTCTTCTTCTGGCCCATTCTCCATCTCACGCCAAATCAAATGTTTTTGGCAGCAGTCGTATACCACCTTCCAATTGGGGTATAAAGATGTGAGCAGGGTATGGTTTTAAGGCTGCCCCTTGTTATCTGCAGGGGGTGCTACAGAACAACTGGAGTTGTTCAGGCACCTGAGATTTGAGTCAATTCTTGCATGGTACCTACAAATACTCATTTTGCTCCTCTGAGGTTCCTGTTTTATCTTGGGATTCTTATTTATAAATGCTTTTGGTGGAAGAAGTTCAAACTTCTCTTTCTGGAGAGAGGTATGACTTCATCATATACCCAACAGTCCAGTGGCTGGTGCTTTTCAGCTAGACAGTGAAAGAGATGAACAACTTCCCCTGCCATTTCTTTAATTCAGGTTTGCTTTTTTGAGTGAGGACTTGTTCCCAGAGCTGCGGCATCCCAGCACTAGACAATAAGATGTAATAGTTTTATGACAGTTACACGCTGGAGTCATTTCACTGTGTATTTCTTGGGAGTTGGACTCTATTCTCCTGGGTTCTTGATGACCACTGACCTGGTTGTACATCTGGCAAGTGATTTTGTTATTTGCAAGCAGAAAGTTAACAGGTAAAGTCTAGGGCTGCTTGCCTAACATGATGCTGAAATAGGGCTTGAGCTTTTCAGTACCTGATGATACCAAGAATATGCCAAAAGAGCAAGTGTTTTAAATTGAGCCCTTGAGCTCTGATCAGCTGCATCAAAGGTTTTAACTATTTGGTGCTGAGCTAGCCATTCCCTTCAACACTTGTTAAGGCTTTCATGGGAAGTTGTCAAAAATGTAAGTCTTATCCCTGGGTGGAACAAACCCATTTTTAATTGAACTTAAGGAGTCCAGTTCTGAGCTAGCACATGTGCATGAGTTACTAGATGCATGCGACATTATAGGAATCTGTCTTCATTTCAGTCAGTGTAAATATTTCAATAGCTGAAGCATGTTTGGTAACTCAGTCTAGGATTCTTAGATCTTAGTAATGGAGGTATTTTAATAACGTTTGTAAAGGATTAATCTTTTAGGTGCTTACAAGAAATAAACCCCAATGTTCTCAGTAAATGCTACAACCAGTCTCATAGGCAGAAAGTTTTATTTGGGCTGAAAGAATCATGTATATCTTACATTTCTTCTAATGTACCTAGCACTTTAGCTGCTAGTTTGCTTACTCAGATATCCGTGTTTCTTCACATATGTAAATAACCCACCAGTTTTTAAAAATCAGAGCTTATTTAAGTGTCTCAAGTCTCTAGTGTGTACACAATGTTTTGAAGTTGCTTCCTTATAGATGCAAGGAGGAAGAATAGTTTTTATGCTGGATGTTTCACAAAATAAATGCATACCAAACTCAGTTTGTATAAGCTGCATCAGGAATTCAGGTTTAGGAATTCAGATTGTCTTGGCATTAGTCCAGTTGGGGGGAGAAGGTGGAGTCCACTATGTCTCTGCTGTGGCTGCTGTCATTTCACTGCACAAGGCTTTGAAGTGTACAGTAAGAAAGCAGACATAGCTTTTGAAAATCATACAAAGAATCAACCACAGTTTCTGATGAAGAATGCTTCTTAGTCATTTCCTTTAAATGCAGAAATGCCATACTAAAGGAATGAACAGACTTAGTATGAAGTTGTTACAGGCTCATTAAAAGCGTTTGCATACAAAGTCAATGCATTTAAAGAAAAGTGCTTTTTGCCTAACAGGAGCAAATGAGCTGACTGACTTGGGTCACGTTTTCCACTCCAGCTGATTTTACAGATGTAGGCACTGTGGCTTTAACATGCACTTCTGAGTGTGTTTGTGATTACTTGTGAAAACTATTCTTGCACACGTTGCTTCCCTGAGCCTCAAACCCACTTAAGAGAGACACTGCTCTGATGGCAATTTCAATCACATTTTAAAAGTAATACGGAAGAACTGTTCAGAAAAAGATATTTGTGCTGTAACTAACAGTTGCTTACAGTGTCTTCAGGCTCAAAACCCCTTCATCTGTCGTGAGGAGGAAGTTATTCCCAATGATGATATCAAAGTACTGGTTGCAAAAGTGAACTCTAGCTGTAGCATGCTTACTTTGACAGTGTTCCCTGTCAGGGAAGGCTTATCACTGACTTCAGTGTTTGTCTAATAAAACCAGACTCACGCAGAGCTTGGGATGAATTGAACAATCTAAAATCCTTAAAAAGCAGCTTCCCCACTTCAGTTTCTGTTCCCCAAACAGTAGCAGCAGTAGTGTGGGACCTGTGCTGAACTGTAGATTATGTGTCAGTAAAACCATGTTAACACTTCCATATTTAACAACGTAAGGTTCGGAAGCAAAAGGCTTCTTAAGTAGTAAAAGAAGGAGGGTAAGCACAACAGGCACCCACCATAAAAACCTAGCAAAAGCAGTATCACCATCTCACCCCACACAGGCTCCACAGCATGTTCCTTAAGGACAAGAAGCTACTCTACAGTGCAGGTGGAAGCACAGGTTTTGAAACTGAAGGGGATATAAGAGGTGTGACTCAGATCCACACAAGGATGGTTTACTTACTCTGTGGCTTACACAGCCATCCCCTGGGGCTGGCAGCTGACACTGGCACCACTTAAAGGGCCTTGATGCTGTTGCACCAGTCTGTGACCTGCTGCCTAATGCTGCCTGTGAGGGATAATGAAAACTACTGAGGGAGCAGGCCTGGCTGCAGCAGCCAGGGAAGCTTTATAGCTTTCTCACCACAGCACTGTTGTTAATGGGAGATGAGAAGCAAGGGCAACATCTAGCAGTAAGCGCTGCGTAAGTAAGGTGAGGCTTCAGGCTCAGAATGCCAGATCTCAGCCCTTCATCCTGTCTGGTGTCCTCAGGACAAGCCAAGGAGCTGAACAGTCATGGAAAATTATTATTCCCCAGCACGGTTGCTCCTTGGACTGATTAATTCTTAACTATACTTTAAACAAGATGAGTTCACAAATTAAAAGGTACTTGAAAAAGAAGAAAAGCTGCTTGTAATGCTGATGCGATTTGGCTGATGGAGGCAGATGTGGGATATACATAAGTTCTTTTCCACGTTGCTCACCCACCATTTTCACCTCTTCTTATGGCAGCTAATGCTTCCCTGTGCGTTACTGGAAGGCACAGGCAGTCATATCCTGTGGGTATACACAGGATGAGTTTGGGAATCCAGATAAATGAAAGTAAATTTAAAGTACTCTGACCATGAAGGATAGATGGAGCTTATTTCCTTTTCTTTGGAGCACTGCAGTAAAAGTTCCAGCTTTTGGGTGGCTCTCACAGGAAAGCAGTAGGGTTTTCCAGATATCTCTTGTATTGTTTGCAAGACACTTTGTGCAAATCTGGCATGAAGCACCCATTGCCAATCACTACAGCTGTGCACAGAGCTCACCTAAGGATTTCATAATGAAGAGTTAGCCATGTACTTTTCAAAGGACTGATGTTGCCACATCTGAAAAGAGAAATTCTGATGTTACTATTTCACCCCCCCCCCAAGTAACAGTACTGTTGTCAAAACCCACGCTGCTCAGCCTTGTATTTAAAGCGTAAGGCTGCAGGTCTGTCATTAGCGTGGCTACCACTCTTCTGTTCTAGTGATGAAGCTGTACTTCAGCTGGATTTTTTGGCACTTTGGTGAGAAAGCTCTGGACAGCTGGAAGAGGCTTGCTCCAGCATTTTTTGTTTTCTTCTCTGTATCAGTTTTCCACCTGTGAAACCCAAAATCCCACCACCAACTGCAGCTGCAATTCCTGCCACTTTGAAGCCTGCAAGGAGACCAATCGGACCCCCCACCACTCCACCAATAACTGCACCTGCCACAGGCAGAGCTGCCAGCTTGTATTTCGCAGCCTGTAAAGGGAGAGAAAAAAAGAGACAAACACAAAAGAGTTAGAATACTTGCCTGTGGTGGTGTGCATTTTCTCCTCATTGCTCTTGGCAATGACCTGAATGCTCAGTGATAAACTTCACAAATTAGTATTTCAAAAGAGATGATCAACTGTCCCACATGTATGACAACATACTAAAACCAAGTCAAAATTGAGCTGTCTTGTGTATGTACACAGGTGTGAACCGGGCCCTTCTACATGGATCTGACTGATGATGCACATATTGCAACAGGTTGTCCAGAGAAGTTGTTGCTGCTCTATCCCTGGCAGTATTCAAGGCCAGGTTGGACAGGGCGTGGAGGAACCTGCTCTAGTGGAAGGTGTCCCTGCCCATGGCAGGGGGTTGGAACTGAATGAGCTTTAAGGCCCCTTCCAACCCAAAGCATTTTATGATTTATTTCCTGGTCTCCATCATTAAATCAGATGAGAAGCTGAGCAAATGCTCAGACTTTTCAGTAACATGCCTGAATCTAGGTTTGTGGCTTATTTGCAACTATCACTGACATCTGCATAGAATGGGAGTGAAATTGCATGTTATCAGCCTGTAGTTTTACACTTGTTTGATTCTTATGAGCCAATGGCTGACTGTGCTCATCTTTGCGGAAAAAACAAAGTAGCATTAGAATGGCATAAAAAAAGCAAAAGAAAATTGTATTTGGTAGCCTGGATGTGATAGAAAATTACAAGAGAGATTGATTTATTTTTTTTCTCTGCTACCTGTGGGTCATTTCTTCCTTATTTCCTTAATTGCTGGCTCCCTCAGCATTCAAGACGGCAGATCAATTGAGTTAATACCAAGGATTGCTGAGAGGCAGAGTACCATTGATTCACCAGCAGGAGCAGATCCCTACCTTCCTCAAGTTTTTGGTTCCCTCTTCAACATTCACAGCAGCACTGTTGACATGGTCTTCAATCCTGTCAATCTTCTCCTGCTGAGCCTAGATGCAAAGGAATTATGAGTGAGGGAACCTGCTGAGAAGCAGCAGTGAGCCAATACACACCATTTTCATGCCTGTAATCAGGGCCCACAGCCGCTTTTCATCTGCTACACACCACAGCCATGCAGCCTTCATGGTGGTTCATTAATGGCATCTGATGAACTGTGCTGAAACTACAAACTACTTCAAAAATATCTTAACTATTAAGTAATAATATGAGGTGGGTATTATACAATGTGTTGCTGCAGTTAGAGGGGGGAAAACCCCAAACATATGATTTCCAAATCTTTTCTGTGAACAGATGAGCTCCCATTCCAAAAGGAAAACTAAAACCAACTAGCCTTTTTGCTTCCTGCTGAGTTTCATGTACCAACTCCAACATACAGAGCTGCACAAAGAAATCTAAATATGTGTTTATTTAGGACAGTATAAAATGCTGACTTAACTTTACAAATTGAGTAGTGACAGTACTGAAAATACACTTGATGTTGCTCTGCACTGTACTGTCTGAGTTTAAAAACACATTCCCTTTCTCCAAATGCAGTCAAATTCCCTTGCAGTCTCCCCTCAGAGAACAGTGGAGCAGTAGATAAAGGGGGTTTGTGGGTTGGTTTGTTCTTATTTTAATTTCAGCAGTACCTAGGCTGTTCCGTGTCACAAAATAACGAGATGGCTATGCTCAGCTTAAAAGAAAAAGCATTCTGAACTCTTTTCCCTCTTTTTAATGCAGAAACTGGTATCTTCCCCTACAATCCAGTCCACACACATCAGATGCTTGCTATTATATCGAATGACAGTAAGATGTAAAATCCAGAAAGTCTTGGGAACAGGAACTCCTCCTTTTCAGCTAAAACTGCTAACGTTTAGCCTACTGAGTAACAATTTCTGCAGCCCCTCTCCAGCCTAATGAATTGTACAGGGAGGGGGAAAGGAGCAGTGTTTGTATACGTGAAGCAGCACATACTCATCAGAAAGGCAAAAAACCAGTTTATCCCAACTAACCCAACAGTCAGAAGATTAAAGAACTCCACTGGGAGTAAGAATTGTGGATTTAAATTCCCCACGGCACAGGAAGAGCTAAACATTGGGAAGGCAGTGTGGATGATGAAGACCTTTTGGCAGCTTTGTGAGAGCACAGAAAGGACATGATGAGGGTGAGGGGAACTTCAGAATTTTCTAGTACTGATTAAGTGAGAAGTACCTGAGAAACTCCTGCCCTGTGCAGTGAAGGCTGTCAGCACCATTACAATTAGAAATGGTAACACCAAATGGGACCTGGGTACAAGTCTGCGGTCAGCCCTGTAGGGCTTCTGCTAAGGTTTAGCTTGTGTCCAAGGGCACTGGCTACAACATCAACAGGTGCTCCAGTGACGACAGCTTAGGCACAATTACCAGCACTACTGCTGAAATGGAAGACTCCATGTTGCCTCCTCATAAAACTATGACAGAGCCTGAATCAACAGGAGAGCCACAAATAAAACTTTTAGCAATGAGTCATTAATGTAGGGAAGGAGGAGCTGAGGGCTTAAACTAATGCTTTTGAACATTCCTCTTCTGTTGGCACTTGAAAATCAAAAGAAAACATTTCACCCTAATGCTAGGCAATTTGATGTCAACATTGATGTAAACACCTACAACTCTGGAAAGTATCTAATGTACCAGCATGGAAACTACAGGCGTATCTACCATAGGTCCCAAGTAGCAAAGACAGCACCTTTGTGCAGACACCTTGGCATGCTGAGGGGAAAACAGCTCTGCCTCTGCTGGCATTTTCCTGAAGTTCTTAATAGTGACTAGGATTTTGTAGTCCTGAATACTGGACTGAATAAATTCAGCAACTTCAGTTATTCTGCTATTCTGTCACTTTGACCAAGCGATACCAGCTCAGTCTGAGTTCAGACCATGGCACAAGTATTGCTCATCTTTCTTTAGCCCCATTGGGATTAGCCATTCACTGTCCTTTTGTACAAGACTCCATCTAGGATAGAATGCAGAATTAATACTTACGTTGACTAAGAGAGAGAAGTCAGTCACCAACTGGCTAAGCTCAATCAAGCCCTACAATTAAAAACACCCAAATGTTATTCTGCAATAAAAACAAGAGCATCAACTTGGCAGTAAGGGGTTCCAACATACCTCTTCTAAAGTTTCCCAGGACTCAGCTGCATTTTCTCGCTGAGGTATTTCAGGAAGGGGGGAGTAGATCTGGATTAAACTCTGGGAGCCATCCTTCACTTCTGTGTTATGTAAAGTTTCTGAATGAGAAACGTGAAACTTATAAATAAATGCACTGAATCAGAACGCAGGTGATGTGCAAAGTTTCTCACTCTTAGTGTTTCTCAAGAATACATTGATACTTAACCTAATTCAAGCCAAGTGACAGCCCTGAAAATGATCGTACACAGAGAAGTCTTACAGTAATAAACACTTTCTGAAAAGGAAGCTATTGCTGAAGAAATGGATTAATTCCTGTCAGCCCACTTTCACAATCAGTTCTGAGAATAACATTAAAATTATACTCCTGAATTCAAGGTCAGTTAATTTTTTATCATTCAAGATAAGAAAACTGAGCTTGGGACAGAAACCTTTCATTTACATTACAACACATAAAAACACTGTGCTTCCAAAACTGAACAGTTACTCATTCTATGATTATTATGCTACCAGTTTGATTTTCAGCCATTTGGGGCTAAAAGAAGCTAGAAGAAAAAGCTTTCAAAGTAAAAGCAGTGAAAACCAAGTAACACACTGCCCCAGCATTCAGTGCTGGATCCAGCTAGGTAACAGTGCTGTGAGGATGACAAACACTTGCCGCTCAGCAGTACAAAGGAGGTATTCTCAAATATCCTCCTTTCTAAATCACCTGGACTGAACGCAGAGGACATTAGGATGAAGCATGGTGGAAAAAAAGGGAAATGAAATGAGAGAGAGAGAGGTGGCATGGGGGTGAGCAGATACAATGAATAGACGCACACATACCTCCTCCAGTTAAGGAACCTGGTCTCAAGCCACTGTGGATGTAATGGACATGTGAGTGATTACAGACAAGATATTAAGTGGTAATAAAGAATAACAACAAACAAGTTTGGCTTGTCATAGCAAGGATTTGGGAACAGCTCGAGAGTATGAAAGGCAGACTGGAGAACGTATGTGTGTAAACAAAGAACGTGTTAATTTAGACAACTTCAATTTCTGAAGGAAAATGGCTGCTTTAGTAGGTCACCGATGTTTCCTTTCTTGGGAGAGCAGTATCAAGAGAAAGCTTAACCTGGGGAAGACTGGTTAGATATGTCAGCAATAATAAAGTGTAAATATTGTATTAAAATCCTTAGAAACAGTGAATGTGCCAAGGTACTGTAATAATATTCTATACCTGTTACTACAACAGATACGAACAATGGAAACCAAATAAAAATCATATTTATTTAAAAACCAGTAATAATGCATGCTTATTCGTGGAATTAATTTAAGATAAAATAAAAATGACACATTTTCATAACCATTTGTCCATTTCTGAACATCTTTATCCCAGTACCACAAAATACATTAAGGACCTAATCTTCCTAGTCTCAGATCAATACAAGTCTAACATCAATGAAGCTGATGTTCAGCTGTAACTACTAAATCAGAAGAGTAGCAGAGTAACAGCAATGGAGCAAGTGATTTGGGGTTTTATTTCGGGCTTGTTTTTCTTTCTAATTATATCTACCCCTTTTCCTTCAAGAATCTAAACATGGAAGGCCCTTCACCCCCTATGATCATCACCTGTTCTTCACAACGTATTTTTGATTTATAACATCAGATTAATTAATGTTATAGACTCAGTTCTAAAATGTTGCTTTTCCCTTTTCAGCAGAATAATTCACAGATCCAAATGCGTCCATTTTTGGAGAAACCAGTTCCGCTAAATGTTATGACACTTAACATGGGGGTTGAGTATTTTATTCCATTTTAAATCCTTCACAATCCTATTTCAAAATCAAGTTTCTTCTGCCAAGAAGAACGCACTCTTCCCCAGTCACTCGCATGCTAAGTTGCTTGAAATTAAAATACAATACAAAAGCAGGAAAAAAGCTCACTAAGCAAAATGGCCTCTTCACAAATTGTGTTCCCTACTCCAGTCTGTCCTTAACAATCTATGTTGACCTACTGTAGAAAAGCACATCCTCCAAAGCACGAAACTGATGCTGAAGTTTCTGCGTGACGCCCATTCAAGAGAACTGAAAACTCTTAAGTAGGTTTACACTGTTACTATTTCCTAATAATTAAAAATTAGTGAGGGAAAAAATCCGCAAGGAAATTCTTTACTCACTTCAAAATACTAAGGTAAAGAACAGGAAGGGTAAGAGAAGGTGAAGTCACACTTGGACTGAAAGCACGAAAGTAAGAAATGTATATTCACAAGTTCACGTTTTATCAGGTCTAACCAATTTTAATAGAACTAGAGAACGGAAGTAGCTCCAACGGTTCACTTACAGCATCTCCCCAGAAATGCAGTAATACAAAACACCTCTGCAGATTTCACAGAGCAGCATTGCACCTCATTACACTCAAGATAAAAATCTAATGCTCTGGAACATTCAATATGTTGCTTAAAAGATTTTAGTAATATCAAGAGTTGAGTCTCACCTTTTGTTAATATTTGTTTAAAATGTAATTAAATTCCATTTCTATTGGTCCTCAGCAGAGGGTGGTGAAGCGGGGAAGGGACTACATCATATCACTGACATGCCTTCTAAATGGGCGATTTGAATTTGTAAACTCCTTCCTTCTCTACCAGGTGGGAAGCAACATGCTACTAAGAATGGGCACACTGAAGCTCCTTTGATTAAGATCAGCAGCCAAGATTTGCTTTCAGGACTGCAGCCTGGAAGCAGAAAAGAACAGGCAATATATTGCACCTGTGTTAGCAATTCAACAGAGCTGCTTTCACGGGCAGGCAAACTTGAAGAAAAAATACCTGTTTAATTGCATTCACTTGTCTGCCTGTCCATGTATTCCACTTTAAATGGGGTAAATAATTTCCATATTCTTGAGCAGATGTACAGGAGTGTGTCATTCCAGTAATATTTTTCTGTTCTTCTCATCCCAATCTTTCTGATCTATTCCTTTTCTTTCAGAAGTACTGTCAGGTTCACTGTCCTCCATATGTTAATGGTGTTTCAGATTAAAAAAGCAGTCCTGTTCTTTGAAATTAAACTCTAGTTCCCATTCATGACCTATGTAATTATTAGAAAAGCAGTAAGCCGGGACAAGGCCTTTCCAATGAAATACTGGAATGTATTGAGAACAACTGCAGAATGTTACCAAAAGAAGAGACATTTTAAATTTAGTTCTCATCATAACAGAGAAGAGCTCACAAAGAGCCTGAAAGCAATGACAAATATTGATGAAGGGGGTCCCTGCAGCAGGGCTGCTCTGAATCTCTTCTCTGCCCAACCTGTAGCTGTGCCTGGCATTGCTCCCACACAGGTGTAAGACCTTGCACTTGGCATGGTTAAACTTCATCAGGTTGGCATCAGCCCACCTCGCAAGCGTGTCAAGGTCCCTCTGGATGGCATTCCTTCCCTCCAACCTATCAACCAAACCACACAGCTTGGTGTCATTGGCAAACTTGCTGAGGGTGCACTCAATCCCACTGTCCATGTCACTGACAAAGATGTTGAACAAGATCGGTCCCAACACCGATCCCTGAGGGACACCACTCGTTCCAGCTGGACATTGAGCCATTGAGCACAACTCTGCGTGCGGCCATCCAGCCAGTTCTTTATCCACCGAGTGGTCCACCTATCAAATTGATGTCTCTCCAATTTAGAGACAAGGATATCTTATTGGACAGCGTCGAACACATTGCACAAGTCCAGGTAGATGACATCAACTGCTCTACCCCTGTCCATCAGTTCCGTAGCCCCATCAGAGAAGGCCACCAAATTGGTCAAGCAGGATTTCCCCTTAGTGAAGCCATGCTGGCTGTCACCAACCACCTTGTTGTTTTTCATGTGCCTCAGCATGCCTTGCAGGAGAACCTGCTCCAAGATTTTGCCAGGCACAGAGGTGAGACTGACTGGGCTGTAGTTCCCCGGGTAATTTGTTTACTTCATTTATATCTGGTCAAATAAAAAGCAGACTAGATTCAACAATATACATATAATAGATAAATCAAATTCTCCTACCTCCTCCTACAGTTGCAGATCTTGTTAAAGAGGCATCCTCCTGTCCTTCAAGTTGCCTTTTAAGTTCTTCTGCAGACTGAGAATGGAGCTGCAGGAAGTCTTTTATGGCAAGTGAAGCTTCCTCTTTAACAGGATTTATCATTCTCTGCAGCAACAGGATGTCTTCCTGCCGGACTCGCAAACAGAGTTTCTCCATCTCTCTCATATTGGAGCGGAGTTGCTGTAACCATTTTAAAGAGTTATTTTGTAGCTTACTATGTAAGTGCACCAGACACTTTCAGTGGTTGGGAAGCAACTACATCTCAATATTTTTAAATATTCATTAAAAGTGCTAAGTTTGAATAAACTAAGACAAAAAAAACCCAACCCTCAAGACCCAGGTTTTAAGCAATCCCTGTGTTCTAGGTCATCTCTCCTCTACATCCCTTTCCTTTACCAGACTGCATTGTTTGATTGCAGCTCATTTGCCTGTCAAAGGTGTCCCCAAATGCTGTAAAAGCCCATGCCTCTGATAACACAGTGAATCCTCTCCTTGAATCCATCCTGGGTCTTCCAGACTGTTATCTTGTGTTTCCATGCTATTCCCTGGGTTTTTTTATGATGCTCTTGCAGAAGAGTCACTCTACAAAAGATAACACTGCTCTGCAGAGAAGGGATTTGTCCTCACTTAAGGCAGCTCAACCTGATGATGATCCCTTCCAAGTAAATGATCCTCCTTTTTCTTACTCCTCTTAAGGCAGATGACAGTCCTGTAGCCAACAGCGTTACTGAGTGAGACAGTGATTTAGTCACCTCAGTCAGAGCTCAACACTGTCCACAAAGGAAGGCATCTGCACTTCCAAGCGCTTCTCACTCGGATGTGCCACTATCTCATAACTGGTTACTAAGACTGCTGTATTTTTAGTATTTGCTGATGCTTGCGAGTTCTCTCAGTTCTCTGTCTATAACAAAACATAAATGGGAATGGCAGCTCCCAACACAGCAGCCCCTGAACAGTGCAGTGAGGCATCACCGGGGCATGCTGTTGAGTCCTTTTGGACTCCTTTCCATAAGAGAAACTAAGCAACCTGCCCCAGAAGAATAAGAACCAAAGATCAAGGAACAGATGTTACCTATTATCCTCTCTAGCAAACTAATTTATCCACAGATAAAGACAACTAAGACAACTTCAGGGACAAAGGATAAAGATTACCTTTCCCCTCTCCCCCCAATATTTGTATTCTTTTTCCAGAAGAAAGTCAAATATGTTTATTTAATTGGAATGTCAAATGTAATAAACCGGAAAGATTTCTTTAGTTACAAGAGTTTGGAGAAGATACAAACTATTTACAACTAGCAAGGAGAGTCTGTGTGCAGGCATCTCCTGTGAGATAAATTTCTGTCTACAGCCTAGGCTTTTAAAAATCTAAAAATGAACACAACTTCTCTTTTTCTACAAACGAAGAAATTTATAGTTTAAATTATACCACTTGGTGTTTTAGGACAGAGATTTCATCTTAGCGTAAAAAAAAAGACTGTAATAAAAATAATATTAATTGCATTACATTATAAGGTAATATAATAAATTATATTACTTCTTGCACTGTTTACCAGTTGGTTTGAGTATTCTTCTCACAACAGAACAAGAGAATGGATTGACATCAGTGAGTGGTTGGAAAAAGAAAGGTTTATCTTCAATAATACAAACCAGGTACAGGTAATGCCTTAGAATGGCAATGTTGCTTACCTGGAAAAGCAAGAACTATATACACTAGAATTATTTTTTTAACGTGTATAAAAATATAGTAGAAATATAATTAGAGAAAAAGAAAATTAATTCAACAACAAATTGAGATGATACTGCATGATACATATTTGGCAATCAAAGAAAGAACTACTGATTTGTGAAAATCATTTGTCAAATTACTAAGAGCATATTCTGTTGTATACTATGTACTACTCACCATTCTAGGCTGCACTGTTTAAGTCAAGTAAACCCACTGATTAACAATAAAGAAAAGAGGGAGATACAAAAAAATAAGATATTAAGCTGGACTAGAAACATGGTATCCAATACTTTTCCTCATACATTTCTCATCTTAATGTACTCTGCTCTTCCTGAATCTTCCTCCCATGGTCTGCCCAAAAGTACTGATAAAGGGAGAATGTCATCTCTAGCCCACACCATGCCGACCACATGCAAAAATTCCCAGTTTATAAAATATTGGAGTTTCACTTAAAAGACAAAATGGGACTATCTAGACACAACATTTCATTATCTATTTTGTGAGAATTATATGCAGGCGACTGAGTGAAGCTGATCCTGCTGTTTTGTTTCAGGAAACAGAATTATTATTATTATCCTGTCTTTGGCCATAATGGGAACAAAAAAAGACACACCAACAAAACCATGTTGTGAAACAGTAACAATAGCGAGTTCAGGATGAGCTAATAATGCTTTCAAAGCAGCTTCTTCAAATAAAAAAGGAAAATTTCCCAGTTGAAATTGAGTTAAAATGTAGCTCTGCTAGGGATCTGCACCACTGCAGCTGCAGCAATTACCAGTGTAGCCAACGTGCGAGTATAACAAAGACTGTTACTGTGCAGTGACCAACACAGCCAGCAACTTACTGCTGGAGATTGTAAAAACCCTGAGCAGAAGCTTCAAGAGATACTAACTACTCACCCTAGGAATGGCTCAATCTGATCCTAACTTTCACTCTTCATTGCTACCTTGCTGATCAAAGAGAAGTATTTGTGAGAAAGATGATGGAGAAATCAGATGAGATCTGATTAGATAATATATTGGATTTGGATTAGATGACCTTTGAAGGTCCCTTCCAACCCAAACTATTCTATGATACTGTATTTGCCTATCTGGTGAAATGTAATTTTAGTACCTCTTTCTTTGTGGTTTTGGCAAGAGGACTCTTGTTCCATTTACTGTCAGTGAAAAAGAAGCTAAACGGATTTAGCCTAGCAAGACAGCTAAGGCCTGCTGCGAGGAGACTCATCATGGGAGCTCACCAGGGTGTAACATGATAAATGTTATGGATATGCAAATGATTGTGACTTCATTTCATAATCATTTTAATGGGACAGAGTTTAATTTCTGGGTAGAGCATAAAAGTATATCACCTTCTCCCCAGCTGTTTCCACTTCTAAAATCAAGCTTAGTTAATGAGGAAGGCAATACAAAATTCTGTTTTCATTTAGTGGAATTCCTGAGTTTCAAACTCACCAAATTCAGCCCAAAAGACACAGATTTTTTCTTTATAATATTTGCAGTTTTCATGTGTTAACTTCCAAAACCAAGTAACAGTCTTTGTTTCAAACGGCTTTCTCACAAAAACTGTAGGAAAATAAAGCTGACGAAAACCCTGGAAGATCATTCCTTCAAAGCATGATCTGCCATCTCTATCTTATTTCTGACGGTTGTTCATCTAATCTGGTCTTAAAACGCTAGCTGAATCATGGTGATCATGCCACTATCACGCTCAGTCTCTGGTACTATAATTCTCTTTTTCTTCCTTCTTAGTTTATTTTCCAATAGTTTTCACTTTGAACTCTTTATGCTGAAATAATACATAGATGACTCAGAATCTGTCAAATTCAACAAATCAGTCCCTTTTTATCTCCTGTCTTCTGTGTGTTGATCACTATCAACTCTCCCTCCATGGTTTTACATTAAGATGTAAATAGCGCCTTCAAAGACACCCACCACCTTAGACCCTCTCAAATATAAATGTGATTTTTAAGAAAGTATTGAAGTAGCTTAGCTGTGCAAATGTAATGTTGCCTTCATCTACGCTCTCTAGACTTTGTTCAAAGTAATGTAATAAAGGATACATGTTACAAATTTCTTGGCGTAGGTCAAACAAACTCTTGAGTTTAAAGATATATTTACCCTACAGATAGCCACGGGCTGCAATAGTGAGCTGATTTTACATGACACTTCACTGATACCATAAACGATCTCCTGCAGCAAGAAACTCATCTACCCTGCTTCTCATGCTCTCCCCGTATATTTGCATAGGATTCCAGAAAGATACTTAATTTGAAGACTGCATAACTTTAAAGATGTTACAGAAAGCACGAGCCATACAACTAAGCTTTGAAGATTTATGCAAAAGAGAGCTGCCTGAAAACCATCTTCTACCTGTAAACCATTTTTAGCTGAAATGGAAATTGCAAAAGTGAAAAAGATAAAAAACAGATTACCATTTTTCAAGTAACTTTGCAGGTTGGAGCAACAGAGTGGAGAGACTGTCTGCCTGGGTACGTTTTGCAGAGCAGCCTACTTTTGCGGCCTGAACGTAGACTAATGCCAAATCATTCATCCACACTATTCTTTTTTTTGTTCAATGTCCTATATCCTCTCCAGTAACTGCAGCATTTTTCTTCCTCTCACTATGAATATGATCAGGTCAGACCCTAGGTGTTACAACAAAATCCTGCCATTTCATTGAAATGCGCTTAAATCTTGCAATAATTAACTAACTGTATGGTACAGTCAGCATCTATGTGGGCAAAGCCTAGAAAAATTGCATATTTATTCAGGCCCCAACATCTTAAGGAGACTATGGACCACCCCTAAAAATGGGAATCTACAAGAGCACATTTGTGAAAACTAATACATGGTATACAGAACAATTTTCTCAGTATTTCTGAAAGGGTCTCATCATGCTCTATGCAAAGATTTCCCTGGCTTCTTCTCTTTGTTTTTTAGCAGTCTTTAATGTGGCTCCAGTCACTACAAAAAAGAGGTATACATTTATGCTCATCTATACTTCCATTGTCATTTTGACCATCATCAAAAGTACAACAAAAGTAATTATTCTGGGTAAACTGAAAATTCAGAAAAAGGGCTAATTATGTGCACATGGATTAAATGTAGAGTGGCTGCGCATATATTTGTCTAAAACCTGTGGCGGATGCCTTGGGTCAATATTGACTTAGGGATTCCTAATGTATTTTTACAACATCTAATTTTGAGAGCAAAGTGTGTGCTGCAGAGAACATTTGGTATCACAATAATTAATCTGATTTCTTAGCAAACAAACAGATCACAAGTCCATTGGTAAACATTTAAACAGCTTACAGCAAACACATTCTACATGTCATATAATTTATTATCAAGTGCTCCAGACTCCTAACTATTTAATTAAAACAAAGAGCTAATCTACTCTTCTTCCATGGACCCAGATTCTTATTCTGATCTCTGGGTATCAGAATGTGAACCACTTTAAGGCATAACTTGTATCCAGATATAAAAAAAATAAGCATTAAGAAAATACAAGAAAATTTATTTGGGCTGAAAGTGAAAATGGCAGGCTTGAGGTTCAAAACAAATAGAAATGTTCCTAGCAACAAATATGAGGTTTTATTAGTAAAGCACTTAACATATTTTAAAACATCATCTTCAACATGACTACTTTTTCTCTAATTATTTATATATTTTTTCTTGCTAAACAGATGATTCTGATAATAAAGAGTTCCAACAGATGCATTTTGCACCACTCGGATGTGAAAATAGATTAGAGCACAGACACAAGCATTTGTAAGCAAACACACACTTACAACACCACACCTGTTGGAATGCCATTGTTTTAACAGGACTTCCACCTTTGGAAGACTCACTCTATATTAAGAATAAAATTGTACTCAAATTTCAAAGATACTTGGTGAAAAAATAAAAAACCCCAAACATTCAAACTTCCAAATAACAGAAATATCAAGTGGATTTCTTATATAACTTCCTAACATCTACACTAAAAAGTTCACTAGCACCTTCCATTCCTCAAAAAAGACACCCAACTCCAGTTCTGCCTCTTGTCTAATACAGTTGCTCAATCAGAATTAAGTTCTTTCTGAGGCTGGGGTTAGGGTTTTTTTACTTTCAGTCTGGTCTAGTTTCCCACAGGAGTTAGTAAGACATTGCAATAAACCCAGGAACTTACAGTATCAGAATTATGAAATACAGATGCAGCACAGGTCACAAAAGGTTTGTTCTAGTAACAAAGTCACGTTCCTCCTCCGAACGCCTGTGAAACCCACAAAAAATGCCTCTCCTGCTGTCCCCAGACTTTTGCCAGTACAGCATGCTATAACCACTCTTGCTATATCTGCTATATAATCACAGTTGCTATATCTGCACCTCAAACTTTACAGTGCAGATATGGTCTTTGTGGGGTTTTCTATTGATAATCTTCTTCAGCTGTGCGCCATTCAGCAGTGTGAAGGTTGATGCCTGGCATTAGCTTTTGCATTGTTTTCATCAACACCTGCATTTTTTTAGAAAAGGAGGTAAGATTCCCAGGATGCTCTGTTATGGGTGACTATGCATGAAGTCACTGGGATGATGCCATGTTGACAAATGCATCTGGTATTTCTTCCTTTGATGATATTATGCATCTAAGAGATTTGCACACCAAAGCAGTAGCCCAGATGTCATGTGGTTAGTCTAAAACTATGCTTTAAAATTAACAGCATTCCCTATTGCAGTTCTTGTCTTCTAATTTAATAATGTAAGAGGATAGTTTCAAAAGACCAGTCTCCAAACTTTTGTTTATTCAAGAATCCTGAAACATTTCTGACTGTATTTGCCTGAAAGGACACAATGAGGAAATCCCTACCTTTCAAGTGAAGTAATGCAGCACCATGTACTTGTCAAATCCAGCTGCCAAATATCTCTGTGAAGATCCATCCCTGAGGCAACCAGTACTATCTATGTGATTTAGTTCCATTAATCTCACAAGTAATTTTAATACCCTTACCTGAACAGTTCGTCCTGCGTTAATGTGCTCTTCGTGCAATCTGTCCCAGAGCCGGCATCTCTGATACTAAAATAAAGGAAAAACACTCCATATAATAGCTATCTTTACCAACCGCCTATGCAGAAAAAAGGAACCTTTAATAAATAATCACTTTAATTTTCCAAGATTGACAGTAAAGAAGCTGAATCATAGGCATTTCCACTGCAAAATTAGAGAGGTAAATGGCAATGTATGTTGTGGATAATTTTGTACAATGTATTTTACTGAATTGCAAATAACCAGGGTTTCAGCATCAGCTTTTAATAACAGGGACATATTGCAGCACCCTGATACTGCTGTGGGATAAATCACTTGGTGGTCAGTAAAACAAAGGGCAAAAGGTAGAAAAAGGAACAGAATAGTGGATAAGCAGCACAACAAGGTTTCTGATGGTGAGGCACTGGAATGGGTTGCCCAAAGAAGTGGTGAACACTCCATCCCTGGTGGTGTTCAAGGCCAGGTTGGACAGACCCTTGGGTGACACGGTTTAGTGTGAGGGGTTGCTGCCCATGGCAGGGGGGTTGGAACTAGATGATCTTAAGGTCTTTTCCAACCCTAACTATTCTATGATTCTATGATACTATTCATGAAGAAAATGGCATTCATTATGCAACACTACTGTCTCTATTTACACTTAACCATTCCTATATAGATGTAAACACAGTTAGGAGAGCCAGCAAGCCAGATGTGGCACCTGCATGAGGCTCTGCTAACTTCAACTATGCAGACAGCACTTTCCACGGGACAGAGACCAGAGTAATTACTCCATTAGCAGAAAGAGAGTTCTGCAAAAACCCTGCTTATCATTAGAAATAAACCTTTCCATCATCAAAATAAATCAATCCATTCTATTGCCAGTTGATATAAATAACACAGAGACATTATCATGAAAAAAAGTAGTAAAATAATGTAAGTAGAAGCCACGACTCTTGAATACGTGCTTAAACCATCAAAGACCGCATTTACTATTCTAGAAATTATTATTATTATGAATTGTTTAAAAACAAGACAAAATAGTTACCATGATCTGTAAGGTATTTTTACATAAAGTTTAATTCCTCATTTTCTTAAAATGCTTTGTTGCCAACAAAAAACTTTACCTACAGCCTACATTTTTCCTTAATTCTGTTCATCATTTTAGAGGCCACTGCAATAAGGATCACAAGTTACTCAGCTTTCTAAAAGACAATGAGAAATCTGAAGTTACTTCTTATTTTCAGAGAAAAAAAGTCCTTTGACGTTAGGATTTTGGTTGTGCTATGGAAAAGTTTTACTGTTCAATGAAGTCATATCCAAGTGATTTTTCTACAACATTATCAGACTCTGCATTAATTATTATGCCATTAAAATTACTGCCATTGTTCTTTAAAATAAAATGGACAAAAAATCTGTATCAGCATTAGGTCTTCTAATTCTGCAATACCTGAAAGTGTAATGAAACAGGAATTTCTGAGTGTGGAACAGAAGAGGTTTGGGGAAAAGCTACCTTTTCAATTTCAACTGACTATTATATTGTCCACATACCAAGTAATAAAGAAACCTGTTTTCCAGTTAAGAACAAGAAGAATTTAAACCTTTACTGCTATTTATAATTTCTACTAGAAATGCTCAGCACATTTATGTGCTTTATATATTTAGAAGTTTTATTACTTTTTAAAATTCCTAGTATGCTAGTGATGACCTCAGAGAATCCAATGACTTAGTACACCCAGAGCACTGACATTTATGTGGCCAGATAATTCCTCCTTGTTGACTTCTTTTTGTCATCCAACACACAGCAGGCCATACTTCTATGCAATGTTCACCCTGTGGGACTCAGATAGCAAACCTTGAGAAGAGATGGTATTGGCATTATTTATCATTAACAAGTACAGGTAAAACTAAGGGAGGTCCATGAAGTAAAATCGCCTATGGAATCTGAACCTGTTAGAGCAGGTCCAGAGAATGGCCACAAAAATGATCAGAGGCTGGAACACCTCTCCTGTCAAGAAAAGCTGAGAGACTTGGGGTTGTTCAGCCTGGAGAAGAGAAGGCTCTCGGGAGACCTTATTGCAGCCTTTCAATGTATAAAAGGGGCTTAGAAGAAAGATTCTTTTTACTAAGGCCTGTAGTGATAGGAGAAGGGGCAACGCTTTTAAACTGAAAAAGGGTAAGTTTAGATTGGACATGAGAGATTTTTTTTTATGATGAGGGTGGTCAGGTACTGGCATAGGTTGCCCAGAGGAGTTGTGGCTTCCCCATCCCTGGCAGTGTTCAAGGCCAAGTTGTATGGGGCTCTGAGCAACCTGGTCTAGTGGAAGGTGTCCCTGCCCATGGCAGGGGGGCTGGACTAGATGGTCTTTAAAGGTATCTTCCAACCCAACAACTGTGGTTCCAAGATCCTTTGATATTTAATCATAATTGTGCTACAGCCAAATATTCCACATCAGAAATACAAAACCTAAGGTTACCCCTAGATGCCCAATCTATTTTCCTCTTTGTCCCATTCTCTTTTGAGAGGTCTGTTTAAAAAGAAACCTTCATGCTTATGCTTTGGATCCCTTCCATTTCTCCTTGAAAGTATCCGGTGTACAGAACTCACAGCTTTTCATAAAATCCTCTGCATTAATATCTGTCGCAGGTAAAGCTCACCTGCATTTCTAAAAGCTCTACAATAAATGTCTTTTCTGAATGTATTCACTCTGGTGAAGACTGCAGTAAGATTCAGATATCTTAATTTCTCATTTTGTGTCACTTTTACATATCTTCCCACCACAACAATGGTCCCCAGACAAAGATAAAAGGTATTTTGGACAACATCCTTTAACCATGGCATAATCACAGGAAATGAAGTTACTGAAAGCAACAGAGATAAGGATGCCATGTCTTAAAGTACTTTTTTTTAAGATTGTTGTATGTCTCCAAAGAAGTTTAGGGCAGCATGCCAAAACCCTTCCTTCCCGTAGTATGATGACAATTGCTTTCACCTAATGGAAGCTAACAAAGTTGTAGCTCTTTTGAATAAGCATGCATCTTATTCCCTTTTTGGGAGTGAAAGGCCATTCAATCCATGGAACGCGCTTTAGAAAACAAGAAACCCTTGGGGGAAACATGGAAAGAAAAAAAAAAACAAGTACAGAGAAATTATTTTTTGAAGGATGTAATTTTTAAGTCTTCTGAAACTGTTATACTCTCAAACTGTTGGACTCTCAAATAGTTGAGAAGCAATGACAATGGATTTATGGTAGCCAGTTCCTCTGAACAGGTGTACTCAAGGTCAAATTTCATTATATATTGATTTTATAGTTTCTTCAAACAGTGATTTAGTAGATTAATTGTTTGGACTATCGCTGGAACCAAAGGTTTAAATCAATATTCATGAAATGAGGTTACAGATATTGGCTTCATCATAAGTAAATAATGTTGCTGCTCTAAGCAATTTGACATAATTAGTGTTTTTTGCTTAAAAGTAGCCTGTAAAATAAACAGGATGAGATTTTACAAAATTATCCTTTAACCTCTGGGGATGTTTGGTTTACATGGCTGAAAGTTAATTTTACAAAAAGTATTTTAGAGAACACCATTTAAGGTACTGATGCTGACAGCTCAGTACTGTAACACAATTGCTACGGCTAAAATGCATGTAAAAGATAAAAAACACAAATCATCAAGGAAGCATTTCAACCAAACCATTGCTAGTGTTCTGCTAATCTAAAATTATCTAGAGACAGATTTCAAATTCCCATTGCCATATTTCAATACTTACTGTCTCATAAATCTACCAATAGAGTAAATTTTGGAATATTTATAGTTCTTCAAGACAGAAAACTATTTTAAAAAAGAAAAAAAAGTGATAGAAACTTTAAAATGTTAAGAAGATTACACTAAGTGTGGACTTCGTAAAAACCAGACATTTAGGTACTATTTTATACTCAAATGTATTACTTCTCATAAATGTTTGTGTCTTCTATTTTTTGTCAACACAGAGAAATTCTGAAGTCTTCAATACTGCTGAATACCTTCTGGTATAGTTACCAATTGTTTACTTACAGGTTTTATTCATTGTTACTTGCTCCTAATAATTCTAATAATTCTCTGAATTAATAATTCAAATACCAAACCTGCCAGGATTTACACTGTCTGGAGATACAGCAATTTTTAACAGTATTCTGAATTCAGAAAGAATTCAGAAAGACAAATCTATACTAAACTGTTGTTACCACTTCTTGTTTTCATAAAAGTGATCTAGAGGAAGCACCGTTGACACTTTAAGAACTATGTTTACAATTATTTACAGATTTTTCTGGTATGCAAATTTTATTATGTTGACTGAGCACATCATTCACATTGGTACCACCAAGAACCTGAAAATCTCATGATGCGTCCAAACTAGATACTTTTAGATTGCATCAAATTTACATTCAAAATATAAAATTCAACTATTCAGTAAAACATCTTGGTATTTGGTGTCACTGAGTACCACTACAGAAACACTACAGTCTCTACTGCCTATGATTAAACTCTGGCTAAGCATGAGTTTCTCTGACAATGCTTTAAATGAACTGTTAGATCATAGCTAACCTAAAGACTCATTTTATCCTGAGTGCTAATATTTTCCACATGTTCTTTAAGACACAGAAAACCATCCTTGCAATGATCTCCTTTTCTGTCAGCAAAACAGGAGCGCCTGACGCAAATGAGTTGCTGGGCCAATAAAGATTTCAGTTGTCCAACACGTGGCTGACTTAAATGGACATATTTCGCCCCTTTCCTGGCACCATGGCAACACTATCTGGCTAGATACAGCTTTCATCATTCTTTGTCTAATTATGTAAAAGATTTCTAGCAGAATCAAAGAGTAACCACCAGGTTCTGCAAAACAGCAGTTCCCAAAATCATGTCTCACACTGGATGAGTACTAGACAGGGTAATAACTGATCATGTCTCCGTTACTCATTGCAACACCCAATGCCTTTTGAAGCTTCTTGATAAGGTGTTTATATAACATAAATGAGAGAGGTTTTATATACATGGACAATACTTAGCAAAGAATCTATGTGGCTGTACAAAGTTACACTACTGGGAAAAAAAAACAAGCAGTGTAACAGTTATATCTGTCCCCTCAGTTGTCTCCCCCTAATTACTACCTTACACACATCAAAAGCATTTCTTTACCTTCAATGTGCAATAAAACCATTTGTGTATCACTGATGTGCCCTGCTAATCACTTCCTACTCTGCACTGGCAGGTCAGCTCCCCCTCAACAGACTACCTTTTTCCAGTGACCATCAGTTTGTTCCTCTCAGGCAAGACAGTAGCTTTTTCTTATGCCATCCTTTTGTGGGTATTTATTGCTACATGCCTTTATTTCTGGATGCCTTCCTCAAGCCTGAAGAATGATATTCCTCACTGCTCCACACTCATTGATGCTGCTGGTGTTAACTGGATTGCTGCCCTGAAGATGCAATTTTAAATATCATTTTAACATAAGACAACTATGGACCAAACGCTTTACCTTTCTGCAACCAAGAAATCCCTCTTGGTGGGTCACAGCAAATGCATACTGCCTCCATGAGCAGTTGTGCAACTTCTGGTTAGAGAAAGAAGGGAACAACCTAGCTCCCAAGACTGCCTCTATTTGAACCAAACAGCTGGCATGGAAAAGCTGTTATTATGATGCTTTCCTCTAGGCTCCTGTGAATCCTGTCCTATTCCACATTATTCTTCACTAGTTGCCCTTATGGGCATAAACTAGATAGTCTGCTATCTCTATGGCTCCTGCTAGGTACGGGCCATGCATACTGAGAGACGTACACACTGTTTCCTGGAGGCTGCACACCCTTCCAGGGCTACTGTAGGTGTAATACTGACTCCTCTGTAGTCTGGCTACAATGCAAAGTAAGTCAATTAACTGCTCTTCGCGGAAAAAGCTGGAGAACAGAAAGCTGCTCCTGGCTACTACAGAACAGGGCTGCTGCAAATTGGCTGATTCCAATGCAAAAACACTGCTGAATCAGCTGGCATGTAGGTAATGTAATGAATTATACAAATATGCAATAATAAAAGAGTAAACAACATGCTGTGACTGAAAAAAAGAATTAGATCATCTCATTCAGAAGTTATTGCTTCAAGCAAAGAATAGACTTTTCAGTTGGTGAATATTGCAGTTCATATCCTTATTGTATCCTTAACCCTCACCAGGAAAGAGTCAAATGAGTATTTCCCACCATTAGACCTTGCAGCCCCAAGTCTTTCTCTCTCCCAGTTTAATTCTTGTCCCATGGTTAGACACCATTTCTGCACTTTCACCTTCCATCTGGGGTACTTACTCACAAGCTCCTCCCACCCAACTCTTTATCCTTTATTTACTTCAGTCAGGAAGAGTTTCTTCTTGCACACAAGTAAGTGAAAGTTAAGAGGATGAGACAGTGGGAACACAGAAAAATCATCTCCCTGTTTCCATTCTCAGATTCAGCACCAATCAAATTAGCAACTCCAGGAAGGAGTTCTGCTAATTTCTAAGCACAAGAGCATGCCTTGGTGTTGGGTAAATCTTTAGCAATCTTCAGCTGGTGGAATTCAACCAGTACCTACTGGGCACCTGCAAACCACTTGGGGTATTTAGAATCATACCTCTTGGCCAAAAAAGATTTTTAGAGGCACAGCAAAATCTACAGCCCAGACAAAGACGACGCCACAGAAACATCTCAAGTGCTCCAACACACATCAGTGTGTTCTTTGAAAAGAAATTAGCACTAAGTTATCAATCACTAACACTTAAACTAAGCATATCTCACTAAAAGAAATAGCTATCACTTGAACAACACATTATTTCCTACTGCATTCTCAGAAAAAATATACATGGATTTATTTTCCTCCTCCCACAACCCCAAACTACTTGAGGCAAAAAACCTGGCATGGAAAATCTCATCCAAAAGGTTACCCACTTACTGAAGTTACAGTAAAGTTATGGTAGAAGTTGTGAATGAATGACAGCAGCAAAATGCAAAACAGTTTCAACAGTATGCTATACACACCCTTCAGAGCATAACTTTTAGGAAATCCAAATCATGTTTACCTATTTTCTTCCACTTCCTTCCTTCACAAGGTGCTAAAAAAAGTAGATGGTTGTCCTACACCAACCGGATTTACATATACACTTGATTTTACACATTGTGAATAAGCCTAATCAAATTAATACCATGTAATGCTTTTCAGAATCATGTGCAGAACTGAACAGAACAACAGACACTCACTGTCACTGATTTTTCTGTGGTGGTTAAGTATAACCTTTTCTAAACAAATATGTCCTGTATGGTCATTTTGAAACTTCCATCACTATGTTGATATTATGACTGTGTGTTTCTGAACCACTCTCTTCCTGGTTTTTATGTGTGTAACCTGTTTTAGCAAATCCCTTACCACTTTCCTCAAAAAACCAATTTTTCTGTTTCCACAGGCTACATCTATACCAACAAACATGGACTGAAAATGTTTAAAGTCTGAAATCTGGTCATCTGTGCTGTTAAAATGTTAGAACTAACCCTGGCCATGACAAACAGCTCTCTCACAGAGAAAGTTCCTGAGAATAGCTAAGGACTTAGAACGGAACAGAGGCTATTTCCCATTAGCAGTGTGAAAGCAGAGACCTTGTCTTGCAGAATATGAGGATTAAATAATATGGACATTGGACATTTCATGCCAGATAACTGTCCTGGGCACATTTATTTTACCAGTACAGGCACTGCCACAGTCTAAGCAAGAATTTAACCTGGAAGCTGTCCTGGGTTCAGCTATAGCAGTAATTTTTCTCCTTCTTAGTAGCTGCTGCAGCGCTTTGTTTTTGAGTTTAGCCTGAGAACACTGATAACACCAATGTTTTGAGCTGTTGCTAAGTAATGTTTACTTCGATCAAGGACTTTTCAGTCTCATGCTCTGCAGTGAGGAGGGGCACAAGAAGCCGGGGGGTAACAGAGACAGGACACTTGACCCAAACTACCCAAAGGGATATTCCATACCCCAGCCCATATATAAACTAGACAGAGTTAACCGGAAGGGGCAGATCGCTGCTTGGATCAGGCTGGGTATCAGTCGGGGGATGGTGAGCAATTGCATTGTGCATCACCTGTGTTTATTGTTTTCTTTTCCTTTATCCCTTTTATGTTCTCTTCCCTTGTTATTTCCCTTATCATTATTATTGCTGGTAGCAGCAGTGGTTTGTGTTATACCTTAGTTACTGGGCTGTTCTTATCTCTACCAGTGGGAGTTACATTCTTTTGATTCTCCTCCCCATCCCTCCAGGAGCTGGGGGGAAGAAATGGAGGGGTGAGTGTGGAGGCTATGTGGTTCTGAGTTACTGGCTGGGTTTAAAACATGACAGAAGCTTATTCCGTTTCACTGCCAAGCGTGAGCAATTGTCAACAAGAAGCACATACACATGCTACAATTTTGATACATTTCTATTTCTATTTACTTTAATATTTAAATCTCCCTATTTCTTCCAATTCACTTTAAAAACATATTGGGAAAAAGACAGGTATACACAGTAAGCTACCAGAATAGTTGGCAGCAAATCATTGTGACTTAAAAATAAAGCAAGACGATTAGGCTGCTTTCCTTACAATAACTTTTTAACAGAAAATAGTAATGTTTCTCACTCTGTAGACTGACTAGTTACTATAAACATACACGCCTTTGTATACACTAAATTACCAGACAATACAGGTTTCATTTTTAGCAAAATTTGAATTAAAGCATTTCATAATCAACTTCTCATTGAAATCTCTCTCTATAATCTTCCAGCATGACTGCTTCTATACTGTAAAAATAACTGCATTAGTAAAAAGTGAATACTAACCTTCTCAATGTTTATTTGGTGTTTTCTTAACCTTTCCAAATCTGTTGGAATTGCCACTTTAATGAATTTCTGAATGGCAGGTTCAATTCGACGGAGTTTAACTTTTTCGTCATCTTCAGACATCCTAAAAGCAGCTCTCAAGTCACCACTTGTTCAGTATACTTTCACCAAGGTAGAAAACCCTAAAAAATACATTAATTACAGGATTACAAAAATGTAGTAATTCAGCGTATTTTTTTAAAAGAAAGCCAAATAAGGTAAATCAGTCTTTGCAGTATCTGGACACTGTATTTGCATTTAAATGTATTATTTCCATTCATTTGCAGGTTTTGGGGATCATTTTCACATGAAACTTTACATTAACAAAAAAAGCTAATTAATTAAGGCAGACACAAACAAGCCTTTGGAAAAAACTTCAAATTAATTATTTTTCTCACATCTATCTATGGTGTGAAAGCACAGAGGGAGAGTGTTCAGGTTTTTCTGAGACGTGTGATTCCTGCAGGCAGAAAGAATTTGAAGGCAGACACCATCTGATTGGCACTAGGTCTTTGCTTGAACCCCTCAAAGTTCAGTCACAGCCCTCACTTGTAGGCTGGAAGGAGGATATGCACAAATCTCGCTTACCTTCAAAGCAGCCAAGGGGTAAGCATCTTCCATCAGGCCACTGAGAAAGCTGAAAGCACTTCTGGCAAAGGGAAGCTTTGTTTCCTGAGGAGAATAGGAAAACAATTCCAGATTACTCACCTTTCCCAACACAGCTGCGAATAAAACAATGTTGTATTTTTCTGAAGAACAGAATGCTAACAGAAGAGTCTTCTCCTTTATGAATCCCAGCCAACAAAAAGACTGAAAATTGTGGAGAACTGAGTATTTACTGAGAGTAGACCAAGTTAGGGGAAGTCAATCTTTAGGGTTTCACTGACATACCTTTTACTTTTTCAAAGCATCAGACAGAAACTATTTCATCAACTGACTTTCCAGTCATTGCTAAATCATCCCTGCTTCAAAACATAATTACATACTATCAAGCAGCCTTACAAATCCCATTCTAACCCAAAGCATTTAATATTAATAGTTCTTTATTCAGACCTTCAAGCAAACATGCAGTGGGTAGCCTCACATTTTTCACTATGTAAAAAGAACTTTAATCCCTTTGTGTTGATTTGCTCTTTCCACCATTCTAAAAAAAGTAGCTTACATGCAAGATGATAAAAAATACATTGGTTCTTCTACTACACCTTGGTCACTACAGTCCCTAACACTTTTGAAAGAGCCACTTGCATCTCACAATTGAACCCCATTCTCATCCTAGAACAGATTCTTTTTGCTATGAGCAAAAGATAAAAAGCATCATACTCCAAACTGCAGTACCTCCTCTTGGAGCACACATTTCATCTCCTGACAACTTATACACTAATCCACCAGTTTATGAGCTAAAATTAATCAAAAAATGGTTCCTTAAAGATATTGAGTAGCCATGTCTTGCTCTTCTTTAACACTGAATCATCTTGAACAAGCAATGACACAAATTCTTCAAACTTACCGCACGTGAACTCACAAAAACCCACAGCTCATTCTGTCTTTGAACAAACACAGCAGAGACTAAGCTAAGTCATCAGTTTGCCATGAATCTTTAATGACACCTAGAGATTGGTAAGAGACAAAAGTTACAGTTCAGATGACATATAACTGGACCACTGTGGAAGCAGAGTTAATCCGATAAACAGCCATGTCTTCAATAGGTGATCTGAGTAAGCAGCAATTTTAAATTCAAAGATTTGGCTGCATGCAGGACTCTGGATAGTCATTTTCTTCTACTTAAAAATTCCCAGACAGTAAACTACCTTTCATGACAATGTCTACAAACCTCTTTAAGGCACTGCTGCCTAAAATTCACTGCACAGTAAGAGTGAGAAACTAAGAAATAAATACAAAAACTTATATTCTCATCAGGTCTCCTGCTTCAAATTCTCTCAAACAGTACAGTAGCTTTTGTAACAAAAATTCTAAGCCATAGATTACCAGTAAGAAAATATGCAAGGTCTTACTTTTTAAAGTTCATATAATACGTAAATAAAATTAACATCACAAGTTTTTGTGACCAGATACAATTTCAAGGAAATCTAAGGTTTCTTGAATACTTTATTTGGTTTGTGTTTTCCTAAACATAACTTCAATTTCTAGAGCTATAATACCTGGCTTTTGAGTAATACAGAATAACATGACAGTTTAAGTTGAGAGGGATTTTCACAGGCCATTCAGTACAAACTGAATTAGATGTGCTTGCACAGGCCCTTGTCCAGTCAAGTTCTAACACCTCCATGGATGGATGCTCCACACACTCACTAGACCCTTCCTTCAGTGTTTGACTATTCTCCAGATTAAGAACAAACCCAAATCAAACCCAAAAATACCTTACTTGTAGCTAAACCACCATGTGCCCAGTGCCTCTCATCCCATTGTCACGCACCCCCAAGAGAAGCCTGGCTCTATACCTTCCACCCCACAGCAGTAAGATGTCCCCTTCCATCACTTTAAGGCTGAACAAATCCACCTCTCTGTTTCTCCTTGAATATCATGTATTCCAGCCCCCTAACTGCCTTGCTAGTCTCATAGGTGCCAAATGGAAGAGAAAAGTCAATTTGTCAACCTACTGTCCCTCAGCCACATTTACTAATACAGCCCATAATGCGGTTGTCCTTCTCTGCAATAATGCAGTCAGGCTCATGTTCAACATGTGGTCCACTACAATACACAGGTCCTTTTCTGCAAAGCTGCTCCCCATTAAGTCTTCCCACAGCCTGCTCCAGTCATCAGGCAATTCCATCCCAGCTGCAGCAGTTTCTTGTTGCCTTTGCTGGAATTTATGAATTTCCGATTAGCCCATTTCTCCATGCTGTCAAGATGCCTCTGAGTAGCAGCCCCGTCCAGATTATTAAACACTCCCCTCAAGCAAGTAAAAAAACCTCTTCGCAACTTTAGCTTAAGATGTCCTGTATTCAGCTGTCACAGTTATTTTTCTCCTTCCTAGTAGCTGGTGCAGTGCTGTGTTTTGGTTTTAGTCTGAGAACGATGCTGATAACATACCAATGTTTTAGTTGTTGCACAGTAGCACTTACCCTGATCAAGGACTTTTCAGTCTCATGCTCTGCCAGTGAGGAGCGGCACGGGAAGCTGGAAGTAGCAGAGACAGGACACCTGACCCAAACTAGCCAAAGGGATATTTCATACCACAGCACGTCATGCCCACTATATAAACCAGTGGGTGTCACCCGGAAGGCCCAGTTCGGTGCTCAGGTCAGGCTAGATATCGGTCGGCGGAGGGTGAGCAATTGCATTGTGCATCACTTCTGTTTGTTGTTTTCTTTCCCCTTCCCTTTTAATTTTATATTCTCTCCCCTTGTTATTTCCCTTATCATTGTTATTGGTGGTAGCAGCAGTGGTTTGTGTTATACCTTAGTTACTGGACTGTTCTTATCTTAACCCGTGGGAGTTACGTTCTTTCACCCCTCCAGGAGCGGTGGACGAAAAAGGTGGGGAGTGAGTGAGCAGCTGCATGATTCTGAGTTACCAGCTGGGCTTAAACCATGACAGTTCTTTTCAGCCCCCCAGTGAGGGGCATGAAGGGTTGAGATAATGACAGATCTGACCAGAGTGTATCTAATCGTATTTGTGATAAGCATTCCTTGTTTCAGATTAACAATCACTCATCACAATGTTGATTTATTCGCTCTCAGAGTTGCTGCACTTAATCTCAGAGTTTCAGCAGGCTGTACCTTACTTACAGCCAGCATTTGCTGTTTTAGTGTTTGTCAGTTTTGCGGCCTGAGCTAAGGTTAATGTTTCACTGTACTTTATGATAATGGCTTGTGATACAATAGAATTATTGATCATGAAACTGATCTGGTATGCATTCTCAGCGTGGCCATCACCTCTATACTTTGGGAGGCATGTAATGGAATTAATAATTGCACCTCTTTTTCCCCCACCCACAGCGGGCCAACCTATGAAGGAGATATTCTCCCACACCTTCCACTCGCCTACCAGGCTATTTACAATGGCATTTGAGAATTTTAAAGCTTTTGGATGGCCTCTGAGTACCCTTGAAACCTGCCTGCTGCTTGTGCTGGGGATCAGCATGTTGCTGTGTATGTTTTACCCATGGCCACACCACCCTGAGAACACCCGATCTTGTCCAATCTCGGAAGCTAAGCAGGGTCAGGCTCAGGTCTTGTCTACGGTTAAACAACTATCTAAGAATACCACCAAGAGATCTTCCTCGAGACTGGACAGTCATGAGTGGCAGGGTGCGTGGGATAGTATGGGCAAGCACTTAAGCCAGTTGGCCCCTCCAGTGCATTGGAACTTCACTGCTGAACAAGTGCAAAATCCAGAAAAATTAGTAAAACACTTAAACGAGGTGTGCTGTCGTCCTGGCAATACCAGAGAGGAACAAATCACTGCAACGTGCTGGGGCTTGGCCTATGCCTACAGAGCCCTGTACTGTAAGAAGCAGGAAAAAGATGTCTCTGGATCTGATGGCAAAGCAACAGACAACACGGCTGCTCCATCCCCAGCAATTAGCACAGCAGTCACTCCAACCCCACTGAAAGACATTGCAGCCACTCCAACCCCAGTAGAAGGCACTGCAGCTGAACCAAAGGACCAATCTGTGCCGGTATCAGTTGCCCCTATAATCAGGAGGAGATGCAAACAAAAAGCAACTCGTGTAGTGATGGAAGATGAAGACTTAATGCCATTACTAGAGGGGGCAGCATCTGAACAAGAGGAAGACGACGAGGAAGACGACGAGGAAGACGACGAGGAAGACGACGAGGAAGACGACGAGGAAGACGAGACTTCTCAATTCCCGTCACTGACTGAGTTGCAGTATATGCGAAAAGATTTCACCCGTCTTCCAGGTGAGCACATCATCACCTGGTTGCTCCGATGCTGGGACAACGGGGCTGACATCTACAAACTAGAAGGTATGGAAGCCAAAATGCTTGGAATACTTGCTAGGGAAGCAGGAATTGACAGAGCAATTGCAAAAGAGAAACGAGTTCTCAGCCTCTGGAGGCGGCTCTTGGCAGCTGTGAGGGAAAGGTATCCCTACGAGGATGATGTTCTATATCACCCAGGCAAGTGGGCCACCATAGAGAAAGGCCTCCAGTACCTGAGGGAATTAGCCATTCTAGAGGTGATCTATCATAGGCCAGATGCCAGGAATGCGTCCGTAGATCCAGATGAAGTCAAATGTACACGACCCGTGTGGCTGAAATTTACACGGAGTGCGCCACTATCATATGCCATCTCATTGGCACTGGTCTACTGGAGGGATGGAGAGGCACCAACAGTGGATGAAGTGTGTCGTCAATTAGGTAACTAAAAAAGTTAGATGAAACCATTTGTAGTTAACTGCCCTTGACTATATTCAGTGTGCAAGATATTTTGGAAAAACAAAGAAATTGTGGTATCTGGTCTTTTTAAAAGCTGATGGTACAGGCCTGTTAGAGGTTATCTTCTAAGTAAAATACTATCGACTTAATATTCCAAATTCATGCACCAAAGTTCCATTATATTTCAGTGACAGAAGTAACACTCATCCAGAAGAGATCAAGATGCAGATGCAGAATAATTTCCTGTCAACTGTGTTATTTAAAAAAGAAGACCTATCCAAAGCATACTTTAGCAATATTATCAAAGTATTAGGTAGTTATAAAAATTATCTATCTCTCCCTTCCTAATTATTTATGCTTTATGGAGACTGGCCCCAAACTGAAACTGCAATTGTGAAGTAAAATTAGCATATAAGAATGCCATTAACCTGACATTTGCACTTGATATGAAAATAATCTATGATTCTTACTACCCTTATCCAGTTTGTTCACCCCGTGTCCATGAAATTATTTAAATGTATTTTCCATAACGAATTAGTCCACATGCTCTTGTTAGTAAGCAACAGAGCAAAATAACATCAGGAGTTCCATCCACCATTTGGCCCTTTGCTTTAACAAATAAGTGGGTATGTAAAGCAAACAAAATTCTTCAAAAATAGATCACTTCCTCTTTCAGTGTTTGAAGGTCCAAACAGCCTGTATTATCTTATTTCATTGTTTAAAATGTCATATAATTCTAAGGGTTAAATGAATCTTAGGGCATCCAATTCCAAATGATGAACTGTGAATTTAATTCAGACCTAACACAAAGTCTCCACTTACTACATAGTGGTACAAAGAAAGCACATAGTCACAAAGTTGCAGTCCATCAAAACTTAAATTGTAGCTTGTTAGAAATGTCAGTAAATGCTGTTAATATATATCAAATGTAATGCTCATGAACTTCTGTTAAACTGCTGAGTGCTCTCCATTCAAATAAGGTGGGACAAATGCAGAATAAACCTGAAGAGTTGTGCTTGCCCAGGGAAATGCAATATAATACATATTTTTGGTTTCAATTCATTTAAGACACCTTAGACAAGCACTACCACTAGAAAAAGTACTTCCAACATAGATGCCTTGTTTTTAAGGGTTGTAACACAAAAAAGCTTTTTCCTTTTCTCCATGTAAATAAAATAAATCAGAATACGGGTGCTAGAATGTAGGCTTAGAATAGCTTTCTCACTAACATGTTGTGAAACACTTCTACTTAGAGTAGTACTGGCCCAAAAATTGCAGTGACTTAATATTTACTAGTGCTCACTTGGCTGAGGTCTGTAGTTAGTGAGGAACATGCTCCTGTGGCAAGCTACAGCCAAACTGTGCTTTGGGTCTGAATTACATCTTCCTCCTTTGGCTGTAAAAGGAACCAAAGGAAAACAGTTTTGTTAGGCTGAAATAAGGTGCTGTCACCGGCCCTAGCATGCTCACAAAGTGGCATGAAACTACTCAGTAGGATAAAGAGTTGTGCATGCCGGCTCAGAACCAGAAGTAGCAGCTGTAGGTAGCAGGCTGTGGCTCCTAGCAGATCTGTGCACTGGGGATCCCCTAGCAAGACAAAGTTGATCCAGCCAAGGCAGGAGCACACAACTGCACTTTCAGAAACCAGAGCATACCACAGGCATTTTGTGTTGGCATTACATGTTTAAACCAGCTGCAGGAGGGCAGAAAATACCTAATGACTGACAGGTCAACACTGTCTGAACAAACCTGAACCGGTGGAACGAGTACGTAGCAGCCTGACACCTGCAATAAGTGGCTGTAACACAGTTCAACCTGCCCTCAGAGCCCTACTAGCAATTCTTCTATATTACTGAATTATGCCCCTGGTCTCACTCCAGCAACCAGGTGGTTATGGAGGCCTACCCTGCCACCTGTCTCCCCCCTGAAAAGCAAAGAGTGTGTGCACAGAGTAGACACATAAGAATAATAAAGGTTTTAAGTCTCATATCAAGGCTTCAAGCGGACTGTGCTAGTTTCTTTTTCCTGACTTACGCTTTTAAAAGCTTGGGGAATGCCGGGCTAAACAACTCCTCACACTGTGCTTTTACTAAGAAGAAAGAACAACCCAAGCCGGTGTGTCAGGTTCTGGTTCGGGCCAGCCCTCCGGCGGCACCTCAGCCTGGGCCTCCCCATGATCAGACCGCCGCCCCCAGCCGCTCTCGGGGCACCCACACTGCCGGGACAGCCCCAGCCACCGCGCCGAGCTCACCGGCCCCGGGCACCCAGACGCCGGGCGGAGAAGACGCCGCCCTCACCGAGCAGGGCCGGGGAGCGGAGCGAACCCCCCACCCAGCGCCATACAGCCCTAGGCCGAGGGGCGCTGGCCACTCAACGCCATCAGGACCCGGCCGCGGCCCGCAAGGCCGAGGTGAGCTGGCGGCGGCCCCGCCGCGGCCCTTGCTGAGGGGCCGCAACCCGGGAAAGGAACTGGCGCTCCGCTCCCCACCACGGGCCGCGCTGTGGGTTCCTACCGGCCGCCCACGAGCGCAGTAACCAAGGCCAGGGTACGTCGGTCGACCGCCAGGCCCCGGCCCCCCTCTCGCCTCCCCGACGCGAGAAGCGAAAGCGAAAGCAGCTGGGCCGCCGCCGGTGGCAGCCCGGCAGCCACCAAGCCCCGCTGCCCGCCCTGCCAGTTGCCCCCTCCCTCCGTTCCCTGCTGCTCCCGTCCACCCCGACCGACCGCGGCCCCTCACCGTGTGGCGGCAGCGGCCGAGACGAGGACCGCGGGACGCCGTGCGGTGCCGGCGCGCGGGGCTCCCCGTCAGTGGGTCCCGGCCCAGCCTCCGCCCGCCACACACAGACGCCGCGCTCGGGGCGCTTTGCCTCATGTTTATTTCCCTCCGTGACTCCTGATGCGGGGCGGGAAGGGGAGGAGGAAGAGGCTGACTTGGGCAGGGAGGGAGTACCTGGTGTCTGGGATAAGGGCTCTTCGGGAGTGGAAAGTTAGATTTCTTCTTCTAAAGAAGGGCCAAATGTTCCCACTACCGTTTAAAGAACTTCTCTTAAGGTCCCTGCTACCAACATTTTTGCTTGCCTTGACACATAACGTAGGCATACCAAATCGCCAGGTGGAACCCTGGGGATAAAGGGCGTTGATGTGTAAGGGACAAACGCTGACCAGCCCGTGGCAGTGAGGCTTCTTTCTGCCCTCACTAACCTTCAATGTTACTAACAGCAAGGGCCTGCACCTGAGCTCTGGGGCCCCCAACATAAGGACATGGACCTGCTTGAGCAAGTCCAGAGGAGGCCATGAAGATGATCAGAGGGCTGGAGCACCTCTCCTATGAAGACAGGCTGAGTGAGTTGGGCTTGTACAGCCTGGAGAAGGCTCTGAGGTGACTTTACAGCAGCCTTCCAATACCTAGAGGGGACGTACAGGAAATCTGGAGAAGGACCTTTTACAAAGACATGTAGCGATGGGACAAGGGGGAATGTATTTAAGCTGAAAGAAGGTAGAATTTAGGTTCTTGGAATACAGAAAGACAGAACCATTAGGGTTGGGAGGAACCTCTGGTGATCAGCTAGTCCAGCCCGCTGCACTATCTTCATAGTTCACAGTAAGTGATTCACCTGACAGTTCTGAAGAGAAGGAATTGTAACTGAAGATGTGTTAGAAGTTTGGTTTTTTGGATGGTGTTATTCTTGGCCTAGAAGTGACCCAGACAAAAATACTGAATCATTACTTTGCTGTTGTAAATAAAGACAAGGACAGATCTCTTAAACTCCTTTGAATTGCTTTGTAATATCTCTCTTGTAAAAGTACTCCTCTGAAGACAGTCAAAGTGGAGGTTGTACATTAAAGATAAAGCCTCAAAGCCACACCTGGAGCTTGAGGGGGGATGACTGCCATGAGTTAGGGCTAAAGAGGACCTGGACATCATGTTACATTTTCAGCTGCACATGAGCTTTCAGAGCAAAGCTTTTGCTAGCCATACTCTGGAGCAAAACCAGAGGAACATCAAATACAACTGGAATGGGTACTACCCCTGTTTATAGAACTAATAAAACCATTATCAAAATAATGCATTCAATGTTTGGGCACTTACACTTCAACAGGATGTTAAATACTGGGAAGAGTCCAGAAGAAAGTTATGAAAGGTGTGGAAAACAGGTGTTAATGTGAGATATTTTAAAAGCACAACCCAATGCAGGCGGAGAGGTATGTTTGCCATAAGCATACTAGTACTTGCCTGGGTTAGAGATTCTTGAGGATTAGAGGCAGTGTTGGCTTTCAGAAAATTACAAAAAAAGCAAAACTAAATATATATACATATATAAATATATACTAGAAATATGGCATATCTTAATTGGCTGTAGGATTAAATTGTGTATGAAACTGTTTTGAAACAGTACAGAATTTTCAGTTTATAAAATTGAAGGGTTTTTTTAAAGATATACTGTAGCTCAAGCATACACAGCTGCAATTTTGATGAAGAATACATTGGCAGAGGTTCTGTATGGTCTGATATGGAGGTGGTACCATCATGAGATTATGCTCAGTCTTTCTTTTCTTTAAACTTGATGATTCCAGAAGACTAAGAAGTCTACATACACAGCAGCAAAAGAAGGAATAGGATCTCAAGGATATTTCCCAAAAAGAAAGGGTTGGAGGGTTTATTTGAGTTCTAACAGGCAATATCTGAAGAGCTCCTGGCACATTTCATTGTGAACACAACGTTCATACATGACTGCCCAGTTCTACTGCCATTGCTTATGTGGTCTCCCAGACAACCCAGCAGTGACTTCAGTGAAGTCCAAATTTCCTCAAGGAAAAAATGACAATGCAAAATGCCATGTCACTCATGTAACAATCATCAAAGGAACAAGAGTTCCACCTTCAGGTCTGGGAAAATACTACCTCTGATGGCAAAAGATATCTCAGAAAAAAAAATTAATGCGTAGATGGAGTTTGACTTCCTGATTACAGACAGACTCAGACTTGTATTGCATATCTGTGATCAGTTTTGAGTGGTCTGTTATAGATCTGACCACTGGGTGTATCCTGTACCTTTATCAGAGAAACCGTTCTGTATCACCAATTAATATGTAGAAGAAAATCATGGGGAGTCCTAGAAAGGCAGAGAAATGTTGTACATCGACTAAGGAAGAGCTTGCAGCAGTTTCTTTTCCCACGTGAGGCCACTCATAGTTTTCAGATAAAGGGATTCAAGACCAGGATCCAGATGTGCCATTCACTGAACATGCGCAGCTCTCTCCTCAGCAATCTTTCCTTATACATGAGTCTCAAACAACTCATGCTGGGGTTGGTGTTTCAGTGAGAGTTGTTCAATAAACACAGAACTTCCCAGATACTTACATTATGTTCCAAAGATATATCTTTTTCCCACTAGAGCATTTACAAATTCTGTTGCCTTTTTCAATGCATTATTATTGCAGATACACTGATGTCACTGTCAAAAAGCTTGTGCTGGCAAGAACCGATAATAAAGTTTCCGTTGTGTCATGGAAAACAGCCATCACTCTGTTACAGTGAATATTGCTCTTTCTCACAGTCTTTCAGAAGCACAAAGCTCTTTGAAATGAAATCCCCTTCTAGCATACATCCCTGAAAAAAAAAGTTCCAACTCTTTCAGTAATTCTTGAGAGGTGTTTTGTGGAATACGTGGCAGTGTTTTCTGAACCTGTCTTCCTGATGAGAACAAAATACTGTGGGTTGGTTTGTGGGAAACTGTTTGCTATGGTGAATAAAAATTGTGCTGTAGTTTTTTATTGGGTGGACTTATGATCCAATGCCCTTTTAATGTACCTTGCTGCAAAACCAGCTCAGATTTGGCTGAGGATCATTTCTATAGTACTGCAGGAAGTAAGCCTCCCAAGTGGTAATAAAATAGAAGAGGTTTATTATACATTAACATATTTGCAGTAGCAGTAACACTGAATAGGGTGTAAAAGGAGATGAAGCAATTAGAGCAAAGCAGATTTTATTTTAAGAGAACACTTCCTCACTGGCTGCACTGGTTATTTGTGTCTTTTCCAGCATATTCACAAGTCTCACACTGTGACCTCGATGCACAAATGGTTAACAGTAGCTGCCATTGTTCTGCCCCTGCAACAGTGGTGCAGGAAAAGCTATACAGAGAGAATGGTAGATACAGAAACTATCTACAGCACCTGACCTGCAGTAGGACTTCCCTACTAACAAAAGCAGGGTGAAACAAGCATTGCTAGCTGGTGGGAGCTTGTGTTGCTGGAGCACGGGGAAGGTCCTTCTGTGGCAGTTTGCTTGGGGAGCCTTAGCTGTCCACTGCTGGCATAACTGAAGGAGGTAAAACATTAAAACAAGTGTGTCTGGGGTTGTGGCCCTACCTGGAAAATTCCCCATGACTGGAACTTCATCAAGATCCATGCTTTTCTTCTCCCAATGGCTTTTCATTCCCACTGGAGCTGAACAGGATTTCTCGCACTCAGAACTATTGATCAGCTTTCAGTATGTGCTGTAGCAGTGGTGTATCAGATATTTTCAGTTTCATTCGTAAGGTCACCTAAGCAGTTTTACTTTACTTCGGAAGAACGTTGAGCTAGCTTAGTTAAAAAGCTTCTAGTGGGACTGTCATTTGCCCACATTCTTCTCTTGTTACAGGACTAAAATACATGGGCATCACTTTAATATAAATCCCTCCAAGTTATTCTAACTAAAAAAAGCCCTTTTTCCATACAGGGCAGTTTTACCAGCTGAAGGAAACTGATCCATCTTTTTGTTTTTTTACACAAGGCCTTAGAAATTCTGTATCAAATCTTCGTGTCATTCAAGTCAATGGTAAGATTTCCATTAAACTTATCAGGGTGAGGATTTTGTTCTTTGTCCGGGTTCCAGTGCTTCCTGACACACAAAAATACAAGCTGTATTCAGGAGGAAAAAGAATAGAAGGTGGCGAATCAGCTGAACATTCATTTCTCCAGTTCATCCACCATACTTAACAGTAAACATTCCTTTTGTAAAATCATTCAGCCCTGAAAGAGGGATTCGCAATATCTTTTAATTGCAGACCAAAAGTATAATATTGTCAGCTTGCATTCATAGTTATTTTACATTAAAATGTTTTTAAAACCATTCTTAATTTTTCTCACTTAGTTAAGGAGGTGATTCTGGTTCTGCTGCTTCTCTAACACACACAGATCATGAGCCTGTTCAGTAAAAACTTTGGGGCATTTCAGAAACAAAATTTAGAATACTCACACTCATCTGGGGTGCTTTCTCACTGGCTTGATGTTATGACTCTACTTTTCAACTTTCTAGAGTTCTCTTTGCCTTCTCTTTTCCTCTTTAAGGGATAACTAGAAAGACACTGAAAAAAAGTTCCTTGTGCTGAGAGATGGGGCAAATAGACATGAAGATCTATATGCTGGCTAATTTGGGTTATGGAATATTTATTGGATATAGTTTTTCTGCAGATGAAAAGTTTATCAGACTCTTTCTGATTTAAAATTCATGTCATACTCCAAGATTTACATCAAGTTCATCAGGAATTTACCTGTGTGTTTAATGACCTATTAAAGCTACTCCTGGTTTAAACGCCATCTAACCTTGGATTGTTTCCAACAGTGGCCACAAGTGCACAGTGAGATTGGAGTAAGACTCAGACAAGCATATGTGCTAGTTCCTCCTTAATGTCTTCAACTTCTTTTTACACTGGGGGTTTCCTGAACCAGATGTGATTTGTTTCCTTAGTAACCCCAGTGGATCTCTCTTTCAGATGCTCACCTTAGAAAGTCTCCCTTAGAAAGAAGTAAAGCTCCTTTGGGCACAGAGTCCTTTGAGTTCTTTGGATCTTCACAGATCTGCTGCTGTCTGCTTAAAGAGACTGGCTCTTTTGACAGTTGATGGCTGTCCAACCTCTCCATGCTACTCATTAGTCTGTAGACTTCAGTTCTGGTCTACACTGTCTTTTTTTTCTGGCTCAACCACTCCTTGTGGGCAGTTTACTCCATAACATTGATCATCCCTGCTGTTATTCTTTGGGCCTTTTCCATTTCTGATACTTACTTATTTACTTATTTATTTAAATTATTAGCTGCACACAGTATTAATTTTGCAGGCAAAATGCAAATTTATATGATATTGTAATTGTATTTTCTGTTTTGTTGACTATTACTTTGCTAGCAGCTCCTAGTATTTTGTATGTTCTTCCTTCCCTCCTCTTTTTTTATTAATCATATCTGAGACATTTTCCTGCAAATGTCCATTATAACCCCAAAGTCTTGCTTTGAGTGGTAATGGCCAGCATAATTGTTGGCTACTTAGCTTAGGAACTGGCCATACAGTTACACTAGAAATGATTGAAGGCAACAAAATAATTGAGGCAGTTGTACAATGGAATATTTTCACTCGCAAGAAAGTTGCTCTTGCTAGAAGTAGTCAGGGTGAGTCAGAAGTGAAGAGGAAGAATGGCTGAGGTATAAATCAACATCTATTGCTAGAAAGCATCTGTCATTTCTGATATGTGGCAAGTGGTATGAAATTTTAAATGTGAAACTTTATCTTAGTAAGTCATAAAACATACTTTCTGAAGTCAGAGCCTTCTTTGGTCCTTTGCTGCTTTTTTTGTTTCTGTCTTACACATTTTCCAGTATCCATCAATTCCTTCATAGCTAGGGAACCCCTCATGACCTGGATCTTTACAGTGATGCTTGCTGGTATTATCTTGAAAAGTTTAAGTTGCTTCTGGCGGAATTCAGACCCTTTTCTCTGAAAAATGTAAAATGAGAAAAGGTAGTAACAGTTAACTCCTTCAATGTCTCCTGCTTCCTGCTAGGTCATAGATGTATCTAAGCCAGGCACGGAACTGCTGGCATAAGACAAATGGCTTAAGTTCACATTTCAAACTTGTTCCTTTCCTCCCTGCTAGACAGTTTTACTGCTGAGGTGTTCATCAGCACTCCTTGAAAAAAAACCTTGATGTTCTAGTGTCAAAGATGCAAAGCTGAAGGGGTGTCAGCTCCATTGTCAAGTCAGGTAGAACTTTTCACTGCCCCACAGGCAGTGTCGTGCATACACTAGAACTGTGCTCAAGTTCTGTAACAGTAGTGTGGAGATGCTGCATAAACAAATATGCGTCATCCAGAGACTTAATTCCACAGTAAGGATTGTTTTTATAAATAATGTTTGAATTCTATTTACTTTTAGAATGGCAGTAACACTGTGAAGCCCTGAAGTTCAGTCTTTAGAGATAAACCTACTTTAAAGTTTTGCCTCAGAGAAAGAAAGCCTCTAAAGCCTATTTTAGTTTTAAATGTAATTGAAAGTTGATTTTCTTGATGAGTACTTTGGGGTACATGTTCAGCTAGCTGTGTGGAGAATTAGCTGTGCAAGCACCATTACTGCTAATGCTACTACTAATTCCCTGCACATCACACTGAATATTTACGTCTTTGTTTAGTATTTAGATGAGCCATTAAAATACCAGTTTCCCACTGCTACAGTCATCTGTAATACAAAAAAAATTATTTAAAAAAATCCACAAATGTGGAAAAGACAGGTTTCAGTTAATGATGTTTAACGCTATTTAAAAAATAGCATTAAATTGTGACTAAAATGGCTTTATTTCTTGCCTTGGAAATAGTAGATTGGATTAATGTTCTGTGGGCATTGTGCCTGTAGATTGTTTCCTTGTGTGTGAAAGCTCTGAGTGTCTGAGAAGCTTAAGAGGGGCATTAGCTTAATGCTCAGGTGGTACGGAGTGTTATTTTAGCAGTTTTAAATCTGGTGGTAAATACTGACCACAGGGTGGATTTTGATCATTTATGAAGGGTTCTTTTCTGTATCAGCTGCAGAAAGGCAAAACACTGCGGAAAAAAACCCTTTAATTGGTGTGTGGCTGTGTTTGGCAACACACTTTGGTAGTAGAGTTTGACTGGATGTTGTTTTCAGTCTCCCTGATTACTTCATGCTGAGGGCCATCCCTCACTGGGCAGCAGTCCCATAGCGAATAGGACAGAGGTGATGAATACAAAATAGCTTTTATGAGACTCAAAAAGAAACCAAAACAACATTTCTATGGATTTAAGTGAAAAATCTGCTGTTTAGCATTCTTCTGCAAGTAGTAGATTAGGTTTCTTAGCTGTTTTTATAAATCGTAATCTTTAAGGTAGCTATGATTATTTTAGGGTTTTATTATGAATTTTATTGCTCCACTACTATACTTCTTACTGACTTGTTCAGTCTCTTGCTATGTCTGGAACAGAGCTATGGCTCGACAGGTGTAGCTGTCATCATTTTTCCAAGTGATACACCAAAATTTTGGAGGGAGAGGGGATCCAACACCTCAGGAGATCACCACTGTTACTCTCCTTCTTGATTCCTCTTGTAAAAATTAGCTTACCTTTGCTACTCTCTTTCACTTCTCAACATCAGGCCTGGGGTGTAAATTTGGAATCTATCAGTACTTTCACTTCTAATACTGGAAAATTCAGAGGTATAGCCAGGTATATATATGTTGTGGAGGGTTGCTATATGTGGGGGCTGACAAGAAGCAGTGCAGAAGAGATGCAGTGCTTGGATGAGAGCAGAATACACCTGAACAGTGAGACAAAAGGACTATAATGAAGGCAGGAGTGAGTCCAGATTCAATCTGTTTGTCTAGGAAGTCTAGCAGACACGTGGGAGGAAAACAGTTCAAAACCCAAGACAGGGTGAACATTGAAATTTTACACTGGTGTGTTTTTAATCTAATGCTATGTGACCTAAATTTCTGTCCTGGGGGATGTGACTCAGGGGGTTGTCCAACTAGTGTCTGACCCTCCTGAAGATGACTTTGAGCACCTGAGTGAATCAGATGAAAGTTTGCCTGGAATATAAAAGTGCCATGTATTTCTCAGGGCTGTTTCAGAGCTGATGACTAAAGAAATTTCCTGGAACCAGTTGAACCTCAGCCTTTCTGTTTGGGTTAATGGACTCACAGCAGAGCTTGATGTTCAAATGTTATGAACAAGATTCCTCCAGGCTACTTCAGGCTTCAGAACTTAAGCTACACATCCATCTGCCACTTCAGGACCATCTTCAAGATACATTTCAGGAGAACAATTTAGTCCTTCCAGGGCTCTGTCACTGCAGCTCTCTGCCCTCTATGACTTCCCTTCAAGGTGATAGGAGCACAAAGAGCTGACCCCCCAGTTGGCACTGTTCATGCAACACCCATTTCCAGCAGCAGAGGCTCTCCACTTGTGGTGATTCCTAGGAAAAATGCTGCAAGCAGATACAAGTGGAGCAATAAAGTGACGTGTGCCTCCTGTGGAAGTCCATTGCCTTTACAGGTAGTTCCACAAAGGAGCTTAAGTGGGATCATAGTTTGGCTCTGCATCCTTTGGAGAAGGAGGGGTTTCACGTAGCAGTAGGATGAGCTTCCTGATGGGTACACAGAGATCTGCCATCTTCCAGCCCCCATCCTACATGTGTTTCATGTTATTAATGGACTCGTTCTTTGCATTGCCACCTTCAAAGTACTCTGCCACTAATCTCTCTTGCCCTTTGCCAACTTTGTTCTCCTATGTATGACTCACCCCAAAAGCTCTTTACCTTTTCCACTGTCCAAATGCCCTGGATCTGTACTGCTCTCCAGCAGACCTAGAAGCTCTGAAGCAGGGCTAAAAGTACCCATACTAAAATGTAGCAATGGTATCAGTGCTGCAAGGAGGGGAAGATATGTCAAAGATACACTTTCACTGCCACTTTTAGCTGAATCAAAGGACCATCAAACAGCACTGAGAATCACCACACCAAATTCCAAAGACTCTGTGCTACAACATATAGTAACATTTCAGAACAAAATTGTAGGAAAAGTTGAAATTTTATTGTGAAATGTTAGATCTTCCTTTGATTTGCATAATTACAGAAAATTATTTCTGTTTTAATTATTTTATGGGTTTAGGTGCTATAAAAAGAAGTTGGAAGCAATAGAATGCCAAGCTATATGAAGTTGGTTTTATTTTTACCAATTTATGATTTCACTAACAAAAGGCACAAAGAATGCAGACGTTATGGTTTAAAAGTCCAAAATGTAGATTTCTCAGATAATGTTCACATTTTATCAAAGTCAGTGACACTTTTGCCATTGATTTCAATGTCACCAGTATTTGACTCATTTAAGATAAAAAAAGTTCTATTTCAATGTTGACATACTGGAAGCTAAGTAAATATCTTCGTATAGTTGAAAAGCATAGGCTGTACTTCAGAGTTTAAGTTCCATTTTTGCTCTACACTGCAGGATGGTTCTGTACTTTTTGTAATGTTTCTTCCCTAGGCTGATGTCCAGCCTCACTGCAGCTCTCCAATCCAGCCTCACTGCAGCTCTTCAACAGACATTTTCTGCTAAAGGCAGAGTGTTATTTGTCACCAAGTGCATGTGGATACAAACTGAATCATCAAATCAGGCCTCTAAAAAGTGAGTGAGAGAGAGAAAGAAAAGGTGCTCACTGTGTACAAGACAGTTAACACTGGGACCTTTACAAACTGAGGGAAAGATGATGCTTGGGAGATGAGTTGGATATTCGTGGACATAAGCAGATTTGCTGCAGTGTATTACAGGCAGTGCCAAAGTGAAAGATTTCATTGTTTTTCACTGCCTGCTACTTCATTTAATCATTTTCAGTGATGAAGAGTGAAAGTAAAGGCACACACAGCCAAACCAATGTGATAATGTGCATATATATACTGCAAGGCAATAATGAATACACCAGAGGTTTTCGACCATCTACTGTTTAACCTCTGTCTTAGGAGAGAAAATGGAAGCAGAGTTTGAATGAAAAGCACGGTAGGATTTAATCAATTTTCTGCCAGTGTGCAAACATCTGTATCGACAGTATTTAGCAAAATTGCAATACATTGTCCAAGCTGTACGTTAGGCAGAGATGGCTGGTGAACCCTCAGGTAGTGTGCTGATTCCTTTATATCTAATTTTCCTTTTTTTAATGACATAGGCCTTATTGCTGTGTTCTGTGACCCAGCTCCATCTTAGCTACACTGTAGGATATCAGAGACTGGAGCAGCTGTTGGAAACGTTGACTGAATGGTGACTTGTGTGCATAGACAGAAGGGGGATTTTACTCCTAATACTGAAATTGCCCTGGCATGCATTGTGTATAGAACTTTTACCACAAAGTTCTGGCTGCAAGCCTAAACAGCACAGCCCAAACATTCAGCTTAGAGGGGGAGTTTTAATGGCAAACTGAGTGTGCAAGGTGAGCTATAGAGCCAAATCACAGAGACAAAACCAAGAGGCTGAGGGCAATGGGATTGCCAAGGAAAAGAACAAAACCAGATTTCACCTGTGTAAAAATGGATGCAGGCGTTAAGAGTGTAATCCCCATCATCCCAAGCCATGAGGTACCACACAGAGAACATTTTCATGGTCAAAACAATCGTAAAAAATTAAGATGCTTGGAAAAAAAGAGGCCAAGCAAGGGATATGGGTGACCCTTATGCAGCAGGATAGGTGAAGGCTGGTTTTCTGAGGGTCTTAGGGCTGAGCCTCCCAGATGCTGGCGCAGAGCTGGGTTCACCTTCAGCCTTTACATTGATGGATGCACTGATGGGCTTTCACCTTTCCTCAGTTGCACTGAAACTTGGATAACATTGTCTTCTTTAGAACCTCTATTTTTCCACTGTATTTGGTTGAAACCACTCTGTGGGTTGTGAAGTTCCCACTGGGCTCTGAGAGACAGAATCGTAGCATAACATAAGCTTTGTTTGACTAGAAAACTAGGCCAGAGAGAACATTAAATGATGTTATGGGTGTTCATGGCACAGGTAGAACAATTTGAAGATAAAAAGGTGTTCTTTGGATTAAACAAGGTGATTCCTGAGGTTAAAAAAACATTTTCATGTAATTAAAGACTGTGTCATAATACTTACATTGAAGGGGGTGGGGAGGTAAGTTCTCTAGGCACAGAAGATTCTTCCTGAACCTATTATTTCCTAACTTCTAAATGTTTGACTAGAGCTACATAACTTTTTAAACAATTCTTTGTGTATGTGAAATGCACGTATCAGGTACAGCAAGTGTTCAAGTGCAAATTGATATTTAAATAGAATTGACTCCTTGTAGTAGTATAGGCGCTGTGGAAGTAGAAGCGTTTCTATATTATCACCATCTATCTTTTGAGAAAGAGATGGGTATTTTTGCCTTGGCAATCCTGGTAACAAAGTGGAGGCAGTTTTACAATAATCTGAATATATTTAAGGCGTGCAGTTCATTTTTGTGCCTAGTGAATAACTGTGTGCCTGAGTGGGTGGGTGGAAAATAAGAAGCTCTCGGATTAGATAGAGAAGGTGAAACATGTTAAATTTATGCACATAACGTGTATCTACTAATATTCTAATACATTTGATAAAGTCACTGTTACATGCTACTTTTAATGCATGTGATCGCAATCAGTTTTCTTTGAAAAGTGTGATTCCAGGAGGGAAAAGAAAATATCCACACATTGTAGAAACCAATACAAGTGTTTCATCAAATTAAAAGAGAAATCACATTATTTTCCAGTCACGGTTCTCATATGGTCCCTCTGACGCTGTAGGCAGAGATGAAACAGAAACTGGCACAGGCTGAAAGGACTATGGGCAGAGATGGTGCTCGCTAACAGGGCGACGCACGATTTCTTCAGCATCGAATGTAGTCCAACACCTTTGGTCTGCAGCTGCAACTTGTGGCTATAAAAGACAAGCTGCCAAATGCTTTGCTCGCACACATTCAGTAATTAACACTAAAATGATGACTAGGAATGCTGAGACAAATTAAGGAGCACATTACCAAAAGAGTGCTGCGGAAGTGGTGCAACAGCCTACGTCAGAAACTTTGCTTCTTTCCAGCAGTCACATTTGTGAGCCGGTGTAATGAAATTTTCTGTATTCTTTAGCCTTTCATGGTGAAGACAGCAAAAAACCCGACTGCTTTATCTGTAAGGAACATTATGTGTTGATATAGAAAAACTAAGCATCCCTTTGGAATCACCTATGATAGCAAGTGTGTCATTATTTTCTTTAGCCCTTCCTCCCTATGGACAACAAAAATGGATCCTTCATTTGCTGGGAACATTTTGTGTTGATATAAGCTATCAGGGGGAAAAAGAAACAGCACATACAACCATCAGTTTGGCATTGATTTAGTTGCTTTACATTTCTTTTTTGCCAGATAATTTCGATATAAAATATGGAACAAGATACGTGTAAATCATTTCTGAAGGAACTCTGTGGCTTCAGAGCTGATAGTCTTTCCTGACCACCTGCTATGCCTTTCAGAGCAGTTTCATCCAGCCTACGTATCAGCTTTCACTGCATATCTTATAAACAGTAAAATAGTCTAATTCAGTATTAATTGACTGCTACATATTTTGGTTTTGAGTGGCAAGGTTTTGGTAGTGAGGGGGCTACAGTGAGAGGCTGTTAGAAGCTTCACCTTGTGTCTGACAGAGCCAATGCCAGCTGGCTCCAAGATGGACCTGCTGCTGGCAAGGCGGAGCCCATCAGAGACAGTGGTAGCACCTCTGGGTTAATGTATTTAAGAAGGGGAAAAAGCCTGCACATGAATCTGCAGCCAGAGACAAGAGTGAGAACGTGTGAGAGCAACAGCCCTGCAGACACCCAGATCACTGCAGGAGGGCAGGAGGTGAGCCAGGTGCCAGAGCAGAGATTCCCCTACAGCCTATGGTGCAGACCATGGTGAGGCAGCTGTGCCCCTGTAGCCCATGGAGGTCCATGGTGGAGCGGATCTCCACCTGCAGCCCATGGAAGACTCCACACCAGAGCAGAGGGATGCCTGAAGGAGGCTGCGATTTCACGGGAAGCCCGTGTTGGAGCAGGCTCCTGGCAGAACCTGTGGACTGGTGGAAGGGACCCACACTGGAGCAGTCTGTGCCTGAAGGCCTGCACCCATGGAAGGGACCCACGCTGGAGCTGTCTGTTCCTGAAGGGCTGCACCCATGGAAGGGACCCACGCTGGAGCTGTCTGTTCCTGAAGAACGCACCCATGGAAGGGACCCACACTGGAACAGTCTGTTCCTGAAGGGCTGCACCCATGGAAGGGACGCACACTGCAGCAGTCTGTGCCTGAAGGGCTGCACCCATGGAAGGGACCCACACTGCAGCAGTCTGTGCCTGAAGGACTGCACCCATGGAAGGGACCCACACTGGAGCAGTCTGTTCCTGAAGGGCTGCACCCATGGAAGGGACCCACACTGGAGCAGTCTGTTCCTGAAGGGCTGCACCCATGGAAGGGACCCACACTGCAGCAGTCTGTTCCTGAAGGACTGCACCCATGGAAGGGACCCACACTGGAGCAGTCTGTGCCTGAAGGGCTGCACCCATGGAAGGGACCCACACTGGAGCAGTCTGTGCCTGAAGGATTGTACCTGTGGAAGGAACCCACACTGGAGCACTTAATGAGGAACTGCATCCCGTGGGAAGGACTCACATTGGAAAAGTTCATGGAGGACTGTCTGCTGTGGGAGGAGCCCTACACTGGAGCAGGGGAAGAGAGTGAGGAGTGCTCCCTCTGAGGAGGAAGGAGAGGCAGAGACAACATAGGATGAACTGATCACATCCCCCATTCCCTGTTCCCCTGTGCCACTGGCAGGGAGGAGGTGGAGAAAATCAGGAGTGAAGTTGAGCCTAGGAAGAAGGGAGGGATGGGGGGAAGGTGTTTTAAGATTTAGTTTTTATTTGTCATTATCCTACTCTGATTTGATTGGTAACAAATGAAACTCATTCCCCAAGTGGAGCCTTTTCTGCCCTTGACAATGACTGGTGAGTGATCTCTCCCTGACCTTATCCTGACCCGTGAGCCTTCCATTTTATTTTCTCTCCTGTGCCCGGCTGAGGAGGGTGCTTTGATGGGCACCTGCATCCAGCCAGGGTCAACCCACCACAGTATTGGTACAGAAGAAGGTGCATTGCAGCATTCTTATCCTTTGTGCAAAAAAGCACAACATTTTTAATGAGAAAGGTAAAAGAAAGCGTGACAGTAAATTCAGGAGGCTGTTCATTTAAATAGCTTCTAAATGAAACACTCACAATGTGTGAATAAATCTACATCCTGATGCCTGATCTCTGCAGCAGATCTTGACACACCTTGGGTGTCTTCATGCCTGGGAGATAGATCCAGTCATAAGGGTAAATCTGCCACCTTGCACACATTTGGCTCTCAGTACACTCTTCTTAACACATGATTGCATCTTAAATTCTGTGTTCAATATGTTATGTTTCTGGAATGAGTAAATCCTGAGAAGGGAAAAAGCAGACAAAAAACAGATATGCTGCTCCTTGGCTTTCAGGTCCCATGTGAGCAATTCATTACAAAGCAGCCTTACTAAAGAATGCTGATATTCATGTATAGTCCACTTACTGAAACAAACTTCCTCCAAAACATGCATACACTTTTTAAGAATTCAGAAATTATGTCAATGTACTGAAATACTAATTTTAAATGCATTGTTTTGGGTGGTACAACAAAGGATGAGGCATGGGAAAGGGAAGAGATTAATTACAGTATAAACTGAGGCTACTACCTGGGGAAAGAGGTGTATGATGGAGACTGACAGCTCTACTTGTCACAGTTTAAGCCCAGCTGGTAACTCAGAACCGCACAACCACTCACCCCCTCCCCTCTTTTAATCCTCTGCTCCTGGAGGGATGGGGAGGAGAATCGAAAGAATGTAACTCCCACAGGTTGAGATTAGAACAGTCCAGTAACTAAGGAATAACACAAACCACTGCTGCTACCAGCAATAATAATCATGATAAGGGAAATAACAAGGGAAGAGAATACAACCGCTCACCACCCGCCAGCCGATATCCAGCCCAACCCAGCAGTGACCTAGCCCTTCCAGGTAACTGCCTTCGTTTACATACTGGGCATGACGTGCTGTGGTATGGAATACCTCTTCGGCCAATTTGGGTCAGGTGTCCTGTCTCTGCTTCCTCTCACCTTCTTGTGTCGGTCCTCACTGGCAGAGCACGAGACAGAAAAGTCCTTGATCAGGGTAAGTGCTACTTACCAACAACTAAAACATTGGTGTGTTATCAGCTTTGTTCTCAGACTAAAGCCAAAACACAGCACTGCACCAGCTACTAGGAAGGAGAAAAACAGCAGTGACAGCTGATCCCAGAACACTACTGAAGACTTTCCCATTTTCCTGTTGGTCTGGAAGGTGCTCTCTCCCATGGAATGGTTGCCTTGGCCACAGCAAGGGGGGTCCTGCTGCCCAAGCTCAGCACTCTCATAATCTATACAAAATAGCTAAATCCTGGTCTCTTAGGGGACTAGCCATCTTTAAGCAGAACTAGATTTAGCATTTTCAAGTCTTCAGATCATTTCCCTTTTATCTCAGACAGATCCATGTTCATGCCATTGTGTGGAAAGGAAGTATTCATTGAGGTTCAGGGAGGGACTGGTAAGTTGATCTTTGTAGATGAATCTCTACTGATTAATTTTAAATTTTGAGAGGTGCGTGTGAGAAGGAAAAAGACCTTTCGATCATTTTTGCTTCCTCTGACCCAGCCGCTACCATTTTTGAAACCTGGTGGTTAGTTCATTTATGTTTTCAAGATCGTCAGTGTGAAAAAGAAATATAGGGACAGAAACTTGGTTTTAAAATGATGCATCTCCAAAACTGATGGTATGCAGGGTGCCTGTCACTGAAAAGGTAGAACTTGAAATAAGTTGCAAGTGCAGCGTGTATCAGGATAAACCTCAGAATTTTCCCAGATATCCAGAAAAGTTTGGAAAGAGATGAGTGCCTGGAGCCGTGCTTAGGCATCTGTTTACCATATGTTTTCAGCAAGAAAATGAAATCAAATGTTAGAAAATCTGTGAGAGGTAAAATGTAGGAGGCACCAAACTAAAAATAGCGAGGCTTGCATGGAGACTGGACAGCTGGGTCTTCATAACCTCAAAAGGGAGTATAGTTAATGCAATTTTACCAAGTGCTTCTGAAGCACAGTGGTACTGGTCCTCACAGAAGTCATATCTGATCCACGGATCTCCACCAGTCCCAGAATATAGAGAAAGAATAGATTGGTTGTTCACAGGCAGATAAATGATAGACATCAACAAGCCAACCTGATGAAGTTTAACCATGACAAGTGCAAGGTCCTACACCTGGGTCAGAGCAATCCCAGGCACAGCTACAGGTTGGGCAGAGAAGAGATTCAGAGCAGCCCTGTGGGGGAGGACTTGGGGGTGCTGGTCAATGAAAAACTGAACATGAGGCAGCAGTGTGAGCTCGCAGCCCAGAAAGCCAACTGTATCCTGGGCTGCACCAAAAGGAGGAGTGTGACCAGCAGGTCGAGGGAGGTGATCCTGACCCTCTACTCTGCTCTTGTGAGACCTCACTTGAAGTATTGTTTGCAGTCCTGGTGTCCTCAACATAAAAAGGAAATGGAACTGTTGGAACAAGTCCAGAGGAGGGCCATGAGGATGATCAGGGGACTGGAGCACCTCCTGTGTGAAGATGGGCTGAGAAAGTTGGGGCTGTTGAGCCTGGAGAAGAGAAGGCTGCGTGGAGACCTCATAGCAGCCTTCCAGTATCTGAAGGGGGCCTATAGGGATGCTGGGGAGGGACTCTTCATGAGGGACTGTGGTGATAGGACAAGGGGTAATGGGTTCAAACTTGAACAGGGGAAGTTTAGATTGGATATGAGGAAGAAATTCTTTAGTGTGAGGGTGGTGAGGCACTGGAATGGGTTGCCCAGGGAAGCTGTGAATGCTCCATTGCTGGCGGTGTTCAAGGCCAGGCTGGACATAGCCTTGGTTGGCATGGTTTAGTGGGAGGTGTCCGTGCCCCTGGCAGGGGGGTTGGAACTAGATGATCTTGAGGTCCTTTCCAACCCTAACTATTCTATGATTCTATGATTCTAAGTGTATGAGGTGCAGGTGTCAGATGTGGAGGGAAATATGTCATGACTGCGGGTGAGACTACTGTGAGATAACCCTAGGAAACAAAAATGTCAATATGTACCAATTGATACAGACCACTGGCAGCGGAATGAAGAGAAGCTGCCTGCTCAAGTAAATGGGGAACCACTGGAAAGACAAAGCAGCACAAGGGAAAAGCTGTTGGAGTGAGGCTTGCACGGAAATTGTGGGAACAAAAGAAAACTTGGAGCAACAAGTGGGAAAAGCTGCAGAAAACAGAATGCGTGCGCAGTAAGCTGCGTAACTGTTTATAAAAGCCATACACAAAGCCTATTAAACCTATTGAAAGCTAATATACATATGTCCTTCATAAAACAAACAATCTATAATATTTTATTATTACTGTGGCAGTTGAGGTTATTGCTCGGCTCTATATTTTGAGCTAGAAACTGATGAAACTGAAATAGCTCTGTCCTGTCTAGTGGAGTCAGCAGTTTGCACCAGAAGGAGGATCAGGTTTTGCCTGTTTGCATGGAACCTTTGTCACGATCATGTGTGAAGAGATACCTCTGCTGATGCCTGAAAATAGAGTAACTGGTTGGGTCAGCTGTGAAGTGAATCATTCATTGTAAATAAATTATGGGATAGCATCAGCTTTCTTGGTTTTGTTCACAAATCATTCATGAACTGATCTTGATTCCTCCTGATAGTCTGATTTTCAAAGCTCTCACCTGAAGAACTGGAAGGGAAATATTGTCTATGCCCGTGGGCTGTTAACTTTGATGATTAGCTTGATGGCTCGCTTCAATCGCACTGTGGTTTTTCTGCTCCACGATTTATTGTTGGAGTTCAGATACTGAATTAGGGTATGATTACTAATGATTAGTGAACAAAACATACTTTAAATTATGCATGAATATTTCTGTTTGTATGTGAGAATTGAGCTGAAAACAGACATTCTCAACTCATTTATGCTAATAAAAATCTGAGATAGGAATAAAAAGGAGCATGAAGCTGGCAAGGACTTTGAATACAATTTCATAAAATTTATTTCTGCACTGTTTATCATGTTCTAAACTTTGACTTGTCATAGACACATTTTGGAGCTCAGGAGTGCCTTTCCTAGATCAGGCTTATATTTGCAGGTTGATCTACAAAGTTGTCAGGAAAATATAGCTACCTGCCATTCAGAGCCAGAAAAAAATAACCCAAACAACCAACTCAGGCTTATCTTGTGCATGAAGATCATGAAAGCTCATCCCCAGAATGAGTTGTACAACTTCAGACACACGAGCATTCAGACTGCCAGGATGACGTCGCTAGGTTCCATCAAGGTTTACATCCCCTGCCATCCTTGGGAGGTAATTAGCTACACTAGTTTCAGCTTAATTTATGATGGTCCATATGTGCTCCTCTGAGTCCCTGCTCTGAAGTGAGTTTTCAGCACTGTGAGATTGTATTTCTGACTCCTCAATACGTGTCTTCAGATCTCCATACAATTTTTTAATCAGGCAATTCAGATGACACCCTACAAATTGCCTGTTCTTGCTTACCATCTAACTTGTTTTTGTATCCTGTGCAAATTTAATCAGTGGAAACTGTAGCAATGACAAAGTCATTCACTGTTAGACTGATAAGAACCAATTTCAAATTTATATCCCTTTAGTTCCATATAATGTGATGTTCAAAATCCATGGTCAAATGATGTGACAACATGGGCCTATGCATCTACTGTATGAACATAGTTATCTTTGTGAACCAGAGCAATAGCTGTGAACAAAAAGAAAACTGCAAAAGATGAAGTAGACGCTTGTTTTACAAGACCTGTGTTCTATGAAATCCTGTTGATTATTATTAATTGCACCTTAAGTGTTCAATTCTGTGTTGGTGGGCTTTTAAATTAAACTTTTCATTATGCATAGAGTTTCAGCATTTAGCTAACAGATCTGTGTTTTCCTGGATCATCTCTCTGCTCTTTTTAATATTTGGAATGTGTTGGCAATTCAAAGACCTTTGAGATTTTTCCTGTTTTCCATGCTGCTTGTTTCCCTCTAGGCTGCTTGATTTGTACATGTGTAATTGCAGCTACTCTGCCTCATCCTTCATTCTGGATGCCAGGTTATCTGGTCCATCTACAGTATTTTATTGGGCATATTTATCCTTCTGTTTGCTTGTAAAATCAGAAGAAAGACAGTGATGTCTTTTCTGAGCCTTTGCTCAAAATTATACCTGCTTCTAGCAATGGACCAATAATCGGTGCAGGAATTTTTTACTCTAATGTATTTTTTGTACGTTCCCTCTAACTGTTGCCCATTGATCTTCTCTTATATAAGTGCTTTCAGCAGAGTACCTTTTCTAGAAATCTGTCGTTTCCTGCTATTATCCTATTTTACATTCTCTATTCTTTGATTGCTAACGTTTGACTAACATTTCTGCATCTTCTCTATTTCACAAATTCTTCCTTCCCCAGCATGAATTCTTTTCTGCTCGCAAATTTGTGGCACTTTTTTTTATATATATATACCCAGTAAAATGTTCTTGAACAATTTCCAGTTCCTATTAATATTTCCCACGTTAAAATGATGTTCCTAGCTTGTTAAAGCAACAAGGGTTTTTTTAAGCTTGGACAATTTGTCCCTTTCTGTTTCTATCTGTTGTCGCATTCAATGTGCATGAAGTAAATGTGACAGAGTTGTGATTACTGGTAGCCAAATACATCAGGTCTTTACCATCTGAATGAGGTCCGGTAACTAATGTGTCTGCATTGACTGCAAGATGTTCTGTGTTTAAAAAACATTATTCACTGTTTCTAGAATGCTACTAAAATGATGGGACATCCTCTATAATAGTGATCTTCAAAGTGAGGTGCACGTGCCTCAGGTGTTCTGCAAGATGATCCTTTGGTAAGCAGGAAAAAAATAGAGAACTTCATCAGTACATGTAAATAATGATGTGTCTATATATTTATATATGTACACATATATACACACACATATATAGATAATGTTTGTAGTTTATATACATATATATAAAAATGATGTATATAATTTATAAATAAATAAATATACATATATTGTGGGCGCATGTTTAAAGGCGTTTTACTGATAAGGGTGTGCAATCAAAAAGATTTGGAGATCACTGCGTGGTGAGATGCTGGGTAAGTATAGTCTTAGGCTCCAGGGATCATAAAGTCAAGATCAGCCGTCACAGCCCATTTCTAGTTTGCCTTGGCCCTTGTCAGGATGCTGGGCTAGATGGACCCTCGCTTGAGACTAACACGAGCTCTCATGTAGTCTTAATCTGTAAAATTGCAACCTGTGATCATGCACTGTCTGCAGCTTTCTAACAAGATACCCTTGTTTTGGTTTGGGTTGTTGTGTTTTTTTCTCCCTCTTCTATCCTTTCTGAATTGAGGTCTTTTAAACAGTCCGTTCATATGAATTACTCCTCTAATAGTGAGTACTGGAAACAAAATCTCTTATATGATGCTTTCTTTTTCTTTACCACCTACTCTGATCATAATCACTCTACAGACAGTTACAGAGACATCCCTTGCTTTATATGTTATGCCATTTAGGTTTGTGAGACTGGTTTGGGCTGCACTGACTAGATGGTGACAGCTCTTCACAGCAGGGTGTGTGTGTGTGCAGTGTGAGACTTAAAGCAGTAATCTGCTTCTAAAAGAGTTCCTATGATCTATAAATTTCTCGGTTTAAAACCAATATTGGACTAATAACTAGGCTGTTATTTTAGGGCAGCCTGTGGAAATGCTGCCCTTTGCAGCCTCATGTGTCTCTCTTAAGTGCAGAACACACAGTGATTTTTGAAGGATTTACTTTTTAGGCCATCTTAACATGCATCCTAGCCCTACTAACCCTATGGGTTTTGCATCCCTGGCTGAGTCTGATTGAAGCTGACATCTGTGGGCTACTGTGAGGGCTGTGGGAAGAATGTACTAAATATGTCAGGTTAGAGTCTCCCCAAGCAATTTGACAATTGTTAGTCTGAAAGCACCATTTTGGAAAAGTACGCTGACTCATGGCATAAAAGAGGAAGGGATTACTTTTTAAAGCAAAAGGCTAGTACTGTGGGATATGGATTAACTTCATGACTTTTCCAGAGTTCCCATGTGACAGAGCAAATCTCTGAACGCCTCTATCCATACAGAAAATATAACACTTTTTCTCTCCATCTTGCTTCATTGTTATAAATGTCTTTGGAGCAGGAGGTGTCTGGGGGTGTCTCCAATTAAGTGTGTGAAGAGGACTTGGCACAATGGGCCCCTTTTTCCAACTGGGAGTTCTGCAGGCTACTCCCATGCAAATAGTGTATGGCAGTAGGATTCCAAAGAGTACCCATGACTCTTCTTCCTTCTACTTGGCATTATGGGTATAGAGCAGTTCTAAAAATTAGGCCAAAGTATCTTGGCAGCAAATGTGAAAATAAGCATATATTAACAGCATTGCAGACTGGTAAGGAATGATAGCATCACACAGTGGTTTGAGCTGGAGGGAACCTTTAAAGGTCACCTAGTCTAACCACTCTGCTGTGGGCAGGGACATCTTTCACTAAATCAGGTTGCTCAAAGCCCCATCTGGTCATGAACACTTTCAATGATGGGGCAGCCACAGCTTCTCTGAGCAACCCATTCCAGTGTCTCACCATCCTCACAGGGAAGAGTTTATGTCCAATCTAAACTTACCCTCTTGCAGCTGAAAACTGTTGCTCCTTGTCCTGTCACTACAGGTCTTAGTAAAAAGTCTCTCTCTGATTTTCTTCGAATCCTCCTTTATATGCTAAAAAGCCACAATCAAGTGTCCTCAGTGCCTTTTCTTCCCCAGGCTGAACCAGCCCAACTCTCTCAGCCTGCCTTCACAGGAGAGGTACTCCAGCCCCCTGACCATCTCGTGACCTCCTCTGGACCTGCTCCAACAGGTCCATGACTTTCTTACACCAGGGACCCCAGAGCTGGATGCAGTACTCCAGGTGGTGTCTTACCTGGAGCAGAAATGAGACCCCAGCTGGAAAAAACAGGTTAGTTATAACCCTGCTGAGTTTCTTGCTCTGTTTCTCCTCCCATCCACACAATCCCTGCCACAGACCCAAGGAAGGGAAGGCACCATAGAGGGAAGAAGCAGGCAGGCATGGTGTGATGCTGCTGGCAGAAGTCCTGCCTTATGCCAGCTAGTCACGTCTGTGAAGTTGCAGCCTAAACGACGTGGCAGTCCAGACCAAAACAGGCCTTGTGTTTTACTTGAGTTGTATGAATAACACGCTATGGAAAAGTGGAAAATGCTAACACCAAATAGCATTTCCCACCATATTTATTAAATTTCCGTGATTGTTTCTGTCCCTGAGAGGCCAGCAGCACGATCCTGCAACCTCTTCATGTTGCATTTACAACTCCGTCTTGTGGGAAGAGAAGCTGCTTTAGAGGCACGGAGTTAAACAAGCTTTTGTACAAAACCCTTGTGTTCTGAGAGAATGTGAAGATTTTGGTTAAATTCATTATGTTTATTTTTCTTTTAGTTTCTCAGGTTTAGCCACCCTGTATTATTTACCTTGAGAAGTCCTTCACTGAAAGCTATCACTTGGGTCTAAAGTAGATGTAATTCTGGTGTCTGAACATGCGATAGATCCTGATCCTTTTTCCAAAAGGCTGAGCTTGCCCAATCAATGGAAATACTTTCCATTGCTTCCCTCAAGAGATCAGTTTAAAACAGAGCATCCATACTTCTGTAAAATTCGAACCCAGAACCCTCCAGCTTTGCCATTTTATTTTCACAACTTAAATTTGTTCCCTGACTCCTTAATTTCAAAGGGGCAGCAATCCACCAGGCTTTCCTTTAGAAACCAGATGAAAAGCAGATGTCTGTGCTGAATACTGCACCGCTCTGTACAGCAGGCGGGAAACTTCATGTAATAAAATTACTCAGTGTGGAAATTCTTGACTGTGGCCCAGTTCACAAAGCTTACGAAGAGCCCTGCCATGAGTTTGATTATGCCTTTCGAAATTAAGGATAGGGGGAACAAAGTTAAGCAATGAAAATAAAGTCCCAAAAGCTGGAGGGCTCTGGGTTCAGATTTCTCAAAAGCATTAGGACTAGGTTTCAAAACTGATCTTCACAGTGAACTGCAGTGGGAAGTATCATCAGAAACTGGGCAAGCTGGCACAGTTCCTCCTTTCCTCAAGAAAAAGGGAGGCAAAATGTACACATCTGAGGCAACAGGGTTTTCAGTAAAGGCTTTCTTTAGATGTTTATGTTAGCTTTGTCTCAGCATCTGTTGGAATACAAAGCTTCTTCCAGTCGTTCACTTTTGCCTGGAATGTCTAGTCTAAATCATTTGTTTGCCTTTTTAGCACATTATACTGTTTATTTCAATACTAGAAGGAAGTGCTGCAGGAGGGCCAGGAGACCTCCTTGAACGGATAAATAGCTGCTGAGGAAAATTCGAAGGAAAAGAGAGGCTTATAAAACGTGGAAGCAAGGACAGGCAGCCTGGGAAGAATACAGGGATGTTGTCTGGGAAGCTAGGGACCAGGTTAGGAAAGCTAAGGCCCACTTAGAATTAAACTTGGCTAGGGATGTTAAGGATAACAGGAAGGGATTCTATAGATACATTGCAAATAAAAGGCAGACTAGGGACAACGTGGGCCCTCTCCAGAAGCTATCGGAAGAACTGGCTACCCTGGACTTGGAGAAGGCTGAGGTTCTTAAAGACTTCTTTGCCTCAGTGTTCACTGGCAAATGCTCTGACCGCACCACCGAAGTCTTGGAAGGCAGATGCAGGGACTTTGAGAATGAAGACCCTGGGCCCACTGTAGGAGAGGATCTGGTTCGAGACCATCTTAAGAACCTGAATGTATACAAGTCCATGGGACCTGATGAAATCCATCTGCAGGTCCTGAAGGAGCTGGCAAATGAAGTTGCTAAGCCACTGTCCATCATATTTGAAAAATCATGGCAGTCAGGTGAAGTTCCCAATGACTGGAAAAAGGTAAATATAACCCCCATTTCCAAGAAGGGGAAAATGGATGAGCCGGGAAACTACAGACCAGTCAGCCTCACCTCTGTGCCTGGCAAAATCTTGGAGCGGATTCTCCTGGAAGGCATGCTGAGGCACATGAAAAACGAGGAGGTGGATGGTGACAGCCAGCATAGCTTCACTAAGGGGAAATCCTGCCTGACCAGTCTGGTGGCCTTCTATGATGGGGCTACGGAACTGATGGACAGGGGTAGAGCAGTTGATGTCATCTACCTGGACTTGTGCAAAGCGTTGGACACTGTCTCACATGACATCCTTGTCTCTAAGTTGGAGAGACATCAATTTGATAGGTGGACCACTTGGTGGATAAAGAACAGGCTGGATGGCCGCACGCAAAGAGTTGTGCTCAATGGCTCCATGTCCAGCTGGAGACCAGTAACGAGTGGTGTCCCTCAGGGATCAGTGCTGGGACAGGTCTTGTTCAACATCTTTGTCGGTGACATGGGCAGTGGGATTGAGTGCACCCTCAGCAAGATTGCCGATGACACCAAGCTGTGTGGTTCGGTTGATATTCGGGAGGGAAGGAATGCCATCCAGAGGGACCTTGACACACTTGTGAGGTGGGCTGATGCCAACCTGATGAAGTTTAACCATGCCAAGTGCCAGGTCCTACACCTGGGTCGGAGCAATCCCAGGCACAGCTCCAGGTTGGGCAGGGAAGAGGTTCAGAGCAACCCTGCAGAGAAGGACTTGGGGGCGTTGGTCGATGAGAAAATGAACATGAGCCGGCTTCAGTGTGCGCGTGCAGCCCAGAAAGCCAACCGTATCCTGGGCTGCATCAAAAGGAGCGTGACCAGCAGGTCGAGGGAGGTGATCTTGCCCCTCTACTCTGCTCTTGTGAGACCTCACTTGGAGTACTGCGTGCAGTTCTGGTGTCCTCAACATAAAAAGGAAATGGAACTGTTGGAACAAGTGCAGAGGAGGGCCACGAGGATGATCAGGGGACTGGAACACCTCCCGTATGAAGATAGGCTGAGAAAGTTGGGGCTGTTCAGCCCAGAAAAGAGAAGGCTGTGTGGAGACCTCATAGCAGCCTTCTAGTATCTGAAGGGGGCCTGTAGGGATGCTGGGGAGGGACTCTTCATGAGGAACTGTAGTGAGAGGACAAGGGGTAATGGGTTCAAACTTGAACAGGGGAAGTTTAGATTGGATATGAGGAAGAAATTCTTTACTGTAAGAGTGGTGAGGCACTGGAATGGGTTGCCCAGGGAAGTTGTGAATGCTCCATTGCTGGCGGTGTTCAAGGCTGGATTGGACATAGCCTTGGGTGGCATGATTTAGTGTGAGGTGTCCCTGCTCGTGGCAGGGGGTTGGAACTAGATGATCTTAAGGTCCTTTCCAGCCCTGACTATTCCATGATTCTACGATTCTATGATTTGTCAAGTATAGAAATTCTGCCCAGGTTTCAATTACAATCTCCTAAAAAGATTCAGTAATTTACTGCCAAGTAAACTCTCAATTTCTTAATAATTCATGAGATATTTTCCCATCATTTAAGGGGATATTTACATCCCCATCTTGTAGGGAAAGAAGATGGTGATCAGGCTCTGAGTTTATTATTAAAACACTAGTTTTCTGTTAATGATGAACAAAATCCTTTATAGATTGGAAACATATGATATGATTTCACCTGTAACCTATTGAAGATGGTCCAGGTGGTTTTATTATTTTTCTCTTCTAGATATTTACAGTGGCCTAGAGTATAAATGTACTCTAACCAGTCTCATTTGTTGTCTTCTTTTCCAAAAAAGGACGTATTTTCTCTGCTTGTTCTTATTTGAATATCATTACTGGGTGGGTGGTTTGACAGCCAGCTGGGACTTGTTCTCAAGTGAGCCCCAGAATGGGAATCTTTTACTTTGCTCAGTAGACACATCTCTTTCTTACCCTGAGCATGACCAATGAAGTAAAATCTCCCTTCCTGCTGCTGATGCCATCATAAATGTGCTTTCTTTCTTTGTTAAGAAATTAATACATTTTGCTTTTAGAAAGGCTCAAAAATTCCCTGCCAACATGGGATTTGATAAGGCTTCTGGGTAAATTAGGGCACATACTCAATTGGATAACCGTAATACACGATTAGTATAGAATCATGGCATCATAGAATGGATTGTGTTGGAGGGGACTTTGAAGATCATCTTGTCCCTGCCATGGGCAGACACACCTTCCACTAGATCAGGGTGCTCAAAGCTCTGTCCAATCTGGCCTTGAACACTGCCAGGGATGGGGCATTCACAGCTTCTCTGAGCAACCTGTGCCGCCGTCTCACCCTCACAGTAAAGAACTTCATTTAATGCTTAATTAATCTCTTTCAGGTTAAAACCATTACCCCATGTCCTATCACTACACTCCCTGAAAAAAGACTCCCTCCCATGTTTTCTCTAGGCCCCTTAAAATACTAGAAGGCCACAAAAAGGTTTTCCCCAAAGCCTTCTCTTCTATAGGTTCAACAATCCCAATTTTTTCAGCTTCTCCTCACAGGGGAGGTGCTCTAGACCTCTGATCATCTTTGTGGCCCTCCTCTGGACTTGCTGCAAAAGGCCCAAGTCCTTTTTATGACAGGGGCCCCAAAGCTGAATGGAGTACTCCAGGTGGGTTCTGATAGCAGAATAGAGGGGCAGAATAGACTCATCACTCAGCCCTGGCTCAGGTGCAAGTCCTTGCATTTGGCTTTGTTGAACTTCATGAGATTCACAAGGGCCCAGCTTTCCATATTATTACATAGTAAATTAAATGTCTGTAAAAGCTTTTAACATGCTTGAATTTAGATATTTTATATAATCTTTGGACGTTAAGCTTCCACGAACAGAAGGCTTGTACTGTGCCTTGAGCAAGATTTAGCATCTACCTTTTAAAAGTAGCTTGCCTGGGAAGATGCAGCAAAGCCTCTGTACATTTCCTTACTACTTTTGCACATGCTGGCGTAGAAACCAGCTGGTTGTACTGAAACTTGGATTAATTTGAAGTGTGAGCTTAACACAAATGCAGGTAGGGACTGCAGTTACTTCTTAACCGGGTGTGTGCGGAGGTGTAGAAAGGTGGCTGTAAACCAGAGAAGGTATTAAGTGAATCCTGAGGACATGGGGAAAAACGTATCCATACTGAAGTCAATCATTAAAGTAAGGTATAATGAGAAATGGACAAAAGGGGGAAAATTATTTGGGGCCGTACTGAAAATATTCCAAGTTGCCAACCCTAATTAGTGTTTGTGAAATCCCCGACTGTTGCCATGGCAATAATTGTGATACTACAAATGCAGCATTCTGACTTCTTCACAGGATCAAGCGAAGTTGGAAAGGAGCAAATCCCTGTGTAAACATCAATATCGTCAATTAATTAGAAAACACAGCAAGATAAATAATAAGACCCCATGAAAGGTAAATTAATTTCTGTTTTCTCTCTACTGTGTTTGAAATTTCCCCCAGTATCAAGCAATCTCTGTAATTCACTTTCATTCTACAGTACTGCTTAATCACAGACCACAGTGGAAGTTATTGTGGAGGGAATTTTTTAGTGCATTACTCAGCAGGTTAAAGACTTCGTGTTATTTGAGATATTTCAGCTACTTAAAATGTCACTTTTCTTGATTATTTATTTATTTATTTGGGACAAAATTTCACTTCAACAAGCACAGACTTCTCTGCTCTTTTAAGAAAAATTGATAAACTAAAATGGAGCAGATCATCTTGAGTGCCAGCACACAGTATGTACAGGACAACGAGATGGTCAGGCCAAGTCAGCATGGGTTTTAGGGCAGGTTCTGCTTGATCTGTACTTATATGGTAAAGCAACCCACTTCGTGGATGATGGAGAGGCTGTAGATGTTGTTTACCTGGACCTCAGTAAAGCCTTTGACACAGTTCCCCACAGCATTCCCCTGGAGAAACTGACTGCTCATGGCTTGGACAGGGATACTGCTCACTGGGTAAAAAATTGAGTGGATGGTTGTGTCCAAAAAGTTGTGGTGAATGGAGTTAAACCCAATTGGTGGCCAGTTACAAGTGGTGTTCCCCAGGGCTCGGTACTGGGGCCAGTTCTAAGGACGAGGGAATCGAGTGCACCCTCAGCAAGTTTGCAGATGACACCAAGTTGGGCAGGAGTGTTGATGTGCTTGAGTGTAGGAGGGCTCCACAGAGGGATCTGGATAGGCTGGATCCGTGGGCCGAGTCACTTGGATGAGGTTCAACAAGGCTCAGTGCTGGATCCTGCATTTGGGCCACAACAGCCCCATGCAATGCTACAGACCTGGGAAAGAGTGGCTGGAAAGCTGCTCTGTGGAAAAGGACCTGGGTGTGCTGATTGATGGCTGCTGAACATGAGCCAGCTTGTGCCCAGGCAGCCAAGAAGGCCAGCAGCATCCTGGCCTGTATCAGCAAGAGTGTTGCAACAGGGCCAGGGCAGTGATCATCCCCCTGTACTCAGCACTGGTGAGGCTGCACCTCCAACACTGTTTCAGTTCTGGGCCTCTCACTACAAGAGAGATATTGAGGAGCTGGAACATGTTGAACAAAGAGCAACAAAGCTGGTGAAGGGCCTGGAGCACAAGTATGATGAGGAATGGCTGAGGGAGCTGGGGGTGTTTAGTCTTTAGAAAAAGAGGCTCAGGGGGGACCTCATGGCTCTCTACAACTGCCTGAAAGGAGTTTGTGGTGAGGTAGGGTTGGTCTCTTCTCCCAGGTAACTAGTGATAGGATGAGAGTAAAGGGCCTCCAGTTGCATCAGGGGAGGTTTAGATTGGATATTAGGAAAAATTTCTTGACTCAAAGGGTTGTCAAGCATAGGAACAGGCTGCCCAGGGAAGTGGTGGAATCACCATCCCTAAAGGTATTTAAAAGACGTATAGATGTGGCACTTGGGGACGTGGTTTAGTGGTGGAGTTGGCAGTGCTAGGTTAACAGGTGGATTTGATCTTACAGGTCTTTCTCAGCCTAAATGATTTGTGATTCTATGAAAATATTAAACAAGATGGAAAAATTGCATTTTTTTTCCTGTGGTCCTCTCTCTTGTATGACTTCAGAATACTGTACTTGACAGGAGGTAGCTCCATTATACACACATAAGTATCTTGTCATATACATAACATCTATTTACAGTTGGAATCCCCTTCTCTTTAAAGAAAGTCCTTGCTTTCATGAGTTTAGGTCAGAATCATAGAATCATAGAATAGTTAAGGTTGGAAAGGACCTTAAGATCATCAAGTTCCAACCCTGCTGCCATGGGCAGGGACACCGCTCACTAAACCATGTCACCCAAGGCTATGTCCAGCCCAGCCTTGAACACTGCCAGGGATGGAGCATCTACCATCTTGATATCACACAACTTTCACAGTCATGTCACAACTTCATGCCTTCAAACTTCTTCTGTAAGCAAATGCAGCCAGAACTTTCCATATTATGGATATACAAGTAGAGGCATTTAATGATAAAAAACAAAGCCGAAAAAAAAAGAAAGTGTTTCCATTTTGTAAACAAGCTTCTTTTTCTTTTATTTGACAAATAATTGTATTGGTAATTCTCACAAACATAGGTCTGGAATACAGTTCTCAAATATGTCATCTGCTGCTAAGAATTTGATTAATTGACTCCCCATTTACTCAATTACTGGATCAATAGTTTGTCATTTTTAAAAGTTAATCTTTTTTATCCATTAGTAATTATTGTTTAATCCGTGTTTCACAATATTCCTAATGGTTGCTTTCAATCATTTCATAAAGAACAGCCAAATATCTCTTTTGCAAGTCCTGCATCTCAGCTTAGTTCCAAACCTATGACTGACCAGGTTTTTGAATAGTCTCATGGATGATTTATATATACAGAGTAAACAAGATCAGTTTGAATACATGGGTTAGTTTGAAATGTTCAGTGCTTTTATTGTTATTCCATAAAATTTGATACAGTGGCAGCATGAATTGCCCAGGGAAAGCAAAGGAAAACAAAATAAGAGCATTCACTGGACACTAGCTCAGTAAACAAAAAATTGTACCCCTAACTCGGTGACTGAAATGCTGTATGCCCTTGGCCATGGCACTCTTTACTTTATTCCCTTTATCCCTGTATTGTTCCTCTTTATTTTTCTTTTGTCTGTTTGGACTGGGGCTCCTCCTGGGTGGGTGGGTACTGGGGGTGCCAGTTAGGGTAGCTAGCAGAATGGGGTCCGGATCTCTGTTGCGGCCTCTAGGTGTTGCTGTAATACAAATAATTAATCAAAAGGCATGTTTCATAGTGTCCATAGAGGGAGTTGCCAATTTTTGTCAGAGCCATGCTTAGTTTTATGCAATTAAACCTCTCTCTCTCGCTCTCCATTCTCTCTGCAACAGAACTGAAATGTTAGCTTTGCGTACTGGACAAATGAACCTGAATGTGAAAAGTAGGAAAGATGTAGGAAAAGATTTGACTCACCTCTAGTTAAATTTGTTCATTTTGGGGTGTCTTGGTGCCAGTCTCCCATCCAAGGACGTTTCTACTAGAAGTACACGCTATTATATTCCTAAGTCAGCCCAACCTCCCACTGTCAGAGTCCACCATCAGACATCACACCCATTTGCAAGGACTCTGCCACTGATGTGGTTTAAGAGTATAAGTACACATAAGGACACAAGAGCAGGTGATCTAGAACAGGACACAGTCCTATTCTCATATCTAAGGACACAACTTTCGGCCCCTGAAGTAATTGCCAGTTAACATACCTGTGAGTTTAGTGAGGATAAGCTTTTTCTTGTAGGGTGAATATTGAGAACCTGGTGCGGATTAGTTACAAGATCTGCATATTTTGCCTAACAGGGGAGTATTATGCAAAACTCATTGCCACGATCTTTAACAATTTTAAGATTCCTGGTTTAATTTTAAATATAAGGCATAGAAAAAAAGAGCAACAAATAATTTGGAAGGGTTTGAGCAACCTTTTGTTTTGTCACATTTCCAAAGAAGGAGCTTGCCGATCCTGCAGCCCACCACAGCACATCATTTGATGTAATCTCCAGCTGAGCAGCTCCTGCAGAACAGCTCTTGCGGAGGTATGTCATAGCCGCCAGTACTTGTGGCCATACTCAGAACAGTGGCAGATGCCTCTCAAAACTGCATTTGTTGAAAAAGCGTTTGTAGCCAAACCGTTTTTTCTGGCAGGGGATAAGCGATCCCTCCTGCAAAGCAAAGGCACAGTAAGGAAAGCAATTGGATGCACATTTAAAGTGAATGCTGCAGGTGCCTGCTGGAGTGTTGTCTTACTAGGATTTATTGACACAAAGGGGTTAAAGATGGGATCAGTGCTTTGTCCTCTTTCTAGCCAGACATGCTATGGGACCACAAGCCCTATAGCCATCCCCTCCCTCCCTTGTGGCCATCATCATCTGTGAGTTAATTACAATCCCTTCCTGGCATGCAGGGGAAGCACAGTGAGGGGCAGGTAGTCCCTCTGCTCTGGTCTGTATGTAGCTCAACCTCTGGGACCACCATGGTCCAGCTCTCAGTATCAAATAGGGATTGCATAACCAGATACTGCAGAGTCTTATTGCATTTGTACAAAAGCTGCTTTAATCAAAAGACTAGCCATTAAATTGCCGGTGTTCTTAAGCATGCTTCACCAATTTTTCCACTTTCAAGACTCAAGTAGACAATTTTTTTAAATGTTTTATAAACGATAAAAAATTCACATCAGATGTTAACAGAATTAAGCATACTTATTCAACACACATGGGGCCTCTGAAAAAACGTTATTCAATTTAATAATTTTAATTTACATTGTATATGTACAAGAGCATTTCTTTCAACCCACAGGTTAACACCACAAAAAAAAAAACCAAAAAACAAAAAAAAAAAAGAAAAACCAAGAAAAAAGAAAAAAAGAAGAAAAAAGGAAAAGAAAAAAGTACTGCGGTCAGCGGAGTGAAGAAACTCTTGAAACACTGTTGTCTGAAATAAAAGCAAGGCACTCTCCCTTAACACCTGATATATTCCTGAATTCTGCCTAGACAAAGGCATGTTCACACTGAGAGAGCTCTAAGAAAAGAAGTAGATTTCGTCTGTATTAACTCTTTCTTTTAGCACTGTGACCTGTCGCTGGTTGTACTCTAGGATGAATCTGTGTATTGAAGTGGACATGAAGGACAATTCCACGGATGACATGACTTGGGAGAGTATCACAGTTAAGACTATCTATGGAAGACTGGAGGACACCGGCTACGTGAAGTCTCACATGGGGCTCTGGACCTGCTACCTCCCACTCACATCCCACTTAATAAATAAACCTTGCTCAACAAAAAAAAAAAAAACAGTTTTACTGTACTATGCTGATTTGCCTGAAAATTCTTCGTAAAAGGGCCCACTTCGCAAGTAGCACCCGCAAGCCCTCCTATGGCTGGTGCTCAGCACCCGGCAGGATTTGTCCCTAGATAAAAGTCATTTCTCAAGGGACCTTGTGTCTTACACAAGGAGACAGAAGTAAACATACTTTCGGATTTTGCGTCGGTATGTTTTTGTATGCGCACATGTGTGTGAGTGTGTATATATATATGTATATATATATTTAGTATATACAAAAGCAAATTCAGTCAAAATATATTTGTCTTGCTGGTCAGGCTTGTTACAGCAACCTACAAGAAACATTAGCTTCTCTGATATTTAATTATGCTATTATGTTTGCACATAAGCTTAAAAGTCAATACAAAAAGCAATACTTTTCCAAATATTATCTGCAGGTAAACCGGAAATATTAACTATAGTGATTAGAAGTCTGTTTCCCTATTGACACTACTATAAATCTTGATATAAGAATAATTTTTTCATAAAAGCACATCCAAACATAGTAAGTGATAAAATACCAGATTACTATTTGAAAACCATACAGTGACTCGATATCTGGGTTATCCTTTGCAGCAATTAGGCAATTCATTTGGCATCTGTTTGATTGTATAATTTAATATTCCATATAAACAGCATAGTTTAAAAAAAGACAAAAGCTAGAATGCTTAAAGCTAACAAAAGATACAGTGACATCAGGTTGACATTCAAAAATTTCCTTAGCAAAATGACCAACAAAATTCTGACTTAATACAGTGCATATAAAGTTTTTTTAGAACTAAACTTTTTAAATAGTATTTGAATTTAGCAAAACATGAGCAAGATTTTAATATCAAAGTGCTAAACAGTACTGCCTTAGAAGTCACTGCAAATAAACTGTAAAATAACTCTGCTTGTGATTGGACACATATTTTATATACAAATGGTTAATAAAAAGACACGCGCACACACACGCACACAAATATAGGTATATACATATATATATATACACATTATATATATGTATATAGTTTTCCAACTGGTGTATCTGAGTCAGTGTGAACACCCCATTTAGTTATCATGTGTAACAGGGCTCCCATGAGCTGGCAGTCATTGCAATAAATACAGGCAAAGCCATTACAATATACCATGCATACAAACATTTATACAAATAAAGACACTATGCAACAAATTATTTCATATTAATATGGCATCAACAGTATAAACATACAAAAAGGAGTACGAACATGGAATGTTTAAACGCAGCCCACTATATCCTTCCTAGCACTTACATTCATACTATTTTACAAGACTTGCTTGTTCTTGAAAACCATCTTCTGTCTGTTTACTAACTAGTCACTTGTGTTAGAAGTCTAAAACTGAACTATCCCTGATGCTGACCCTGTATGCTCCAATCACTACTTACTCGGATTTCCTTAGCTAAGGAACAACTGAGCCACAGTTGCTCCCGTGTCTTCCACATACATTTGTCAATATGTCACGCTACATGGAATCAAGTTTGGAAAACTCTGTCAGGTAAGTTAGTGCATGTAAATTTTCTCACTTGATTTCTTCCATTTGTTTTGATAGTAAAATAAATTAGTTAATAAACAAGACTTAGTAAGACAGCACTTTAAAAAATTGCACTTGAACATGGGAGCTAACAGCCATTGTCATTTTGCTATATTTGATTTGTATGAAATGTTCAATTGAATGTACTTTGCTAAAAAAGTGAATTTTTGTTTCGATTGTGCTGATGTATGTGCCCTTGATGCAGGAAGTATGCTAAAGGTATTCTCACAAAACACATACTACCCTGGCAAACAACTATTCGCTGTTCTTGTTTTCAAATACAGCTTCTACAATTACTCCTCATACACCATGAGGTGTTAAACAACAGATTTAAAACAGTCATGTTAACCTTTTACTGCTGCTGGGATAGCATTGTCCAAAAGTGCCATGTTAGCCATTTAAAAAACCCAACTCACACAAAAGAAAACAAAGAACACAACCCCAAAACAGTAAGCCAGTAAGTTTCAGGCCTCAGGTTGTAAGGACAAAGCGCCAGAAAAGACCTCATTTTAGACTCGGAGCTGCTTTTCTGTTAAGTGAGGGCAGAAATGTTAGCTGTAAGTCACGATCTGTTTGCCTGCTCTGGTGGGCATTTGCCTTTCCAGAGAGTGGTTAGACTCAGAAGGGTAAGGTGTCCAGAAACAGCCTGTCGATAATGGAAGGAGCTGGCACCAAATCTTCCAGTTTCAGGTAAAAGATGCGCTGCAGTCCCAGTGTGCAGAGAGAACGCAAGTCAGCCAGAACACCCAGTACCTTCGGCTCTGCGGGCTCGACCGGTTGTCCTTTGTTTTGGCAACTGAAAGATAAGTGATCTTTCAAACTGCTTGTGATCTTGTTGCATAGCTCTTCCACTTTCTTTGGTTCTTTTAATCCATGCCGTTCTACAAAGACAGAGGGAAAAACACATCAGCATCCCTGCCAAAAATCGAGAGAACCCATTTTCTTTGGTGTAACCCAAATCTATGTTCTGGTACTCAAAGCAGAAAGTGCTTTGAAAGTATAATATTTCTCAGAACAGTTTTGGTTATATGATGTCCCTTAATCTTTCTGCCACATGAAATAAGAGATTAGACGTGCCATTTTCTCTTTAGCTCCCAAAATAGGTGGCAGTGATGCTCAAATACAATTTAAATTCTAGTACAAGCAGTCCAAGCATCCTGTGTATCTTGCATTATTTTCATGATATGAGACAGAATTAATTGGGTGATTTTCCAGCGAAACTATCACAGGAGGTGTTTTGGAGATTTCCGTGCTTCCCCACCAGTTGTGAATGCTCAATAACTATGGCAACCATTATTTATTCAGTGAATTCAAGTGGCGATCGATATCCTTAGCCAGCTCCATCAGTGCCCAGCCTAGAATTCCACCAGGAATTTGCAGACACTCTCATAAGAAACTACAGGCACCTTAGCACCCTTTGTTATTTTGATCAGGCATTGCTTTTTAGTTTATTCATCTTTAAAAGGTCTGAGATAAAAGAAGCCTGGAAGTTCACTATTTTGTTTTAAGTGAGCAATGCCTGAAGAGAAAAGGCTGCTGTATTATCCGTCACACACAAAAAAAAATCAGCATTCTTAAAAGGAAAGGTAGCTGGGTACCTTTGTAAAGTACCATTTTAAAATACTACAACAATTCTTTAAGCGTAAGTAGAATGAATCAGATTTGTGCTTCATTGAAAGCAGGCTCTTTACTGGTACACAGGGAAAGAATTCTGTGTTGTTTGCTATCCAGATTTAGTAGATAAATCAATATAACATTTCAGACCAATAATCTCAATTAATTTTGTGATGCTTTGATTTGACTTTGACATTGAAATTCACAGTTAAGTAGGAACTGGCTTCATAGCAAAGTCCTAATAATTTACATATGAAATAAAATTATACCAGATAGGGCTGTCTAAGAAAATGCAGGTTAAATCAATTTTAATCAACTTAATGTATAAAAACAGTGACAGTAGCAAACGAACAGTAATTGTGGTAGTTCTCATGTTTGATGCATTCAAAGTTGTCTGCTCTCCCTGGCCCTCTTCCCAATCCCTGGCAGCCATGGGCCCTACTGTGCCCATTGCCCCCAGATCTTGTTCTTCTGCTCCAGGAGAAGCAAGCGATAGATATTTTGTCTGTCCATTTTCTAATGAACAGTGAAAAGAGTTCAGTTTCCTTTACTTCCAGAAGCGGTTTCCTTTAATTCCAGGAGCAGGCGCTCAGTGGTGCCTTGCCCAGACGTGTATATAGACCCCTCACCGCCTCCCCTTACTATCTGCTTTAGTGAGATGTTTGTGACAAAGCAATAAAATAGATGGGGTTCAATGAAGGCAGTCAGAAATGTGAAGGTCTGCTTTTCCACTGATATTCATCCATTTTACACTTCTTTCAACTTTACTTAGGCAAAGCTTACTCCTGAAGAATACTGGTTTGGGATCAGAATCAGAGATGTGCAGACATGTACATCTCTGGCCAGAAGCTCTATCATTTAAGTACCATCAATCATCAATCAGCCCTGTTGCTTCAGAGCAGTACTCATCCAAGCAGTTACATCTGCTTCAGACATCTTTTTCACCTTGCAGGAACTAAAACCATTAGGTATTCTAAGTGCCTTGTTTACATTAAAACATGAGGAGTCAATGAATATTTAAAGCCTTTCCAGTAGATGGTATGTAGTGTAATTATGTAAGCCTTAACTGTACAGGTCACTGAGAGTAAATACTTAGGCAGATTCTGCCATTAAAAATCTTGGCAAATAAATATTTTATACAGGTTTGAAAAGCTGTAGGGTTTGGGCTTTTTATTCTCAACCGCTAGCCTACTGAAGAGAATCTGCAGGACATTAAATTAATCTTGCAGTCTTTGAAGAGTTCCTATCTTTTAATCTGTTTTGAGGTTGTTCCCTGGCTGTGTAAATGAAGATATCTTTATGAGTCTAGGGAACTGAAATACTAGAATGGATCCAAAAATCTGACTACAAATTAGCAGAGCACATTTTTAAACCAATGCCTCAGTAGGTGTGTACTTTGCTGCAGAGTATGGAAAATTATCCCTGGCTCTGGAGCCGACAGAAACACTGTTAACATTTCCAGCCAGAACTACACAGTCTTTGTCTCACACCGACAAGTTCAGAAGGTTTCATGAACAAGCCGTGTCTTTGGTGGCTAGCCATGAAACATGCCAATGCAAAACACAATATGTGCAAAGATTATAATATTAGTAGCCGTACTTTATATAACAAAATTCAGAATTAGGAGATACTCCATCCTAAGCCACTCTCCGGTTCTACAATATTAAAGAAGTCTCTGAAAACCCAAACTGTTCCCTCCTGCATGAATCGCCACGCAATGGCCTTTGCTACTTGCAAATCTCTACGAAGCAAATTCCTTATGACTGGAATGGTCTCAGGGGTTTCCAGTCTCCCACCCCTAAGGCATTGCTCACGGACCTGTAGAAAGTCAAAGCCATCAACGCAGAAGCCCTTCAGCTACTAAAGGGCACTGCACGCCCTGGCACTGTTAACGCAGTCTCTGGTGTTAGTAGCCAACAAGTTTCTGTGGAATGGACTTGTATAAGAAACAGTCCCTCCCTTTAGTAGACTTGGGGAGTCCTGGGTCTAATTTACTCAAAGGTTTAAATTTAATGGGGTTCAAATAGCAGGAAGCACATTTTCTCGCCTCTTCCACACGGCCGGGTCCATTTGCACAAAGGAAAACCCAGTCTACTTAACCTTACTCAACTCAAGGGAGCAGTATGAGGCACCTGTGGTAAGTGTGCAGTGATGCCGAAGCCGATGGCCTCTAATCGTTCTCCTTCTTCCACAGGATGTTCATATCCACGCAGGAGTGATAAGGCCAAGATTTATCCCAAGGACAGCTAGTCAAAATGGATAGATTTTTCTCTAACTGATTGAGGTAGTGTGTAAATATTATTGTATTTAGACTTTCTTACAATGATAATTAAAAAGGCATGGGTAAAGTGAATATAGGATTTCTCAGCCTTGTGTTTTAGGATAGCATTGATTTTTTCAAGAAAAATGGTGATTTATGGCAAAGATGCTCTCCATAAGCCTGTCAAAATGATTCATCAGGAGTCTTGCCTCTAAAGCTCTGCTAGCTTAGCAGCTCATCCTGGCAAACTGAATACAGCAAGTTTTTTACACCTTTTTCCCTTTCCCAGGAACCAAAATGCAGGTCTGTGCTATAATTACGCTGATCAGCAAAAAAAATGATAGGAAGAAAGCAAAAGAGCAGGAAAACCCCTCGCCAGCTGTGTTAGTCTTTTTTTCCCTAATCTCTGACACAGGGCAGATTATGCAAGGCTGGGCAGACAGAGTGCTACCTTTCTGAGAAACACCTCTCTAAGAGAATAAGTATTTCAAAGACCTTGAGTACCTCAAAGAGCCTCTGTGCTTTTTATCAGAGTGGGTCAGTTTTAACCTTAATTCATTCTGGGGTGTCAGCCAGATCAGAAACGCAACAGATTTACGCTGCAGACCTAAAATAGGCATCTTGATTTTCTCAGTTTCAATACAGGTATCTGATTTTCTCTTCCCTCTTCACATCCTCTTCCTCTTCTATAACTCACACACAAGACTTAGTTGCCTTTCTGGTTGTCTCGTGCACACTCTGTTACACAGCAAGATTGCAACTCATCAGATCCAGCAGTCTCCTTTCCTGCTGCAATCTGGCCCATGTTCATCCTGCATCACCCTCAGGCACTTCACAAGGGTGTTGCAGCTGGGAGCGCAGATTTCTTGAGCTCCTCCTAACACCAGTGGAAGGCTGGGCATTTTTAGAAGATGATTACAATTTTAAGTGGATGAATAATCTTCTGGAAGTGCCCTGTGTCAGCTGTGCAAGGTACTTCCAAGTCAGATGAGCTGAATGACCACACAGGACACCATTAGATTGCTCCCTCCTTTAAGAAAACCACAGCGTAACACAGAGGCTCCTGGTTGCTGTAGAAGGAAAGAGTTCTTGCCTCAGCAAAAGGGTGGGAGTGGAGAAGGAGGAGTGAGTGCTTCATTTTGGTGCTGACAGTATTTCCCTCAGCGATGTGGCAGGGGGAAGGCAGACAATGCAATCTGGAGGGTGGTTTGGGGTTTTTTTTTATATCTGGCTCTCCTACACTCCTCCAGTCTGCCACCTGCTTGTATGCAGACCCAGCACAAGAAGCACCCACTCTGGAGGATCCTGGAAACAGGACTGAAGGATAACTGCTGCTGAAGAGTAGGTGAGCCTCCCTTCCTCAGGGGAGTCGAACGTATTCATGTTCAGAAGGGAACTGCAGCAGCCAGACCCAGTTTAGCCAGACAGGACTCATTACTTTTTCCTGGTATGACTGATGGTGCTAAAAACTGTGTTCGCAAACTGGAACAGAAAGCCCAACAGCAAGAAGACAAACACAAACTCATAATTAACTGAAACCTCACAGTATTCTTCAATGTTCTGGTGCCAGCCTAACAAAGCATTAAGAGTGTGAATAAGCCCAATATATACAATGGTTCTGGGCTGGTCTGTAACACATTTAAAATAAAACATATGCTGAAAAACTTTGGCTGAACGAGGGTTTGAATGCTCTATACTCAGCAGCATCCCACTGAGAGTGTCAAGTGGGCAAAACAATAATATTTTGATGTGGACAGAGAAAGGAAGAGGCCAAGAGGAAAAGCAAATCAACAAGAGAAAGAAAGAAAACACTAGCAGTTTTAGAGCAGGCAGAAATTTTAGGCTAAATTAGAGTGTGCCCTTGAGATGATCTTCATTGGACTTTCAGTCTTTATATTTACACCCCAATAGGAAAACTGTAAACCAGATTGTTATGAATGGTCATTTGGGAAGATAAGGAAGCATTTTCAAGAATAGGCTGAGCTAATATCTGGCCTACTCTGCAAAGCATCATCACCAGTGCTGTTCAATCCCACATGGAGTGGTTGTGCGGGAACACTTGTGATCCATCCAGCACACTAAACTGACAGAAATCATCCATGTGGAACTAAGGACAGACCTTGTCCTAAGATGACCAGCATTCTCTTTCTATGTTGGCACTCTTCTTTAGCTCATTAGATTCTACATCCCAACAGAATAAGTAACCCATGAGATGAAGAACAGGACAGAACCCATTTCTTGCTTTCATGGGGATGTGGGGAAAGTGTCATATGTTTTTCCCTAACTACTTTCATCTGGCTGATGCTTAGAGTGCTGCTGATGAGCTCTGGAGGAAGTTGTGTCCAGCCCTTCTTAACCAGCTGAAGGAAGTAAAAAAAGAGAACAGAGACAGAGAGAGGAAGGTCCTAAAGGAGTACTTTAAAGACAAAAAGATGTATTGGGGCATTGCAGAGTTTAACTGTTTGCAAACCATCCACGATAAACCAGATTTCACTTCTTTCATTCTGGGTGCTCTCTCAAGCTGATGTCCTACTTGAAAGGACTTGAAAATTCAGCAGCAATCCAACATGCTGCTTTTCCTTCTAGGCAACATGCTGCAAATTCCCAGGTAACATAAAATAAACAGAAAAGGCACAAATATATGGACTTTCTAGTGGATTATACAATGCAAAATATTACAAAATCTTTTCCTGTTTATTTTATGTTGTGCATACTGTAGTTTTACCCAAAGCAAGCAGTGAATTAGCGAATATTGTGATACTAGGTCTCCTGTCATTCTCTTCAAAATTACTAAAGAGAGTGAACAGTCATATATGCCTGCAACCATGCATCCTCTGCTGTGATATGCAGCGGTGACTGAGATAGGACATGGAGCTTTGCTGCTCCAAACAAGTCATCAGAGTTAGTTAAAGTGCTTTGGAACTACTGGGGCTGTTACTGGAGAGCTGGTTTGACATCCCTAAATGAGAGAACAGCCTTCATCACCTCGGGACACTGGGAACAGTGGAATGTCTTTTAGTCCCCAACACTAATTTTTACCGTCATTCCCTCTTTCTTCACTGGGAGAGAGATGTTAGCTCTCACTGACACCCTTGCAGGACTGAGAGAGAGCATGCAAAAGAGTAGCAACTTCTCTTAGTTTTCTCTTTCAGCAATGCTGTTAATGACCAGTATACAAGACGTATTGTTTTCTAAGAGTACGTCTTTGTTTGAGCTATGATCAGCACTCATGAAATCAAGAAAAGCAAACAGGCCACTATTCCCGGCAGCATTTTTCTTTCCCTGGAGGGACAATTCTTGAATTTGGTGCTACCTAAGGTGCTGTGCAGTACTAAACCAAGCAATGACTATTATCGAACACAGGATTGTTGCCTTTTTTCTTTTTTTGGTTGAGCCATTAAGTCATAAAACGTTGACTAATACAAAATAGGACTGGAACAATTTGTGCAATAGTAAGGAAAATCTTGCTCAAGCCAGCATTTTGGTTTTGCAGTGTTGCTAATAAAATCAAACAACTAGATTCATAAAACAGAATTTTCCTGCTCCTTCCTATCTTGCAGCCTAATGACATAGATATCCATCTGGGACATTGGAGATTCATGGTAGGATTCCTTTCTTGTTGGAATCTGACCACTGACTGGGCCTTGGATGTCCCTCCGAGCAGCAGCTTGTCCCCACATCATCATATACAACAGCTATTCTGCAGCCCCTGAAATGTGTCAAATGGTCTCAACACAAAAGACAGTGACTCAATAGTCAGATACTCTACGTTCCTGGAAAAGGTAATTCTCTTGTGCTCAGACTCAGAAAAAGGGCTTGAACCAGGGTTTGCTAACTATCCATTGCCTTCAACAGTCCATTACAGGAGAGTACCTTCACCAGAGATAAAGAATGGCAGCTAACCCACCTATATCTAAGCCAAGCCTCAAAACAATGCTTAAAATAATCAACAGATCAAGGTTTCCAAAATTCATCATTATTATTTTTTTCTCTTTTGGTGGGACTTGCTGAAAACCAGCAGATGGCTTGTTATACTCAAACCGTGGGGAGAAGACAAGAAGCCATTTCTCATGGGATGCCACAACAGAGGCAAATCTCAAGGCTTTTCTGAATATACCTCAACATACTATCACTGAGAACTGTGCCCACCAGCATTTTGTGCCATAATTACCTGAAAACTCTTTCAGGTTTTTGGGGTTTTTTTTTATACTGCTATAAAATAGCATCCATTTTCAGATGAGCAAATTTCTGGCTAAGTCCCTAAGTTAGCTAGCTGCTCTTGGAGGTCTGAAACCTGTGAATATAAATCACCAGACACAGGAGCTTCAGTCTAATTTAGATGGCCTGTAAGTATACTCTGTCCTTAAGAGCACAAATCAGCAGAGATATACTGGCCTCATGAAATAAAAGAGCGAGCAGAAAATTACGTTCATTTTAAGCACCATGTCATACAGGTGAAGAAAAAAACAAGAAAAGCTTGACAAATTCAGAAAACCTTAAAGCTTTTATGGACAGAAATGGACTCCTTTTAAAGGGAACAGTTACTTCTATTTGACTAGAAATGGGAAGACCAGCACAATATAGTCAACCCCTGAGAGGGTTATTATCAAGGAAAGGAAGAAATGTGGGGTGTTACCTATTAAAAGCTATTTCTGTTAAATATCTCAGGGTAACCTGAGCCAGCCACTGGACAACTTTGACACTTCATGTAAGGGCAAGCAACGAGTGTCTAACTGAACAAAGAATTACCATGTTAAAACAGGGCAGGAGTTTGTGAGAATAACTTTTCTTCCTGTACAATAGCTTGTTCTACATTCACTTAGGCAGCTTGCTGTGGATTCTGTTCATTGACCCGCATCCTCTCAGTCTCCAGGAAAATAATCAAGAATAAGCTATCTGTGTCTATCTAAAAAAGACATATCTACAATATAATAAATAATCTATCTCAATGATATGTGCTACATATATGTGAGCATATATGCCTATTTGTAAATATATATGGAGAGACACAGCACCTTTCCTTGATTTGTAGATATCTAAGTGCATACACATACATATTAAATATGTATATAGGTTTGTATAGACATACACATATATAACTGCATTTATAACACATATATATAAGTATTCATGAGCACATGTCAGTGGATGTTTCTATATAGGAGTGAAAAATAAGTTGGCCATGTTCTTTCTCACTTTAACGTATCACTCATTTTGAAAACTATTCATCCCAAACAAAGCAACTGCAAAGAGTTATTCTGGACTTAAGCCTTTTATCAAAGAAACAAGAATCTGAACCTTAAGGTACCATTTTAAACTGCAGAAGAAATGAACGGAAATTACTGAAGAAAATACTTTTCTTAAAAAACACACTACACGTTTACCCTAACCCTTCACCAAAATGCACAAAAGAAGCGTATCACCAAACTCTGAACCCAAAACCTCGGCCCCAAGGATATCAGCAGGAATTGGCTAATTTTAGTTTTTATATTTGCCATTGAGCATTTTACTCCATCACGTCACCCTAGGTAAAATGAATACTGCAGCTGATATTGTTGAGGCCAATGCTTGTAAACTGGTAGATGCCTGAAATGCAAAAGGAAATCAATATCCACCCCAGTGGAGCTATAGCATCCAAGGCACACTGGAGCCCTGTCTCACACTGATGACACAGTTGCACCTTCAGACTACCAGCTCTTCTGAAATGAGTATGAGGCTCTGCAGAGATGACAGCTTCTCTGACTTCCGCTGTATGGTTGTCAGACACCCCTACTCCTGACCTTTGCTGTTTCCATCAGCCATACTTCTTCAATTGCAAGAAGAAGAAGCCCAAGGTATGCAGTGTGCACTTCAAGGGGCTTTGTTGTTTCAGGAATGAGAAAATTAGACTTTATAAGGTTATGCTCCCCCGTTTTGTACTTACTGGACAGATTTGGCAGATTTTGTCATTAGTTTCTTGCTGCTGTTCATCCCAGCAGGCAGAAGGGGTGATGCGATCACATGCACACCCAGAAGCTTTTGTACAACTGTGAAAGAGGGTTTTTTTCCTTACTATTCTCCAATTTTCTCTCTTAAGAAAGCAGTACATGGACTGCCTAGAGTACCTTGGCTACTGGAAGCAGCCTCTCTGCCCTTGTGAAGCTGCCAGCTATCTGGTCTGGCTATCTTGCTGAGGCATGAGCTGTACTAGCTCTCAAGCTACCTTAAGATTAGTATTCCTACACAGAAGACCTATTTTATTAGGCTTTTCTTGCTATTTAGCACATATTTTGAACATTTTTATACGAGCTACACACAATTTGCTCGGAAGCACTTTGCTTTTTAGAGGCTATTCTAAGAAAACAACAAAACCATGAGGAAATAGAGTTAGATTACATTTGAATACAGGCATCTGATAGCCTAATGTTAGTCTACAATTTCAGTATGGTCATTCCAATGCAAAAAAATCATACTCACTTTACCCTGAATATAGCTAAATTAACCGAAATTGCTTGAATCGACATTAAAGCAAAGCACTCTGGTTTGAAGCTTTGTATTGACAAAGGAGCACTTACCTGTAATCATAGTTAGAGCTGATAAACTTGCTAAGGCTGGGATATCAAGGTTAAGGCTCTTTAAGTTTAAGGAAAAGTCTTTAATAGAGTCGAGCCACTCCCCAAATCCACGAAGGCACTGAAGTCTATGAAGCACGAGTCCATTGCAGAATACAAACTTATCCTCAGCAGTATCAGACCTCAAATAAAAATAATTGAAAAAATTATAAATGCATCTTCTAGTTTACAGCAAAATGCATAACCAGTATTGAAGTGTCTGTCATTTAAAATCCAAGGCATATTATCCTGAGACATATGTGGGCATTCACGTTTACAATATGCTTCTCCCTTGGGGCCAAAGTACAACAAACAAGCTTCTGTGATTGCTTACTTGGTAGGGTTATAAGCCTGAGGTTAGCTGTAGCATGTGGTGCAGACTGTCTAATTAGTTAAGATTTTGGTCCTGCCCAAAGGCATAAACAGAGAAGACATTTTACATTAAATACTGTATGTTTGAACCAAAGGAATAATAAGCAAGTGCATTTTGAAATGCAAAACTAATGTAAACTAGAGAAAGAAGAGATTCTGCACCTCTCAGCATTTACTTCGTCTCATCTGCATTTTTCAGATGGTAAAAATTGATAAGGAAAAAACAATGGAAAATACATGCAATAATGCACCACAATACACATCACACCGTAAACTCTTTTATATGAAAACATGTGTGTAAGAGAGATACTACAGCCAAGTTCTTCTCTCTTTCCACTCCCCATTCCCAATACCCCCATTAAAAAATGCATGCAAAGGTCACTTTCAACCTAAGGAAACAGGGCATAATTCAAATCACCAGCCTGGAATTTTCCCAGTCCCCTGAAAGTGTTTTAGGTAAAGTGTCTTAACTAGTGCTACACTGACAAATAGCATCTCACTCTATTAAACGACTTGGTATTAAGTAGAAAAGCAATCTGAACAAGATTTTAAATCTTCTTCGTCCCTTTCAAAAAAGGATGACAAAGATGTGCGTGCACAAAAGAAGGGGAAAAGGAAAAAGCTTTCATACTGAAGGTGCTTTTCTATAGTTTATGCTGATGAGTATGAAACAAACAGTACCTGAGGATCGATTTTGATTACTAAGGAAGAAGAGGATGGGGTATATCAAATAAAGAGAAGCACATTAGCAAGACCTATGTTCTCTTTTTAAATCTCCTTTTTTTTGATTTTTTCTGCAATGCAAAACAAATAAAACATCATATCCTTTGGATGCAGACATTGCTGATGTTCTGTGGGGTTATTTTTTTTGGTACCATTGACAATGTTCAAAGATAGCACCATATTTATTCCTTAAAAATATTTAGATGGATGATTTTTCACATCATCTTAAAAGGAAATGAAATAAATAGTTACCTGATGGAGAGTCTTAGTACAAACAGCTCCAAAAAAGCTGATTCTATGAGTAATGTCTGATCTTCTTTTGGGAGGTCAGTAAATCCTGGGATTTTTTCTGCCCAGCCTCTAGTTATGTCAATGGAGGCAGTCAGAAGGTTATAGAACTGTTGTACATGTTCTGCATCTGTGCCTGCAGCAGCCTGATCAGTGGAACAGTACTAAAATGAAAGCCACAGAAAGCAACGTTATGTGCATTTAAGGGCACTCTGTGAATCATACTTCATTACTTGCCCAACAACATCTTCTTCTGTGGCAAAGCTGGTATTATTATCAAAGGCATAAGAAGTAGGTCTATATCTATCTACCTATTTGGCTACCTACAGGCATTTTGCTATTCAGATGTACATTGCAAAAATATTTCCACATGTACAGAAAATGTTTAACATTTATAAATAAAATATAATAATTATCATCACATTTCACAAGTACCTGCATGCTATTAGTAAACAGAAACAGAAACCTAGTGGGTAGGATAATTTCCATCACACTAGAAGAGGAATATTATTTAACTTGCTACAATTAAACACTTTTCCCACTGATGAATTTCTCTCAGTATGTCCAAAACACAGATTTCTCCCAAAACCTCTGCAATTGCATTTTATCTGACAGCGATAGAGACACATAAGATAAATCATGTTTTATCTGACACATGCAGCATTGCTTCATTTGAATACAGAATTGGTTCAAAGTAAAACAGCTGCCCCATATCACCTCTTATCCTTCAAATAGAAGCATTTAAGGTTCAGGAGAACCTATTATCCTGCTTATGTGGCCATAACTCTTCTAGACAACCATTTGACAGACCCAGTTTGCTCAGCTTCCCCGTGACCCCCTGACAACTCCCTCCCTGCTATCTCCTACTTCCCCACCAGTGGATCCCTGTCACTCTCCTGCAGCTGCTCTCTCCCTTGGCAGAAAATAGAGCATGAGTTTTCATGGCTTACTCCAACTCCGTGCTGCTGGTTTTCTGAACAGGAGCTGGGTAATTTGGCATTTATTGTAACAGCTTCCTCGCCATCACACATCTGGTGGCTTATTTCTGGAAGAGATTTTATACCCACTCTCTCTCTGGGATTCAGTCAAGGAAGGGCTGAGTGGACTCCGTGGCTGAAAGAACTGTGCACCGCCCTTTGGCAACAACTTGCCACATGCAGCTAGGGCTTGAGTCCACCAGCCTGAAGGTCTCTCTAGCAACTCCCCAAGCCAGAGTGGAAGCAGGAAGACACAGCTCTCTTTCTCATCAGTATCAGTGGGCTGGCAGCCTAGGGGGGGCCTCATTACAGGCATGCCACTGGAGCTGTAGATATCACCCAAATTGCCATCTGCAACCCAAAAGTCACCTCTGTGCAGGAAAGAGAGAGGGGGACAGAAAGCAGAACTTCTCAGGTGGGAGTCCTGTTCTCTGCCCATCCTATTTGGAGCTGGTTGCTCTTGGTAGGTATGGGGTGAAGTACACAGCGTCAGAGCTGCTGACTGACTGGAGAATCAGAGCAATCCTAGAGACCTCTGGCTGTATCTGGAGTACTGGTGCTAGCCCTGAATGACTCCGCTCTGCTTACCCAACGCTAGCTGCACGAGTTTCTCACGGCAAGCTCCAGCTCACATCTCTAGTCTGCTAGTGAAACGTGCAATCCCCCTTACAAAGTTCGTGCAGAGACAAATTCTGCCCCGGCTACTCTGAAGAATTATGTCACAACGAAGCAGGTAGAGCCCAAAATACAGAGTGGAGCAATGGTAAATTATCTTTACGCTCCATCATTTACGTTTTCACTCCCCCATCTGAATGGAGCAGTTGAGCAGCATGAACTAACTACTGCTGGCACTGGACCTCAGCAGCATGTGCTGGGGTGATTAGTGAGTAGAAAAAGAATATATACTTTTCCAGACACCTTGCATGTTCTGGACCTTCTTAAAATGAAGCTGTGGAGCAAGCCAAGCCTGTGTGCATCCTGGCTCTGGGAGATGTGCTTTGCTATGCAGGAGCTGAATAATGTCCTCCTTTCAGCACAGGGAAACCAAACAGGCTGAGGGAGACTCCTGCTTTGCCATAGGTATTGTTAAGGCAAGAAACATGCTTGCTCCTTTGAGCAGTGAAGAGGAAGGAAAAGCAAAGGCAACAAAATACTACGCTAAGTTCATTCTAAATGTAGCTCATCACAAGTCAGCGTAATTACGCCAGTTATTAATTTGTCAAAAATATTTATAAAACACACCTTAGGCAAAAGTAAGGCAAAGGTTTCATATTTTCTAATGAAACTGGATGCAGCATTATGTCACATAACTGTGAATGCTACAGTATGGTATATTCCACATGGGGTGCTTAATTAAATTAAATACACCTAAAAGAATTATAACCTGTATTTGTTGTTATAGTTAATCCCATGAGAGCAATTTTAGAAGAAAGATAAAAAGTTATATGGAATTGTATAATTTCTAGCTGCTTTAATACATCACTGCTCGCTACAAAGAGTTTGCACTTGCAAAGAATAGCTAAAATAAAATAGCATTTACTTGTTACAGACTTAGCAGTATAAAAGTAACCATACACAGTATATGTGGTTCTGTTTTATGCACCAAAACCTGTGGATTTTTCCATGATTATTTCATTGAGAAGAGATGAAATTTGACCTAACTTTTGACCAAGACAGATGGTAAGCCTGCCCTTGGTCAGGAGGCCACGGTGGGGAAGGGATCAAATCTGCATTTCTTAACCTGCTCTATGCAAACTGGAGGCACGCTGTGAGAAAGTCAGAAGACAAAGTTCTGCCTTACTTTCTTGCTTAGAGCTCCTTTGAGAATTAAACAAAACCTAACTGTTGCTCGAGGAAAGGCTTGCATGTGTAGCAAGCAACATTAAATTGTATGGTATATCTAAAGAGATTCAGAAAGCCTGATGTTGGAGAGCCTTATAGCACAACTTAGCTCTACCTTTTGCCTGCTTTCATCTGAGCTTCACCAACTGCTACAGCTGCAAAACCCCAACAATAACTTGTGTGCACAGAGAAGCTATGCTTGTTTGTGTGAAAGCCCCCCTCTTTGCTTAATTTTGTGGCTGGGGAAGGAGGGGGGAGACTATTACCTAAATGCTGCACTCCCCTGCCAAAAAGGCAACATTTCTATTTAAGTCAGTGGCTTATCTACAAGAATAAGGACAAGAAGATAGAGGGTCTGCTTCCCATCTCACTTACTCAGAAGTGTAAACTCGGGGAATTGCACCAGTAAAACAGGTGTGAGACCGGACTGCCGCCCTTGGCCTTTAAGGAGTTCATAAACCGAACTCTCTTCCTGGCAATTGCTTTTTTGAAACCAAGGACCTAAATATACCTTTGCTGTGGATTGGTAAGTTAAAACCAGTGCTGAAAAAAAAAAGTAGCCATGTTCTGAACAGAACCGGTTCCAATCTCTTTCGGTTTAAAATTCATGGCTTATGTACATTTATTTTTGGTTTTGGTTTTTAAGGGGTTTTTTTGAGTGCATAGGGTTTTTTGGAGGGAAGGAGTTCTTCTCTGGAGCTCTTATCAGTGTTTTTAAGACGGTAAAGACTTTACAGTTTGTAAACATGAACACCATGCTAAACATTAAGGTCATGTCTGCATAAGTGTTAGGACTGACTCCAAAGCCAAATTTCCAGATCTACCCATTTGTGGTGCTCAGCAGGGGTATGGCGTAGCTGAACATGCCAGAAGTTTGTCTTTACAGGTACAGGATTATGCTTCAAAGGGATTTTTTAGCATTTCAGCGTGCTCACAGCATAATTCATTCAGTTAGTTTCAGTTGTTACGCAGCACTTGTTTCTGATCTCCCTTAACTTTCCTCTGTAAGCATAAAGTTTATAAAAACCATAAGAATCTATTCATTTCTTTAAGCACATTTTTGTCTTTTCAGTACTGCTGAGCACAATTATATATTTTATTGTAAAAAAAACCCTAGCTATTACTATGTCCTAATAAACAATTATGCTTAACCTTTTAGCTACCAAGACTAAATTAATTTACTATCAATCATATGCCTCCTGTAATGTCCAACAGAACTGTTCAACAACTAGGCCTGTTTTCATTAAAAGACAAGTAATTACTGAAGGACAAAGAAAAGAGTCACATAAAACCACACATTTTTCATTCAGTTTTTTGTAAATGCAACAGATCTTTATGCCTACAAATAAATAAATATGTAAGGTCAAATACTGCTTTCATGGCCTGGGCTATTATACGCTTGTAATTCTGTGGAACTCAGCAGATTTCTGTCCAAGAGCACAGCTCCTCACATACCTCAGTATTCATTTACAGAATGACCCCGAGACATCCTGGTTAAGTTAAAATATGTCTAAATATGGCTAATGCATTCTCCCCCTAAAAGGTTGTCAGATACTGAATAGCTAGATTCTTAATAATAATTAGGGAAATTATATGACTGTGTATTTACAGATTAGCAAGAAGAAAAGATGTTACAGCTTGCTTAAAATTGCTGAATTATATATGTAAGTACAGTCTAAAATAGAATAATATAGTTTTTATATAATTATAAACAAATGCATTTTAGTATTGGTTATTACATAGCAACAAGTGATAAACGGCCAATGCAGATGTTGCCTGAATACAGCTGTATATTTTAAAGTCTTAGATTGAATCATTTTTCATTACGGGGAAGGAATTTTATCCTGGTTTTCCTGAGCTGGATTTTCTTTCTTTTCCTATATCAACCTGCCTGAAAATGTATTTAACAAGCCATTTCAATGCTGTATTTTAATAACTATAGAACAGTTTTCTAAGCTTTCAATATATTCCATGAATATTTAAATGGTGAATATGCTGCATAAAAGAACAAGGTTACAAAAATGTATAATCTCTGGTAAAGCTTTGCTGAGATAGTTTTTTAGAATTTTTCTTTTAAAAGGCTTGTTTTACAAATGTGAATTTTACTGAAGAAATACTCCTGCTGGGCTATTCAAGGCCAGACCCTGGCCCCATTTGAACAATGGCAAAATTCTATTGATTTCAATAGAAATGGCCCTATCCCTCCAGTGCTACTTTGCACAACCCTTATATCTGAATGTTAGGGAAGTGCTATTAGATTTTAGCCTTCAGAACCTGGAAATTAAGATACTGGACATGCGAGCACTGCTTCTAGTTTGGTAAATTTATCGACTGTATTGCAATTGCTAGTGTTTTGGCACAGCCTTCTGCAAGAAGAATGCTCTGTTTATCCATGCATTTTTGCTTTCAGTCACTCATTGAATATACTGCAGGTAATTTTGTGTCTAAGATCCTCATGATGAATAGCTTGTAACAGGAATTTCTACTGCACCTCCTTTTCCCTCATCACCCACCTACCATGAAAAGACATGGCTGGCTGGACAAATTTCTACCCTAATCCAAATTCCACATTTAGTTTTGCTTTAGCAAACCAGCTGGTAGGTAGAAATGCAGTTTGTGAATCATTTCTCTGTGGAAAACAAAGAGGCAAAGAAAAGTGAAACATACTCTTGAATAGTCAAGCTCCCTGGGCGTGGAGTCAGTTAAAGCTCGTACGAGGGCGTTCATCATGCTGATGGGAGGAGAAGGTGGGGAGGGCTGAGAGGGTTCTTGCTGTAAGGGGCTCTTTGGTTTGGAAGGCAGCCGACCTCTTCTCCCTTTCAGGCTGTCGGTACGGACAACTAGGTAACAACACAAAAAGCAGGAATCAGTTGTGAAGATACCAGTAATGCTGGATCAGAATGAACACCTGCTTTTCTTATGGTCAGCAGCCCAGCAAAAGTAAGAGCATTCTCCAGTTTCAGCACGTGCTCTTGATGCCTTTGATTCCAAAAGAACACAAACGATACCAAAATTGTGTCAGACCTATGATCGTAAGCAGTAATGTAGCTGCTTACTTAAAGCCCAGCTGTGTTCCTACTGTTCATGCTTTGTTTGCAGCACGTCTGTGTGCCCGTGTATGTGTGCCCATGCACACACACACTCTGCTGCTGAAAGAAAACTGAATGTGAAACACAAATTCTATTGTTCTTACCACTGGTGCACACCTTTTAAAAGGCACAGTTGTTCATTCAAAGTCATTTTAGCTTTCTTAAAGCATTCGAAAAAATATGGTCGTGCCATATAGTTTATATTATCCATGTTAGTATTTGCAATGGGACTGCTCATACAGTATTACTCACATACTTAAATATTTGCAGAATTGGGACTAATGAGTTGATCCTGTTTCCATTTAAATTAATTGCAAATTTACAATCAGCTTATGGGAATGAGGCAAAATCCTATGTTAAAATGCACACAAGCCAGTGCAGCCCCTGGTGAGATAACAGGGGGAAGCCAACAGCATTATCGAGCAATGTTCAAAGTTAATAAAGGAGACATTTTAGCCAGTGTCAAATTATCCTCTTGTGACCTTGCTGCTCTTGAACTCTGGGGTCTAAAGTCTAAATATGATAATATGGGTGAAAAGAAGAAAATCAATACATTATTACACAAATACACACATTTGGGGGTAAGCTATGAAACCCATCACTATAAAAATCCTTGTAAAGGCACCTATATCCACACAGACACAAATATAGGTTCATTAAATGTAATATTTCAGTGTCTGGGATGATACTAGCAGTAGTCCTTACCTTCTTTAACCATGCCGACACTGAGACACTTCTGAAACCGGCAGTATTGGCATCTGTTACGACGTCTCTTGTCCACTGGACAGTTTTTGTTCGCCAGACAAACATACTTTGCATTTTTCTGAACTGTTCTCTGCAGAAATGCAACACAAAACCAGTAAACCGACCATTTCTTGAGCAACTTAGAACCTGACAAAATGTGTTTTAATTACAACATGAAAAGCGACAGTGCAATTCATATAATTAGATAAAATTAATTTCCTAACACACTAGCCTGCAGGAAAAACAATTTTATTAGTGTTAGCTGCTGACAATGAAAATCATCTAGGATTGTTCTGAAGCAAGTCTCTGGAGACAGGCAACTCTGAATGATAAAATCATATCTGAAATTACCAGGTCATCACATCTACCTTTGGGGATTAGATTATCTCCGCTTTTAATATCCCGTTGGGAACAATTTTCTACTTGGTTCATTCCCTTGATTATTGCTGACCTTATTAAAATAAAATCAAAATGATCTGCAATGTATTTCTTTTGGTATCACTATTGTTAGTCAAATACCACAATAACTGGTTTGGTTAGCCATTAAAATCGTTGGGGAGAAAATACAAATACCAGAACCCCTACAGAATATGGTCAGTTCAATACTCCGGGAAAGCTAACCTGACCTGGGAAAAAAACCCAAACCAGGCAGGATTATTCTACAGTTACATACATTTAATTAACTCTAAAATGATCTTGAGACTATACAATAAATCTAAAATTTGCAAAAACCTGGTAAGCTTTGAAAGAATGTAACAAATATTGATGCAAAAATATAGTATGTTTCCCCATCCTTAAAATCAAAGATACATCAATAAATAACTTGGTACCAAGAAAAAAGACTTTAAGAGGACAGACATCAGAAAAGGAATAGATTTATCAACTCAGCATTCAGTATTAATTTTTTCACTGCAATTAAATTAATGGATAACTTATTTCATAATTTGTGTTTCTTTTCAACTATCAGCCTCAATGCACTAAATGTAAGAGCTACAGCAAATACTTATCATTGCGCTTTGGAGCTGAAAACTGATTAATTTTGCAGAATAAGCTGGAGATACTGCTCCCAACCAAGGATATAATATGGATTACTACAGGGTCAGGATCGGGCCCATAAGAGCTGCTATTTCCAGGTTATTTGTATCCCCTTTTCCAGTTACATTTAAATACAAATGAGTTTCATGGGAGATGTGTAATTTACCGTGTTGTGAAAGGATTATTATTAAGTAACATTGGCAGCTCCGTCTACAACTGAACAAAAATGTTATAAGCCCTCCCCACAACTATTTTTGGACTGATTTTGTTCCCATCGTGGCTTTTACCAGAACAGAGGCATGACTGCTGTCTTTGTAGGAAGGAATACACCAAATCCACCCCAAATGTATCAAATCTTAAGCCTGTTGCCCAGAACCACCCTTAACAAAAGTCTGTCCCAAGTTCCTCACTTAAACAAGCTATTTCTGAAAATAATGCTGGAATCCGAACTCATCCTGTTGAAAAGAAATTATGAGGCACCCAAATCTACGAGCAAAAAGAGAGTATCCGATTCTTAAAAATACAAACACAAAGTTTCCAGTGGGAAACTGCCGTGTGTAAGTTGTGTTGCTATTCAGCTGCAAAGCTTTCTTGGACACCAAGCGGGCATCAGGACCCTGTGCAGTGCTTAGTCACTGCTCTGCAAGCAGCTTTCCACTAGTGAGGACTCACTGGGCTCCTAAACTGAAAAGTAATGACGAGGCAGCAACCAAATAAAACTAGAAGTGCTTGGGTTGGCCTCTCATGTGAAACTGGTTTCCCCCTGAGGCCAATCCCACAGCCTTCCTCACCCCAACTGCCCCAGGGCAACAAATGGCACCAGTGCATCAGCTAAAATATCAAGTGGACTTTACGAATTCAGGGTGTCTTTTTTTGCTTAAAAACGAAGTTTAGTTGGAACAACTGATAAGCAAATCTCAGGCTGGATGTATTCCACGTGAGTTTCGCTATGGAGTAAATGCAGTTTATAGCTCAGAGAGGGCTGACACGTGCTCCGCTGAGGGATGCTGGCAGACTGGAGATGTGGTTTGCCCAGCAAACTGCCCCAGCCCTTTCTCAGCCAAGACTGGCTGATGCTTTTATCCTACAGAGGGCTTGCTTTGGCCTTCCTCAATAGCTGGATGGGCGTACATCCCGCCCTGCTGCGGGGCTCTGAGCTCTAACACAGGATGCTCCTGAGCCCTGGGGTGAGGACCAGAAGCATGCCAGGGCAGGTGGGGAAGGAGGAGAGGCTGGGGTAAGTGGGGTACGGAGGAAACCTCAGAGCTCTCACCTTGAAGAAGCCCTTGCAGCCTTCGCACGTCCGTACGCCGTAGTGCTGGCAGGCGGCGTTATCTCCACAGACCGCGCAGGTGCCTTCCCCGGACGAGGAGCTCCTGCTGGGTGGAGATGGGAGGCCGCTGCTGCCGCTGCCACTGCTCTCACCCATCAGGCTAGAGGTGGCTGCGTTGAGGCCGAGTGGTGAGAAGGCTAAGGTGGCTGGTCTTTTGGCCAGGTGAAGCCCGTAGGAATGGCCCTCCATGGGTGCCTGGCTGGCGGCGGGTCTGTCGGAGCCCAGGGGCAGGCTCAGGGAGGCAGGATCATAGCACATGTGGGCAGCCGCGGCTGGCGTGTGTGGAGGGGAGTGCTTGAAGTGGAAGAGGGGGAAGCGCGGAGGCACGGTCTTCATGGGAGCAGTGTCCATCAGGTGGCCGGGTGGCAGGCAGGTCTGTGTGGGCTGCAGCGGTGGCTCATCCCACAGGCTCTGGTGAGAAGGAAATCCAGGAGTGGTGGGAGTGGAGGGCGGAGATTGCTTGAAGTACATGGAAGTGCTGGGCATCCCCTCATCCGTGGAGGGTGGCAGTGAGGGCTGATAGGGGGAGAGACGGGTGTCTTCCATCTTTATGAGGGGCCTCTGGCCAGAGGAGGCAGATTGCATTTGGTAGAGGCAGGAAGGCTTGAGCTCGTAGCTGCCAGAGTAACCCTCCATAAAGGTGCTGAAGCTGGGCAAGGAGGTGGTGGCAGTTGCAGTTATTTCAGTACTGCTCAGGTCCATGGTCAGCTTGGCATAGTCAGGGTTCATGATCTCTGAGCTGTACTCCGAGCCGTACGCGTACGTCTGAGCTGCATAATTTGAACCGGGCGGTGAAGGACTATACTGCGCTTGCACACAGGGCATATCTGCAAGGGCAAAGGGGGACATTAACAACAAGCCCAGGCCCTCAGGAACTTCTTTCTTAGAAGCTTTCCCACATGTCTCGGAGCTCAGTTAGACACCTGACTCCCATTCTCTCTTGGACATGGGACATATGTTAGCCTCGTGTCTTTGCCTTTCAGCAAGAAATATGCATCAGGGATCGACTACACATTAGGTATTATGGAGCCTGCTCTCACCTAGTCATGGGAGCAACTCAAATTTATACCAGTGTCAGGGAAAGAGAAGCCCATCCCAAGCTGCCCTACATCTGCTACTTAATGTACATAGATGTCAATGAGAATTAGATAAGCAGAATGAAAACAGTTTATGGCTCTAAACCTGTCTCTGTATGCAACCGTGCTGTAAAATTTTCATGAAGGGCAAACGAGACTATCAAATGCATAATATTAAAAATTACCTTTTATTTAAAAGAAACAGCATCTGCAGTACCTGTCAGAGAATGGCTTGAATCACAGTGTTTGCTACTTAGGACTTGCAAACATCAATTTTGCTTACTCAACTCTGGGCCCTTGAAGCATATTTCTGGTCAGCTAATAATTCAAGGCTGCTGTCTGACTAGTAGATTTAAGGCTTATCTATGGTAGAACATCCTCCTAAAGAAAGCGGGGGGTACAGCATACCCTTGAATTTGCAAAAATGCAAAAGAAGTAGTGTGTGATATTTCTGTTTTTACGGGAAAGCAAGGTTGAGGCTGCTAACAGAATTGGTTTTATCCATTAGTCATAAAAGCTAATGTGGTTCACCAATAGCTGGGATGGTTGAAGCAACGCACTGCCTGGTGATAAAGATTTGGGTTTTATTCTTTTCTTTTTCATTTCCTACTAGTCTGCTATTTCCTTTGCTGCTCTCAGGAAATAATGGACCCAATTCTGCAATCCATTTGAGGTTTGCCTAACTAAACACTGTGAGATTCTAGCCCAATTTTTGCAACTCAAACTACATGTGCGTGGTGTATTTTGGTTCTGCAGCAGAGGAATAAAATGTTTCAATTAATACATACTTTCCTATAAAGAGGGGGGAAAAAAGTAAATATGGGGAAAACGTATATCAAAATTAAGTGCAGTTCATCTCTCCTTAATGGTAATCTATATTCCAAAAGCAATTGAGGAAAAAGTCATACTAAAAAAAGCTGCGTTGAAAATAATGAGATTTTCCTCAGTATTTTAAGAACTCCCTTCACTTATAATTTTAAAATATTCAGTTGAGCCTGGCATGCAGGAATCCAAATAATTTGTGTTAAAGCAACTGCTAATTATTTCCTGCCCCCTTTGCAGATAAACATATTTAAACTAAGCACCAGATTTCAATTATCGTACTGTCAAAAGCCATTTGGATCTTCCTTCTTCTTGAGAAAACATTAAAAACTGAGGGGGGAAAAAGTGCTGTTTTCTGAAATTAAGAACCTCCTGCTTGTAAATCTAAATGCTTAAATTAAAAAACAGGACAGCCCTTTCATAAGCATTGCCTCCCAGTGTTACTTCTGTTTTTTCTCTATCTTTCTGCTCTTTCCCATCAATTTCTGCCCATGCCGTTCCACACGCACACATTTAATGGCAACTCCTAATACTATTGTTTGTTATTTAAGGGCCATCTGTTAAAATGTAGTGATCAAGTGAAAAAGGGGAGAAATTCCTTCCACAAACCTCCAGTGTGAACTGACTGAGGGCCACAACTGAATGAGCTGACACATAATGTCACCCGTGGACGTGTTGATGCACAATCCTGTGAAGGAAATAAAGGCTTTTTTGCTAGCTCAGAAAATGAGCAGGGGTTCAGGCAAACAGAACATCATGAGTCTTTTTGGCATTATTTTTCTGAGCGCAACAGGGTTATGTCACCGAATCCTGTGAAAAGCGGAGTAAGAAAACAGAAGTCTATGATAAGTCCAGCCTGAGGACAGAAAAAATATCCCTAACCCAAAGGTCTGGTCTCTCCTGGCTCTGCAAGACTCCTCCTCCCTCGCCCTTTTGCCAGGGCACTGATTCTAACCCATACTTTTCCACTTGGGGCACAGACATTAATTACCCTGCAAAGCAAATAAGCTGGGATATTTTTTTTCTTCTTTATCCAACAATATTAAAACCAGAACACCCCACAGGAGGCGCATTGCAGAGCAACCTGTCATCAAAGCCCAAATGAATGGGTGGGAAAAAAAAGAGAAACAATCAGGGTAAGGACATTCACAGCTCTTACCTTATTATTCTGTTATCTTTGCAAGAGCTTGAAGTAAGGGATGCCCAATTTAAGGCCAATCAATCCCAAAATCCTTTTGGGGATTTAAAACCCCCGCGGCCCCTGGACGGGACGTCGGGACTGATGATGCCAAACGGATTTGGGAAGGGTAGGAGCGGCGCCAGGAGCTCTGGTTCACACACACACCCCCCTCCTCCTCCTCTCCCGGGAGGCGCTGGTCCGCGGAGCGCAGCTTACCTGGCGGGTATCTTGCGCGCTGAATGGTGGGGCTGGACGTGCGGACGGAGGCGGCGGCGGCGGGCGGCGGCGGCGGTGGGGTGGGCGCCGGCTGGGACCTCTCTGCGGCGGTGGGTGCGGGGCCTGGCCTCGGCGGGGGGCGCTCTTCCGACCCAGGCTCTGTGCGCGGCGGGGGGAGCAGAAGGCAGAGTCAGGGGCGGACGTGCCCGATGGGCTTAGGGTGGACGCGGGGCGCATCGAGGGGACCCCATACACACACACACACACACACACTACCCGCCTCGCCTTCCCCCTTCACGGGTGGGAAAGGGGGAGCCGGACAAGGAGCGGGTTTCTACCAGCTCCCGCACCCTCATCACACAAAAGCACCAGGATGGGACAGAGGAGCCGCCGGTTTGTTCACAGGGCAAGGAGCCTGGGGAAGGAAAGAGGAGACCACAGGCGGGCTGATCGCAGCAAGTGAGGCGGCATCCCCGTGCGTCCGCTTCCCCGCGGGAACTTTCTATTTCTGGGTGAGAAGCTGGCTGGAAGTTTCTACGCAAGGTACCGGCCGGACCTGAGGGGTACCCCACCGGCGCGACCAGCCTGAGGCGTCCCCGGGCCCCGCTCTGCCCCGCGGGACGCCCCGCTGTGCTCTTGGCAGAGGCTGGTCTGTCCTGGCGCTGCCAGCGCAGCCGGGAGCTCCGCGGCAGAGCTGGGTTTGCTCGGCGGCACCGGTCCCTGCCCACGGGAGTCGCTCCCGGCGGCTCCTTCTCCCGCTCCCTGCGGTTTCTTTGGGGGGCTTCCTGCCTTCCCCGCGCCCCTCGTCCTTGATTCCCCGCCGGCTCCCGGGATGCTAATTGACTATCAGCTCATCCCTTTTTCTCTCCCGAGGGTTTTGCTCCCTCCCGAGCTCCTGCGAAGCGGCTTCCCGCTCTGCGCGGAGCTCCCTAGGGCTCCTCTCCCCCCGGTTACCTAGAGACACTCGCTGCGCTTTTAACCACGCAGCACCCCCTCGGACCGCGGCCGCCCAAGCCAGGAGCGCAGAGCCGTAAGGGCTGTAAATTAGGAGGAAATAACTACCCTTGTCAAAGCTCTTTTCTTCCTCCGTGCACTTTACATTCATCCCCGAGTGACACCCCTCCCCGCCCTGTAATACGAGGAGGAAAGCGTGAAATACTCCATTGTGACTGTGACTTCTTCAGGCGAGTTTCGAAACCTTCATTTACCCGGGAGGGACCGCGGAGGGGGAAGCTCCATTGAATTAAAAAGTTTCGAGCTCCATTTCCACCGCCGGTTAGCTCGCGATTTTCATGATTTTAGGAAGCTGGGGGGATCGCCCCGAGCCGCACGGTCACTCCAGCAAATATCCACGACCTCGCGTGAGATTCACCTCCGAAGAAACCGTCTGGTCTGGTTTAATCCATTGTTTTTTTACCGGGGCTTGACTCCAGCATACAACGGTCTCCACGGAGGAGAGAAAAATAGGGCGAAGAATGTAATCGAGTGAAGCGGCTTGGATAAAAGTTAGCGATTCATTCCCGAACTTTTTTTTCCCTGGAGAAAAACAATCCGATCCCGACACGCCACCCCCCACACCCCTCACCCCCCCTACAGAAAGCAGCGTTTTCCACTCTTTCCCTGGGAAATACCCTCGCAAGGAATCCATCCTCTCCCTAAATTGCGAGTTAAACAGCAGCGTTATTAACTAGCCGCGCGAAGGTGAGCCGCATCCCCGCCTGGGACAGAGTATCGCGACAATGCCGTCCCGACAACCGTCCCCCGACACAATATCGCAACGCAGGGGCCGCGCTTTCTCGCCTCTTTCAAAGACTGAAACTTCTTTCGCAGCTATTAAGGCGAGAAGGGAAAAACGATCGGCGCGGCGGGGGCAGGGAGCGGGGTAGGAGCAGGCAGGGAGCAGGGCAGGGAGCGGGACACCCCAGCCTCCCCGCCCGGTGCCACTCGTGCCGGGGTACCGCAGCCCCTCGTTACCGTTTGTGACCTCCGAAGGGAAAAGTGCACATTTCCGAGGAGCAGATGCCGGGCAGACGTGCCGAGCAAAGCTCCTGTCTCATTTCAATACAATATGTCACATTCCAGCAATTACCTCTCGGGCGAGCTCCTTCGGGCTGCCGAGGGGAGCTGCTCTCTCCCGAAGTGAGGTCAGACCAACCTGCCCCGCCGTCCCTATTAGACAGCTCGAACTTGGGCAAACAAAGCAACCTAGTTCCCAAGCGCGGCTAAAGGAAGGAGACAAATTACTGCCATTCATCACCGGCGCTATAAACTCCCCGCCGCCGCCGCCGCCGGCAGCATCATTTCCATGACAACAACTAGCAGAAATACCTCAGTACCACCGGCTCCAGCTCCCGCTCCTCTCGGCAACGGTCCTCCCTGTGTGCGGGGACCGGCGGTGCCCCGGGCACGGGGCGGGTTGCTGAGCCCGCGGGGAGGCTCGGAAGCCGGGCGACAAAGCGAGCATCCACGGGGAAGGAGTGAGGAAGGGAGGGGGAAGGAGGAGGAGGAGAGGGAAAAGTTTCAGGCAGAGCCCGGCACGGCGGAGCTGCACCGCATGCCGCCGGCATCTCCCGAGCATCTCCCCCGGAGACGCAACTTTGTCCCTCTCCCGCAGCCGCTCCCGCTCATCTGTATACGTACTCGGTTGCTGTGGAGGTTCCGTCTTTACATCTAGTTTGTAAGTGCCCTCTTCCTTAAAGGCGCATGTAGACACTGTCCAGCGGCAGGACCCGAGACACAAAACCCCCGCGACTCCCGGTGGCTGCAGGTCCGGACGGTGCGTTATCCCGAGGCATGGAAAAGGATTGCAAAAGCCTGCGGAGCCAGGAGCCCGTCCACGGGATGACAGAGTGAGGGAGGGAACGGGCGGGCAGGCGAGGGATACCGATCCGCCGCCGCCTCGATATGTCTTTGTGTGTGCGCGGCGGGAGCCGGGCCGGGACCTGCGCCCGCGTCCCCGGTGCGAGCGCCCCGGGGTGCGCGTGTGCCTGGCGGAGAGAGGGGACGGAGGCGCCTCTCTGCGCTGCTCTCCCGCTCCCTCTCTCTGAACGTCATTTATGTGAGAGGAGCCCTAGCGGCCTCTCCATAGAGCGGCTGGAATGCGAAACGTCAATAGTGACGCCATGGGAGCCTGACGCTACTGACCCCCCCCCTTCCCGCCCCAGTGTGTGCGCCGCGCTCCCGCCGCAGCGCGCCGCGCCGAGCCGTGCCGTGCACAGCCGAGCCGTGCACGGGGTGAGGCGGCCGCTCCGCTCCGCTCCGCACCGCCGGCAGCAGGAGAGGGAGGCCGTCCGGCCGAGCAGCACAAGACAGATTTACACTATAGGATTATTATTTATTATTATATTTTATTATTACTATTACAAAGAGCGAGTTGTGTTGTTCTGCAAAGGCAGCAACTCTTTACTAGAGTGGTTCAAAGGAAAAAGAGCTGTGCGTGGTTAATTAAGGGCACTTTCAGGATGAATTATTAAAGGTTTTTCTTTTTTTTTCTCTTTTCCATTTTTAATTTTTTTAATATTTTTCTCATTTTTTCCTCTCCTTTTTTTTTCTTTATTTTTTCCTCCTCCTACCCCTCTTCCCCCTTTTTCCTTTATACCCCCTTCTTTCCTTTCGGAACTCCCCAGTGCGCAGGAGCAGAGAGCAGGTTGTGGACGGCGCCGTTCCGAGCCGCTCTGACAAAGCCTAGACTCCCGCCTGCGCGCGTCTGTCTATGTCTGTCTGTGTGTCTCGGCTGGGTCCCGCCGCCGCCGCCGCCTCCGCGGGAAGCAGGCGCCCGCCGCCGTGCCCGGTGCCGTGTTTACTTCTGCAGGCGGCAGCCGGGACGTTTGCGATTGTCACCGCGGCCGTTACTGACATTGCTGTGCTTGTGCTACTTACAGAAGGGCTCCGCCAACCGAGGTCTACCGGCGGGGGCCGGGAGCCCGCGGGGCAGCAGCCGGGTCTGCGCGCTCCGTGCGCCCTGAGACGACGGAACCGGAGGAGGCAGCGGCGCTCTGCCTGCGCTCGCCCGGGTCCCGCCGCAGCCTGTCACCACCACCGCCGCAGACCGCGCTCCCGCCCGGGGCGGCACGGAGTCCCCGGCCGGACTCGGGATCCCCTTTGCGCGCCGGTGCGCGCCGTCCCGCGTGCGGCGGGGCCTCCCTCCCGGGCGGCCGCCGCCCCCCCCCCCCCCCCCCCCCCCCCGGGGAACCCGCCGTCCGGCGGGCTCCCCTCGCGGCGACACTTCCCCCTCCGGACGCAGCCAGCCCCCGGCGGGGCCAATCAGCGCCCGCACGTCACCGCGGAACGCCATCCTCGCGCCGCCGCGGCCAATCCACGCACAGGACGCGGCGGGCCCCGCGCCGAGGGGCGGGGCGTAGCGGGCTGACGCACGGCAGCCGCGTCATTGACGCAAGCGGCGTTGCTAAATATAGCCGCCGGGCCGCGTGCGGGGCGGTCGGGATCGCGCGGGGGAGGGGGCGGAGCCGGAGCCCATTGAGCGGCGGCGGCGGCGGAGGGGCGGGCGCGCGCGCGCGCGGGGCTATTTTTGGGTCCCCCCCCCCCCCCCTCCCCCTCCCCTCCCCTCCCCCCCTCCCGGGTTGTGATCCGGCCAAACCAAATATAGGTGCGGGGCGGGTATTTATAGCTCCGGCCGTGTCCCATTGTCGTGGGGGTCGCGGCCCCGCCCGCGCCAGGCTTCCTGTGCGCAGGGGGTGGTGGAAGGGGACGCGGGGACCCCGGCTGCCCCCCCGCGACTCTCCCTCCGGAGGGGCCCGGCAGCTGAAGGTGGGGGCGACGTCCCTGGCTTCTCCCCACATAAAGGAATGAACCCCAAAAGTCCCGCAGGGCAGAGCTTAGAGGCTGTGCTCCCCCTGCACCGGGTCGGGACAATTCTCTAAGTGCAGCGTGGGCTGCTTTCGCTCCCCATCCCCACCGCTGCCCTCCCCGCGTGGAACCACTTGACGTTGCCGCACGGCGACCAAACACCCGCTGCGGGGGCCGGCGGTGACGGTGGGTCTGCAGCCAGGCTCCCCCCGCCCCGCCGGGTGCGGGACACTCGTGGAAGCGCAGGGTGTTTCCGCGGCGGGGATGCCCCGCTCGGCCGCGGCGGGGATACCCCCTGCCTGACGCAACGGAGCGGAGCAGGGGCGGTGGCGGGCGCGCATAGCGCGGCGGTGACCTCATGGCAGAAGCGGCTCTGGTTGGGAGTCTTCCCCGTGCCCCCCCCACCTCCAAACTAACCCCCCCCTTTCCCACCCCATCCCCCCCCCCCCCCCGCCTGTTGAGTAAGCGCCGGGAGAAGTGAAAATGCCATGACGGGCCGGTGCGCTCATCCCCGGTGCTGACACGCCGCGAGGAGGGAGATTCCCTTTGATGCCGCTGCGGCTGTGGGCGGCCGAGGGCAGGGGAGGAGAGAGGGTGGCACTTTCCGCCCGCCGCTCACCCCGGCCACCGGCCCCGGTAAAAATACTCGTCTTTCCATGCTGTAATTTCTCCTTTGCATCTCGGCCTCTGTACTGGGAAAGGGACCCCGCCGCCCGGGTCGCCCCCTCCGAGGGGGATCTCCCACCCGGGTATAAAGTCCCACCGCCACCACAAACCTCGCAGCCCCGCACTGAGAGCGCATGTGTGTGCACAAAGTTTGGGTACCGCGTGGACGGTCCTAGAAACCGTATCGTGTGTGTCCCCTCTCCCCCTCTTCCCTCCCTCCCCGCGGGTACTCCGTGCAACTTCGCAGCTTCCTTGAGCTGTTCCTGTCTCCCACGACGTGAAAATATCGTCATGCAAGAAGGCTAAAAAAAAAACAACCCACCCCAAACCCAAAACCGGCGGCAAGAGTGTTTTGAAATCCTTTAAAATACTCTTGGAGGTGCTATTTAAAGAGCCTCTACACAGGAAACGGGATATTTGGAGAAAATGGTTAGAAAGTGGCGTTGAGAGCGCTACGCGCTTCGGGGAGATGTGGGCGCTGTGCGGAGAGCTGGGCGCTCGCGGCCGCCCGACCGACCGAAGGCAGCAGTTTCCTCCAGGGAGAAGAGCACGGTCGGCTATTCTGCAGCTATTTATGAAATGAGAGGTCACTCACTAAACGCCGCGTGCTTCCCAAGCGGCCAAAAGGAAGTCCTTCGTGCGAGGAGCTCCCAGTCTAAGGATAAACACCGGGGAGGACGGATAGATAAGGGGACAGGAACAACATGAGGCTAATTGTCTAAGTCGTGTGTACACGTTGGCTGAATTCGCTGCTGGTGGTAGGGCAGGAGTGATGCCTGGGACTTATTGGATAACTCAGGGTAATTAAACCAGGCACTGGAGGCTGTGCAATGAGGGGAGGAAGACTGCAGAAATTTGAAGGAAGCCTGAGGAGATGAAGCTCCAAGAGGGTGGAAAGGCAGGGACACTTTGCTGAGTGGTGCCAGAGTTGGGAAGGCTGAAGGTTATGCAGGGATACTGGGAGCAAACGGTGTGGAGAGGCTCTCTAAGGGGTTCCCTTCCAGTGCTCACCCATACGTTTGCATTTATGGCCAAACAACTCAATGATAACTCCTTATCAGAATTTGCAGTTTTCTCCAAGACCAGAGCTTGTGCAGTCCAGGCCAGTCTTTAGGTTGCAAATTCCTGTGACTAAGGCAATGAAAATACCATTGGTTTTAGGCTTTTACTGCAGAATTCAAACGCCTAAGTAAAAAAATGCAATCCAGAAACCCTGACCAGCTGCCGTCTGTCTGGAGGCACCTAAATTCAACAGTACAATAGAAATGCTCTTTGGATGGCCACCTAGTCCAACCACCTACTCAAAGAATATCCCGCTGTATTACTTACAAATAGGTTTAAACCATGACACCTGTCTTCCTCTAAGATGCAGAAACCAACTGTTCCTCTGCCTAAATTCTGCCTTCTAGGAAACCCCCAAAAGAGGAGTCAGTTGGTGCACCCAAATCACACGATAGCATGGTAGTTTCAGCATCTGCACACAGAAAATACGACATCCATATGCACATAGTTTTGGCTGGGGCAGGGGGGCAAGGGTGGGGATGGGGAGAGTCAACCTACATTCCCCACCTCCCAGGAGATTGCTGTAATCGCCGCGTCATTCTGGGTGGCATCTCACCTGCCTGTTTGAAGTGGTGAAACCGCTTTCAGGCTTGTGTCAAGCACTAAAGTCTAGTGCTTCAGGCTGTCTGCTGGGATGGAGGAGACCTGCTTATCCGTTCCTGCCTACAGTATACAAATACTGCCATGGCCTTACCTGAACTTACTTTCTTGCCTGATTAATCCCTTCCCAGTGAGCATGATTTGTATAGTAAAAGATCCTTTTCCCTTCCATACCCTCCTAGACAACCAGTAAGCTGGTGATGAGGCCGTTGTCTTGGATAACAGTTGGTGTGGATTTGAGTCTCTTTAAGCAGAAAAAGGAGCTGAATCCCAGATCTTCTGTTCTCTAGGGAGTGCTGCAATTGACAAAACTACAGAGTCAACGGAAGGTAGCACCCACCTTCTTCCAGCTGTGCCTTTGGAAAAAGCTCATAGGTGAGCAGTTTCAAGATAGGGTCCTGATACCCTAAGACTTCCTGCAGCCCTAAGCTACATAGCCTTGCTCCAGAGGGGTAGGATTTGGAATGTGGCCCATCAGCTTGTTGCAGGTAGTCTGTTTTGTGTGCTTTTCTCACAAGCATGCAAAGAGTCGGATGAGTAACTGGGATTTCTGGATTTCTTTCTAGGGCACTAAAGAAAACACTGCAGTTTTTAATTTGGTCACCTAAAACCTTCTTGGATTTAGTGGTTGGGCCAGCAAGTCTCTTCATGTGAGGCAATGTGCTAAAATAGGTAGTCAAGACACCCAGTTCATCACCTCCATGTTTCCAGACTGAAAGAGGAACTCATCCCATCTTCTCTGTCCTGAAAGACGACATAGTCATACTGAGGTCATGATGGGAAAGAAGGGAAGGCCTAGCTTAACCTTTGGTGGTGTGTTTGGCAGAGTACGCCCTGCCAAAACTAAGTCCTAGTCTTGACTAAATTAAGTCCCAGTTTAATCTAGCCTGCCATCATATTTTTATAGTCAAAAGTTTATATTTTCTTTTCCCAACTAGTTAAAGAAATGGTCGGGTGGTTTATGCTCAGATTTTCCAAATGACTCTAATTGGATCAAGGCCATGCATTGGAAATTTTTGCCCCAAAGGAAGAAATTTTGAGAAAGATTCAAATGATTCAAACCCAGTCTTTTATGAATGTTAGAAATATGTGCAGTATGCTTTGTTCACAATAGCTCTGTTTTCCCAGACAGAAGCTCCACCAACTGGTGGAATTGCCCTGGAATTCTGCAATACCACAGATGGGGAGGCTTGAATATTCCTGGACTGACTCAGCCTGCTCACTTTGCCTGGCTTGCAAGACAATAGGCGATTCTTTCTTGCTTGTGAAGATCCAAAATTAAAAGTAAAGGAGGTTGCATATTAACCAAAGGAGCGACTGCCTTTCAGAGAAACCCACAGACCAAACTGTGATCATATTAAGTGGAGGGGCTGTTGAGAGTATAATTCATGCTGCCCACGTAAGAGCTGATTAGGAATGGGGGAAGCCAGGACCAGAAAAGGTTCAGACATGCAAGCATAGCAGATTCTTAAATAAGGAGATGAGGGCGCATTCAGAGGTATCTTAATTTAAGTACATTAATTATGCAATAATGAAGCAGCTTTAAACTGGATTTATCACGAGTACAAAAGAACTACATTTCGCATTGGCCTCAAATCTTTCAGAAGGACAATCTTATTTCATTGTGTTCACTTAAGGAAAAATCAGATAAAAGGAAGAAAAAAGCTCAAGCTCATCTTATCCTGGGCAAAGATCTTGAAGAGTATAATATTTATTATAGAGAGATAGATTTTAATGAAGAATCGAGGCCGTGGGGCTGGTTTATAAACCCCAAAAGTTAATATTTTTTCCCCTCTACCATATAATTAATAAAATAATAGCAATTATCATTATTATTTCTAAGTCATTTTCCCATGGCTTCCTTCTGAGCCCTTCATTTCTCAGTTTAATTCTTGACTGGATTGTCAATCTCTGTTCCTAAGGAGGAGTCTCTTTACTTACCACATGGAGTACTTCAGAAACGCAACTGTATCACTGTAAAGAAAATAATAATTTATCCCAGATAGTCGTCAACGCTTGTTCAGCAGGCATGGCCATTCTGGCAGACTACCACTTTCCATTCGTGCTGACAGACGATAGCTCCTCAAAAGCATCAACTTGTTATTTATTTGCTTTTCCTAACATCTTTCTATGAGCAGAACCTTTTACATTCCATCTGTTCTTATTACCTCATCTTTCCGGTTACCCTGTTTGTTTTACTCTTAATGATCTCCAGATCATCAACCGATGTTACCAGGCGTCGCGTTTCATTTATTGTCTCTCTCACCTCTTCTTGGACCACCTTTTCTTTCCTTCCTGCTATTTCCCTGTCTATTTCTCTACCTCCTCATTACTGTGCTGTCCAAACCACCCATTTCCAAAATTTCCTCTGCTGGGGTAGGCCGAGGGGTTTGAGGAGAGGGCAGTGGCAGAGCCCATCTGCCAAGGCAGCCAACCATCAGGTTTTGCTTTTTGCTTCTTCTCTGTCCTGGCTTGTGCCTTTGCACAGCTCCATTTACCTCTGCCTGTGTTTTTTCCCCCATCTGTAAAGTTACAACAGCGGATTTAGGAAGTAAAGGCACAGAAATGAAAACTTATGATTATTATTGTTTATGTCTTACTAATGCGCAATGCCTTGGACCCCTCAATGGCAATGATTCCTTTTTTTCTTGCATAAAGAAAGCAATAATTTCCCTGAGAAGATCTGGTCTGTTTCTTTCAAGCTTGTCAAATCTTGAAGATCAGAAGTGGGCTCTAATATCACGTCACAGGTTAAGAGAGTTTAAGCATCAGCTTTCTTCAATTACATCTAAGCCTTCTGGCACCTCTGAATCAGCTGAGATGCACTGTTAGAGTGAGCTGATGAAGTCAGTTAGTTCCATTTCTGTCCCCGCACTGTATATAAGAGACAAGGTGTGCTCTGGTCTATGTGGTGTATGCTCTCTAGGCCTGAACTTATGTCCCTAGCTCCAATGAGTTCAGAGTCTAGCCTTTGGGGTTGTGAAAATCATCTTGAAAGCCAAACTTGAGTGAAACCAGCAAGTCATGACTGCCAGAGTCTGTAGTGGGCTGGAAATGTCATGCCTGGAGCCGCGTTATGCACGCTCCTCTGTGCAGCTCTCTGGAGATGGCAGGAGTAAGCAGTGCCAAAACAAACTTACAGACAGAAGGAGCAAAGTGCGCTGAGCGCAGGTGTGCTGCTGTTGGACCAGTTTAGGTGTTATGGTTTAACCTGGCAGGTAGCTAAGCACCATGAAGCCGCTCGCTCACTCCCCCTGCCGCCCCAGTGGGATGGAGGAAAGAACTGGGGGAAAAAAGTAGGTGGGTTGAGACAAAGACAGGTTAATCGGACAGAAACAGAAGAGATGATGATGATAATATTAATAATATTAATAATAGTAATTATAATATACAAAACTAGTGATGCACAATGCAATTGCTTACCACTCACTGACCGGTGCCCAGTCAAATCCTGAGCAGGGGTGCCCAGCCAGCTTTCCTCCCAGCTTATACACTGAGCATGACACCATATGGTGTGGAATATCCCTTTGGTCAGTTGGGGTCAGCTGTCCTGGCTGTTCCGTCCCCGGTCCTTGTGCACCCCCAGGCACTGGTCGGGTGGTGAGGAGCAGAAAAGTCCTTGACTTGGTGTAAGCACTGCTCAGCAACAACTGAAAAATTGGTGTTATCAACATTGTTCTCATCCTAAATCCAAACCACAGCACTGTACCAGCTACTAAGAAGAAAATTAACTCTGTCCCAGCTGAAACCAGGACATAAGGGAAGCTGGGCTGTTCCTCTTTTACCAAAGAGTAAAGTACCCTCTCCCATTTCTGCAGGAAAAGCTGTGAGAAGGGCGAAGGGGAATGCTATTGCCTCACGCTCTTCAGGAAACCATTTGAGCTTTGAAATGTGTCTTGGAAAGTTGATCTTGAAAGTTAAACTGAAAGAGAAGCTGAATTCCTGACTTTGCTCCCTTCTGTTTCAAGGAGCCAAGGAACTTGACAGGCTCATCTAATTGCAATTACACGCTACATAAAAACTTACAGGTGGAGTGCTACGAGAGGCGGTGATGTGGTTCAAATATCAACATTTCAAAACATCGAGAAGTGAATGTCAAAGCCATCTAAATGTGGCTTTAGAAAACAATCACCGCTGCTTCTGGGGCACCTAGAGTAGAGAGAACTCCAAAATCACAGAAAGAATACGCGTTTCAGTGACGGAGACGAGGGGGAGAACAGACAGGGAAGAGAGATTCCACGCCTCATCTCCTGCTTGCTTAAGTTGTCCTCCCCTGGGTGCTCGGGCTTTGCAGAAGCAAACAGGAAGCACCGCGGTGGAACTGAAAACCAGCGGAGCTGCTCGCCGCAGGAGGTGCATGTGCTTTTCTAGTAATGGGACCTCTCCATTTTCAGAGAAGCGGAGTCTTAATCCATTCCCTCTAATTCCCGTGACACTGACAGAAAACACCAGCAAGTGCCTTTGCAAAGACTAAAGTCAGCATCCTTCTGCACAGTGTTGGCTGACCTCAATACTCTGCCTTGCAGGACGGGAACTGGAACGTTGTGCAGCAAGGGAATTAGTGTTTGAACAATCTCCTCTGGGTTTTTTACTAGGATATGTGTGTTGGGTTTTTTTCTTAAGAGATTTATTGGGGATGATGAGGCAAGAGTTTTGTCACGTTGCAGTTAAATTTGGCAATGGAAACTAACGCATAATTAGAAGTTCCGGGACATTTTAAACACAATTTTCATTCCCATTTTTTCTTTCCTTCACCAAAGCTTTCAAGTGCTGAGTCCCAGAGCTCTGGTGCTTTCACCCTACCAAAATTCCCCACTGATTATCCCATATGCAATGGGGGAAAACAACTTTTCTGCCATCTGTCCTGAATGAGAAATGTCTTATTATGCTGTTTCCCTGTGGTATAATATTTTTGTTGTTATGAAATAGTAACTTACATTTGCAGTATTTGTACCCTCAAGAGTTGAGGTAATTCCCTTTATTTTCCATGCTGCTGCTCTTAAATGAAGACAAATACTATCCTCTTTTCAATAGACAGATAACACCGCTGAACTCCACATATTTTATCCTTCAGGACACCTTTCCCAAGCATGGCATTTTCTAATTACAAGGACCCGAATCGGTACCACGAATAGGCCTGTATTAAAAATTATGCCACTGCACGATCACTTCCTTTCCACCCCTTCAACCGGCCTTTTAATGGCTTTGCCGTATGACCAACATTTCTGGAGGGCTCCACGTTCCCCGCAGGCTCTTCGGCACATCCATTAAACCCTGCTAATTTTTCATCCGCCTTGATAAGCGTGCGAGAGGAGCTTTTAGGGGTCGAAACCTCACCACCCAGCTACCTAACCGAGATCCACTCGCTCCCACAGCCGGCACCGAAGCCGCGTCCGGTGGACGGGAGAGTGAACGGGTGAGTGAATGGGTGAGGCCCCCCCCCCCCCCGAGCACGATACCGGATGGCTTTAACCCCCTTTTTAACGCTATTTTAGCAGAGACCTTCCCTTTATCGCGGCGTTTCCCGGGGCTCATCAGCGCCACAGCACTTCACCCTGGGGATGGGGGGGGGGGGGGGGAAGACACACAATGACACGACCTCACGCGGGAGAGCCCCCCTCCCCCCGCCCCCCCCGCATTTTGTGCCCCTCCGCTCCCGGTGTCCGCAGCCCCGCGGGCAGGTGACGGCGGGCTGGCTGCACGCGCGCCCGGTCCCGTGACGCCGCCGCGCGCCCGCCCAGCTGAGCGCCGCGTGACGGCGGACGCGGCGCCAACAGGTGTCCCCGCGCGCTGCCGGGACCGCCGGAGCACCCCTCGCGCCTCCCCGCCGGCCCCACCGCCGTGACCGGGGCTGTAGCGCAGAGAGGTCTCCTGGGGACACGCAGGCTCCCGTCCCCACAGCGGGAGGGGAACCTCAGCGGAGCCTCTTCGCAACTTTCGGGACTTAAGGGGACGGGACTTATCGCTGCGCTGAGCGGCAGACGCCGCTGCCCACACAGCCCCGGCTCGACAGCCCGGCATCTGCCGCGGCACAGGCCCGCCCTGCCCTCACGGGTGGGATAGCGCGGGGAAGAGGTGCTTAGAAGCTGCCGCCGGGACCCAAGCGCTGTACGGGAGGAGCGGGCCGGGGCTCTGTGGCACAGCGGCACCGCCGGCCCCGGACGGACACTCGGCTTCCCGGAAGCCGGCTCGTACGCGTTGATTTTCCGTGGGGTTTTTCCCGGGGTGGGGGTGGATGAGGAGCGGGGAATCCCCCGCCCGGCGCCCCGGCCACAGCCCCGCACCGCCCCCATGGCGCTCTGCCCGGCTTCCCCCGCTATTGGAAAAGGGGGGGGGGGGGGGGGGGGGGAAGGTTGAAGGGGGGAAGGGGGCGTGGCCTGTGCCCGGCGTGGCCCCGCCCTCCCACGGCGCGCGCGGATGTCAAACTAAACGGCGCGCGCGCCTCCCCCCCCGCCTTCCACCGGCTATAAATAGCCCGCGCCGTGCGTGTGTCACGTTCCCATTACGTACGCCTGACGCTGACGCACGGGGGCGGTGCTCTCCGTGACGTCAGCACGTATCCGGCCAATCTATAAATAAACTTCCGGCGGAGCGTGCCAGGGGTGGGCGCGGGCCGCGGTGGCGGTGCCGCCGGCGTCGGTTTATCGGAGCCTCCCCCCCCCCCCCCCCCCCCGGGGAGCTGCAGGCACCCATTGCCCTGGTGACCGCCGCCTCGTTCCCTCGAGCGGCTGCTGGGCGGGCTCCGCGGGGGGCTGGCGCTGCGGGAGGGAGCCCTCTCCGGCTGTGAGGGGGCTGGGCCGGCGGGCCTGCTCAGTCGGTGCCGTGCTTACACGTAGGGCCTGCTCCCCTCCTCTCGGTGAGGCAGCAGTGCGGCACGGCTCCTCGTGTACGTCTTGATTGCGCACTTGTAACAGGGTTCTGGGTCAGGCCGCGGCGGGAGGCGCGGTGCCGGGGAAGGGTGTGCCCGCGGGGTGCGTGGGGCTTTTCTCGGTTAGGGAGGGAAAGGGTCAGCCTCCTCCCGGTGCCCGCGCCTCGGCCCCCGCTGAACCCCAAAGGGCACCTCTCCTCCGGGGAGGGTGAAGTGCGTTCCAGCGGCAGGTGATGTGGTCTTTTCTCACTTGTCCGGATGTGCAGCACTGCCTGACTGTGGCAGTTTGCAGGCATGTGTTTTAAGTTATTGTTTGTTTTCGTGTTGACTTTGGGTCAGTGATGCAGTAGTTGCTCTACGGTTGGCCTGAGTCTATGTGGAGTAGAGATGGAGTGTGCAGCAGAAATGGTAACATTGGTGATCTTGCCCCTCTCCTTCTAGTGTGAGGTAGCGATCCCAGATGGAATTTCAGGGAATACATACATACATTGTTTTCTTGTTAGAAATACAGATAATGTATTCCCTGCTGCACAGTGGGTGTCTCATGGGCTTGGCTGAGCTGCGACCATCTCCTGGGAAATAGGCAATGCTCTTTTGGATCCCTTTAGGTCGAAGAGGGAAGCGAACGTTACTCTCCCACAGCTTGGGCAGGTGCTGTGCCAACCAGTCTGCTGTAAAAGTGGCTGTGATGGCTGGTCTCAGTGTCATCAGTGCATGTTAGGCCCCTTGGGGCAAGGGGTGTAGCAAGATAATTGGTTTTGCAAGCAGCTGTGCTGGCTGAAGATGCAAGTCTTCCCCCAGTGGCTTGCTGCCTTTTCCTCTGCCAGAGCTACCGCCCCCACAGCTCTTGAACTAATGTTGGGTAAGTGAGCAGCTGGATCAACTGCACTAATGTTCCTTGAAGTACACTAGGGAGGGTTCTTATTATTGCTCCTCTGATACTGGCAGACATTTGGGCTTGGTTAGCAATGGGTCACATCGCTAAGATACCTGCCTGTTGCTTTAGGCACTGGGACAACTTTATTGTGATTACATGGTATCCTTGGGGTTTAAGTGGGTAGACAAATGCTTGGGCCAGTCTAGATGTCAGTAGCTATGGGTCTATTCACAGCAGTGTTAGATGGCTGAGTAACCTCTTTTGATGAAAGGGGGGCAGCATGTTTGTCCCTGGTGTTTGGGTATCTCACTTGCATCCTAAATTTATAGGATTAAGTTCAAAGACAGGCCTGGTGAAAAACAATTCTAGAAAAATTAATACAATTCTAGTACTTAAACTTTTGCTAAATAGTATTATAACTAAATTATTACCTAGCTTTAGTTTTAAGCTTTCTAGTTACCGGATCACACATAGAATCATAGAATAGTTAGGGTTGGAAAGGACCTTAAGATCATCTAGTTCCAACCCCCCTGCCATGGGCAGGGACACCTCCCACTAAACCATGCCACCCAAGGCTCTGTCCAGCACAGCCTTGAACACCCCCAGCTGATCATCTCATGCCTCTTATTTGCTTGCATCAGTGTGTGTTTTTCTTCCAAAAAGTTTGCAAAGGAGTAACAAAGTAAATGTAAATAGCAGTAACTAACATAACAGTAATTAATGTAAAACTTGTAGTGCTTGGGCTTTTGGGAAACCCAGCCACTTTAGTAAGTTTTCTAGTGTGGTATTTTTGTGCTTAATTTTGTAGGTCAACATCTAAAACTTGATTGGTTTGCTTAAATTACAGGTTATAAATTATTTGGTGCTACACTCATCTTGTGCTTTTATATCAAAGGAATTAAACCAAACAAATCTTCTTCCATTAAGAGAATTAACCAGTTCAGTGATTCAAGATTTCCCCTGAGTTCTGTGCATTTGGGGCGTCGTAAGTATTTAGCCCTGGTAGAGTAGACAAGTTCATTTCTGTCATCAGATGAAGTGAAAATTTTACAACTAGCGGTGGGATGAATCACGATACTTGTCAATCCTAATGTTTCATCATCTTTCTAGGGCATATTGGACATAGTAATTTCTTGGAGGTGTTGAAGCATTTCAGAATCTTGCAGGTTTTTGGAGGTATACCTTTCTCTGATGTACGTGGTCTCCTGGAACATCATACAGACTCTCAGCTTTCTGGGGAGTTCAGATTTGGTGGTAATGCCAGCTTCAGTTCCCAAGGAAGATGGCTTGCTTCTTCAGTAACTTCATTCTTTGAGAGAAACTCAGTGGTTCTGCAGTTGCTTTATCTGTAAGGTTTGTAGTTTGCTGAAGAGTCTTTCCTAGAAAGCACAATGGCTGCACAGGTGAGCTTTAACTAGGAGCACCTTGGTTACCTGTGACAGATTTCCTCTGATGTTTTTCACTGTTACAGTAGGATAGATTACCTGCAAGATTATCAGTGGGATGGCTGGTATCTTTGCCTTTACCTAGTAATTCACAAGATACGAATTCCAAGCCATTTGCAGCTGTTCAGAGGCAGGTGAAAAGGGTGAGAGGATTTACTTCGGAACAAGCTCTCAGTCTAACTTGTCTTTCTCAAAGTGGTGGAGTTGAGTCACAGCACTGTCTTTTCAAGGGAAGTTGACTTAGTATTTCCGCCCTGTGGTATTTCAAAGACAACTTTGGGAGAGCTATTTTACGGTGTCAGTGGTGGGCAAATTGAGATCTTTAGATGTATTTGACCAAAAAAAATTGTTAACAAGCTTCCATTAAACTGATCTTGAGCTTTTTGTTAAGGAGCCTTTTGTCATTTGATGCCTAAAGGCCTCCTGCAGGGATCAAGTGTTTTACTTGTTGGCCATTTAAAGGTTTTTGATAGCAAAAGCACTTAGCCATGCAGTGAATTCTCTTCCTGTGGAAAGAAGAGACACTCAACAGTGGGCTGAGGACAGCTGACTTTAACACTGTGTCACTTCTCAATGCTGGATCCCAAGGCTTTGAATTAAGGAGAATGGAAAAGGTGGGAAGTAGAGGTCATCTTGGTGGGTCCCAACCGAAAACAAAAAATGACTTCTCTAGATCACGTGCATGGGTAGTAATTCTGCCCGTGTAGCGATGACTTGTTTGAATAGAAGACAAGTTAAACCAAAACAAAGCAGAGAAAATGAATATGGCCCAAAGCCATAATGGCTTTGAGAGTATGGTAATGAAGCAAAAAAACTAGTCTCCTTTATAGTCGTCTCTCCAGGCTTAATTCTCTCAATTCTCAGTGCTGGGAATAAACGTCCTCTGCAGTAGTGCTGTCTGTGATCAAAACGTCCTCTGCAGTGGTGCTGTCTGTGATCAAGCTAATTGATGGTGTTTCTGTCATTGCAAATGGTAAATGGTAAAAATAACACTTGGATCACAAGAAAATCTGATATTAATGTGACAAGTATTGTACATTCAGTACTTCACAAAAAAATCATGTCTTTTTTGGAATATCTTTTTTAAAGGTTTGCTCTCTAACTTCAGGTACAGTGGGAGACTTTCGTCAGTGAAATCATTCCAGCCTGTTTTACAGAATTCAGCCTATCTTTTCTTAATAAGAGCAACAAAACCGTTCTGTGATGTTGTCTAGGAGCAGCTTTGCTAATGTTTATCTTGAGCAAATTCACGTTGCTGCTTTTCCAGAAATGTTTCATTTGTTGAACTGAAGAAAATTAAGTTAGAAAAACATGTTTGGATGGAATATAACAACGCACATGATTATATTAAAATCTGGTGTTAAAAAAGTAAAAAGCGTGGCTTGGTGCAGTTCTTGAATATGATTGTAATGACACTGTGTGCAAGGGTTGCATGTTCTAAAAAAAGCTCTAAGTTGTTTTCCTTGTTGCCTTCTTTTTCTTTTCATAAGAAGCAAAAACGGGCTAACTGCATGGTTTGAGTGGGACATCGTAAGCGGAAGAGCACAAGATAATGTGGTTTGTCAATGTCAACCTTCAGCTTACAACTGTGGTCACACTTAAAAATGCTCTTCTTGGTTTCTCTGCCTTCTGTTCTTCTTTTCACTCTAATATCTCTTCTGCCTTATACTGTAGAGTTTCCAGTCTCTGGTTTGGGTCTCCTTCCTTCCACAGTAGGCCAGTTCTGGAGTTTCTGTTTCACGCTTCCCTAGTTGACTAGTTTTGTTTGGTTATTTTTGTATTAAAAATAAGGACTGATTGGCTAGCTTTCCAGGGTTTTAATAAAACTTGCATTTACTTGTTTTCCCCCAAGCTGATTGTCTTGTGGAAGAAGTGCTAATGAAACCTGTTAATTTCCAAAGCATGTGGCTTTCTCTTGTGCTGCTTTCAGCCTTTTTCTAAACATTTTTTGACATTTGGTTTTCATTATGCACTCTTCTGCTATTGACTTTGTCATTCAGAGCTAACTGCAGTCATGAATAGAAACTAGAAAGAAGTTTTGCTGTGGGATCTGGCATGTAACCGAGACAGAGCTACTTATGTATGATGAGATTTGTGCATGCCTTTCCTTATGGTGGTGTCTTCTACTAGTAAGTAGCACTTCTCTTTCCTACTTAATTGGTCTGCAGCTTGCTCAGTGTTCCATGCAAAGCCAAGACTTTTGCACTGGGAAGGAGATGCAAGTCTGAGACACGATCCCTCTTATTTCTTTGAGGAAAAGAGTCTGTCTTTAATATTCTTAAGGCCTCTAGAGCCATAGAGTGGCAAGTAGTCATGGAGGACTGGTGACTGCCTTCCATTTAGCATTCCCCAAGGTGATTGGAGGTATTTGGAAATATGTGAGGAGCGGCAATGTGGTCTTTGTGAGAGGGACGCTGGTTATTATCATGCTAGCCCTTGTAATTCCATGGGTCAAAGTGATAAGATATTGCATGCTTTCTCAGAAATTTCTTTACAGAAGTGTACTTGGATGAGTTTATTGCTTTCTTTCAGTTACTTCGATACTAAAAAAGTGCATGATGTGCTTAATTAGCGCTGCCTGTGCTTTAGTTGTGGAAGAAGTGCTACAAAAGTAATGAAAGATAGAAATAACCAGCACAGCCGTCTGCGGAATGCTTTAATTTCATTTGAATCTCCTTGGCCAGCAATGAGGAAAAGCTAAAAAAAGTGGGTGATAGAGGCTTAAGTGATTGTGCTTGGCTGTGATCATCTGGACATTGGGCCAGTTATTGGTGGAGATGGGTAGGAGAAGGGCAGTTGAACAAGGTAAATGATTTGGCAATTGTTGCTAGAACTTGGACTGATAAAATGGGAGGAATGGAAGGTAAGACATCTTGATAATAATCTTACAGGTCATAGAGGCTGGAGTAATTGCATTGGGAGAGTTTAAGAATCAGAGGAAAGTATGAAAATGTCATACTGAAGTGCTACAATTTTAAGAAAGACTGATTTAGAGATTGTTTTTGCAAAATCCTTCAATGTAGATAAAACATTGTTAACCTCTGCTTCCAAGTGTGGCTTGAATTGCCCTTGTAGAAAAATCAGGTTGTGCATCCTGGTATAATAATAGCAGTTGTGAAAGCATACACGCAAGCTCGCATCTTCACATGAGCAGTGAATGTTTTCTTCTTGAAAACTGTCCTAATTGTTTCTTAAAACTGAAGAAGGAGTTAAGCATTAAGCTAAAATAAATTCTTGGCTGAACAGCGTGTGGGATTCAGTAGAGTCATGGATGCATAATTGTACAGATTTATTTATATTTAAACAGTTTCCTGAATTCAGATTGTGCCTCTCGCCTGTATAAATACTGAACCACTCCCTCCCCCCTTAATTTCACAATAACTTTAGAAGCTGCGAATCCTTGTGCTCTAGTTGGCTACTGGCTTTTAGTAGCCAGTCATATGGTATAGATTTGCAAAGCTGACGCAAAATGGAGCAATTCATCTCCTCCGTAATACAGGCTGCTGAAAGCATATCACCCTGAAGCTCTGCTCATTGCACTGTAACCCTGCTGAGTACCAAGACAAGTTCAAGGTTTTGGTTTTGGTTTTGGTCTTAGACTTTACAATGCTTGATGGCGAAGGCCCAAGCTGCCTGAGGGAGCACCTTCTGCAGTCACGGCTGCTCATGACAGCTGCATTCCACTGGAACAATGGCATTGTTGGCAAAATGGGGAATGAATGGGAGAGACAAACTGCTTCTGCAGCTAGCCCACAACTGAGGGATTCATTTCTGGAACACATCAGAATGACTATAAACCTCCCTGTCCTCAGAATTAAGTGTAAAATTCACTTGCTTCGATCTCGATTTTCCACAGTGACCAAAGGCGGGAGAAAAAGAAATCCCTAAGCTATAGACAGGGATGATCTCATTTCTTTTTAAAAAGCCCAAATATGATAATGTATGTAAAAGTACAGAAAGACTGGTGTAAATGTTGTTCACTATTCCTGTGCAGTTTTTGCACAGGACTGCCTCATGACTTCTGTCCTCAGAACTTTCACTCTGCTGGCCAGCAGTAGAAATGCTACTTAGGCTTGTTTTCTGGGTGAGGAAAAATCCCCATCAAAGAGGAGACAATAGAAAGCCAAGCGGAAAAGCAACACAGAAGAATGTTTCTAAAGCTTCTAAAACTTTAGCTTCTTTTTTTCCTTCCCTCCTTCCCCTGCACATCTATTCTTAATGTATTTTTTTTTTTTTCAATTTACAGACATGTTACTGATTGTTGAAATGCAACAGTAAAATTTATGAACTGTTGCAGGAGTGTTGCAGCTGTTCTTGGGACAAGAACCTCACTGATCTGTTATAGCTTGCATTTGAATGGGAGTAAGGTGATTAAATAGCAGGGCGAAAATACCCACTGTAATTTTTTCCAGGAAAAGTATTGGACAACGTTGATAGCCCATCTGGCTGTTGTAGTCGTTTTGCTCGATAGTTATATTTTGGGCCTGAGCCTAAAGAAACTGTAAATCTGTTCTGAAATAGCTAACAAATGGCTCAGTCTTCAACAACAGAAGTCCACGGAATCATGGGTGTCATTAGAGGGTGACTAGAGACCGAGTGTCTGCGATGCCAAAGGAAGCTGGTGGGTGTCAGGTTCAGAACAAGAGGAGGTGGTTCTTTGCACAGTGTGTCGCTAAGCTCTGGAATTCCTCGCCCAGGGACATGACAAATAGTAGAAACTTGCCTGGGACCAAGGAGGCAGCCGCATGGAAAAGCAAGCCATAGAGAGTAGCTGTAAAGACACAGCGTGGAAACTTGGGAATGGCTGAGAGTGAAGACTCTTCCAGGGATGTGTTCTGATGCTGCTGCCTAAGTATCTTTTTTTTAGTCACTGTTGCACAGAATGCTTGGTTAGGGGGATCACTGATCTGACACTGTGCAGCTGTCTCTGTATTTTCATGTTTAAAAGCAGTCTGAGGAGAATGGAGGGGATGACAAAGCTTTCGGAGAAATCAAAACTCAAGCTGGCTGTAAAGCAGTGCAGAAAATGTTGCAGTTCTGCCTGAGTGAGTGAGAAAATGGCAGATGAAATTCAGAATTGATAAGTGTAAAGTAATGCACATGGAGAAAAACAGCTCATTATACACACACAGTGATGTGCTCTAAATTACCTGTTATCACTTGGGAAGGATCCTGGACTCATTGTGAGTAGTTCTGTGGAAGTGTCAGCTTGATACCCAATGGAGGTCAAAAAAAGCAAGCAAAACAATGTTAGGAAGGGGTAGAAAGAGCAAAAAGAAAAACCAACCAAAAAAACCACCCCAAGACTTATCTGGCTGTTATATGAATCCATGCAGTTCTTGAAAACTGCATGGATTTTGGGTCACCTTATCGAAAGGAAGATAGAGTAGAATTTGGAAGAAACTCAAGTAAAGGAACAAGGATCATTGGAATGGTTTTCATACAAGGGCTGAAAAGTTTTTCACCTTAAATAATAGATTTCAGGGGAGAGGGGTTGAATATGATGGCTCTATGCAGAGGGATAAGTGGTGGACAGGAAGGCGTGGAGCAAATAATGCCTTTCTTGGTATTAAACAGAAAAGGAAAATGAGGTCTTCAGTGTGCAAGTTTAAAAACAAGCAAGAAGAGGTACTTTTAAAGGAAAAAAAAATGCAAGCAAATAATTACATTGCGGTATTTGTTCCTGCAGGTAGTTTGAATAAACAGGTTAAAGCAGTGATTGACAAATTAGGGGGACAGAGGTCCACCAAGGATTACTAAACACGAAGGTGGTGATGCTGCTTCTGGGTCATGAAGACCATAAAATGCCTGCAGCTAAAGGGGGATGGTGCTGTGCTTCTTCCGAAGTAGTCAGTGTGGGCCACGGTCAGGGACCACAGAGTCAGTGATATGATAGCCTGACATGGGGAGTGTGCCTTGCATTCTCAGCCCTGAGACAGTAGTCACTGTGGTGATTCACAGTGTGGCTTTCAGCAGATGCAACATCTTGTTGACAGGACGTGGTGTGTGCATGTAACAGTTGAGGAAAGGAAGGAAGGCTTTGTTCCTAAATATAAAAAGATGGAAATTATTGAAATTCGGTGTAAAATCATATAGAAGACCATGGCCTGCTCTGTTGCCTGCCACATGCTACTTTGATGGGTGGTTATAATATGAAAGTGTTTATATGCTTTCAGTAGGCTGTGGAAGATGATCCGTGGGGTGATCCGAGGGCATGTAGTCAAAGAATGGTTTAGTAATGTCAAAGATTGTTTTTCAGTTTCTCATTCCTCACTGCAAAGCCTTTGCCCCCTCACCGAGTTTCTTAGTGAGAGGTTTTTCAGCCAAGCACCAATTTCTTCAAGACACTTAGAGACACATGAGATGGTGCTGTCTAAATTTGAGGTAGTGAAGATCAAGAGTTGGGTCTTGTCTGTGTTTTGGCGATACTGTGACCAAAGCTCCCTTACCAGTTCTGAACACTTTACAGGAGCCACTTCTGTCTGTGGAATTGCAGCTAATCATAACAGCCATGAGAATGAGTCCTGGGGTGGAGAGTACTTGTTTTCATCCCTGAAGCCTTTAAAAAGCAAGGCAGGAATGAAAAAGCTTTTTCTGAACTTTCTGAATTTGTTAACTTTATGGACTTGGTGAAAAACATAACTACCAAGACAGTGAATACCTGTATGTACAGGATGCCTGATGCATTTGCTGCACCAGTCTAATAATAAGAAATGTATACAGTTGCTGGTTATTACCTCTTCAAGACTGAATCGCACTGGAAGTGAAAGAAAACTGTTCCTTCCAATGTTTGTTTGAGATTTTTTGTTTTGTCCTTTTTTATACTCTTTAAATAACACCCTGTACAAAGCAAGTGAGGTAATGCTGAAATACATGTTTTCTAATGCCAGTCTTCTCAGCATCTGTTAGAAAATACCAAGAAGTTGTCCTGTGGAAAATGTCTCCTGAATCAGACTGAAGGCAATAATAGAAATTCTGTGGTTAAAACTTCTGCCTGTGACGAAGTTCTGAGTGTTGCTGCTCCAATCCCCATCCTCAAAAAAAGCACAGTGGTTAGATAACTAGGGGAATAGTCCGTACAAGGAACAAAGGTGCTCCATGCAGGTGTACCGCTTTTTACAATCCATGAACAATGAAAAGTGAGACTTAACTCTTAAAAGTAATAATAATAATAAAATAATCTTCTATATGTGTGCTGGTTTGAGCAATTTCTTCAGGTTACTGGACTGAATTTATTTTTGCTGTACTCGTAGTGCTGCTATTATCTCCTGTAGTTAGGTCTTTGCTGAGGGCTGCAAGTGCTCATTTTGCAGTTAGATGAGTGAATTTTAACTTTTTATTTTGAAGGCCCAGAAGAAATGTGCAGCAGTGGAAGAAAGAGCAAATTAAAGTCTGTGAGAGTTGTCCTCATGGTTTTGTGGTCCTTTGTGTCCACTAATGCTTGCGGGGGGGAGGTCAGGAGGGTAGGCCCCAGAATTTGGAACAACTTATTTAGACTCTTTATGTATATAAAATAACCCCCCTAAAACCTGTTCTCTTCATGGAAGCCAACAATTTACAGGCTCTGACAATAGCTTGCTCTCCACGTTTATTCATGCATTGACTAGAGTTCTTTCAAGAAACTGTTTAGCATATATTTGACCAAATTTAATTATGCTGGACCAATAGGATCCATATAAGCCTGCCTTTTCACAGTGCTAAGGAAGTTATGAGCTGGTAAGAAAGGTGGTGTTCTGCTCAAATATCACTCCAGGAGTCACCAATTCTTCATTATTAAAACAAAGGAGCCATTCCTCTACTCTCCTAAGAAATTAGCCAGTTCTCTTCATTTAGTATCTTTTACAGGTTTGGTTGGTAGAGAGGTCGGACGTGCTGGTCTTTAGGTCCCAGGATCCCTCTTCAAGCAGTTAAAAATGTTTATGTTCAGTATCTGACATTTCCAGAAGCCAAAATGGACTGAAATGATAGATTACATGGCAGACACAATAGTTCTGTGATCTGGGGAAAAGTCCCTTTACGTTTTTGGTTTTGTCCTGACCTGCTGTAATACAGGATTCAGCTGACTTCAGGTTTCTGTCCTAGCATTCAAATTCCACGGGCCTCATGAACAGCTTCATCCCTGATAACAATGACTTCTGGCAATAACTGTATTATGCTGTAATTAAAATAGTGCAAAAACCCCTTATGATCCAAACCAACAAACAAATCCAAAAGAGAGCTTGTGAAAGACCCAGGTCCCTTTTCATAGAGCTTATTCTGCTAGTCAGCCTGTTGAGGAAGGAGAATGCGTATTAACCTCATGGAATACTGAGCTTACCTGTAAAATGGATTTATTTAGTGGAAATTGTCTTTGCTGATCCTTCACATGCAACTCTACCAGTCCTTTTTTGAAAATCTAAAGCACAAAGGACTATGAAGTTGTTGAGCTCTTTCTACAGAGGCAAAGGATCGAAGATGCAGCATGCATTTGGGTATGTGCGCCTAGCTAACATAGTATGGCCAACACTTTATGTTTCTTTGATCTTCTTGCTCCTGTTTGGTTTTGGTGGGCTTTTTTGTTATTATTTTTTTTTTTAATATTTTTTTCCTTCTTCCCAATTCTGAGTGTAATCAAGAGGGAAGAAAGGTGGAGGAGTGCGTCAGCAGAATTGGTTTTCCCTGATGCTCTCCTACACAGAACCTCTGGAAGGGGAACCTGGTACATTTGGAGGAATACCCATTTGGCTCTGTGGTTTCTATAGGGAGCTCTTGTATGGAAAGAACTTGCCCTGTGAAGTAGCTTCTCTCACTGTAGGTGAAATTAAACTGGGCCAAATAGAGAAATTTTGCCAGCTAGGTGGAGCTCCCCACTAAATTATTCTTGTCTTGATTTTGTGCAGCCTTAGTCACTGTCCTGAATGTAATTTAATCTGGAATTTAATAGATGGGCAGTTTACAAAGAAAACTAAAAGTGTAGCAGAAGCTTTCTCCTTCCATGGACTTCACCAGAGGCAGAGGTGAGCACACAGTAAACTGGGATTGTATGGATCCGTGCTATGCTTGAGACTGTATTGCTCCACGGTGTTTTCATTCAATGCAATCCTGGAAGTGCTGGCAACACTTCTAAGTAGTTTTCTTCCTGGATAATAAAATTTAAAAAACACCTTGCAATGGCTCTAACTTAGCCCATACTGTAAGATAAACTTACTACTTAGCTGTAATAAACACCTGTTCATAGCAAAACTTACTCTTCCCTCTTCCTTCAAAGAATGATGCTCTAAGCCTGGCATCCTTTATTTCCATACTTGCTGGGTCTCCAGAGAGCCTCATATCAAGTGATTTCTGTCTATGCATGATGAGGATGAGCCATTCCACTACAGCCAGAGGTGGGAGGATCAGATGAGATTCATCATGCATTTTTATGCTGTCTCCATGGTAAAGAATTTGCAGGACATGTTAGCTGTTGATGCAACCACAAAATTTTTCTGTTAGGCCTTGAGTGGTGCTGAAGGCAGTCTTCAGTGTTTTTCAGTTAATATATGACATAAAGCTTAGTACATGGTTTTGTTGATAATTCAGGAAGAAATACAGAATCTAGATTACCCTCTTACAGGGAACTCATATTTTGGAAAAACCCAATTGCTTTGTGATGGCTCTGAGGAGAACCTGATGTAGATAGAATCATAGAATAGTTAGGGTTGGAAAGGACCTTAAGATCATCTAGTTCCAACCCCCCTGCCAGGGGCAGGGACACCTCCCACTAAACCATGCCACCCAAGGCTCTGTCCAGCCGAGCCTGGAACACCGCCAGCGATGGAGCATTCACAACTTCCCTGAGGAACCCATTCCAGTGCCTCACCACCCTTACAGTAAAGAATTTCTTCCTCATATCCAGTCTAAACTTCCCCTGTTTAAATTTGAACCCATTACCCCTTGTCCTATCACTACAGTCCCTCATGAAGAGTCCCTCCCCAGCATCCCTGTAGGCCCCCTTCAGATACTGGAAGGCTGCAATGAGGTCTCCACGCAGCCTTCTCTTTTCCAGGCTGAACAGCCCTAATACTCATCAGTGTTGAAAATAATGGATCTGATTTTGGTAAAAGCACACATGGGGTCAGTTACTGTTGCTCAGATGCTGAACAGTAATTCATTATGCTACAGTAACGTGTTTATTGTTTGCTGTGATGCCCATATGCTGGAATAAAAAGTTATGGTTCTGGATTAGAAATGTAATAAAATAGAGCTAGTAAGAAGCTAATTTTCCATGGAGCTACTTTTTGAAGTTAAAGTGAACTTTTTAAGGACCTTACTGAAGTATAATTATGTAAAGCTTTGGAAAAAAGGAAAAGGAAATAGTGAACAAATAACTTTCTGTGCCAATAATCAAAGACATTTGTTTGAAACTGAATTTCTCTAACAGAAATCTATGTCTCTACTGTGTAATATGACACTAGTCTGTAGACTTCTGTATGATCATGTATGAAATATGTTCAACCACTAGAAATCATTGTTTCAATTCACCAAATAAACAGTTAAAAGGCGAAAATCAGTACTGTATTATAGCATTAATAATGGCAGTAAAAGAGCTTTAGATTGAGGCAAGTCCTTTTTCTCCTGAGGATATACATACATTGGTCTAATGGCAAAATGTCTTTAATTCCATCCTTAACAGTGTGGGAAAAGTTTCGAATTTGAAGAATGCTTTTAGGTTGGATGAAGGCAATCTCTGAGATATCTGCTGACTGATTTCTGGAAAGCAGTGCTCTGGGGAGTAGCAGCCTTCCATCAGTTAATGTCTCATGCTTTAATAACTAAAGGTGGCACATACACACGTTTTATTACAACTTAATGTAGAACATGGAAGGCGAAACACTGGAAGGACAAGGGAGGAATTTGGAGGAATCGTCAGAAAGGCCTTTTCACATGCCTGACTGGAATGGTAACTACATTTATGATGTTGTGGAAAGAAGGATATTTCAATGCAGTGCTAATTTTATAAATACAGAATTGTTTTTTCATGAAGCCAAATCTATTTTTATATATTTGCTATTCCAGTAGCATTGGAAAATTGTTGACCTTCAACCCTGTGTAATTGTTAAAGCTTAGCAGCCTGTGTATGTATTTACTATTGTAATTCCATTCAGTTATTAACTGCAGATTTTTAAGTAGAGTGTGTAGAGTGACTATATTAGCTATTTTGTGCATTCCCATGACACTGTAGACCTAAGTCGTACAATGAAGACTGTTTCTTGTTTCTTATGAGCACATCTAAATTTTGGAGGAGCCTGAGGGTTTGAGACCTCAGTCTTAAGGATCAGATTCAGTCCTCAGTCCTCTCTGCAATCATAAATACACCTTTCCAGCTGATGATTTTGAGCTAAGGAGTGACCTGAGGTTCATTGAGTACCATTGACCATTAGTTCAAGGGAAATACTCAGAGCATGACCTACATCTGTGACCAGTGTCTATGCCAGTACTATTAAATAAGTTTCGGTTACAACGGTGCATTCATTATTGTGATTGCCACCTAGAATAAAAAAAAAATTAGATAAAATATTGGGCTCCTTTCTCAGCAGAGCTGTGCAAGAAGACCTTCATGTTCTGGACAAAGTCACAGGAATATGCCAATGAAAGTGTTCCGGTTTTCACAGAATCATGGAATTGCAGAACCATAAAGCAGTTTGAGTTGGAGGTGACCTTTAAAGACTATCTAGTCCAACCTTCCTGCCATTGGCTAGACCAGGTTGCTCAAATCCCCATCCAACTTGGGCTTGAACACTTCCAAAGATGAACATCCGCAATTCGGGCAACCTCTCACCACCCTCATTGTAAAACTTTTCTTTCTTATGTTCACTGTAAATCTACCTAGTTTCAGTTTAAAGGTGTTGCCCCTTGTCCTGTCACTACAAGCTTTGACAAAAGGCATCTCTTTTAACTCCAAGTGTTGCAGCAGAGCACCTCGGTATACCCTAGAATACTTTAAAAGCTGTACCTAAGATTGGCCATCAACCGTAAGGAGTGCTATATTATGATGGAACTAGGGGAAGAAGCGTTATGTCAAAAACATAATGACAAAGATGTATAACCGGTATATTAGAGCGACTTATTTTTTTGTAAATGTCACTTAATGAACTTTTCTACTTCTGAAGCTAGCATTTTAGTGATTTTGTATTTGTGTGGACACACAGTAAAGAATTCAAATGACGTCATATGGGTTACTAATGTTTCAAACCAAGCTAAGAGGCTGTATGTTTGACTGGAGAAGAAATTTCACTAAATAGTTTACGAGAACTTTATAAAGCAAAGATGATGGTAGTTTTGCCTTTGGTTCGTCTCTGATGTAACTGAATGATTTCTTACCTGTTCGCATATGACATTGCTTTCATATTGAGGTACCATAATGCAAGTGCAGAATAATGGACCAAAATACTTCAGCTTTCACTGATGCCTTCTTACTTTTCAGATCATTAGCACAGAATGTGAGTGTGTATTTTACTTTTTCTAAGAAGACACAAAAACAACATGCCCCTGTTGGAGCCAGGAGCCCTATTTCCATCAGTGAAGCAAGTACTAATTTATTTGTATTTGTATGTTAATGGCAAGGGAGTCTCTATCCTTGGAGCAGTATGTAGGTATAAGGTTATCAAACAGTATCTTCGGACCTCAGTAGTTCACCCTGGAGTGGATGCCTTGGAGGCTCAGCAGGGCTAAATACTGGATCCTGACAGGCATTGTTTTCTTTTGAGTCGTAGTTGCTTTGGGCTAAGGTGGCGGTTGCTGACTTTGCAAATACCCGGTCTGGTTGAGATATTAAAATATCATCTCTTCCTTACTGATCTTGCTGCGGGCGAGTATTACCCTGGTGAATCTTGTAATGGAAGTGTGTGCTTACTTTATCCACTACTGGCCCAACTAGAAGGCTTGATTAAAACATCTGATAATCTTGCAGACTGGACTAGTGTGAATGCGGGAGGGCTCATACAGTCTCTTTTGTTAGCAGGGCTCTGCAAGCAGTAACCTGCAACTAATGGGTTATGAGGAGCAACTTCAACCCACACAACTAGATCTGAAAGAGGATACATGTATGCAGAAAAGCTTGTTCTTACTCAGAATGCTACTGCTTCAATTTATATTGGTATGGGAAAAAATACAACTTTCCCTTCTCCAAACATAATTATGAATAGTACAATTGTGTATTTTAGCTATAGGCTGTGGCAGTATAATGAATTTTAATATCCAGATTAGTATCTCTGTGCTAGGAGGTCTGTATTCACCTGAGAGTTTTGCTAAAACCATCACACTCTTTACTGAAATGGTTAGATGGCTAGGAAAAAACAAGCCTTTAAAAAGTTGTATAGGGAAGTGTTTATGTGTTTTCACAGTAATGTTGCTTTAGATAGGTAGAGATAATTTAAAGTGTTAAGTCAAAATATATATATATTTTTAATGGTATAGATTGCTCATAATAAATGTACTAGAATAAATAGGACAGATATTTGTGTTTACCTTTGCTGCAGAGTACAAAAGGTATCTTAATCCGTTGTTGACTGTGCATTGGTTTTATTTATGGCCTGAAGTTTGCAAAGAGATACTCAGAAAAAGGAAGCGAAAAGTATTTTACAACTTGAACTAGTTTTAATATCCAACAGACTTATTGCAACATCTGTACAGGAGCCTGCAGGCAACATGAGTATTCTGAAAAGAAAAACTTCATGCCTGCTTGAATGTGTTTGTAGGTTTACTTGTTTAGCATCACCAAATGGAGTGGCTTGGCACATCAAGACTCATGACTAGGAGGATGGTGTACTTTAGCATGACTGTAGTTTACAGCTGATTTTTCTTATTTCTGTATACTATTGGATTAATTAATACATGTAATCTTTTGCTTTTCAGAGTACAGTTCAAAACCATCATGTTCGTATATACATATATGCATACTGCATAACACTTGCTGAAAAGATTAGACCTCATCAGGGATAGAAGGGGATTTCAGAAGTATTTCGGTATAGAGACTATTTTGAATCACAACATCTTGCTTCAAAGGAAATTCCTGCATGAAATGTATTAGCACAATAAGACTATTGCTGTCTTTGTATCACATAGTTAAATTAACTTCTCAGCCATAAATGAAAGATTATACAGGATACAAACAATAAAAGAAAGAAGAAACTGTATGTATTTGACAGGTGAGGAAAGAATACAAATAGTATGATGATGAGATTAATACGGCTAGGTATGGATAGATTTTATAGTGTCATGCTCTGTGCAAGTTGAAGGGGATTTTGAGGGAATGAGGAGCTACCAGCAGGTGTAGTTTTGGTTCGTGATGATTGGCCTGGTAAGGGAAGAAGCATACACACATGGCAAAATTCCCAAAGCAGTATTTACAGGACTTTTACACTGTGCCAAAGAAGGAGGCTGTTCTAAGGGTGTTCAGGATCTCTGATGGAGTAGTTTTCGACAATTAGACATTCTTTGAAAGCATTGACAATTCACAGAATATGGGGCCAGTACTTCACATTGTTTTTGCTTCTTGCTGACAGTTTTCTTTCCTGTGTCTTCAAAGAAATGTCATTCATCCTGGGGAGTACAGGAAAAGGCAGGAAGGTGGAAGCAGAAGTGCCAAGGACAGGAAAAGGATAGGAAACTGAAACTCTGTTAAGAAAAAAATAAGACTTTCGGACATTTTAAAACATACGCAATGATTTAACTTCTCACTATGTGATTTGTCCCCAGCTTTCTCGAATAGGTAAGTTTCTAGTGTGTTCCTTATCACATTTTAGGACTACTTGGGCAAAATTTCTAATGTGCAAGGAAGAGTGGTAGAGAGCAGGTATGGGGTATGAAAATAATTCTTAGAGAAGCAGCAAACCTAATTCCAATACTAACTCCAGGAGCGGCTTTGCTTTGTTTTGTTTCTGAACAGGAGATACCTGAAGGTATGTCCATGGTCAGATTTAAGTGTTTGTTGTGATCAAGGAGACATTAGAAGGTGGTACCTTCTCCTATCTCCATCCAGGAGAGAGTTTTACAAAGTTAGGTTTTTGAATAGTGTTAATGACATGTATTGTAGAATTGGTAAAACCACAAGAGAGGCATCAAAAGTGCATTCAAATTTGACGCTAGCTGCTGCACAAAAACTACAACCTAGAGCATCTCCATCTCAAAAAATACCCAAAGTGAACATGAAAGACCCTACATGTCCTGTCAGTCATCTCACTCAGCATTGGTAATTCTGTAATCACGCTATTTCATTTAATGGATGAACCAAATATGTAAAGAGTCCCCGTATTTGTTGCAGTACAAGAAATGGGTAGAATATACAGCTGGATGTAGTAAAAAGAAATACAGCCTTTATGGGAGTAGTTTTTGGGCTTGACCATCAGTGAAGGCTAGGCTGAGAGCAGAGGTTAGAATAATACCACCTCTGAAATGTACCCTCAAGTTTGAGTACTAGCTGCTGAATGACACAACGTTTCTGTGATACCTGTGCCACAACTACAGGCTGATCTAAGTTTGTAGAAAGACTTCTTCCATCTTAAACCCGCAATGAATGGATCTTAGGCATTTTTCTCTTTTGGTACAGGGAAGGAATAGCCATGATTAAGAGCAGTTTCTCAGGTCTGTAATGCTCCAGACACTGCAGAAACCACAGCATGGTTGTGAGCATACAACATCCCGGTTACTCCCTCCATGAGGGAGCAGACTGGTAAGAGAGCAGGACAGGCATCTGTAGCAACATTGGCTAGTGTGAGCTGCTCTTGTTTCAAGGACAGTCAGACATGCTGCATAGTCAGCAGCTGGGAACGCCACCACTTTAATTTCAAGTGGCCTCATGTAAATGAAAGGAGACTTGTAGGTGTCAAAAATCCATCATTCTCTTCCTTACCCACGGAAATGTTGCACAAGATTAAATCATGTAATCTAGATGCAATAAAACAAAGTGGGGATAATGTTGGGCAATACCTGCTGACATCACTATTGCTAGACATGGACCATATGTCACTGACATCGACTGAAGTATGTAAACTTCACTGAGCTGTGGTGTGCTGTGGAGGCTAAGCTTAGTCATGCTGGAACCCTAGGAAAAGGTCTCTTGAAGGAGTTCCACTTTTGTGGTGTTTGATACTCAAAAGAACTGAAAAGGCAGAAATTTCTTCTAGGCAGGGATGTCCATGTTGGCAGATTGGTCATCAGGCTGAGCACTGGTGCGGCTCTGGAACTTGCTGTCTTCAGAAGATCCAGAGCCTCTCGGAGAAGGAGAACCCTGGTGAGGGTTTATGCATGCTGTAGCTTTCAGGCTGTAAAGGTTCGCCTGGCAGAAGGGAGATGAAAAACTCTGCCATGAGTAGGAGGTTGCAGGAAAAAGTGGTTTAAGGTAATAGTTCCCAAGGTTTATGACTGATGGATCCGTGTTAGCTTCATTCTTTCTCTGGTACTGCCACTGAGCTGTTTCATCAAACCTTTAAAAGAGACACTGTTGAAAACAGCATTTTAATAGACTTTAGCAGGCCAGCCTTAGAGCGTTTAGCCTGGCTTGGTGGACCATACTTTGGGAGTGTCTTCTTAAGGGGAATTCTGGTCTTCTTATTGTAATAAAGTTCTCAATTCATTGTCAGAAGACTGAAACTCTTTTGGGGATTCTGCACTATTGTCATTTGACATGGTGGCTGTCGGGGATTGTGGATGGTTTAGAGGCATATGGGGGGTATTGGCCTATCACAGATTCCCTGGGAGCTGCTGTGTGCCATGGGGGGCCTTGGAGTCTATTCTCTCTTGCAGAAGGGGCATGCTCTGCCACCCCCAAGGAACAATAATGTTCAGACAAAGAACATTTTTTCCAGATCTCTTTTGCAAACATGGAGCTGAGGGTAAAACCCTTTCTGAGCTGAGAAGGAGCTGCAGAATTTTGTGTGTCTGCTCTACCATGAAGCCAGGACGAATATTGGGCAGAGGCTTCTTTGGAGGGGTGATGTTTTGAGACCATCTGAGTGCAGGTGGTTTTTGCTACTCTAAAACCAGAAAAAGAGCTTCTGAACCCTAGGCAGAAGGTTTCCCATACTTGTCGTTAAAAGCAGCTCCACTGTATTGTGGACACATGGGTAGTGAAAGCCAAAGCATTCAGAAAAGCAGAATGGAGTGCTTTGAAGCTGCAGAAGGAAATCTGATTCCTGAGTAAATAAGGTGCTTCTGGTGGAATTCCAGGATAGCTACCACATCACTGAGATCAGTTGTGGGTCTACAGTAGATGAGAAATGTGGGGGACAGAGACACAGACATATTCTCTTGAATGACATAATTTTAGGGAATGGTCAAATGAGACAGAATGAGCAGACATGCCAACTCACCACTACTGAAATGATGAGATGCTCTACCTTTCTTTTCCCATCGTGTACTTTGTGATTTCTTTGGGAATTGTTTCTCTCCAGAAACTGATTTAATTAGCTTAAATGGCAAACCATTTATGCCATTTATGTTGTGGGTAGTTTTCCAAAATTTCAGTCTGTTAAGTCATAGAAGAGACTGATGCTACAGGCATAAAACAGAACAGTGGATTATGCAGCTTTGAGCAGGGGAGAAGGATGATAGGAGCTGCGGCATAGAAAGAGAGGAGCAGAAGAAGAAGTAAGGGGAAGACAGACCTCATACTTTCAGCTGCAGGGAAACCTTTATTATTTTTATCTACCCATGTTGTGGCTTTATGCCACTTCAAATAATTTTTCCAATTAAAATTAAGGAGTTTTCCATACTGATTTTTGTAAATGTCTTTTTTTCTCTCAAATGAGGAACTGATAGGTAAGCTGTGTTTTTAGCTCTTCACATGCCGGAATTTTTCTGAACTTTGCTGAATTTTGTGACCGAGATGCTGGTCTTGTCTTATTTCATTGGGTATATTCCATGTCTTCTGTAATTAACTTTTTTCACATGAATCATTTAATCTCTAGTGAGATCTTCAACTAAAGAAAAAATAGCTGAGTAGAAGTCAAACAGCAACAAAATACTGAGTATCAGCCATATGGGACTCAGATTTAGAATGTGGAGTAAACTTCACTGCTTTATGTGGTGCAGTTGTTCCTCTGGACATTTAAATTAGTGCAGAAAGAGATGGGCCATAATTATAACGGTCTTTAGAAGCAGTGACTAATAGGGAAAGGCAGGTCAAATATCAACCAACAATTTTAGCCTCAGTCCCGTGAGGGTTATACACAAACAGCTAAATATAGGAACATTCTCCTAAATTCAGACAAATTAATTAAGGCCAGAGAGAATTTTATGTGGTTCAGAGCCCACTAGGAAAAGTAGTCACATAATTTCAGAAGTCTGATTTCTTGTTCTTGGTGAACAAATTGACTTGAATGACTGATAATTTCAGCACTCTGTTGACCAGAGCAAAATCCTGTCCCTTTCACCAGTGACTGCAGACTTTTCTTCATCACTGAAGATCCTTCTCTCTGCAGTAGAACCTTGGGAAAAAATAGGGTTTAAATTGTGGAGCTTTAGACTTAATATGTACTCTGTTCTGTTAAAAATTGTATTCCTCAAGTGACAACAAAATACAACAACAAGTAAGACCCCCTTTTAGTGGTACAAGCATTAATGATTCAGTAATCCTACATTTAGACTTTAGAACATCTGTTGGGGAGTAGTTCTTCCTGTTTTGGCACTAAGAAAGCAGAGATTGAAAAACCACATTTCAGCATCACCTATCTTTGCAGCCAGCTCAGACCTTTGGCCATGTACCCTTACCGCTGGCCCGTGGTAGCATTTTGCACATGACTTTCATAAAGCTATTTCAGGGTCCTTTTCTCCCTACATGCCAACTCATATCTATGCTTGGTCTTTGGATGGGACTGGGATCTGGGATTTTTTGTCTTTAAATTGTTGTTACTTATAATTACCAGTAAATGAAAACTTTCAGTGGACACTGAAATGGCTGGCAGTGAGAAGGGACATGGGGCAGACAGACCCACTGGCAGGAAAGGAGCTTGAGCACTGTGACTTGGGGGTGGTGAAGGTGTGACCTGCAGAGTCAAAGGCCCTGCCTGGTATCAGGGAACAGGGAGAGAAATGGGGTGACGCTGAACAGTAATCAGAGAGGAAGAATGAGAAACGTTATTATAAGGTGCACATGGAAAATGAGGAACATGAGAAAAAAAAGGGGATTGGGAATGTGGTTTGTTACAGCAGTTACACTGCTTTAATCTGTCAGTGTGGCGTGATAGAGAATGAATGGTATCCACATTTCTGCTGTTTCTTACACATTCTTGTCATGTTGGCTGTTTTGCAGGCATATATCAGAACACTCATTTAAATCTTTTTATTTATATCTGAAATCTGCTCTAGAGGAATTTGTAGGTCTTTCAGTGTAGACATTTTCTTCCTTTGTCTTTGTAAAAGCAAAGATCAACCCACAACCTTTCATATTTCTAAACTAATTTTGTATTGAGATGTTTATTACATCTTTCTTGCCTGGGGAAAATCCCATTTGTCTCGAGCACACAGTAGTTTCTTCTGTTTCCTGTGAAATGCTGTTCTTCTCAGTAGGCTGTGCTTCAAAGATATTTGCTTTAAAATGCAGGCTCAACAAAAGCCATGCAGTTTGTTCTATCCTATCTGCTTTAAGCAATCACATGGTAAGAGCTTCTCCCAAACCAAACAGACAATGCGTTGTAAGAACTGAGTATCTTTATAAAGGTGTTAATGGAGAAGTGTAAATGAAAAGGAACCTAGTCCATGATATTTTTTAACCTACTTTTAAAACTCATTTAAAACTTAAACGTCAAGTAAGTAGAAGGGTTGAAAAGGGAGGGTGAGGAAAAGGATCTCTTGCTCTTTCTTTCTCTCTTTCCAGCTTGTTTACTCTGTCCATGTGCCAGCACAGTGTGGGTATTCAGTTTCACTCTTTTCAGAAGAGTTTTATACTGACACGCACCAATTTTTTTCATTTCTATGATTACTGGATATGTCAGTAGGGGATGTGAAACCTGTTAAAAAAGTAAAGGATCCATACTGTAAAGCCACAGGAAATATCCCAGGGGATTTAGGGACAGATGTGGAATTTGTCCCATTTCAAATCAATTTTAGATTGGTTAGATTTCAGCATAATGTAGACCGTTTGATGAGATGGCTGCAACAGCCTGTACATCTATGAGCTGCTCCAAGGGTGACTCCAGGACATGGTAAACTACTTTTGGCCAATACTAGGAGCAGATTCACGACTTTTAACTCCAGCAGCATACCACCCCTTCTCGTCATGTGTGCTGCCTAACATATGATAGGGGAACAGAGTAATGATTCTCTAGATATCTGATCAATCACAGGAAATCGCTGACACACTGTCTTGTTAATCTTTAATTTGAGATCAGTTGCATGGTGGAATTTTCTTACTCTGTCTCTCCATGGTTATGGTCTGCCTTTGATTTTTTTTTTTTTCAGTCTAGATAATATCTGATAATAAGAATGTGATAAGAAGCTGTTTTATATGAAATTTAAGAGGCCATTAACATTCCATTGAATTGTAAAATTGTCAAGCTAAAAACAGCTCTCCTGGTGTTCTGCACAGATGCAATAGCAAATCACTGAGTCACAGGAAATGATTCAGTCAACATTTCTAAACTTCCAATGTGTGTTTTATGGAAGAAACTTGATGTAAATGTTTAGACAGTTACGGTTTTGGAGATAAATATTGCAATTTTATGGAGTTTGGGGTTTGACGTACCAGAATTGTGGTGCATAGTTGTCAATTTACTGAATATCTAAAGCTGTTCAATTATTGTATTCAATTCCAGTGTGTGATGTATTTTCTTTGGCTAATGAAACACGGTGTTGTATTTGGGCATAGCAGATGACACATCAGAAAACAGAAGGAAAGTTAATTTTTAATGACCTGGCATTCCCTCTGCACTGCTGCAGGAGGATTTGCATAGGCATCCACACAGTTCTCCTTAGTTTCTTGACTCCTCATCCTGAAAATACAACACTGAAGAGATATGACCTCTCATGGCAAGTTATCCTCTGCACTAAATGATCTCACTGGCATAAACTGCTTGAGAAGGTTAAGTGAAGATGTTTCCTTGCTCCTCATTTTAATCTCATTGCTTGCAACAGGCAGTGCTGACAATGCAAAACTTGTTTTTTCTCATGTCAGTTGCTTGCAGTTGAAGTGTTTCTTGTATTTTTCAAATATTTTATTTTAGTGGGATTTTCTTAAATGCTTTGCTCAGTAGGAATGTGAATGGACCTGTGGTGTGCTACAGCTTAAAGGACATGAAATCAGTATTATGGTTACTGTATGAGCTATTATACCTAGGTATACTTCTGTGAATATGGACTAGCACTAATAAAGCCAGTGTAGATTCTCTGGATTTGCAGTGATTTAACTAAGTCCAATCCAGGCCTAAATGTTAATATTCACAGTTATAATATGAACAGTGACGTGGGAACTTAAAATTCATATTACTTCTTGGCATTAAATTTCCCATGGCAGGACTCCTAAAAAAGACTTGCTAGCACCAGCATGATAGACATATTCTAGCTTCAACCATATGACATCCATGTGCCTAGCTTGTCCTTACAGGGGAATAATCCCAGGAGACAGTTTCTGCGGGTAAGCAAGTGTCTGCTGGTGTGTGGGAATTGATATGTGGATCTGAGGCAGTGGAAGAACTATAGGGTGTCTAATGTTTCTGACTGTAACAGGTGAGGACAGGCATGTTAAAACCAGTAATGCCTTTGTGGTTCTAGATTTCCATCCAGAATGGGCTAGGCTAGTCAAAAAAAAGACCCATTTGAATGACCTTGTGATGCTGAGCCATCAGGATGAGTCAGTCACCTTGGAGTGTGTAGGGCTCAAGTGATGAAGAGTTGGATTCAATCTGAGCGCTGCTGTATTGGTGCGGGTGCCCAGGCATTGACAGTGTGGGGCTGCAGGAGCCTCTGTGAGGAGAGGCCGGGGGTTGCCCTGTGTCAGACGCAGACTGTTCCAGCTGGATCCAATGGACCCACTGCAGGGCATGGCTGAGCCCCACAGCCAAGATGGTGGTGGCTGTGCAAAGGCATGGGAAAGGGCAAAATGCTGCTTGGCAATGAGGTGTGAGGGAAAATCTGAGAGAAACAGCCCTGAGATGAGTGCTGAAGGAGTGGAAGGGAGGAGGTGGTCCAGGGCCCCAGCAGAGACTCCCCTGCAATTCCTGGAGAAGACAATGGTGATGCAGGTTGTCTCCTGGCAGCCCATGGAAAACCATGGTCAAGCAGATATCCACACTGCAGCTCAGTGGGTGAGCTACAGCTGGAGCTGCTGCTGTGACTCATTGGCTAATACACAGTAGATAATCTCAGTGTATTTAGGCTGCCTTCCCATAATGTCTTTGTGTGTTCTCCCCACACCAGCCATTGGATAGCATCAGGCTGGAGCCCTTATCTGTCTCAAAGGGTGAAGCAGTTTATCCCACCACCTGCTTTGCCACCCATTTGGCCTTTCAGCAGCAGCCTTACCCTGAAGGAGCTACAGCCCTGGCAAAGAGCCCAAGCTGGAGCAGTTCATGAAGGACTGCAGCCCATGAAGAGGACCCAGACTGGATCAGGAGAGAGGAGGAAGGAATGGCAGAGGGGAGCTGTTATGGATTGACCTCAGCCACCATTTCCCATCCCCTACACTGGTCAGGGAGAAGGAAGGAGAGGAGCTGCGGATGAAGGAGTGAAGGCAAGCCTGGGAAGAAGGGAGGGTGAGGAAAAGACGGTTTTACTTTTGTCTTTGTCTCTCAGTATCCCATTCTATTCTTAATTGGCAATACATTAATTTTCCCCAAGTGAGCCTGTTTTATCTGTGACAGTAACTGAGGAGTGATCTCCCTGTCCTTATTCTCCTCCTGTCCTGCTGAGGAAGGCTGGGTGGGCTTGTTGTGGCCAGCAATGTCAACCCACCACAGGTGTGTTTTATTGTATGTGGGGACTATGAATGTTTTAATTGAACCAAGTGCCTGCTACGTAATTCCTCATGATGAGGTCTTTCTTGACATTAGTTTTGAGAGAGAGGTAAAGGGAAGGAGAGAGGGGAAGCAGACCTAATATTGAATACTCAAACCAAGCACAAGTGGCTTTCACTGAAAATTGCCTTGAAAGGTTTGTAATGACAGTGTTTCTTGATTTTTTTTTTGATCATCAGAGTGATTTTTTTTAGGCAGTAAACAGTTAAAACCCATCCCAACGTCAGTGACATGTAGCACGAAAGTCAAAGCTTTTAAAGTGAAGATCAGTTTCCTTTCTTCAACAGCCTGTAATAGCTAGCTTTGGTACTTCAGTCCTGAAGCTCTTGCATTTCCTTTTAAAAAGTTTAAACAAAGTATTAATGTGGCCGCTTGGGATTGCACGCGCAGTCTCCTTGAAAGGACGGAGAAACATACCCTTTTCTAGGGCGTATGCTACGTACCCAGTTTTGTAACTTACAGCATCTTTTCGTTTGAAAACTGCAATGCTCTCTGAAATTTCACAGGCAGCAGCTGGCCGGGAATCAGCTGTTTTTACAACAAACCAAAAGGTTTCTGAAGATTCAGTGATACGTGTGATCAACTGAAGCTTAATGAAACTGCTGTTCATTAACTTGTCAAACTTGCATTCCTGACAGGCCTATAAATCCTTTCCAACGTCCTGTTTCTAACTAAGGGTCACTTTTCCTGCAGAGTGTAGAAGATTTGTTAGTATTACTATTTTTACTATTTACTCTTCTGAAATTTACTTGTTACTATCAAACTGGCTTACGGTAAATAATGTAAGGATTGTCTTAACTAAGGTTTTGTATTGAAGTTGTTGAAAATGTGTACGCATAGAAAGTACTGTGATTCATGGTTTATCAGACTTGCTTAAGAGACAAAAGGTTGATTTTTTTTTAGTGTACAGCTTCTGTAAATTCCTATGGGTCTGCCAAAGCCGAAGTAGTTACAGCGGCAAATTTAAAAAGATATAGGGCAAGTGGAAGACAGTGAAAAAGAAATTCTTCATTGAAAATGGGACAGACTTCTTTATCTCTCTTTTAAATCTAATCAGGTTTTAAATGTATCCTGAATTATTTAATTGACCTCTTCAAACTAAATTGTAGTAAATTGAGCCTGCAATAGTAGAGTAAAACAGAAAGGAGGAAAACGTTGAGCTCCTGTTTAAGAATAATTCACTGAATTATCCATTGAAATGAAGTTAGTAGTAATTTGGCAGGGACAAAGCCAAATCTTGCACCTGGGAAGGAGAGTCCCCACGGAGGAGCACAGGCTGGGGACAGAGCGAGCAGCTCTGTGGAAGGGACCTGGAAGGGCCATGGCCATCAGGTTGGGCAGGATCCAGCAGGGGAGGCCAGGAGCATCCAGGGCAGTAGCAACAGGAGTGCAGTCAGTAGCTGGAGAAAAGTGATTATTCCCATTTACTCAGCACTGGACCACATTTGGATACTGTGTTTAGCTTTGGGCGCTTGAAAACAAGAAAGACAGCGGTAAACTGGCATGAGTTCAGTGGAGGGCCACATCTGGAGTACTTGCCCAGTTTGGGGGAGCAGCCTGAGGGAGCAGGGTTTCTTCAGCTTCAGGAGGACACTGTACTGGAGAGTCCTAATCGTAGCATTCCCCTACCTGTGACAAGCTCATCAAGAGGATGGGGCCTGGCGCTTCTCAGTGGCACAAGCTGGGAAAACAATAGGCAACAAGCAGAATTTGAAACGAGAGGTTCACACTGGGTGTGAGGAGAAACCTTTTCACCATGAGGAGACTTGGATACCAGAACAGGTTATCCAGAAGAAGTTGTGCACTCTCCATCCTTGGAGAATTTTGAGGCCTGACTGAAAAGCTGAGTAACTGCAAGGCTCACCCTGCTTTAAGCAGGACATTGGACTAGGTGACTTCTTGAGATCCCTTCTAGCTTGAATTATCCTGTGATTACATGTGATTTTATTATTATTGTTATGTTCTTTTCTGGAAGAGGTTGAAAGACTGTTGTAAAATAATGTCCTTTCCAGAGTTTACATCCAGTTTCATTTCAGTCTTAAGTACTTTTCACTTGTGCTAAATATGATTTTATATCATGAAAAAATTGTGTCTGACACAGAAGACTGTGAAGTTTTTATTCCATGATATCAAGATGTTTAGATAATGACATGTTTTTCCTCAAATGAAAATACTCCCATGCTCATTTGGCAAATATTTATTCATCTCCCTGTTTGAGCTGGTAATTAAATGAATGGAGCGTGACTTCTTTATCAAATAAGTACTTATTTTAGAAATTAAGAGTATAATTTGGAAATAAAAGGTAATTTTTAAGTTGAACAGGTTACTTGCATTCAACCACTATTTATTATCTATTTTCACTTTGTATCTTGGCTGTTTAAAAGGACTTGAGAATATATTCCTAAACTCAGCTTTAGATGCAGTAATTACATTTTCTGGCTGGAAAGTTAAGTTCTTGGGCAGACCTTACAATGGGCTCAAGCGAGCTAAAAATAAACTACAGGCAGTTCATATTAACTGGGTAATAACAGGCAACAGCAAAAGGCAGTATCCAGCTATGATGAAAACAGGAAGTGCATTACACAAGCTGCCCTTTCCAGATAGGTATGAATTCTTAAAGGCTTAACTAAAATAATAATCCCTCAAAGTTTTTAATAAAAGCAGAGAGTTGCCTATTGTTCATAGCTCAGTGGAGATGAAAAACATGCACTCCAGTACATTGTGAAAGATCTGCTGTGTTCTGGGAAACAACACTATTTCCATTTAGTTATTGGTAACCCTGATTTCAATTTTAAGTCACTATGGATTTGATCATGCAAAGGGCCGAGCATCTAAGCCCTATCCAGCAAAGCTGCTGTTAAGCCTGGGAGTGCGGTGAGATTGAAATGCAGAAGTTGCCCCTGATCTGTGCTCCAGCATCTCCCAGGAGACCACATTCTCCCTCTGAAGCAGTACTGTCCTCTCCAGCTTCTCTTGGCAGGTAGAGGTGGCAACACGTCATCCCTTTGAAGTGACCAGAGAAGCACTAGCTAGATTTAGGCCACTCCCGGAGAGATTTTGCTAGAGACATGCTATTCATTTTATTTCTGTGGTAAGAGGTAGATAGAAGGAATAGCCCCTCTGCTGCTGACCCAAGGTATCTAGAGGAGAACTGCATTTTCTCACTCCCTCTTGCTGCTTGTGAGGTGGTGAAGAGTAGTTGTGCACACACCAAGTACCTGGTGTGTACAGCATGTGATCTGAGCACACAGGTAGGGTGTTCTGGAAGCAGGACTGTCTTACTTGCATTTGGCAGGGATTAACCGTTTCTCTGATAGGTTAACGGGAAAATCACAGCAACTTAAGCATGCTGTGCTTCAGAAGTGCCACTCGCTTAGGTCGGGACCCAGCCAGACTGCAGTGACAGAGGGTGCTGCCTGCCTGAGAAGGGACATACCTCAGCCTAGCTATGGCCTTTCTCTGTCCTATACTGCTGGCTGATCCCTTCTGCATTTTAGCCACTATTGTCCCTCCACCCCTGAGATGCCTCCACAGGGAAGCAATCACCCACTTTTTAGGATACCACCCTTCAACAGTGTGAAATTCCTATAATAGGAATCCGTGTGTGTGTGGTAAACAGGATACAACATAACTTTCTCTCACCCTGTGTGTTCAGCATGCATTTGCATGACAAAAGAAATGTCAGTGTGTATTTTTCTTGCCAAAGAAATCATGTTAGACTTTTATGTTTGCTCTGGTTTGAGTGCTTCTTACTTAATGCTGCCCATCCAAAAAATGACCTCTGAAATTAAGATGTTTGAAAGTCAGAACGGACTGTTTTCACATAGCAGGGTAGAACCCAGACATATTGTTAAATAATGACAATGTTGCTTTGCTGTTAACAAATTCTTCATAGCAGCTAGACACATTAGACAGTCTATGCATATAATACTGATATAAACCCAGACCCATGGGTGAGCTACTGCCATTATGATCTTACCACAAAATTTTGGTTCTCAGAATGGAAAAAGCTGGTGCTTCATGTACTAATTAAATGACTGTGTGGTCTGCAAAGGCTTCTTATCATATTTCAGAACTTCATAACTATGATTCTTGCGGTATATGACAGGAGAAATCTTCTTCATAAACTAAAGATAAGGTTTCCTGTGGAATCTCCTCAGATTAAAAGTTGAAAGTCACATCATTCAGTACTTAATTTGTCTGTGTTTAGATCGTGGATAACAATAATTACTTCCACTTCTAACACCATCTTGCTCCAGCATATTTCTTTTTGCTGCTTATGGTGGGTTGCCCCTGGCTGGATGCAGGTGCCCACCAAAGCTGCTGTATCACTCCGCAGCTCAGCTGGACTGGGGATAAAATATAATGGAAAGCTCATGGGTCAAGAGAAGGTCAGGGAGAGACCACTCACCAGTTACTGTCAAGAGCAAAACAGGCTTGACTTGGGGAAAAATTAATCTATTACCAGTCAGTTAGAGTAGGATAATGAGAAATAAACCCAAATCCAAAAATACCTTCCTCCCACCCCTCTCTTCTTCCTGGGCTCGACTTCACTCCCAAATTCTCAACCTCCTTCTCCCTAGCAGTGCAGGGGACAGGGAATGGGGATGTGATCAGTTCATCCCATGTTGTCTCTGCCTTTCCTTCCTCCTCAGGGGAGGACCCCTCACACTCTTCCCCTGCTCCAGAGTGGGAGAAAGTCCTCCATGAACTTCTCTAACATGAGTCCTTCCGATGGGCTGCAGTTCTTAATGAACTGTTCCAGTGTGGGTCCCTTCCATGGGTGCAGTCCTTCAGGAACAGACAGCTCCAGTGTGGGCTTACCATGGGGTCACAACCTCCTTCAGGCATCCCCCTTCTCTGGCATGGAGTCCTTCACAGGCTGCAGGTGGAGATCTCCTCCACCATGGACCTCCATGGGCTGCAGGGGCACAGCTGCCTCACCATGGTCTGCACCATGGGCTGCAGGGGAATCTCTGCTCTGGTGCCTGGCTCACCTCCTGCCCTCCCGCACTGACCTGGGTGTCTGCAGGGCTGTTCTCCCATTCTCACTCCTCTATTCCAGCTACAATTGCACAGGGTTTCTTTCCCCTCTTTCTTAAATCTGTTATCCTGAGGCACTAACACTGTTGCTGATGGGCTCAGCCTTGGCCAGTGGCATGTCCATCTTGGATCCGGCTGGCATGGTGGAAGCTTCTGGCAGCTTCTCACAGAAGCCCCCCCTTAGTCCCCCCAGCTACCAACAGCTTGCCATGCAAACTCGATACACTGCTGTTCTCACTGTGCTAAGTACAGCTTGGATTGCTGTGGCTTGTACAAGCGCATGGGACAACGCAGTTCTCTCAAGCTTGAAGCCTAAAATGGAAAACTTCCAAATGAGGAAAGGGAGGAGAAGAAGGTGACATCTGTGCAAAATTATCACAGTGACCTGTTGATCTGACATCTTTTTGGTGTGTAGCACTTTATTTACTTTAAAAACTTCCAGTTTTAACATTTTGTCATGGAACATCTCATGATAGTGATGTGGAAAAGAGGATTGTTAAGTTTTGCGATGGGAAAGAAAACGGGAACAAGTAAAGGGGTGAGAAAGTGTGTGTTCTGTTGGGAACAATACGGACACATGGACAGTAAAGGGGTGAGAAAGTGTGTGTTCTATTGGGAACAATATGGACACATGGACAGTAAAGCGGCACTGCTGAGGTGTCACAGAAGTGAAGGAGGAGGATACAAAGGTAATCTGCAGTGACACAGTTCAGTGGCAGATCTGGACCTCTGACCCAGATCTTGCAGTTCCCATGTTCAGTAAGGGAAAGAGGCTGCTGGATTTCTTGTCCTGGATTTCTCTTTTTTGTCTGCAGTGTTTGCAGTCTGTTAGGTTAACTCTTTCTAGCTGATAATTCTTAAGCATCCCTTTTTATTTCATTACGTTGCCAAAACCTGGGGTAACACTGAACAGCAATGCTTGTTATTTTGAGTTCTTTGCATTTTTGTGCTGTTCAGATTCAGATTATTCTGGCTGCTGTTTAGGTCAGAGTGTGTGGGGACACATCTGCTGAAAGATTCTTTGAAAGCTTTTTAAGTCCTGAAGAAGTTGGGCTATGACTGGCAAAAGAACTTTACTAGGTCTCTTTAACTTCTTGCCGCCTTGTGAAGGACTTTCTTTTCAACTGCTGGGTGGATTTTGAAGCCTTGGTAGGTTCTTTACTCCCACATCTGCCTTCAAAAACCCCATAATTAAGCTTCAAAGACTTAAGGCCTGACACTGAGATGACACAGTCCCAGTGATTTTGACAGACACACATGGAGAAATGCCAAATAAGAGAATTCTGGGCGAGGCCCTGTCTTTGAAGAGCTGTTTCATTGTCTCCTGCACACATAACACTGAGCAGGGAGAGGCAGGGAGACCTTTCCGACTCCTTTGCTGAGTGCGGGTGTGGAGCAGTGGATTGTGGTAGAAGGGACTCAGCTGCTGCTTGGAGGAATAGGCAGCAACAGAAAGGTAAGGGCCTGGGGATAGCATGGGACAGGAAAAGAGCACATCTGGGAGGAATCCTGGAAATGACAGTGATGATTAGAATTTTACCATGTTTAGGGTAGGGGTGAGAGAACAGTTACTGTTTTCCAAGATAATTTTTGGGAGTACTGAAACAATTACTTTATAGAGTTTCCTGTATATTTATAGATGCATCCTTTGATATACTTTAACAAAGAAAAATAAATCTTCAAGCAATGCAATCTGAAATGTTGACAAGAGAATGAAAATTTTGAATAAGATAATGGTTTCCTGAAAAAAATATCAATTTGTTTGGCTTTTTTCTTCCCCCAAGATTGTGGATCGCAATGTCTTGAAACTTCCTCCTATTACTTGGTTGCTTCAACTTTATGTTTGGGTCCTTAACAAAGATTAAAATCAGGTGGGACAGGGCTTTGAGCAACCTGGTCTAGTGGAAGGTGTCCCTGCCTACGGCAGGGGGATTGGATCTAGATGATCTTTAAGGTCCCTTCCAACCTAAACCATTCTGTGATTCTGTGATTATTTTCCCTAGTGTTAACTACTGCAGTGCAGGATCATTCCCAAATTAATGCAGATGTGAGTGTTTATCTAATCTACTATTATGTCAATTAATTCAATTTCAGAGACCAATTAAAGTTTTCCCTACTATTGAATTTCAATGCTCATACCTTCTTTTTTCCTTTATACTTGTGTAATACTTTCTTGTATCTCTCCAAATGATCCTCCTAATGAACCACTGTAGAGTTTGCACATGTTAAATGTTTGTTGTAGATGTAATCGTAACTTAGCTGTCATTTAGCCAGCACTATACGTGTATTTCTCTTTTCATATTCTTGTTTAGTCTCTCCTAATTATTTTCATAACTTTTGTTTGAACTTAATCCAATTTATCTACGTTTTCCTGGTAATTAGGTGCTGATAGCAGAAAAGCATTCGGAAAAATTCCACCTGTTATGTGAAAAATCATTGCCTTTTATTTCCTTGAACCTGTCTCCTACCAGCTTTCGTTAATGGCCCCTACTTCTTGTGCTTGAAATGACAGCGAGCACTTGATTTCTAGCCACCTTCCCACATGTAGTGCGATCATTTTGCATTCTGCTACCCTTTTACGGTTCATTTCTTTTGACTTCCAAAATTACTTGCCCTGATATTTTTGTATGGGAAAGAAGTCAGATTTGTTCTATTAGTGGTTTCTGGAGTAAGATGGTTTTCTTTCTTCAGCAAAATTTCTGCTTTTTGTTTAGTTATAAATTCTTTACCTAATAACTTTGGCGGTTTTTAATGCAAAGTGACAAAAAAAAATTTCCGAAAGTATTTTCCTTATCCTATAGCTGTAGCATCCTGATTTTACAGACAAGGAAAATGAATGACAAAGGACATTTTGTGAGATGACATAACAGGCTTTTGCTGACAATTAGGATAATGTCTGTCAGCATGGAGACTCCCAGCACTGCTGAACCTGGTGTTTGGAAGAGCAAATTGTTCTCCATGTGAATGATGTACGTTACTCTCACTTGGGCGGTCTTAATTCTGGACTTCCCAAGCTTTGAGTGCTAGATCCTTAAAGTTATTCTTCTAACGTTAGTTTAGGGAAAGATGGAAGGAAAGAAGTTAAATGTGTCAGTTCATTAGAAGACAGCAGTTGGGCTGCTTCTCATTGCTTTTATGTATAATTCTAACACCCTTGGTTTGTTGAGTTGGTTTCTGCAAATTCATCTAATGGAATGAAATTTAATTGCTTCAGTATCTATCTGCTACTCTGTGTAGGCCAAGCAGTGGAAGATTATGTGACCTATAACACACTGAAACTCTATCATATATACTATACAAGCTCTGTAATCTTTATTGTGTTGATTTTAGAGGTCAGCCTGAGGTTGTCTACAAAACCAGTGCTGATCTCTGTTGGCCATGAGCCTGCAAAGGTGGCTTGAGGTGAGGCCAACTGGTGTCATGCATGATCTGTAGATCTCTCTGATATGATGTGTGTGTATAGCTGTCACTTTGAACTGGCAGCATGTAACTGTTTTTTGTATGTTCTTTCTTCGTTAATAGACCTAAGTAATGCCATGCTCTCAATCTGCTTAATGCATCCTTGCCACTTTAAAAATAGATCTTTCCTCTTCTTATCAAGAGGAACATTTATTGCTAGCAGGACAATGTTATGACGTAAGATACATTTTGTTTTTCTCTTTGCCCCCACCGGACCTTTCATTTCTCATTTTGCCATTCTGTGGCAATTATTATATGCGCGATCTGTGCATGACTTTGCATGTGCTTACACATCAGTTTTACAGCACTGCTCTCCCTTGCCATTAACCAGTGCCTGCTAAGTGCTTCATGCCCTCTTGCTTTTCTTCCCTGAGTGCCTGTACAGCTATGTCCAAATTACTGTGCTGCAAGAGCAACAGGGAAGGGCAAAACCCGGCAGTAGGTGAGTACCAGCCCCTGCAGCGATTGAGATGCTTGTCTATGTAAATTGTGTGATTGGCTTTTTTCTTTTTTTTTCAGTATTTTTTGCAAAAAAGCAGACCCTGTAGTAGCAGAACGTACAAATTTGTAAATAAAGCCTGGTTTGGTTCCAGTTACAGTGTGACTCCTTGAAGCAATACTGATTTCCTTTGTCACGCAGTGGATTATTGTATAGTAGTCCATGTTTTATCAAATGTGAAAAGCTTTGCTTTAAGATGATAAGCTTTTCTCTCAATGGACAAAGAAACAAAACCTGTAGCTACTATAGACTATCATAAGTGATTTCTGCTACGATTTAAAGCAAGATAATTTAAGGAAGTCTCTGATAAAGATTAGTGCTTTCAGATTGTGGCCATAGAAGAATGCCAGGAAAAGTGAGGAAACTTGTATTCAATGAGGTTTGTAAAAACAAACAAGCAAACAAGCAAACAAACAAGACCCTTTCTCTATTTTGTGACCTTCTCATTAACAAATATTTGTGAGCACTGGGAATTTCTGCAAATTGTTCTTAGCAAAGTAGATTTTGGCCATGCTAAATAGTTGCACTAATGCATTTATTCAGTTTTTCATTACTCATGGTTCTGCTACAACAAAAGAACTTGATCTTTTAGCATCCAGTAATATTTTTGCTTTGATCCTGTAACCAAATGATGCTAGCCACAAAATTATTTTAATTTTGTCATGATTGCACTTGGGATACTTAGTATGCATTTTGGTTTTGGCACTCACAGCATGGAAACCAACCCAAATAACCAATAATGTCTTTGCAATAATATCAAGCAATATTTGGTAATTACTTCACTGTATGATTCAGGAAGGTGTTTGACACTGACCTGATTGCATCTGGGATTAATTGTGAGTTTATGAAACCGAGAGTGGAATTATAAATTGAATAACTAGTCGTTTCTGATGGGAACATAGCAATTATAGTGTTTCAATAATAACAGGTAAGGGGTGAACAGTAGGACAAATAATTCCTACGAAAGAGGCTAAGAGTGTGGCTAGGCAAGACTTTATCTTTTGAGCTTTACATTTCAGCTTAATTCTGTTTCATGTTAGTGTACATAACCGGGTTTTACAGCATCCTTGAAGTAATTCAGCCTGCTGTGGAATAAAAAAACAATGGTTGATTGATGTGTGTGGCTCTGTTAGCGGCCACTGACATACTGTGTATAAAAATAGTGAATGCAAAGGGAGAGAAAGAGTTATATACAGCCTTGAGTTTTATCTAACCAGGACATTTTAAAATAACTTTTTGGTCTTTGTCTTGCAAAATGAAGAAAAGAGATTCCAAAGCATTGTCATCCTAGAAGTACAGGTGAATGTAATATGTAGGTAAGCAAGTGATACATTGCTTATGAAAAGTTGATACTACCTGACTGAGGCCACAAGCTACGAAAAAAAAAAAGGATGTAATTTAAATAACCATTCCTATTGATCTTGATAGGAGATCTGTAATCATTAATATTATTGACATATAAGAGCTAGCAAAGTTTGAGACAGAGTCATTTAAAGGTGTTTGGTAAGGAGCAATAATAATTAGCTCAGGGGTTTTAGCCTGGTTAGATTGAATTTAAAATCTCAAATCCTTATTTCATCTTAGGACTAGTTTGCATATCTTTAACAATTTTAAGAACCAGGTAATATTATCAATTACTTATAACTTACGGATAGAATGAATCTAGCATAAAAAGGTTATTTGCTGAAAAAGATTCATCATATCAACACAGAAGTAACTAGGTGATGGTTTTGGTGCTATTAGTGTGATGGTAGATGATTCTATTGTTGTTGTCATTGTTACCATCATAATCTCAGATTTTCACAAGGTCTCCAGCCAAACTTGTTGAAGCTGGATTTTGGTGCTGATACTTTCTGCCAGCTCCTAATGATTAAGCGTAGTGGGAGAGGAACATACATTCAATTTCAATGGCATTTTCACATGGATAAATATACTTGAAGTTTTATTTCACACAGGAGAGTCCCAAATCTGCCAAGAAATAAGAGTCATTAGGTAATATTCTGTTTTGCATTGAATTCTATGATAACCTGAGAAGTAATTCCCTGTGTTATCTTCTTTTCACATCACTAAAACTCAGAAGCAGAGTAGCATTTCCACAAGGAAATAAACAGCTTCAACATAAAAGAAACTTCCTAAAAAATATGAAAAATAATTTGCTGGAAATAAAGTATCAGATGGCAGAAGTACTGCTTTGTTTTGTTGCACAAGTCCGGCTCTATTTCAGAGGCAAGAAGAGTTCAGTCTTAACAGGATAGTTCTAACCATGAAACCAAACAGAGTCTATGAGTTACTGGTTCGTTTAAGGTAATATACGCAATAAACCTATATGTCTAGCCAGACATATTTAAAACCAATCGCGAGCAGCTGTTATTAAAAAATTTTCAAGGTGAATGAACCTTTCTGGTTTGCTTTGGAGAGGAAAATACTATCATATCCAATAAAACACTTATCGTAATTACTGGTGATTGCCCTAACCTTTCCATTTTTTTTGGCAGAAAGCATCATGGACCATTGCTACTCTTTCCCTTGCTCCTGAGCCTCCACAAGGATGCCTAGCCAAGGTGGCTTGATGACATTTTGGCATAGAGAGCATCACATTTTCTCCTGCCAAATCCAGGTAGTTCATGTGTGCAGGTCAAATGTTGCCTTTGCTGGTTTTTGGGATATCATTCTCAGCCTTCTAGTAGCCACATACGTCAGGAAAATGGGAAAATCTTGAAGTGTCATTCTTAACAGGTGCAGATATTTATTTGTGTAACTCCCTGGCATACTGATATTCTGGCTTTTAATATGAAGCACACTACCGTGACATCTAATTTGATGCTCAAAAAATTGCAGCCTCTGCTTTCCTATAGATGGATCCTAAAGAGGAATTATGAACAAGTTAAAATCTATTGTAATTTGTGTAAAGATTCAGAATTGTGGTTTATCTTGAAGACAGAAATATATTTATTTTACAGTTTACGAGCAAGACAGTCATGACACAGGATGTAAAACCAAGATAAATTCCTAAATGAGTCACATTAACGTATTCCCAAGGGAATGTCTGCATTGCGTTAATTCCACTTTGGTAACTTTTAAGTGTTATTTTTACCTGCTACTCTAAAAATTTTATAGAAGCTTTCTCCTGACATATTTCAATAGTCTGGAAAGTTACATGTGGGCTTTTTTTGATTAGTACTTTTGGTAGGTATTTACCATAACTTTTGGCTCTGGGGCCAGTCCTAAAAAATGAAAATGAAACATGTTATTGTTAAGTGAGAGATGTTAAACCCTGAAGCAATTAGCTGTTAGCATTAGGCTTCTCGATCAGCTGTCTTTTATATACATACTTTGTTTATATGGAATCTTCCAGAACAGTTTTTTCGTAGATCTGAAACTGCTGCTGTACAGGTGATATTTGTCTATGACCTGTAAATTGACAGATAGAAGAATTAAAAACCATCTCCCATGTTGTGCGAAAAACCTTGGGCAATGCTTGAAAAGATGTATGCGTGCAAAACAAGTTCTCCTGCTGCTATGAGCAGCGTGGTTCCCAGTCTGCTCCCAGGTTGGCTCATTGCCTTATGTAGACCATTGAATGGTCCTGAGCAACTTGATTGCATAGGAAAGATGATACTGGTAGAGAAGCGTTTATAGAAATTATCTTTGTTTCTTGTAAACTTAAGGTTCTGTAAATGTCAAATGACTAAATTATACATTACTTAGAATTCACAGTGTCATTGCCTTCCTATGCCCATTCTCCCATTTATTTTTATGCTTCAAGAAATGTTAAAACACCCGACAGTTGTTAACTGACATTTTGGAGATATTTAGACAAGAGTACTGTGTTCCGTAGTCTAGTAATGATACCCAGAAAGATGACTGTTGTAGCCAGAGATGGAGAAATGTTGTAGAGAAATGATACTGTTCTTTCTGGATAATGGGATTTTACAAGAAAAAAAAGACTTTGAAGTTGACAGCAGAATTTTTATTATCTGCCAAGAGGCTTGGGATCTTATGAGCTTTCTGAATATACTTTGATTCTTCAGTAGCCAACAAGAAATTCTGGAATCACTCCACGGTGAAAATTATAATTACTTTTATAACATGGAAGCCTCTGGTAGTAATTCTAGTTGAATGGGCTAAGAGAAGTTATTTTTTAACTTGATTTCAAGATATTTGGAAGAGACTTATGCTGTGGCATTGTGTGTCCATCTGCTTCTTCTAACTAATATTTTTTTAATTGCTTAGTCAAATTGAGCCAAATCTGAGTTACCTGTATGGGTTGTAGCTTACTTTTGTTTCTTCAAGTCATGTGAAAAAATAGGGGCTGTGTGGAAGAGAGAGACTTAAATTAGCCTGCTGCTGAGGAAAGGGTAGGCAGAAAGCAAATGCTGTGTATTTTGCTAGGCAGTAGCAGACTAATTCTAACTTTGGGCTAGCCACATTGCATGTGCTCTGTGATTGGAGTGGCATGATGAGAAATGGTGGTGTCCAGCAGGTTTATGGGATGAAGGAACCATCTTTCATTAGTTCTGCTACTCACAGGAGAGCTTATTTGACTGGCATTGCTATAGCTACCTTACTTCAAAAGAGAAGATTTTGAAAACCAATATCATATGCTTTATTAAACTCAAGTCTTAAGTGAGGCTATATATAATCATTTTAATTTCTGAAGCTTCACAAGTAATCCTACTTAAATATATAGAGAAGATTTATCATAAGATCTTAGTGCCATTTTTCTTGATTATCACTTACTGAGGCTTCAAAGTACTCATTTCAAAGTGCTTAAAAGCCAAATGTGTTTATTTTTTTCTTGCCACAGCATCCAGTAACCTAATAAAAGGCAGATTATACTGATTTACTGCAAAGCACAAGGGATAACTAAAAGATAAGGGTTTTCTACATGTCTACCCATAGGATTGTCAGTTATTCCAGGGCTACAGGCAATGTAGATAATTTTGTATTACAGGTACAGAACATTTGTGTTTTTAAAAAATAATATTTTGCTTCAGGATGACAAAAGACATGCCAGAAAGGAAGCTTTGCCTTCAAGCTTCAAGCCATGGGGACTCACACTCATTTGGCATTTCTGCTAGAGGAATCTCTATAAAGACACAGTCATGGTAAAGCACTGTCCTGATGTCCAAACCTGGAAGCTACACTTGTAAGAAAGAACCATGACTATTATCATAATATGTAAAAATTGTAATTTTAGTGGCACCTCTATTTGCAGCTAAAAACTGTTGAGATTATCTTGGAGTCAAAACACCAGTACAAGTAGCTTGGCCTTCAAGGTTTTTATTCTCAGCTTCTGTCGTGGTTTAAGTTTTACTCCTTTTTAGGGTTCAGTTCCATCTAGGCAAAGTATCAGAACAGCTGTGCTGTAGTACTAATTGTGCCACACATAGGAGGTGCGTGCAACTGGCTTTCCTCAATGTGTGCTAGGTGTTCAACCTGCAGTAACTTCTGAATTCTGCCAGCACTTTCAGGTAACTGTTCAGTGCAGATGAAAAGGAGAGTGGGTCTGCAAAGATTTGAATAGAAATGGCTGAGATGTTGCCACAAGAGAACCTTCTGGGACCAGACGAGAGCTGGTGTATGGCTGCTGTTCTCAGGTCTGGCTTAAACTCCTTATTCCCAGCCTATCAAAAAGAAGGATGAGAAAATAATGTTCATGTTATAAACTGCATTCTGACTCCTACTTAGATGCAGTGAAGGAAACTAATTATCCAATTAAAAGTGGCCTAGCACTGAAGCTGGTTCTCTCTAATAGTAGCATAGAATCATAGAATAGTTAGGGTTGGAAAGGACCTTAAGATCATCTAGTTCCAATATTGTTCTCTGCTGCAAATATACCAGAACATACTGAATTATATCAGAGCATGGCTCTTATACTACTATCCACTTCACACAAGCTTTGAATCTCTTGCCTATGAAGCTGCCAGAACCTGGTTGTTAGAACTATCAGACACTAGCTGCATTTGTGGGGAGAAATCCTCTCTCTCAAGTATTAACCGGTGCCTCTCTAGCAAGCACTAAGCCAGAGTTTTGGCAACTCCCCATTTAGAGGGACTTGATGCCCTAGATCAAATGAGGGGCTCCTCTGAATTATATCAGAATGACTATACATGATTTTTGAAGTTTTGAATATTGAAGTCCTTCTAACATAAATGAATAACTGAGCCCAAGGCTATAATTTTATATAGGTCTTGACCAAGTGACTTTAAGCCTTAAACAAGACACTAATCAGGGATATTTCCTGCTCACCCCAGAGAACAGTAGCCTTTCCTGAGCATCCCACGTTTTTGGGGAGTAAGAACTCTGTTGTAAGTAAGAAATCTTCTGAAGTGTGAGATGATTTGATTAGATGGTCCAGGTTTCACTTGCATGTAAACTTTGAGGCAGCTGACATCCTACTTTGTAAACTATTGCTAAAGTTTAAAATGAAAGACAATGTAACATCAATATTTGTGCTTGCTTAGGACTGCCTGGGCTGCTTTACAATCTGTAGTACTGGGGTGTAAGCCATAGGTCAGGCATGAATTTGGAAACTTCTCCCTATTGTCAGGACTCATTGAAGTTCATTTTGAGTAATGATTGTATGTGAAGAAAAAAAGAAGGATTGGCCAGGGCATGTTGCCATGACAGGGATGGTAGATCACTAATGGGTATTGCAGCTACTCATGGTGCCTGGCAGACTTGTATGTACCAGTAATGGACTGGTCAAGGAGTAGACCAGCTAGATGTCATTGAGTACAAAAGTTCTGAGTAGGACCTCTGCTCCGGGCAGAGCTGGGCTAACTGAGAGAGTCTTGGGAAACTCTTCCTCTCTTTGCAGCAATCATCTGCTGAAGTTATCTGAGAAGTATAATGTGGATGGCCATCTTCAGTGGAAGAGAGTAATAGCAGTTTTATCAGCAGCCACTTACACCTATGGGAAGGGGGATGGGTCAGGACGTCTAATGGAATATCCTAAGAAAGGGAGGAGTCTAGCTGATGGTAGTTTTGATTACTCTAACTCTGGTCTCCCGAAACTCAACTTTGGTTGTGTTGTCATCTCCAAAGCCTCCGAAGTTCTGCTTGTTTAGAAACTTTTTGAGTGATCTGCTGCATCTAAGCATGGATGTTATCTCAGTTTTGGGCATAAATTATGCTTCATACAGCATAATATAATCCCCTAGGCTTTTGGGTGAGTGCTCAAGATGTCATTTAAGAATTTTACTAGAAAGGTCTAGAAACTGAACAGGTCCTTTAATTAAAGCCAATCAGGATGGGACAGAAAGGTTACCTAGTGACTGAAATTATAGGAAATATTCCTGTCTGTAGTGCTCTCATTTCAGAAGCACAGCTGCACTATTTTGCACCCTTACATTCTTTCTTGCTTATTAACAAGCATTAGAAAGCACCCATTCTGTCAGTTATGCTGGAGCTGTGGAAATAATTACGGGGTTTCAACATATCAGAAGAGAAGCATTAATTTAGGGAAGTCATCAAAGTAATGTCGGGATTTTATCGGGCTAGGCTGATATTCTTATTATGTAAAGATAATTCTCATTATATGTTTGGATTGCTGCAATGGCTTACATCCATGGTATTTAAAATACTTCACTGTATATTATGATTTTGAATACCTCTGTGAGATATTCTTTTTGTCATTTCGGTTATGGACTGGACTGCTTACATTTGACTAGCCCCAGAAAAATAAAAGGCCTCCTCCACTCTCACTGGGAGGAACGGGTGAATGATGAAGACGTCATGCAGTCCAGCCTGTTTTTTCAAAGATAATTATGCATAGGTAAGTTAATTGCTGATGCAGGTGTCTGACAAAATTCGGAATGAAGCTCAGGTGCGAGTCCTGGTTCTCACTATCATTGCTTGGCATTACATACAGTTCATTTACAGGTACACTGTGTAATATTACTTATGAAATGTAGTGGATAGAAATTGGGTGGTGTTTAAACTTGACAGACATAAACAAAAATCTATATGTGGTGTCATCCATAGCTGGCATTTTTGGACATGGTTCATCAAAAGGACTCTCCTTCCAAGAGGCCGTTTGGCTGTAATGAGCAGCTCCTTGGGTCCAGATCTTCTGTGCGGGATGACTGTCTCCAGCTAAAACAATTACTTTTTTGAAGTTCAGCTACTATGAATCTTAACCATTTACAAGAATGTTGTTTCATCCATTAAATGTAACTGCATACTGCTTTTGCTGGGGAAAAAAAAACCCCAAAACCAAAAAAACCCAAAAACCCCAAGAATTTGCTTTAATTTAGGAGATATTTGAAATGTGGTGGAGATGAGGGTGGTAATGAATAATATACCTTTTTGAGTCTCTATAGAAGCCTCACATTATGGACAAGGTACAGAGCTCAATCACATCTTAGGTTACTTGTGCAAATAAGGGAATAAGCTTATCTAGCTTATCTGAAGATGTTACATACTTGTTCTATATATCCTGGTGGCTTTTAAGTCCATGATAAGTTTTCTGGAGTAGATCTGCAGAACTGTGTGGAAATACAGTGTTTATGAACTAACCAGTGCTGTGTAGTAGATGTAGCCTACCATCAGTGTCTTCTGCTGCAGTGCTTCTCCCTTGCTGTGTGATCTCACATGATGGATGACTCCCCAGCATGTGACAAGTCCCACATGGATGGTCCATAAGGTTCTAGGAGGGATTCAGTGCTCCAGAGACGTTTGGGAGCATTGATTTATCCAATAGATAAAGAGGATTATAGAAGTTTTCCAGTGTTTTTCTGTCCTGTTAGTTGCTGACGATGTTTGTGGAAGAATAGGATCACTGTCTTTTCTGTGTGACCAAATGCTTCTGCATCTAGAGACAAGGCTAACGGGAGGAAAGGGATGAAACCACACTCCTTTTACTTTTTTTTTCTTGTTTGCTATTAGCAATGTATTTCTTTTTATTCTCAATGCATTTTTCAGTTTTATAAAGAAAGCTGGGACCGGATCTGTGAAAAAACTCCCCAAGTTTCTTCCTTTGTCTGTAAAATTAAGATTGGAAAAGGAGAATGCAAGACTGGAAGGCTTAGTTATATCTCCTGGTATTATTTATTTTTTTATATATATATATATATTTTGTAATTCTGTCCCCCCAGTGACATTGAGGAATTTGTATTTAACTTAAGGAAATAATAAATGTTCTGCAGTGTATTTGTGGGGCTAGACTCATTGTTTAAATGGCTAGCCGTGTTCGTCTTGTTATATAGTAACATGCTTCCTTCTTTCTAATTACTGTGTTTCTATTGCCAGGTCCTGTCATGGTCTTCCATGGCCTGGAGGGAACGATACTATGTCAACCACTGAAAATCAAAATATACTTACTTGTAGGCATTTTGAAAAGTTCAGAACCAAGTGAGGTACGCAAGGGTACTGGTAACAAATAAAGCAAATAACCTGAAACTGGGGACTAAAGCCCTACTTCAGAAGGTTCTGTCTTGCAAAGCTCCTTCCTCTCAAACATGATGTACTGTGCTGGTGGGCTGTCAGCAGTGTTGATTTTGCCTGTCTCATCTAACAGCCTGGACATGAGTCTGTCTGTTGCTGATTGTCTTGAGCTAAATCTGCCTGGCTGGCAGGAGCAGCAGCCTGATCACAGAAGAGACAGCTTTGGAGTCATAGGATAGTTGATGTTAGAAGGGACCTCCGGAGATCGTCTGGTTCAACAATTCTGCTTGAAGCAGGGTCATCTGGAGCAGGTTGCCTCCAGTCAGGTTTTGAGAATTTCTAAGGAGCTAAGCCCAGCTGGTCTGGGCAACCTGTTCCAATGTTCTAGCACCCTTACAGGAGAAAGGTCTTTCTTGTGTTTAAACTGAATTTTGATTTGTGCCCATTTCCTCTTGTCCTGTCACTGGGCATCGCTGGTAAGTTTGGCTCTTCTTTATTGCCTCCTGTCATATTTATGTACACTGATAACACAAGCCCCTTACCCCCAGCCTTTTCTTCTTCAGGCAAAACCAATTGCTGCTCTCCCAGCCTATCTTTTTATTTGAGACATTCAAACCCTTAATCATTTTCATGGCACTGTGCTAGACTCACTCTAAGATCTCCATGCCTGTCTTACACAGCATTCCAGATTTGTTCTCATCAGAGCTGAACCATGCTGAATAATCACTTCATTATCCTGCTCTTCCTAGTGCAGCAGGGTACTGCTGCTGCCTTTTCTCAAAGGGCAACTTGCTGACTCATTTTCCACTTGTCAACCAGGTCCTTCGGGTCCTTTTTTGCAACGCTTCTTTCTAGTCAGCCAGCCACAGTGTGTACTGATAGGTGCGGGACTTTGCATTTCACTTTGTTGTATTTCCTAACATTTCTGTTGGCCCATTTAGGTCCCATTGAGTGTCAGCAGACTTTACTGGACCTATCACCCATTCCTATCAGTTTTATATCAACTACAAACACGCTGAGGGTGCACTCTGTCTCATCACCTTGGTCAGTAATGAAGATGCTAAACAGCATTGAACCCACTACCAACCTGTAGGGTACACTGCTGGTGAGTGGCATCCAGCTGGGCTTTGTACAGATCAGCAGATGACAACCATCTGAGTCCAATATTTCATCAGTTTTCAATCTGCCTTGCTATCCATCTATCTAGCCCCATTCTTGAACCTTGGAGAAGGTGACCCTTGAAAACCAATGAGTTCTGCTGGGCCCCTTTTCCCTCCAGAATGGTCACCCTTTGAGATTCTTCCAAGATGATCCCTGAACAGGGCAAAGTCTCCTCTCCTACAGTCCAGGATTGTGATCCTGCTTTTTTGGTTTTTCCCTCCTCAGCAGCCTGAACTCCACCATCTCATGGTCACTGCAGCCAAAGCTGTCCCTGATCTTCACATCCCTGACCACTTCTTCCTTGTTTGTAAATATAAGGTCCAGGAGAGACCTTGTTGTCTCATTGTTTGCCTGTGTCAGGAATTTGTCATTAATGCACTCCACACACTGCCTGAGTTGCTTGTGCCCTGCTTAACTACCTTGGTACCTTCCAGCAGGTACCAGTTTAGTTAAGGTCCCCTTATTTACCTGGAATGTTCTATTTACCTGGAATGTTCTAGTAGCAAAAAATTGATAAAATACCAGAACAGGTACGGGTTTTCACTTGAAGAGTCCTTCCATTTTTTTTAGGAGCAAGGGAAATTCATTTTATAAGCTTCAAGCAAATCGGCCTCGCAGTTCCTTTCCAATTTGAACTTTGATCCTTGGCTCACTTGAAAAAGTGATTTTCAGATTTTTCGGAAACCGCTTCAAATTGTATTTTTCTAAGCACATGTAGAATGCATTGCCACAGTGCATGTTTGCTTTTGAGGCTTAATAATGGAATACAAAATCTATTTGGTTTTTTGTTTCTTTGCTTGGGTTTTTTTTTTTTTTTGTCTTGCATGAGATGTGCAGGGTGGATATTGGCCAGCTGTCAAAGCTTCTGAGAATAGTTCCTGTTGGGGAAGGTGACCAACCTTTACGTGTTGTAAAGGGGATTCCTTTATTCCATATTTCACTATATTTTCATGTGATTCAAGCGTTTACAGAGTGAGACAAAAACATTCACTGTTGATTAAACCTAGTTTTCAGTGTGGAACTCACCCTGAAGAAATATTGGTACTATCCAGAGCCATTCATATGTGACAAAAGGTTCAAAACATGCTCTCTTCCAAGGTTTATACACAAATAAAGTAATACTTCTTAATAGAACTAGAATTTTATGTCCATGCTAATAATAGTTCCGCTTTCAGCTGAGAAAACAATTAAACAGGTTAGAAAAAGCATATATTTTCTTTCTGGCTACCATCTCAAATTGTGAAAATATCATTGTTTCTGATAGCTTTTCATTATCACAACTTGGAAAGGGAACAAGCCTCTGTCTCTTGATTAATTAAAAAAGAAGTAAGGAAGCTGCATTGGGAATATTTGCAAATGGGAAAAGTACGGTGCATTAAGATAATATGGCTTTGGAAAACACATAATCATTTATACAGATAGAAGTAACACTGATTTTCTAGAAACACTACTAGGTTCCTGGCTCTCTTATTCCCTAACACAGCAAAGTACACTGTACATAAATAATTACTCAGTTTCCAAAAAATGTGCAATCATGTTTAAAGCCACTTCAATTGTGAAAAGAGTTCCAGAGTTATGTGCGCCTTGAGTATTTGGAACTACTGAAGCGTATCTCCACAGAAATATTATCTTCGCTGTTAAGATAACTGTGTTACCTCTCAAGGTTTCTTCCAGATAACAGTGTTACCTTAACTGTGTGGTTGAAGGGATCTCGGAAAGTTTCCTCACTGTTAGACATTATTTTTCTACATTAGAAGAAGATTTCCTAATTGCAATTTCTAATTTCTTTAAAGATGATGAGGATGGGAGTAATGCTTTCAATGACAAAACAGCTACTTTAAAGGGTTTTTTTATGGCACACTTGAAAATAGTTAACAGGCTTCTGTATGCTGGTGGTGCTTTCTGTGAAAGGTAAGTTAGGAAAAAGAATTGACAACTGATTCATGCATCACAGTCTAATTCTTAAAAACACTTCACATCAAAGCAGGAAAAACAACAAGCATTTCGTTCAACTTTCAAATACCTGAATTTGTATTAAAGCTACAACAAGTAAATTTAAAATGAGACGGTTGCTTTCCCTGGAAAAGCATGGGCCATTCAGGAAATCACAGATATTTGCGACAGGCTGAACTTGCAAGTCAGGATGCAGAAATCTTCGCCTAAGGAGTTTTGTGGAGGGTGAAGGTATCAGTAGTACACCTGCTGCACAAGCCTTGTGTAAAGAAAATTTCCATGGCTCTATCCTTAAGCTCTCATTCTCTCTATTTCCCTAAATTAGAATCATAGAATAGTTAGGATTGGAAAGGACCTTAAGATCATCAAGTTCCAGCCCACCTGCCATGGGCAGGGATGCCTCACACTAGACCATGTCACCCCAGGCTCTGTCTAACCTGGCCTTGAACCCTGCTAGGGATGAAGCATTCACAGCTTCTCAGTGCAACCCATTCCAGTGCCTCACCACCCTTACAGTAAAGAACTTCTTTCCTATAACGAACCTGAACTTCCCCTGTTTTAGCTTAAACCCATTTCCCCTTGTCCTATCACTACAGTCCCAAAAAACCAATCGTATCCTTGGCTGCATCAAAAGGAGTGTGACCAGCAGGTCAAGGGAGGTGACCCTGCCCTTCTACTCTGCTCTTGTGAGACCTCACTTGAAGTATTGTGTACAGTTCTGGTGTCCTCAACATAAAAAGGACATGGAACTGTTGGAACATGTCCAGAGGAGGGCCACGAGGATGATGAGGGGACTGGAGCACCTCCTGTATGAAGATAGGCTGAGAAAGGTGGGGCTGTTGAGCCTGGAGAAGAGAAGGCTGCATGGAGACCTCATAGCATCCTTCCAGTATCTGAAGGGGGCCTATAGGGATGCTGGGGAGGGACTCTTCATGAGGAACTGTAGTGATAGGACAAGGGGTAATGGGTTCAAACTTAAACAGGGGAAGTTTAGGTTAGATGTAAGGAAGAAGTTCTTTACTGTGAGGGTGGTGAGGCACTGGAATGGGTTGCCCAGGGAAGGTGTGAATGCTCCATCGCTGGCGGTGTTCAAGGCTGGATTGGACATAGCCTTGGGTGGCATGGTTTAGTGGGAGGTGTCCCTGCCCCTGGCAGGGGGATTGGAACTAGATGATCTTAATGTCCTTTCCAACCCTAACTATTCTATGATTCTATGATTCTTTGTTGAACAAGATCGGTGCCAATACCAATCACTGAGGGACGCCACTCGTTACTGGTCTCCAACTGAACTTTGAGCCATTGACCACAACTCTTTGTGTGCGGCCATCCAACCAGTTCTTTGTCCACCGAGTGGTCCATCCATCAAATTGATGTCTCTCTAATTTAGAGACTATTCATTGACTTCAGTGTGTCCTGTGCTAACTTGAGTGCACACTGTGAAGAATACTTTTCTTTTGAAAACAGATGGTATGGAAATGTGTTAAATATTGGTTCTGTTAAACCCAAGCTACAAATTAATGTTAATTTCAGTTGATTGTGTGAAAAGGAATACAAATTTATTTAAAACCCTCCCCCCTTTAAGAACTGAAATGTTTAGAAAGGTATTTATTATCCGGTTTATCTCAATGAATTGAATATGGTAGTATAACAGTCAGGGAAACAGGAAAGCTGAATGAGAGAAAATTGGATGAGAAATAGTTTTTTCCTTCTCTATTATGTTTTCACCCATGAAAGACGGTGAGCCAACTTCTGAGGCAATTAAAGGCTGCGTTGTCAAGAATATGGCATCCCATATGGATTTCTGGTAACTGCACTGCAGGTCCACCATTTAATCACAACAAAACTAATCTTTTTAAGCTGCACCTAATAAATAGGTGTCCATATTAAGTGACAGTAGTTTCAACTTGCACAGCTTTCAGCCCTGAAGCTTGTTATATTACTTTTTTGCTCTTTATAAGGGTTCTACTCATTAACATATTGCATTTATTTGTTCAGGTCTTGTCTTCCTTATATTGACAAAGGCTAACACGGGGAAACTTCATTTCAGTGGGCAGGGAGTATAACCGAATATATCTAGGTCCTGTCATAAACTTTATAGGTTGTATTTTCTAATTGATTGCTCTTTGGTTTATTTTTGGGCAGTGCTTTTTTCATAATCAGCTTTTAGAGCTGTGGTACTCAAATCCAACTTCTTTATTCCAATTAAGGCCTAGTCACTGCTGTCTAGACTGCAGTAATGATGTTGGTTGTTTTCCTGTAATAACCCTATTGATACTCCCCAAAATAGCACTGGCCATTTTTTTCAAATAGCTGATGTTGGCTGATTGTATAAATAATGGACTATTGTCCATTACATGTAGTCTGATTTTTGCTGTAAAGGGAAACTGTGCATTAAAGATAAAAATCATCTTGCAAGGAAAGGGAGCAGTGTTTAGCCCTTCTTGGGGAAACTATCATTCAAGTACTACATATCAGGTTATGTTGCTGCAGGGAATTATGTCTGCTGTTCTTCGACTCCCTCATGGCAAAAGGGTGAAGGCGCGAGCTGGGGTCTAATGAATTGCAGACTGAGGGGAAATTCATCTTCCTGTGGAAACTGTAGTTTAATACCTTTTCAATAAATTTGACATTAGCCTGAACCTTAATATAGTATTTGTTGCCATTATGTTTTACAAACCCATCTTTGTTAGCTGAAGCACCAAAAAGACCTACTTTTGGGCACTAAGGATTTTGTATCTCTGTTACGAGTTGGACCAGCATGATATAAGTTTGTAAGTGGCCTGTCTGGCACTTGAATATGTCTGGAGGCAACTCCAGATGATCCCTGGCTATTTGGCATGGCAAGAAAGATTTCTGCAGTAGCTCCTCCGTGGCGTCAACTTAGCTCAACATGTTCATACTTCTTTTCTCCAATTTGGAAATCTCCAACTCGGTCTTTGATCTTAACATTTTTCTTAACAAAAGCGCAGGAAAGTATTTCAAAAAGCTGTCCCAGGCTTAAGGTATATCTTTAGAGCTCGAGTCTTATATTGTAGACTCATATGTCTGTGGCTTAGTTGGAAGCTGTGCCAGAATGAGGTGCTCTAGCTGCTTTCTTCCTTTGCATGTGTGGAAAGACTTGCTTTACCTCTTCATCAGAAGATTTCTGCTGTCTCTGGAGGTGTCATGGTATTGTTGAAACTGTATGATTTGTTATTTTGTCCCCTTTCTTGAGACCATGCCAGGTTCTTGTAGATAAGTACTAAATGAACATCCACAAGGTATTTGTCAACTATTAGCCTTGGGTACTGGGGATGTTATGGGTAGATTTTGCTGAGCTATAGTCTAGTATAAGGACCTCTGTTCTAGCTGCTTAGATGAATACTTGGCCTTATACCAGCTGCTGTGATCAGGCTAAGACCATCCAGTCGGAATCCTGTCCTGTAAGAATCTCTGAATTTCCCCAAAGAATGTTGTGACTCCACACCGTCAATAATGACAGCCGCTATAAAGCTAACAGCACAAAAATCCATCACAAATGCTAATGACAGCATTTCTGGTTGGGAGAGAGACTTACCTTTTGATTATTTTTTTTTCTCCATTAGTATTCATGAGCTAATAAAACAATAGCCCACAATATATACATATTTTGAATCGCAGTACTTGTTGCAGATAAGGAATTCTTATAAAATCATATGAGAGGAAGAAGGGGATATGACCCACTTTGAATATATGCCTCCCACACAACAGAAACCCACAAATATGTGCAATTGGTGAGCAGCTAAATCAAGTGCTTTGTTGGTGACAAGACTAGGTTTACGTAGAGTGCTCTGCCTGTCTGTCACTCAAGAACTTGTGCTGTAAGTTCTGCTAGAAGGCTGAATTTGTTTCAGACCATCCAGGGGGTTTGGGACAGTAATCCTACAAACAAGGAGATACAGGACAAGGGAATGGGACTATCATTTCAAGCTGCATCTTAAATTGACTTTTCCTGTCTGTTGAGCATATCAGGCAGGGAGATAGGAGACCAGTACTCTCTTCCCGACTCTGAAAATGATCTACTGGTGTTTCCTGACAAATTACTTTGTCTTTCTGTATTTCAGTTTTCCTGTTGCTTCAAACAAGGGATAATACTATCTGGGGCAAAATTTCACCTACAAGAGCCAGGAAGCTTATAACAGGATCATAGAATGGTTTGGATTGGAAAGGATCTTAAGATCATAAAGTTTCAACCCCCCTGCCATGGGCAGAGACGCCTCACACTAGACCATGTCACCCAGACTGTCCAACCTGGCCTTGAACACTGCAAAGGATGGAGCATTCGCAGCTTCTCAGTGCAACCCATTCCAGTGCCTCACCACCCTTACAGTAAAGAACTTCTTTCCTATATCTAACCTGAACTTCCCCTGTTTTAGCTTAAACCCATTTCCCCTTGTCCTATCACTACAGTCCCAGCGTCCCTACAGGCCCCCTTCAGATACTGGAAGGATGCTATGGGGTCTCCACGCAGCCTTCTCTTCTCCAGGCTCAACAGCCCCACCTTTCTCAGCCTATCTTCATATGGGAGGTGCTCCAGTCCCCTCATCATCCTCGTGGCCCTCCTCTGGACATGTTCCAACAGTTGCATCTCCTTTTTATGCTGAGGACACCAGAACTGCACACAATACTCCATGTGAGGTCTCACAAGAGCAGAGTAGAAGGGCAGGATCACCTCCTTTGACCTGCTGGTCACGCTTCTTTTGATGCAGCCCAGGATACGGTTGGCTTTCTGGGCTGCAGGCACACACTGCTGGCTCATGTTCATTTTCTCATCTACCTACGCCCCCAAGTCCTCCCCCACAGGGCTGCTCTGAATCTCTTCTCTGCCCACCCTGGAGCTGTGCCTGGAATTGCCCTGACCCAGCTGTAGGACCTTGCACTTGGCTTGGTTGCACCTCATCCTTCTCCAAATTTATTTCTCCCATTATCTTCCAGAGAGGGACCACATTGTCCTAGTCTGTCTTTTGTTTGATACATACCTATAAAATCCTTTCCTGTTATCTTTAACATCCCTAGCCAAATTTAATTCTAACTGGGCCTTAGCTTTCCTAACCTGGTCCCTAGCTTCCCGGACAACATCCCTGTATTCTTCCCAGGCCACCTGTCCTTGCTTCCACCTTTTATAAGCTTCTTTTTTCCCTCTAAGTTTCCTCAGCAGCTCCTTATCCATCCAAGGAGGTCTCCTGGCCCTCCTGCTGCACTTCCTTCTAGTAGGGTCACAACACTCCTGAGCTTGTAGCAGGTGATCCTTGAATATCAGCCAGCATTCTTGGGCCCCCCTGCCCTCTAGGGCTATATCCCATGGAATCTTACTGAGCAGGTTCCTGAAGAGGCCAAAGTCTGCTCTGTTGAAGTCCAGGGCAGTCAGCTTGCTGCACGCTCTTCTCACTGTCCTGAGGATCTCGAATTCGACCATCTCATGATTGCTGCAATCAAGGCTGCCCCGGAGCATCACATTTCCAACCAGCCCTTCCCTGTTGGTGAGGACGAGGTCAAGCATGGCACCTCTCCTTGTCAGCTCTTCTATTACTTGCAGAAGGAAGCTGTCTTCCACACAATTGAGGAACTTCCTGTATTGCTTGTGCCGGGCCGTACCATCCCTCCAACAGATATCAGGGTGCTTGAAGTCCACCGTGAGAACAAGGGCCTGCGAGCGTGAGGCTGTTCCTATCTGTCCATAGAATGCTTCATCCACAGAGTCCTCCTGATCAGGGAGCCTGTAACAGAACCCCACAGTAATGTCTACCATCACTATTCTCCCTTTCACCCTGACCCACAAACTCTCAGTTGGCCCACCACCATCATAACAATCAGGTTTGTGTTTGTGATAATTACTACAGAAAGTACCATGAGTTTGTTACAGGAAAAAAGTTTGTTGTTTCTAACCCATCCATTTCCTTTCTGCTAGGTCTTTCCACAGCGGCTGATCATGGATTCTAACTATTCAACTTTAAAGCAAATCAGGGCTGAGCGGCTTCCATTTAGATGCATTCAGAGGCAGAGGTGCATAAAACCAGTGCACAGTGCAATTGTATTTCTAAGAGTATTTTGTAGGCTTGTTTTTTGCTCTCGAGGAACCAGAAAGAATAGAAGACAATGCTGTTTGTTTCTTCTTATTGATGGGATTTTTGTAAATTTAAGATTCTGTTATTTTTTTCTAAAACTGGTACGGACCCTGGGAGAGAAATGAGCTTTATCTGTCTTGGCAAGAAGCTCCAAAGATTTGCGGGAAGAAGTGTGAGGGAGAAAGGACATTATAGAATCATAGAATAGTTAGGGTTGGAAAGGACCTAAAGATCATCTAGTTCCAACACCCCTGCCAGGGGCAGGGACACCTCCCACTAAACCATGCCAACAAAGGCTATGTCCAATCCGGCCTTGAACACCGCCAGCGATGGAGCATTCACAGCTTCCCTGGGCAACCCATTCCAGTGCCTCACCACCCTTACAGTAAAGAATTTCTTCCTCATATCCAATCTAAACTTTCCCTGTTTAAGTTTGAACCCATTACCCCTTGTCCTATCACTACAGTTCCTCATGAAGAGTCCCTCCCCAGCATCCCTATAGGCCCCCTTCAGATACTGGAAGGCTGCTATGAGGTCTCCACGCAGCCTTCTCTTCTCCAGGCTCAACAGCCCCAACTTTCTCAGCCTATCTGCATATGGGAGGTGCTCCAGCCCCCTGATCATCCTCATGGCCCTCCTTTGGACTTGTTCCAACAGTTCCATCTCCTTTTTATGTTGAGGACACCAGAACTGCACACAATATTCTGAAATATATAACCAAACAAATAAATACATAATAAAGAATGGAGAGTAGAAAATGAAAACTCAAGTCTTTTTTTGTATAAGATATTCTATAGTAACAAATTTGTCTTAGCATAATGTGAACATTACTAATGCATATGTGTATTAATGTATATGAAATTAGCTCATGTGTTCCTTATACCTGTGTCCATACCGAATTAAACCCACAGCAGAAAGACACCTCTTTTGGGTAGTCCTGAGTATGACAATTGTGAGAGCTGCAGGCAAATGGTTTGCACATTGCCATTTGAGAGAAATCCACTGGTCAAGAAATGGGAGCTGTGCCAGATCACTGGCTAGGTCCTGAACTTCAGCTAATGGAAGTGAAATTACCGAGCATCAAATTAGAAATTCCTGAACATGATACAATAAAGAAAGAAGCTGGCAAAAGCTGTAGCTAGTACCATCAGGAATGGAAGAATCACCTGGTTTAGAGTATCAAGGTATGTAACAACGCTGGGACCTGTGAGAAAAACTGTGAACAGGGATGGTTAGTGTTTGTTTGGGAGAGGAGGAAGGTGAAACAGAAGAGAGAAGGGGAAGAGGGAATATATGAGGTAGCAAGGTGTAATTAATGCTGTCTGGGGATATCTGTTGGGTAGTCTTGTGCTTTATCACTGTGGACTAAACTAGGACAATAAACCAAACTTCTTTTTCTGACCACAGAACATGCATCATGTGAGGAGAATGAGGGGAAGTGTGCTCTTCTTAGCCAGCCAGGGAACACCTGAGCCAGATCAGGCATACTGGTATCACTATGACCTTGCCTGTCCCAGGCTTGTGGGCACTGTCATCCTCCTAATGACTTCTTGCCGACATGAAAAAGTGCTAGTGGAAACCTTGTGCAATCAAACCCACTAGAGGCTTCTGAGTCTGCTTCTTCATGGAGTTGGTAGGATGAACTTCAGAAACCATATGAAGTGGTAGGAAGGATCTCTGATCACTATCTGTTCCTCAGTTTGGCTAAACATAATTTCCCTAAAACTAAGAAGGTTCATTAACGTGACATCTCTGGAAAGCACTGGTTCATCAAAGAGCCCTGGAAATACTTCTAGTGTATGGTAGGGTTTAGACTTGCAATACAGTTTAATAGCTGTTGTTCACTTAACTAAGTGAAAAGAAAAATATGATAGCAGAATTTGCTTTGCTCTGCTAGAATGAATCTGTTGCTTTTCTGTTTAGCCTAGTTTAATGTTAAGAGGGCTCTTGGAAGCCATAGCAAGAATGGATAGAGTAGATGCAAATAAAAACTTTTGTGATCTGTCACCTGGGAAAGTCTATAGCAATCCCTGTGTTGTCCTGTCAAAAAGCTGCAAGGTGCAGCTTGAAAACCAGTTGCCCAGCAAACAGAGGTATGAAACTGCTGCTGGGATCTCAAACAGTTAATATCGCTAGAGATATGTCTGCTCTGGGTTACTCAAAACTAGTCAGAATTTCTCCTCTGTGATGGAGCAGAATGACTTTTCCCGTCCTCCAAATGATGTCGTTTGCAGTTGCTAGACAGCCCTGTCTGCACTCACCTGTGGGCCCTACTCATCATGCAGGTTAAGAGGCTCGTAAGTGCTATTTACAACCAGACATTTACAACCTTGCTGGCCAACAGAAGTGTTTTCATGACTTGGAAAGTAGCTCCAGACTATTTGCCCACACCAACGCTGAATCTACTGGCTGATATGCCTAGATGCATGGAAAGTTTATAAATTTTCACCATCCAAAAAGACACCACTTCTAGTAAAAATTGTTTGAAATTAAGTTATTTAAAGTGTTTAGCAAGAATTCTGATTTGTATTCGATTTTAACAAAGTTCATACTTCTCCCTCTGCAACAATCTAAAATGCGTTATAGAACTTCTCACAATTTCATTGAGTTAAAAAAACCTGACAGTTTTGTGGAGGAATTCTCCCTCCTCCTATCTTGTTCTGTCATTGTTGTGACAGACTGTAATGGCTTGTAGGATGGTGGGAGGCAACTCAGAGGAGCAGTGAACTCGGGAATATCTTGCTTATCCCCTGTGAGCTTTCAGACAATGTCCCAGCAGACTGATGGAAGACTGCTTCTTTAGACCAAACATTTTGTCTTTCAGCGATCAGGGGATGTATAGGTCTCCATAGTGATTCTGTGCAAAAGCAGGTTTGGAAGGGGGAGTAGGGAGAGCTACAGGCTGGTTTACACATTGCCATTTGGGAGGAATCCACTGGTCAAGAGATGGGAGCTGTGCCAGAGAATATCTGGTGCTGCAGTCTTGGCCTTTGTGGGATAGCTCTGGTGGATTTAACCATGGAGGTCTAAAGGGATGGCTGGTCCCCACCTATGTAATTTTCCAGGGGTTATTGCCTCTGCTGCAAAGGTAACAAAGCAGGATTCACATCAGTTCCTTGACTGCCCCAGGGCACTACTCAGTATTCCAGATTAACACCCACCTTTGAGGTGATTTATACAACTGTGTTAGGTAGTAGACTGACAGGGAGACCCTTGTCCTCATCCTCTACCACTGCCTGCACTATCAGGGTAGTAGGCTCTGGAAGGGAAGCGCAGAAAAGAGGTGTGCAGCAAGCAACAGTGATGTGTTCAACTCTTCTAAATTAATGTCCCGGAGTTTGTCTACCTCTTGTCTTGCAAGAGGTAGAATCAAGGGAGAGCCTGATAGTGAGGGGTGGCCAGCCAGAACCCACTTCTGTCTTCTCCTGTACCACTGGCGCTCTTTAGACTGTCATATTCCTAAAATAGATACAGGGTGTTCTTAAGTGTATCCCTATCCCACTGACCTGCATAATCTGAGAAACTTGTGCCTGAATTTGATTGACATTATGAAGTAATTTTTTAGCTCTGGCTGTGCATTCTATTGTGTCATAAATACTTTTTTTCCCATGTACATCCATGTTTGTAGGTGAGACTGTCACATCTCTTCAGGTCAAGCGCACTAGCTGGCTCCTAAATTCCAATGATTAGGGATTTAAATAGAAGACATTTGATTCAAGGATTGTCTGAGTCTTAGAACAAGCAATTCTGTCTGTCATGTCTGATCAGAATGTATGGGTTAAAGGAAATTATGAGAGAGAAAAAAAATCAAATGTAGATGGGAATCATAGAAAGTCCTCAAGAAGAGACAAGACTGGAGACAGGTAAGCAGCTGTAATGGGGAGATTGGGTTAGAAATAGTATGGTGCTTTGGGAGTACCTCATGTTTCAGGAGAACGGTGTGGTCTGCTTGGAAATCACCTGTGTAGGTCCAAAAGATCTGAACTAAGCTCAAAGGAAGGGTCTGATAGGATGGTGAAAAGGAGGAAGGCCTTTTTTTTTATAGATTCATGTATTTATTGTGGCATGAAGAAAGGAGGGGTGGAATCTTAATCAATGTTGTCCACAAGTCTGACTTTCATTTTTAGTTTAATTAGCTCTACCAAGTACTTGCAGAGAGATAAATGATACACCAGAGAGTTTGCACTTCATTGGTAAGTTCTGAGAGATAATGTATTTCAACCCTAAGGGACCAGCCTTAAATCCTGTAGGGGCAAAAATTGTTTCCATCTTTTGGATGCCAAAGATTGCATCTAGAAGCTGAAAACTAGAGATGTCAGGTGAGTGAGTGTACTGATCCTTCCCAGACCCTGGAGGTTTCTGGTTGGAGGGAGATCTCCAATTCGAGGCTGGATCTTTGGCACTTTCCTATTTGGCTGTGCACATCTCTGTAGCAATGAAGTCTTGCTCTGTTTAGTGTCTTCCTTTGCAAATGTAAGGTAGGCCCATTTTCACCGGCTTGTAATTATTGTATGTCACTTAGTACTGTTTTTTAGCATGCTACGGCATCTGTTAAAATATCTGTTTGATGTTAGACACTGCATGTTTATTCCTTATGGCTTTCTTTTCCACCCCTTAATTATCGTGACAAGGAACCCAGGGCTGTTCCCAGCATGTCTGCCTCATCAGCATCTCAGTAAGTCTGCATTAACAACAGACTTGTGGGCCAGAAGAGAAGTCATAGCTAGAGAAATGAGATAAGGGGGGAAAGGGAGGCTTGAAATGCTATTGATAAAATGTCAAAGCATGGCCAGATATGGCATGAACATGTTACTCACAAGGTATAATTCCATGGTCCTTCTGTGCAAACTGAAAGTAGAAATGGCATCACACTGTCTATTTATTTATTCAAATACTCCCTGACTTGGAGGTTAAACTGGGAACATCAGTGCTACATCCAGTAAGATCTGCTCTGTGTGCACACGAATGTGTGTAAAGTACTGGGAAAACCTGGGACAGAAGGAGTCCTCTGCTAGCCACACAGGGAAGGTAAGGATGGCTTGAACCATGGTTTCACTGTTGCAGAGCATCCAGAAGTACCTGAGGCAGCAAGTACTTCTCCTGTAAATAATCACCCCTCTCTGACAACACTCAGTGATCTTAAGGACTGCTCCTGTTTGTGTCTGTAGATATGTCCACTTATCCCTAATATATGAACCATAGTTTCCCAGGAGTTTTCCAGCCTTTTTGGTGGCTTTTTGGGACTCCAGTGTGGTTGCATTTCCCAGAAACATGAGAGATTCTTCTCTGAGTGAATTGATTTGTATGGTCAACATGCTCAGGGAAGCATAAAACTGCAACGAAATGGCAGGTTTGATACAAAAGAAGCTGGCTGGAGAGCACTGAGCAAAGAGGAGCTTGCTTAGGGGGCTGAAGGCCTGCCTTCAGTAGTGTAAGGAATAAATTGTTGCCTGGCCTCAGTTAAATGGATGACCACTTGGGCAATAGCATGTTTAATCACAAAGCCACTAGAAACAACCTGAGGTGGAATTGCTTCGTCAGAATTTGTTCTGAAGGTGTCAGGGAAGCAGTGAAGATCGACATGCTGCTAGTACAGATCAAACCTTCCCGCCTCTCTCCTTCCTAAATGGGTTTGTTCTGAACCAGTGGAACAGAAATGCTGCCTTCTGAAAAGTACAACCTGCCCTGTCAACCCCACAGTAGAGCTACCATGGGGGCCATCACAAGTACTTTGTTGCAGAACCCCACTTCATGTCTGAGGTCCTGGTGAGATTTTCAAATACATCTGAGTTACTGCACGGTGGCTGGAGCGGCAAGTTAGCTGAAAAAGCCAGTGATTATCTCTGCTAAAGAGCAGAAATTGATTGTTCTTTCTGTGGGGTTTTGAAAGTATCCTCACTTTCAGTATTGCTTACATCGACTGTATCATGTTTCAGCCAACTGAGTTGCCAATTTAAGTCTAGGAGAAACGGAATTGCCTTGGGGCAGGTGGAATAACTGTTCTGTTTGTCTTTTAGCAGCCTATATACTCTTCAGGAAATGGACAGGTTAGCTGTACAAATCTGATAGAAGTGCTATCATTTTACCTGAGCAGCCTGCTGGGAAGGGAAGGGAAGGGAAGGGAAGGGAAGGGAAGGGAAGGGAAGGGAAGGGAAGGGAAGAGTAAAGAGCAAGGGAAAAGGGAAAAGGAAAGGGAAAGGGAAGGGGAAAGGGAAAAGGAAAGGGAAAGGGAAAAGGAAAGGGAAGCGGAGGGAAGGGAATGAAAGGGCAGGGAAGGAAAGGAAATGGAAGGGAAGGGAAGGAAAGGAGAGGAAAAAGGAAAAGAAGGGAAAGTCTTCATAAATCTCTGAAACTATCCTTTTCCTTCTATTATTTTCCTCTTAGAACTGCACTTGAGTGACTAAGTTAAATAACACAAGCAAAAGATGATGATTCATGCTGCTTTTCCTGATAGTTTCTAATGTTCAAAAGCCAGTATCACAGCTGCAGCTTTGAATAAATGCGTGGGGAAAGGAATAAAATTATAGTAGGTATGTTAGCGTAATGTTCCCAATGTGCAGCCTGTGTATGTGATTACCTAATATTCCTTACCAGCTGTTTCTTAACATTAGTCATAGTGATCTAAAACAACCACCCTCTCTTCATTTATCTCAGTAAATATTGTTCTTTTTTGAAGAGGTAAGCTGTTTAGGAACAAAAGTTGTTCCCTCCTCCCTTTCAGCTCTTTCGTATGCATGTCGTAATCATCTTGAATTGGAAACAGCTATAGCGGACTGTGTAAGTAATAAGCAGTGAGGAAATATTTAAATATGGTAATAGCTATATTTGAGTGTCATTATGAATGTGTTTTCTAGTAGCGTCTGGAAAATGCAAGGCTCTGTTCTCCCACCAGTACAAAACAAAGATAAAAGGAGGAAATGTTTGAAGTTTCTCATTTAACACTACACTTCTGTCTTTCCAAATGGAATCAAGGTATCCTCTGCAGTTCAGTGTTTGTCTTTTCATTTCTTGGCAGTCCTGGGGTAATGGTTGGACTCGATGATCTTAAAGGTCTTTTCCAACCTATTTGATTCTATGATTCTATAATTCAAAAGTGCTTATACTGTGCAACTACTTTGGTTTTATTTCAAATATGCATTTTCATCATTCATTACCTGTTCATGCTAGCATCTTCATAAGCAAGTGTCTGTCCCACTTACTGATGGTGAGCTGTGCTCTGCTGCTGCCTAGCTTCCATGAAACTCAGTGAGATGTGTGTTCTCAAATTCACTGAGACTCATTCAGTGGAGCAAAGTACTGGTTAGGGTGAATAGAATCTGCTCAAGGTACGCCTGACGAGGAAACAGCGTGAGTGCTTGTGAGATGGAGGAGAGACAGCAAGTGGATCTCCTCACCCTGTGGCTTCAAATACCTTCTCTAGGCAGGGTGGTGACCTTCCTTGGCAGCACGAGCTACAACTGAAACCTTCCTGTAGCTGAAACCACAAGACTCATTCCTTTCTTTAGAAAAAGGCCAAAGTCAAGACATGAAATGATATTTTGGATCATAAGCTGATCATAAGCAACCTGGTCTGGACCATGTGATCTCTAAGAGGGCTTCTTTGTTTTTGTGTTACGTCTGTGTAACCAAGAGTGTAATTTTGCCCAGCATTTAAAAGTGATCATTTCTCACTGCCTAGTCCAAGGAAAAAACAGGTTAGTCTGTATTCTAGTACATGTCTGATACTGAAGTAGAAGCGGAAATTTCCTACCTGGTCTTAAGCACAGAACAGATTGACAGGAATGCTTTCTTGTCAGCTGTCAGCAACAAGAAAGATTTATGCTCCTCTGCAAAAAATAAAGCATTCATGTAACACAAATCAGTTGATAAGTATTTGGATAAGTTTATGAATAAGTATTTAGAAAATGCTATTTAAAACCCTGAACAAGAAGAAACTCAAAGAAGTAGCCAATGCAGAGAATTAATCAAACTGGGCATAAATGGAGGGAAAAATACTTTATTTGCAAGTTTGAAGGCTAGTAAATGGTAGTAAAACACAGATCTCTAGCAAAAATGTAAAGAAAGGCTCAGCTGGGGTTTGATTGAAGATCAGTGGGGAGGTCTCATGAATATGTAAAGTGCAGTGTATGTACCTCTTTGTCAACATATAGCTGGTGCAAAATCAAGATTGATTTCTGCATACGTTCCCCCCCCTTTTCCTTTTGTCTTTCTACTAGTTGACTCAACCTGTGTCATCATCTCTTTCTGTTGGCATCATGTTCCTCATCAAACTGATTTGCAGCATAAAAGAGAGGACTTCTGATCTCACTGTGGCTGTTTTTTCTTTTTTTTTTCCTGAAGAAATTTGAGGGATCTTCTCAGTACCTGCATCTATGTAGATAAATAGAATCATAGAATCATAGAATAGTTAGGGTTGGAAATGACCTTAAGATCACCTAGTTCCAACCCCCCTGCCATGGGCAGGGACATCTCACACTGGACCATGTCACCCAAGGCTCTGTACAGGCAAAGCCCTTTGTAGAAAGCAATCTTGAAAATGCAGTCCCAGAAAATGAAGAGTGCCATTTATAGACAGTAAAGAAACCTTAAAAATTGGAGCACATTGGCCAGTACAACATGTTCTGCTGTTAAAGTTATTTAATATATGTAGAATACCAACACGAAGTATGTACAGTCAGTGTTTCTTCGTAGTACTTCCATTTAGATGTTTGCTGCAGCAGAAGATATGTGTCAACTGAAGCATGTTAGGATATCTGACACACTAAAATCCAAGGCACAGTATCCAAATACTGAATTCAAGTCTTTGTATAGGTAGCTAGCTGTTATTTAATGAAAAGATACTGCATAATTATTCATAATGGAAATACTTATAGTGAGTAATGAAAGCTTACTTTTTATTTCATAAGCAATGAAAGCATGCATTCTGAAGTAGCTTAAAAACAACTGTGTAAAAGCAATTTATTTCTGAGAAAGTTTAATCCAGTGCACTGCCGTACTAGCTCACACTCCTGCTGTTGCCTATACATTATGTGCATGAAAAGCAGCAGCTTTAACAGCTGTTATCATCACAGCATATTTCCAGCACAGCATTAACACACATTTACACCATGCATGGAGTCTTCCTCTTCTCCTCACCTCTTCTTCTGAGATAACTACCCCTCCTTCATTATGATCATGCTGTACTTACATAAACTGGGCCTTTGGAAGGTGACACACACTCAAAGCATATCCAGATGTATTGCCAAATCCTTCTTGACTGGGAACGTACAGAAGACTTTGGTTGGGAAATCCTCAGTAGGTAGAGCATCCAGGGCTCTTGAAAACAAGTACTTTCTTCTCTATGGTTTACCTGATTCAACAAGGACATTCGCTGTAGACAAAATGTTAATATTTCTGGGATTTCAGCAAAGACTAACCTGTCTCCTGGATTTCTACAAAGCATTTTTCCTTCTTAAACCGGGTGAATCAAGCAAGGGATTTAAAAGCTTGAATCTCACTCAATTCTTCATTTTTGCTCGTTTGTTCTTGTGCTTACTGGGAAGGAACAGTAATCAGCCAGGTAATAGGTAACTGATAGACTCAAATTTCATGGTCCTCTACACAAACTACTGTGGAATTTCCTACTTATTTTAGTTGGCCTTTTCTAGTAGAAAGATGATGAAATAGCAACTGTTTATCATCAAGCTATTGCAGATAAGGAGAACTGACTTTGATGACATATCTTTGGTCTCTTTTTTCACGTTTTGTCATTTAGCTTGTGGGTGTTTGGTTACCACTCAAAACCTGACTGAATCTGATTCACCAAGTATTTGAGCTCTAGCTTACTAGTGCTATGAAGATTCAACCTCTATGTAACACATCAGGTTGCACCTGCTTATCTAACTAGCTGTGTCCCGTGTTGTTCCACACATTCTTCTTCACTAGTCAAACATAGCAAGTGCTCATGATCAGCACTATCTTAACACAGAGGTTCAAGATGATTCCAAAGTGAAAACCCCGACATCAGATATCTGTGACTAATTGCTGATGCCTCAGCTGACTGCTTCCCTCCAAACAGTGTATTTACATAAATTCTGGTTACCTCGTACAGTCTAGCGCTTGATGGTCCTTGACAACCTTGGCAGGCATTGGCAGTCATCTAAGATTGCTGTCTGTGTTGACCCCATCTAGATAAAACAGACAACTGAGAAACCCATGTGTTTCTCACTTATATGATCTGAAAAGGGTATAATAAGTATATCTGTGCTGTATACAAACAGTACTGTGTGTCTGAAATGACTTTCATGTTCAAAACAGCTTTTGGGTCATTACTGCTATCTGTGATCTCTCTTGTTACAATTAGAAAATACATCATTTTCATGAAATGATGGTAATACTCAGAACATCACATGAAATTAAGTATTGGTTTTACAATAATCTACACTATTAATATTTGCAAATTCCCCTTGACCCTAATAGAAATTTTCTGAAAGAGGGAACAACAAGCTATTGATGATATACTTCAACCCATATATCATTGCAAGCTACTTACTCCTTACTTATTAATTGTTCATTTACTATTAAACCATGTTGTGTCAGGTATGGTGCATCTAAAGAAAGATGTAAGATAAAATCTTTCTAGTAATCATATTCCAGGGAAATCATAGAATAGGAGCATAGAGTTCACAGCCTCTCTCCCATGCAGTCTGGAAATATGCTGTTCTCACCATCCTGTACTTTACCTTCTCAGTATGGTCTCATCTGTGGCAGCAGTTCCTGAAAGTCACAGTTAGATTTTATCTAATCCTTGTATCTGGACATGAAGCTTTGTATATGTATCTATCAAGGTGAAAGTTTTTGCTCGTATACATTGCAATGTAGATTTTGTGAATGTATGCGGCTGTAAAAGCAAAAGTCCTTCCCTGAAGAATTCAGTAAACACTTAAGTTTTCCTAGTTTTCAGGATGCATGAGGACTAACGGGAGAGGAGCCAGTCATGGCTTCAAACAACATTTCAGCCTGGCAAATGATCAGCAGACATTAGGACCAGTTGCTCTGAGTGATTTTAGCAAGTGACAGAATTGTAGTGCTGGACACTCAAATTCCATGTAATAGAAGTAATATACCTGTCAGGAAAGGCAATACAGCTGAATCAGGACCTTTGATAACATGCTCTCCCACTCAGATAAGGAAGATGTAACAGACTTCCTGGAAACTATGAATTAGGTGGGGAAATGTTTGTGCTTCCTGTGCCACAGCTGGAGTGAAACCAGCATACTACTGAGCAAAGACAGTCAAAATGAAACAGGGTAAAGCTGTTCACTGCCTGGGAGGTGTGATATGTGGGGTCAGGCCAGAGCATATGTGCAATTTCTTCTCTGTCAAGCCTCTCAGTGCACATGTGGACATCTCAGCTAAGACTCCGCAGTGCATTGCAAACCAGTTCTAACTCAACTTGTGCCCTTCTGTATGCATTTGTGTTACAATTTGATAAGATGAATTATCATTTAATATTCTAAAGGGTTTTTTAATGTTTTGTTGAATGACTGCCATGTGAAATACAGACAGTAGAATATTGTCACACACACAGTAGCTGGGAGCAATTCTCTTTAACTCAAGAAGCTGCAAGGTGAAATTTTATGTCATGTCCAGTGTTAGAAAAAGAGATCAGAGCTTATGGGCCCTTTTGGCCTGAAAAACCTATGAATTATTTCAGTAAAGGTAACACCTTGCACACAATAAAGACAACTCTCAGTATCAGACATTGAAAGTTTTTATATTTGTTTAACAGCATACAGGATTAAAGAAATGAGAACAGGGATGACAAAAGGAATGACACTTTGAAAGTAGAACGTATAAGCAAAAGAGACAATAAAAAGTTATAAGAACATATTAATCACACACAGTCTCACCATCTGTTGACTCCGTATATATACCCATCCTACTGCTCCATATGGTACTTGAAGATAAATACATATAATGATGGATAACAAGTGAAAAATAGCACACAAAAGGTCTAACGTACATGTAGTAAATAAGCATATGGCATAATGACCCCATTTCAGTGTATCTGGTATGACCTCCCAGAATACACAAGCAAGGAAAGGAACTGATCAGCAATTGAGCAATTGTGGCATTAAAGAGAACTAGTGACTTCAGACACTGAAAACTCAAAAAGCTTCAGCTGAGGGAGGAGCCTTATCTGAACAAACAGCCTAGGAACATTAAACACTGAAAATAATGGGACATCATACAACCACAGAGCTATGCCCAATTGCTATCACTCCTCTTACATCACTCTTTCTCTTCCATGCACATCCAACTATCACTGACTTTCTTCTGTCACAAATCCTATTCTTCTTTGTCTGTGGGTGTCTTCAGTGATGGAGTTTCACATTCAAGAAACTAGGAATCATTGAAGATACTTTTATGTGCATCATGGAGTAGAGGACAGACGTGGAGAGTCTGTGCTTTCTCTTTCTCGGCTAATTGTTCCCTGTGCAAGGTAGAGCATTGCTTAGCTAAGAAGCACGTCTTCTTGCATTGGAGAACATGCTTGGCCTGTAGTGCAAGTGGAAATAATATTGCTCAGAACATGGATGGTGCTCCAGAGGGGCTTGTAACTCTCCTAATTTTTTGCTCCTGTCCTTTTGCTTCTCTAGCCTGCCAAGTTCTGGGTAGGAAAGAGGTTGAGCTCTGTGCAATGTGAAGGTTAGCCGTGCATCTAAGTGCTGCATTTCCTTTGCAGTCCCTGCCAGAAGAGTAGTTTTTTTTTTGCAACTGTGAACTCTGGGCACCAAATAGAGGCACCTTCAGCTCTTAATTCCAATTAGAGAAGCTGGTTTGATAAACATCCCTTGATCATTTTCAGATGTTCTTTTTGTGTCCTTTAGTCCCATCACAGCTTCTTTAGCCAAATATATAGTTTCATGGTCTTTCACAATTTATTGTATGGTGTAATTAATGGATGATTAGGCTGTTTAACATCATCTACATTTACCTTTCAAGAATGTAGAACTAAGGATGGAATGTGTCTTTCTATAAGTAGTAGGAGTTCCTGTATGAAACTTCAGATGAGAATCACCTGACACAGCAAGGAGCCTGTGCAAAACTGGTACATCCTACCTCTGATAGCAGCTATCAGCTCCCAGTTCAAATCTTTCTGATTTGTAAGAGAAGCAGGCAGCCTGGTGCTCAAATCCCACTGGTTTAGAGGGACTTCCTTTCATTTGCACCCTCTTCTCTTACTCTGTGAGGGTGGACTTCCACGTCATGCAGAAGAGATGAGCCTCTGGCCATTGGTTTCTATGGTTTCTGGGGTAGCTACAAAGATTATTTTGGAAAGCAGTTGACTCTAGCTGAAATCTGTGATCTTTATTTCTTCATGAGTTGTGTTCCATGTACAAGTGTTTCTATTACAGCTCAAAGTAGGGTTGTTTTTTTTTTACAGGAATATTCCAGGGACTCTGAACATGTAGGTCATACTGGGGTTTTTTTTTGAGCACAATAGGCTACATTTTTACTGGTTTGATTTTAACTCTAACCCAAATGTGTGTCCGGAAAATGAGGTTGTTCTTGGATGAATGCTTGGCTGCCCCTGGCAGCCTGCCATTCCCAGATAACAAAATTCCCTGCCTTTGCCTCAGGCTGGCTCTGGCTAGGTAGGTACATTTCTGTTTGGTACGCTAGGTGTACAATCTGAGGGGCTCAGACACTGGCAGGGCCAAGCAGAAGGAGATCAGCTGGGACAAAGGCATCCTCAAGAAACCATTTGCCATTGTGTGCTGTAGCTATTCCAAGAGGTGCCTATCTAGAATAATGCTCACACACCCTTTAGAAAATAAGATACATTTTCCCCTGTGACATTTTTATTTTACTTTGCAATGTTTTATCTCTTCATGATTAAATAAAGCTGCTTGACAACTTACATGCCTTTTAGACTTTGGGATATTAGGAGAGACCAGCTAGAGATGACACACTTTTCATCTGTCAGATCAGTAATACAGAAAGAGTGTATACCTGGCGTCTACCCTGCCCATACTGTGCCATCGCAGGGCATAGGCTATGAACCATTCTCTTAAACGGGTGTTCTCAGGCCTAGGCTGTGCAAAACTAGTTAATGTAAACGCATATTCTTGTCACCTCTCCCTAAACTCCACAGCCCATTCTTTCCACAACCAATAACCTTCCTGAACGTCTGGTTATATCTAAATTTTACAGAAAAGAATCAACGAAACAACAGTATGACGCATGGTGGGTAGCAAGATGTTCAACCTTTAGTTGAACCTGTTCAACCTTTAGTTTTCAAGTTAGTAATATTAACAAAAGCAATAAGTAAACATCCCGTGACTACAAGTGAAACGTTTTCAACTGGATCTGAAGTGACACTTATTAGCCAAAACCTTTGAATGACAGAAGAAGCTGGCATCACTTCCCAATTCCTTTTCAGTTAGGAAATGTCTGTGGTCAAAGCATTTTCATCTATCATGAACTCACGACTCTAGATTAAGAGAAGTGGCTAAAATGGATTTTTATAACTTCAGTGCAAATGCCACTATTTTGAGGAAGCGAATTTCTGCTACAATATGCACTCTTCTGAACTTGCTGCTTGCTATCCAGGTTTCATGATCTAAATGATTTATTGTTTGTTTGTTGCATACTGAGAGGCTTTCATTCTTATGAAAAGTCCTGGGCGGATGCACTTATGTGTAGAGTGCTTCAGTTCAGATGAGCTATATGAATGTGTGCATAATCATACCAATGGCAGAGTTCCTAGGCTGTTTTTTTTCCAATGTATATTTGTGTATTATTTATCTTTTTTTAAGTTTTTATTTTTGGGGCATAGCGTCTGGGGGTTGTAATCTTGATTAGGACTTCCAGTTCAAAAAGGGAGCCGTAATTCTTTCCTTTGTTTGACTGGGGTTTATCAGAATAGTGCTTGTTTAACCTTGTGGGCGTTGTTGTGTGATACCACTTTTGGGCCTGACAGGCTTGGGAGATTTCCTCCTCTACCCCCTATGACATAGCTGTGCAAATGAAAAAGGGAACTTAGTTTACTTCAGGGAACAACTTGCTTCTACTCTGATAAGATTTGGTGTCTTTCACCTCTAAGCTTACCCAGAATTCCCAGAGATTAAACAGTGAGGATAAACTGAGTTGAGTAGCTGAGCCAAATGACAGCTTGAATCCTTGCTGGTTTTAAAGTAGTACTGAACACTTTAGGGTTTGTTTGCTTGTTTTGCCATCAGTAATCAGGGAAACTTTTGATACAAAGTGGAAATGTTTCAGGCCTGGAAGCAGTGCATGGGTGAGCAACTGCAGGTGTCCTTTGAACAGTTTAAATGAGGGAGCATGGTAAGCTATCATGAGGCCAACAGCAACCTTGTGCTGGCATGGGATGTTCTCAGATTAGCGTGCTGCTGTAGGAGGAAGCAGAACAGCTGCCGAGATGGCATTGGGTGAGTTGGCCTGAGACACAGTTCCTTACCCAGGCCAGCCTCAGCCTGTAACAGAATATAACAGGCCTTGAAGGATCAGTTTTCACCTCTGAGTAATCATACAGTTCCCTTTCCCATGGCTTTTCACTGTATAGAGTAAATGTCTAGGTCACCTAAAGGTTTGCTGTGAAACTTAGGAGGCTGGGGAGATTAGCCATCCTGCAGTCCTGCCATTTCTCATTCATCCCATAGCCAGTGGTTCGTAGCTGGAAGCCATGCCCTCCCTAGGTGTTAGCTGCACAAGACTGCAACTTGTGGTGGTGCTGCTTATATAAAGCTGTGTGTGCACTCTGTGCTCAGTGTAGGCATATTCACACTCTCTGTATGAATCTCTGCAGGGCTTCTACTTTACCAGTGCTTTAGTTTGGTTTCTTATTCTAAAAATTCTATTCTAAAATTCTACTTATGCTGTTGTACAGTGTGCTTGTCCTCTTTATACATCGCTTTTCCTCCTTTGGTAGCTTCTCAGACAACCAAAAAGTTGAGGTCTTAAAGAGATGTGATTCCTACAGAAGCCATGAAGCTACATGAAACAGAGCAAGCTTACCTGCGCCCTTATTGAGGGACTGACCTTGTGAGCTGGTCTCCTGGACAGCAGAAAGACAAAGAGAGGAACCTTATGAAAGGTTTTCTCAACCATGAGTAAAGCTTCATCTGAATCTCATGCCTAATTGAATGTCAAAATCAGACAAGCATAAATCTGCAGAAAATGTGAGCCCTTAGTTGTGGGTTGATGAAATGGCATCATAGTCTAATGCTTTCTCAAGGCCCAGTCTCAGCTGGAGACCTTCTTTCTGCTATCTTTGGGCCTGTCTTCTCTCAGCCCAAATGCACAGTGAGGAATTCTGTTTCCAGCCTTCCAGATTAAACAGTAGAAACAGATAAAGTCCACAAGAGAACTGAAGAGAAGCCTGCTTCCTCATCTTCACCTTGTCTCCTGTCTAGTACTGTGTTCTGTACGAACACCTTAGATTTCTGTAGGAAGCCTTGTGCTAGCATCAGTGCTGCTGCTGTTCTACGTGTTTCTGCTGTGGAACATTTACTTCTGTGAGAGGTGGAAGACCTCTGGGATAGGGGTGCCTTGGACTGCACAGTATCTCTGTGGCACCTATTCTTCTGTAAAAGATCTGGCATGGTTTTTGAAATTATGTGAAAATGCACTTAGAGGTATTTGATAAATATTATACATTTCTGTGTGGAGAAGAGCATTAAGTCTCAGCTAAGGAACAGTGATGAAATTAATTTTGAGACTACATGTGACAATCAGAAAATTCCCTCTCCAGGCAAATCAGGAACACATTAGCTATTCTATGTAATATGCTAGATCTATATGTAGGTGTATATAGAAAGACATTCCTGTCTCTTCTTCAAAAGGGCTGTAAGTTAACCCCGAATTTCTGTTAACAGAAGTGATACATAGTGTAATTTGTAACCTTGGAGAGCTCTCTGGAATGTGTGCTATGAACCCAAGCTCTCTCTCATTTCAGTAAAGTCTCAGTGTGGGAACCTGACAAGAGTCCCTGTCTAGTTGTTACTGGCCCTTGCTGGAAAAACAAGTCACCAAAAAATTAATGGTGCACTTCTTCAGTTCTTGGTCTTTGGGATCATGTCTATCCTTTGCAGTTCGTGTTAGTGGATTTCCACAAAGCGGTACTACACATGCAATGATGTCTCCATGTTTCATGAGCAGTTTAAAAACCTAGAGCTTTCTGAGTGTTTCACACTTATGCACAAAAATGGCAAAACTTGCTGACAGTCAGTTTAGGATTGGAAATGATGGCACATAACACTCTTCTGTGCAAGGACAGAATTTCAATTTTCTCTGACTTGCGATAGAAGCAAATAGCAAGTGGCATTGGACTGTGCATCTTGAATAGGTCAACCTGCGAGTAGAAATGGTTGCTCTTTCAGTCACATTTTCTCAGCTTTTGCAAGTTTCCTACAGGAGAGGAGGCAGGGCTTCTGCGGAGGCAAGCACTGTTCACTCTGCTAATGAATGGAAAGTGATGTCTGACCATGTGACACAAGGACAGCACTTTCCATGTTTGCCTGATTATCGAAGAACTGGAATCAGCATTGACGAAGATAATGTGATGTCACTCTTTAATCTGGCAAGCCTGCAAAACCACTTCCTCCTTGTGTAGGCCGGAGGTCTCATGATTGCCATTTCACACTAAAGCATTCATTGAAAATGATGTAAGACAGTAGAGCTTTGACTCTGTCCCTTTCCTAAATGAATGAATGCTATTGTGAAACTCCTTGCAGCTATATTAGGAAATACACTGGTTATTCAACAGAATATACTGATTATCAAACAAAAAGGAAAAAATGAAAAGCTTAACTTCATCACAAAATCCAGGGTTTTTTTGAGCTTTAGCTTTGATTTAATTTAGTATAGATTAATGTTAATAATTAACGTAGATTAATAGGCTAGCTATCAAGTTAAAATTCATGATCTGAATCACCTAGAGCCTGAGCATAGCCAGGATTGAAAGAAGCTAGTCATCTTAAAGACATGGGGAAGGGTACTTTATACTGTGAGGTTCCTGTCTGTAACTTTATTGTAATTTGGCTTTAATAGGTTCTCTGGAATACATTCATTAAGATTCGTAAATGACTAGCAAAATCTTGAAACAGGCTACTCCTGTCAGGGTCTGTACTGCTGTGACTTGGGTAGTGAGGTGCATCCCCACTACGGGAGTAGTCTGTAAACTGTTGATAGTCAGGGGTCAGCTAGGGATGAGTGAGGTCTTGAAGTTCTTTTGCATCACCCATCGCAACAGCTGTTGTTGAAGTAATGCATGCTGCTATGGCAGGCAGGGGGTTGTCCAGTAAAAATACATTATAAATGTTTTCATATGCAGTTCAACCTTAGTGGAATATGTTCATAATAGGAGCTAGCAGAATGTCTTTGAACTACCCTCTCATACTGCTTTCATTCTCCAGTTCTACTGTCTCCTACGTGTGAGAGCTGTGGACTTTAGCTAGTAATGGCAGGCTCTTCAGTAGCTTCACTATAACAAGCAGTGATTTTTTGGGGGCATTTGAAACCGCTGTTTTCTTCTTAAAACAGCTCAGTTTGCTATTTAAGGCTGAATATGTAAAGCAAGACAATTAAGGTAAATCCTGACATTTTGTTTTAAAATAGAAATAAGAGGACTGAAAAAAGTCCAAGGTATTTTTTCTCAATGTGTGCTTGAACTAGATTATTAGAAGCTGGTAAAAGAGCAGAGCAAACATTGTATATTCTTAGAACCAAAAGATGAGATGAAAGGTGCCATAGTATTAGATCACCTAATTATTTACTTTTTCTGTTCATGGATTTTAAGGAATACTGCTTTGAAATTGTGATTTGTACTCCTCAGAATTTTACGGCACACCATGTAGAAAAAAAAGGAATGCAATGCTTTTTTAAAGAAGGGCTGAAAAATAGAAAATCTGTAGAGGTCTGTTCTTTTAGGGCATTATCATTTTGGGGAAAGAAGTGTGATACCTACTTTCTATTGTTGAAGGAAGCAGGGAATTAAAGAAGAAAAATTTTATATCCTGGCTCAAAGGAGTATAAATTCTTCTTTCTTTTAGTTGGCTTTTCCTTAGATTGCTGAATTAAAAATAAAATCAATTATTGGCACAGTCCTGTTCAATACAGACTTTTGTGAAAGCAGGCAGCAGGAGCTTCTATTACCTGCCTGTATATGACAACTGTCACAGACTAGGACAAGCCTTCTTTAAAATATTCTTTATTATATGTGACATAAAACATAAGCATGCCTGTGCACAGACTAGGACAAAATGTGACACTGAGTCTGATGGCAAGGTATGCTGCATGCAAGCGCCAGACCTGGAGGGCACAGCTGAGCCTTGTGCTGCTCTTATCCTGCTGGGCCTTGACGCTGGCTGAAGCATGACTTGAAAGGACAGGCTGGTTAGAGGAGTGGATGGGGATGAGGTATTCTCCTCATAGCTCAAAGAGAAAAAGAAAACATGTACACGTCTAGAAAGTAAGGATTTGTAGCAGTGGTTGATTCAGAGCTTCACCCTATGTCCTGTTTTCAGAGATACTGCCTATCAAAGTCTTCAAAGTCACTGTTTGGCTTCTATAACATCAACATGAACCTGAGGTTTGTTTTTTTAGAGAAAACTGAGAACTCCCAGAAGTCTGTAAATTCTGTTATTCAGGTTCCTGGCCAGCACCTCCCAGGTACCTAAATCTGAATGATTTCCTGTCTGTAGTGTCACCAACAGAATAGCTGAAAATACCAACAAAACCAACTTTTGAACCTCAGCCCAAGCCATTACTTGGCAATTCATCTTCATGAGTTAAGCAGGATCTGCAGTGCTGAACACCTGCAGAACATTCTGGGGATATTTCTGATGATTCCACTGAGAAAGGCTTATTCTTTCACTAAGTTGGTGCTAAAACCATAGCAATAGAATGTATATTTAGGACATTTCTGGATGGAGATATCAGGATCCAGGGGGAGCAGTGTACCACAGCATGCCTGGGTGGTGCAAAGAACTAGTAGTAGCCTGGACAGCATTTTAATAAATAAGGCACATAGAGTCCTTCTTGGCTTCATATATAGTACTGGGATTATAAGAAAGAAGAATTTCAGAGGTAGGACAGCTATAATATGATGCCTTTAAAGGTGTAAAAGCATTAAAGCATTAAGCAAATGTAATTTAGTAAATAAGCACCTTTTTTCAAGTTTCTCTGATGACACAGCTTTCTTCTGCCACTCGTACCTTGTGCAGTCTGTTGCAAAGTCTCTTTTTTAAAGGTATCCATGTACCATGCAAACTCCTAAAATTAGGGATTAATGAAAAAGTATACTTCTTTTTCTTCCTAAATAGTTGAACAATCTTTTCTTTTTATGTCCTGCAGGGATTCTTACTGAGTGGTTGCTTAGCTCAGGAAACTTCTAGCTCTGGACACACAAACCAGGCAAACCTTTCATTCCACAAAATGTGAGGTGCCTGTATATGACTGAGTGAATGCATTTGGGAAGATCAGAGAGACCAATCTTTGTGAGCACAAAGGGAAGTTTGTCTTCCTCGCTTCTTGAAACAGCTGAAGAATCAATGCAGACCGTGCAGAAACATGTGAGGGAGGTGCAGGTGGAATTGCTTGGCCCTTATTTTCTTTTCTCTCCCCTCTCCCCACTTACCGGGCCACTGAAAGCAAACCTGCACTATGCACTGCTTGGGGCGGTCTGCCAGCTGGTTCTAGCTGCAAATTCGGCAGTTTCTGCAGGAGAATCTTCCCCACCCTGCCTGTCGAAGTCTTGAAATTCTTCATCTTGTTCTATTGTAACTCTGCATAGCAGTTTTCCCTCAACATGCTGAAAATAGAAAGAGCTCTGCAATTACCTAGTGATCAGAATTGTTTTATAAATCTATTTGTGCCTCCTCTTATCACTGTTGAACCTTGCATGTACTGTCCTCTGCTATCATGGGATGCATCACAGTATGTTCTGAGTATATTTAAAATTATCATTTTGTATCTCTTTTTGTATATTAAAACCAGTGTTTAAAAGTTTTCTATCACTCTGGAACTTCAGAGGAAGGAGGCTAAGAATGGGAATGGTTTGAGATCCGGTCTTCTAGCACATGTCTGGGTGATTCATTAAGGCTAATTTTAAATGCTGGTGGCACATCCTGTCAGGTTGCCTTAGTTTGACACCATTCTTTATCCCTGCACTCAAGGCCAGTTGCAAGGTCTATGCCCCATTCTGGTCACACTCTAGGTGTTAAAAGCTCACATCACTGTGCTCTGCAGCAGTTGTTTAGCTGCAAAACACCCTAAGAATGGTCTTCAGAGTCCAAGATAACACCAAAGCTCAGAGTAGAGGTCAGATGACCAGCTTGTGTATGCCAATATTGTAGTTGACAGAGCTATATTGATTTTTACAAGGGAACAGAATATCCAGTAGTGCTGGAAGAGCAGATGTTTTAATTCTTGACCTTTCCATGGAGTCCATTTATTGTTCTAATTTCAGAGAAATCAGAAAGGTATGTGCTGCCTAACAGATCCCAGTTTTGACCTGTTGTTGAGAATACCATTGCAAAATGCTGCTTCCTTCTGTATTTATTTTGTCTTTTGTCTTGGTTTCTCTTACGGCTGTTATATGGTGGTTGTCTTACAAATGGTAGTGGAATAACCTTGACAATTTCCTGTGAGAAGGCTTCAACCAATATTTAAATATCTGCCACAGAAATCTGCTTATTTGATCCTTTGAATTTATTCTGAATTCTTTCATTGACCGGGACAGCAGAATTTTTTAGAATGTTTAATAGGTAAACCAAAGCAGAGATTTCTTCATTGCAACAGAAACCAGAATGCAGAGGGACATAGTCACTTGCCCATTGTGACACAGGAAGCCAGCAGAAGCACATCATTTGAAGCCAGATCTCTGTTCTGCCCTAGGACCTTTTTCCTGGCTTTTTGATACCTTGTGTCTGAAGGCCAGATGTCAGGATTTTAGAAAATGGAAAGCTGTCAAAGTTTGTTACTATGGAACATATTTGATGAGCTGCCTAACCAGTGTTTCCTTCAGTCCAGAAATGGTCATCATCTTCTACTGTCATCTGTCAGATGTCATTTGTAGTAGGTTAACTTGCAAGACAGAAGAAGTGAGCTACAAGGCTTTCCTAAGGAGAAATGACCTAAGAAGCTGCATAGCGTTGCTCTTCCAGACACTGCCTGTTTTTAAATGGCAGTGGGGAGTGAAGACTGTCCTGTCTAGCATCTGTCACTGGCTGGGGTGTGGATCTGTGTTCTGAAGCACGGATGTTGAGTGTTAAGAGCTCTGTCTCCCTAGGAAGTATTGGGGGACACTGCCATCTACTGTCTCCCTTACCTGAAATAATAGTTTGGTTATCGACTTCGTAGAAGAGATGAGTTTTTTCTCCTGCTCTCAATACTTTTCTTTTAACGGCTATTTTCAGTTTCCTGAGTTTCCTACTTATGCATCTCTCTTAAATGTGGAATGATCCTGGCTGAGGTGCAGTAAAGAGAACATGATGCTGGCATTCAGACAGAGTAGTTTCTGTTTCTACCTCCATCGCTTGGCTTATTGAAGAACCTTGGGCAAGTTCCTCTGCCGTCTTTGTACCCTGCTAAATGCATTAGTGTTTTAGCAGTGCCCTGGTTTCAGCTGGGATAGAGTTAATTTTGATCCTAGTAGCTGGTACAGTGCTACGCTTTGGCTTTAGTCTGAGAATAATGTTGATAACACACCAGTATTTTACTTGTTGCTGAGCAGGGCTTATCCTAAGTCAAGTATATTTCAGTCGCTCCTGCCCTGCCAGTGAGGAGGGGCACAAGAAGCTGGAAGGAAGCAGAGACAGGATGCCTGACCTAAACTAGCCGAAGGGATATTCCATATCACAGCACTTCATGCTCAGTATATAAACTGGGGGGAGTCACCTGGAAGGTTCAGATCGCTGCTCGGGTCGGGCTGGGTATCAGTTGGTGGGTGGTGAGCAATTGCATTGTGCATCACTTGTCTTTCTTGGGGTTTATGCCTCTTTTTGTTGCCTCATTTTATATTATTATTATGATGATTATTATGATGATGATGATGATGATTATTATTATTATTATTAAACTGTTCTCATCTCAACACACCGGTTTTTACCTTTTTTTTTTTTTTTTTTTTTTTGAGTCTCCTCCCCATCCCACTGAGTGGGAGGAGGATTCAGCAAGCAGCTGTGTGATACTTAGTTGCTGGCTGGGGTTAAACCAGGACAAAGCAAGTCATTGTCATTATTGCGCTGCTGAATAGCTACAGATTTGGAATAGTCCAAAGGAGAAGTAACTGTGGACTGGGAAATCCGTGCACAGGTGTGGGAAATTGTTGCCACAATATTTTCTTTTTTAAGAAAATTAGCCAGTGGTGTGTGCTTTCTTTCTTTCATTGGTGATGAGGACTGTACAATGGCATGTTATCACCTTTATCATAGGATCATAGAATCAGAGAATCATAGAATGGTTTGGGTTGGAAGGGACCTCAAGATCATCTAGTTCCACCCCTCCTGCCACAGACAAGATGTCTCACTCTAGACCATGTTGCCCAAGGCTCTGTCTAACCTAGCCTTGAACACTGCCAGGGGTGGACACTTTGTTTAACTTCATGAGGTTGGCATTGACCCACCTCTCTAGCACGTCAAGGTCCCTCTGGATGGCATTCCTTCCCTCCAGAATATCAACCAAACCACACAGCTTGGTGTCATTGACAAACTTGCTGAGGGTGCACTCAATCCCACTGTCCATGTCACCGACAAAGATGTTGAGCAAGACCGGTCCCAACACCAATCCCTTAGGAACACTGCTCATTACTGGTCTTCAACTGGACATTGAGCCATTGACCACAACTCATTGTGTGCGGCCATCCAGCCAGTTCTTTATCCACAGAGTGGTTCACCTATCAAATCGATATGTCTCCAATTTAGAGACAAGGATGTTGTGCAGGACAGTGTCGAACGCTTTGCACAAGTCCAGGTAGATAATGTCAACTGCTCTACCCCTGTCCGTCAGTTCAGTAGCCCCATCAGAGAAGGCCACCAGATTGGTCAGGCAGGGTTTCCCCTTAGTGAAGCCATGCTGGCTGTCACCAACCACCTCCTCGTTTTTCATGTGCCTCAGCATGCCTTTCAGGAGAATCCGCTCCAAGATTTTGCCAGCCACAGAGGTGAGGCTGACTGGTCTGTAGTTCCCTGGCTCATCCATTTTCCCCTTCTTGAAAACGGAGGTTATATTTCCCTTTTTCCAGTTGTTGGGAACTTCACCTGACTGCCATGATTTTTCAAATATGATGGACATTGGCTTAGCAACTTCATTTGCCAGCTCCTTCAGGACCCACAGATGGATTTCTTCAGGTCCCATGGACTTGTGCACATTCACTTCTTTCTTCTTTCCTTATCCCTGCACTAGCTTGTATACTGAGGAGGGCTCTTGCCCTTGGACATGGCATAGACAGAATCACCATCATCTCCAGTGGGAGCAGTGTGTGTACAGCAGCTGAGGGGAGCATGTGGTTCCACATTTGTGATGTCAAAATGTGTTTGTAAGACAGCACAGGCATCCCAATGGCCTTAGATTAGTCATCCTGATCATTACAAAACCAATACAAAGAATGCTGGGTTGAGTTCTAATTATCCATTCATAATTAATTCATCATTAACAATAACAATCAACACTGCTGTCCTACTCATTTAATGTGTTCAATATTGAAGGCTCTAAATCATTTTTTTATGTGTTTCTCTCAAAATACACTTGTGTGAGACAGCTATAACTCAGCAACATACTCATCTTGTGGAATTGATTGTTTTGGGTAGTGAAGCTGGACATTCATGACAGGGAATAAATAAAATTGTAACTTGTTGTAAAGCATTTATTAATCTTTGTTGGTCTAACATCTGGGCAGTCATTATCACTGGGCAGTAAGTCATTTAGATCGAGCCCCAAGCACCGTTGAGAACAAGCATTGCAAGATGTACCCTTCTATTCCTCTCTCAACAGGCACATCCAGCTGGTGAGAGCTGGATGTGTTGTTCCTCCCAGCAGATCGTGCTAGGTTTGCGTACTTTCATGCTTCTAGGCAGTCAGTGCTGTAAGTATGCTTTGGGCAAATGCTGTTGTCCTGCAAAGCGTTCATATGGCTGGGATTTAAGTTTTATATCTCATCTGTAGCAAATAATATGTACAGTAAGTCTCTATCTTTTTCTGTACTGTGAAGCCCAGAGCAATAGATGTGGCTTCACCAGAGCTGAGCAGAAAGTAAGGATCCCCTTCCTCCACATGCTGTTCCTAATACTGTTCCTAATGCAGAAGATTCTGTCATAGAGTCCTGCGAGAGATCCCTGCAGCTGACAGTGACAAATAACTGTGCTTGAGTGCCATGATGCTGGATGAGCACGCTTGAACTTTTTGTATTTGAAAAAAGCAATGATGCAATTTCTTACTTCGGCCATTCTAATGTAACTCTTCTCTAAGGCAATCAATTTTGCATGGAACTGGCATTTCATAGAACAAGATTTCTTAGATGTTCAAGTTAAATGCCTCTCTTTTTTCTTATTTCTCACTTTTATCCATCTCTCTAACCCATTTGGGTGCTTGAAGGTTACATTTGTGTCTTCAGTGTGTTATGGAGGAAGCAGACAAGCAATGAGAATTGCAAAAGGTTCTAAATCAATTATTTTTCAGTGTAGCAAGCATAAACAATTAATAGAAGTGGAAAAAAATAATACTGCATATATTTCTCAGCTTCCTCATCAGTTTATAACATTTTGATGAGCCCTTCAGAGCAACCAGAATCCTCTTTTTGCACCTTAGGGCTTCTTCTCAAACTACAGCATCTCTCTCTCTCTCTCCTCCTCGCTTCTCTCCTTCCCTCTTCCTCCTCTCCGTTGTCTTCTGTAGGCGGTTTCTTCTTTAGATCATGTCTAGCCTACAGATCGGTCCCATATGCTCCTTATATTTCTCTTGCTTGCTCTTTCCTTAATTTCTAATGCCATAATTCTTTCTGCGGTATTTCTGTGGTTCTAGAAGCTAAAAAGTCCAAGGGAGTAAGGAAAGTAATTCGCTGAGAGTTAAGTCATCCTGTCTTTCTGCCTATGCTAGTGAGTAGTTGTCTCCTCAAAAGGAAGACCTGTTGGTCTTCCTCTCCTGTCTTCTTCATGCAGATCATGAGAATCAAGGTAAAAAGTCATTATCAGACTTAAGAGGACAGACAGTCCACAGAAACCAGATAGAATTCTGCAATTTGTACAGCACTGCTTTCTGCAACACCAACATTTACTATCTGCCTCCACAAAACTACTACCATGGCCTTTGATTTGTCTCTAGAGTGATATGATGCATCAGAAAAGAGTTTATTCAGAAGCTGATAACTGATGATTATATACTGAAGCAAACTGTAGTCTTCAAAGTCACTGAAATTATTATGGTTGGCCTTCATCTGTTCCGAGTGGAACTGGGGGAAAAGTGGCATATTTTTATCTGTGGTAGTTCAACATCAGCAAAGTAATTTTCAACTTCTGTCAGTGAATACTGCTCTTCTGTTTACTGTGTCTTTAAAAAGAGTGGCAAATGAAGCTAAAGCACAGAACAGAGGTACCTATGTGAGACAAAATCTTTTATTTTCTGTTAAGCCTGCAGAATTTATAAAAAATGAAATGGCAGACTACATTACTGCTGGGTAGTACCACATCTGGGATGAGAAGTGGATGAGTGATACGGTTCAGAATTTAGTTACTGAACTGGACAGCTGAAATAGCTGCTTGAGGATCTTCTCAGCTTCTCTAGTTGTCTGTACAGCCAGGGAAGAAGTGCTCTGCATCTCTTAAACCAGATCTGACTCCCTGGAAGCTTCCCTATTTTGGTGATATACAGGTAGAGCTCCAACCATTGACCAGATACTGATAGCTACTGAGAGTATCTTATAGGGTCCAGACCATTTTAAGTTGGCTGCTTTTCAGTCAGATTGTCGGTTACTACTCTTTACAAAAGAACTACAAAGTATTACAAAACTCAACTGTGCTATCAACTCTTTTGCCAACTGAAAAACACTTGATACCATTCGTTACAAATCCTGTGATATTTCCATCGCTGTGTAAAATTATTCAAGTAAGTACTCCTCTGTAGTTTGAGCCATGTACTGATGTGAGGTAGGAAGTCATTTAACCAATGAGCTGGTTATAAAATCGTAGAATCATAGAACAGTTAGGGTTGGAAAGGACCTTAAGATCATCTAGTTCCAAACCGCCTGCCATGGGCAGGGACGCCTCCCACTAAACCACGCCACCCAAGGCTATGTCCAACCCAGCCTTGAGCACCACCAGCGATGGAGCATTCGCAACTTCCCTGGGCAATCCATTCCAGTGTTATATCCTTAGGCATTTGAGTCTGAATGAGCAGAGGGTGAAATAATCTGCGTTGAGACAATCCACCCAAGTGAGAGGCCTCAGCTATGGAGCATGTCGTATTCTGATCTTGAGGTCTTGGGGATGGCAAAGTCAAGGGATGATATTTTTTGATTCAGAGAGTATAGTATCACTCAGAACCAAATAAGAGTTAAGTATCATTCACTAAGTACCAAGAAAAGATTGTGCATAATGCAACTTGGACAGTTATCTACAAGGTAGGAGAGGAAGAGACCATAAAGAATAAGCAAGTCAGCCTGCAAAACAATTGTAAATAAAGGCCTGAGGCATGATGGAGATGCAATGTAGAGGACAATACGTCTTCTCACAGCAGGTATCACAAATAATCTAAGCAAGTCAGTATCTATGAAGAAAGCCCTAATTGTCTTCATTAAAAAAAAAAAAAAAAAAGATCTCCATTTTAAATAATCAAAGAAGTACTTGAAGCAGCCTCAGCGTTGCTCAACAGCCTGTGTAACTCTTACATGAAACACATGGCCGAACATCTCCAGTTTCTACATAGCCTAACTCACAGCTGCTCATGCAAATGTTCTCAAACTTTCTTTTAATGAAGAGTGTCCCATTGCTCAGTGCAGCATTGTTCAGCTTAATATAGATAAATCTCCTCCCTTTCCGTCTTACTAGAAATTTGACCTATTTATTTGAAAAGTACAACTACTGAAGACAGAAGTTTGTTTTCACTGTAGAGTTTCCAAGATGCATGGATCATACTTGCTATTAAGACTTGTTGCTATTCATCCCATTACTATAAATCCTTTTCCCAAATTGCCTGTCACTGATGATTCATAGAATCATAGAATCACATGGTTTGGGTTGGAAGGGATCTTAAAGATCATCTAGTTCCAACTCCCCTGCCATGGGCAGGGACATGTTCCACTAGACCAAGTTGGTCAGAGCATCCAACCTGGCCTTAGACACTACCAGGGATGGGGCATCCACAGCTTCATGGGCAACATGTTCCAGTGCCTCACCACCCTCACAGAAAAGAACTTCTTCCTAATGTCTAAGCTATCCTCTTCCAGTTTAAAACTATTTCCCCTTGTCCTGTCAAGCACATGTCCTTGTAAAAAGCCCCTCTCCAGATTTCTTGTAGGCCCTCTTTAAGTACTGGAAGGCTGCCATAGGGTCATCCTGGAGTCTTCTCTTCTCCAGGCTGAACAAGCCCAACTCTCACAGCCTGTCTCCACAGCAGAGGTGCTCCAGCCTTCTGATCATCTTCATGTTCCTCCTCTGGACTTGCTTAAGCAGGTCCATGTCCCTCATATGCTGGGGGCCCCAGACCTAAATGCAGTACTCCAAGTAAAGTCTCAGAAGAGCAGAGAATAGGGGGCAAATCACCTCCCTCAGCCTGCTGGACACGCTCCTTTTGATGCAGCCCAGCACACAGTTGGCTTTCTGGGCTGCGAGTGCAGGACAAGGAAGATGAACTATTAAAGCTTTTCTAGCATATATTTAAAACCTGAGTAGCTGCAAGGTAATTGTGATCACCTGTCAACAGTGCTATTTGCTTTCATTCTGTGTTAGAACTGTGAACTTATAACTGGATCAAATAACCCTTTATGACTGTGATTTGCTCAGCAAATGAATATCAAGTATGCTGACATTTTTATGAGGTAGCAAGTACTCATTCAGAAATACTGACTGCTTACTACTTAGCCAGAGGCTCCATGACTGCTTTTGCTAGGGATTACATCGTTGTTTTAATACAAGGCAACAGAGGACTCTCAAGGTTAGTCTTGGGATAACCATAACAACAACTGTGTATTTTAAGCACAGTCTCTGAGTTTTTTATTGCCTGCTTTTCCATAAAACACAAAGTACCATAGCTAAGAAAGCAATGTGTCCTAGAATTTAAATAGCATTCTGTAGACACCAGCTTTGCTGTTTCCTACCATTCCTGGACTCTTCTGATTGAAGGTAAAGCTTAGTGCCTGTGCCTTCAGCTCAGCTGTGAACAGCAGCTATCGTTGCATTTTCCTTTTGCTTTGCCTTCAGATACAAGCAGAACACTCCTCACGCTGACACAGATCATAGAGTCTCTGTCAGAACTGATAAGCTCAGCATCCAAACTCCTCCTGAGCCATAAGGAATGATGTACAGCCTGTTGGTCCTGTTGGCTGATCTCTAAGAATAGCTGCACCAGTGTCCCTTTTCTGTAGCCAGGCTCTTACTACAGACATGTTCAGTCACAGGAAAGACAACTCTTCCTGGAAGATGGATTATAGTGTTTCCCTTGACAGGTCTTATTCTCTGGGCATATTTTTGATTTTATGGCTGTTCTCCACAAAAATCTGAAACACGGTATTCTGAGTTTATCTGATACTCTAAGCTGGCCTTCAGAGAGGGATGAATAGCGATGTGACTGGATTCTGATTTGCCCTGGGGGGAAAGGAAGGGAAAGAGTGTGTAGGCTACTTTGTCCTCCTTGCAGCTTTTCTTCATTTAGTTACAATCCTTCTGATAAGACCTGACTGGACACAATATGGACGGGGTTTATATTTGGGGAAATATTAAGGAAATACCAGTTTGAGCCTCTGTCCCCATCCCACCAACCAAAACAACCCCTGAGAAAATTACACTTTCTTTTGTTGGATGAGCTACTTTTCCCTTGAAGTGCATGATTCAATGGGCATAGCAAACAACAGTTTACCAAAGAATTAAGGAAATAATAATCAGGAAGGTAGATTGACAGAGTAAGGTGCAGTGTCAAGCTACTTTATTCCTGAAGTCCAGTTGTTCACACTGTTCCTGTGCTTTTTTACTGAGACTGCTGATAGGTCACCTTGTGGCTTTGCACCCCCTGTGCTAGGACTTCATTTTCAGTTTTGGATGGAGAGGTGCCTGAACATGGCATGTTGCAGACAGTACAGCAGCTACAGAGCCACCTCCAGAAGAAAGTGCCTATGTGTTTGCTTTTCTTACTCTCTGTACATAGACTATGTGTGTGGGTATCTGTCACAGCCCTGTACATTAACTGAATATCAGAATTCTTTCTGTGTTCAGGCTGATAAAATTCCCTGTAAAGCAGCCTGTAAATTAGTCTCTTCCAAGAAACTAGTCTGCAAATATCTCTGAAATCCTTCCTTTAGGGTGGTGCAACCTTATGATCAAGCACACAAGAGCACACGCAGAAGCCAGATTTGCAAAATAATTCTTCAAAACTCCTGCAGAGTGTTGAAAGACTTAAGTAATTTGCTTAGATCTGCAGCAGGAGAGGTAAACTAGCACAGCTCAAACAGAAAGCCCATCTGAACGCTGTTTATGCTTCAGCCCTTTTTAAAGGGTTTTGGTTTTGTCTGGGACGGAGTTAATCTTCTTCCTTGTAGCTGGTACAGTGCTGTGGTTTGGATTTATGATGAGAATAATGTTGATAACGAAATGATGTTTTCAGTTGTTGCTAAATAGTGTTTGTACTAAGTCAAGGGCTTTTCAGCTTGTCATGCCCTGCCAGCAAGATGGCTGAAGTGGCACAAGAAGCTGAGAGGAGACACAGACAGGACAGCTGGCCCAAACTGGCCAAAGGAATATTCCATACCACAGCACGTCATGCCCAGTATATGAACTTGGGGGGTGGGAAATGGGTGGGAGGTGCTGATTGCTGCTCAGGGATGGGATGGGCATTTGGTGGGAATTATGTTGTGCAGCATTATTTTTCTCTAGCTTTAGTGCTCATTTCATCATCATTATAATCATTATTGTATTATTATCATAGCTTGTATTATTATTATGGCTGTTATTATTATACTTTATTTAAATTATGAAGCTGTTTTCATCTCAACTCACAGGTTTTTACCTTTTTTTCCCCCCGATTGTCCTCTCCATCCCACTGTATGGGGAGGAGGATTGAGCAAGCAGCTGTGTGGTACTTAGCTGCTGGCTGGGATTTGACCACACTATAAAGAGTTAAACATATTGTTTGTGTTTCTTTACTGACCATCAGAGAATAGCTAGGTAACTAGCGGAGTTCGCTGTTACTCAGGCATTGGAATTGAGCATGGCTTGTTAACACTGCAACATTGTCTCCTGCTGGCCACTAGCAGCAACAGAGTCAGTTTTTGGGGGTGCCAGCTAACCACCAGATCCCACCACATTCGCCTACGTTTCAAGAACGTACTTGGAGTGTATTACCTTGAATTCACAGGAAATGAAATATTCCCCAAGCAATACCTTCTCTACCTTCATATCTACATGGTGCTTTCATGATGTAGCAGTGAAAGGGAGGTAAATGCTTTTGTTGTTGCAGTTTTTGGGGGATTGGCTGTTCATCTAAACCATTCATCCCTTTGCTTTGATCTTGAAATAAAGGACAGAGAAGAAGTAAGGTTTATTTTTGGTCCACTTCTTCAAATACAACAATTGATGGCTGGGACAAATTCCATGGGGACCCTTAAGTTTCTGCTTGTGCTCCCCACAATCTTCTCTCAGAGTCAGCCAGAGAGCCTCTTTGGTTACTTCTGCCCACCAGAAGACACTCATGCATCTACAGACTTGTGTGGTCTGGAACTAAGATCTCTGCTTGGTTCTTTCAAAGGAAAGCTATTAATTTCAAAACAGCCCAAACTATTTTGCTTTCATACTCTGTTAAAACTGCAGGAGAGTTGGAATACCTGTGTACTACAACTTCTAATCTGTACACTTGAGTAATAAATGTGTTGTCTTTACTTACCTAATTTGAAATAACTCTTGACTCGTCATAATAAGGTAAATTCAAATCAAAACATTAATTTTCAACTTCTAGAATAGATCCTGTAATGACAAACATTAGTGGCTCTTGCTTGAGGCCTCAGAAGTCAGAAAATAACAACGTCAGGATGATAAAAGGCATAGGGCATTTCATCTGTACTGCTTTTTTCTGGGCATACTTGAACAGTGATTAGAATAAAATCTGCAATACTTCCATGGATTTCTTTGTATCTTAGGCAAAACTGAAATCTAAAATAAGAGAATATTGCTTTCTCAAGTGGTTTGGTTTTTGGGTTTTCTTGTCATTGCATTTGTTCTGTGTTTCTTTCATTTATCAGGACTGGCATTGTTCAGAGCTGGGAGATCCATGCCTTGGTCTCTGAGTGATAGGTCATATCTCATCTTTGAATGGATGATGAAATTGCCTAATTGCTTTAGAGAGAACATAAGTGTAGAGGTAGAATAAAAGGACCCAGAGGGCCAAATTCTACACAGACTAACACCTGTTTGCCTTAGGGATTTAAATTAACACAGAATTTCTTTTTTAAGCTAAATTCATCTCTCTTATGTGCAAGAAACTTTCACTTAGGCAATTTTGAGTTATGCAGATCCAGCAAAACAAAATATGGCTTTTTGAGATGAAGTGCCAAGTTTATTTAATTTGAAACCCCACTGACTTAATTTGTGCTACACATAAGTAAAGGAAGGCGTTTCTAAACCCAGCAACTTATTGGTGCATGCATTATGATTTGGAATACATACGCACTGTCACTAGTTCTTCCAAAGGAAAATTTTCTCAACCACTTCACCAGAAAGTAATTCAATGGGTTATGGCTATAAATGGCTCAGCTTTAAAATCTTCCCTGCTGTTACAAAGAATAAAAGAAAATGAAGAAACTGCATCTAAACCAGAAGGGATGGTGGACTGACTTTTACTTGGAAGAAATGGAAAGGATGAACTTACTTTCCTAGATCAGAGACCTCTCTGAACTAAGATATTTGAATAGACCCTGTGTGCCACTTCTTAGGCTTTCAAACCAAACTGGATTAAAAGAGTAATTGCAAGCAAAGGTTGCAAAAAAATGCCGAAATTGTCAGATTTTTTCAAAACCTTGTTGGCATGCAGTATCTGTGAAGTCTAGTCTCTAATAATTTAACATTGGTCCTACACACTCTGTGCTTTTGCAGGACAATTGGATTTCTCAATTAGCCCAGTAGAAGCTGCTGTCAACCTAAAAGCCACCAAAAAAGTTGTACTCAGGTACTGAAAGTAACTAGTGCTCTCTTCTTTCTAAAAGCTGACTGAACTGCCAGGTACTTTAAGTGCTGGTAACAAACATGCACATCTGCTGCTAGGTATACTCTTGTAGAATTTGGTGGGCTCAGCTAAAGAGTTTTTAATGATATTTGGACAGCTATTGAAAATCCAGAAAGGGAAAATGACTTTATAAATAGTTTAAATAAAGTGAGGTATAAAGCTGTGAGGGTGTGCCCATTGCCTGGAGACGAACAATAAGGTAAAATGGGTGTGAGAGAAATAGAGACCTTTGTTTGTCTATTAAATCTTACTCCCTAACCTCCTTCTGTTATAGAAGCTAAGAGCAGATGTTGAATTCCACACATATTTTTGGCAGCCAGTGACTGGTGTCCTGTAATACTCTGGATAAACACAGTAGCTCCAGTAAGCCCTGCCTAGTTGCATGTGCCTGGGGCTTTTTCTGAAGCAAAAGTACCATGAAGCAGCATCCTAAGGCAGAAATATGGTCAGTCCAGTCTCTCCCAGTGGACAACCTTTCTGATCCTGGGCTATGAACTGCTGCATGTATCGCATCATACTGTAGTTTTCCCATAAACTTGACTGTCTTCTTGCCCAAATCAGCACTAACAAATAACGAGGAAGTGGATGTGACCTTTCCAGTTCTGACTACAACATGCTTTCTAAAAAGGAAAGGTATATACAACATTAAACTATGCTTTCACTTTTCCAGATCCTAAACTTTGCCAGAAGACTTAGTTATTGCTTGAGAGGCAGCCAGGGTGCTAGGCAGCATGTGAATCTCAGGTAAATTGGCAAACTCTCCAACAAAAAAGGCAGCATTCACAATGCTCATGCTAACATGACCATATTGAATCATCCAGTTCATTGCTTGAGATAACTTAAATTAGTTTGTAGAATTTGTACTGAGAGAGAATTAAGCCCTGGGAGCTCAATGGAAGAGAAGTTGCTTTGCAACAGTTTTCCTTTTGCAGATCAGTTCTAAGAAAAAAAAAAAACAACCAAGACTCCTAGTAGAACAACATTGCTAAAATTATTTTCTATTTTGAGCATGTGTTTAAACTAATCCTTTTGTTCCATTCAGAGCTCATCCGGTGATGCAGTGCTCCCTTTTTTAGTTCTCAGAATTGTTGTCCACAGCTAATCTATGCTCATATCTAAGCCTCTAGAGCTTATACCCCTTTAGGTGGACACCTCTGATTTCAACTGAGTGAACTGGACTCTGTGAAAATCTAAGTGAACGGAAAGAACAAGGCGCTTATGGCAAGGCATCTTGTAGGACATGCAGCTAGCAAGAAAGCATGAAGCATTTACAAAGAGTATGCAAAGTCATCTCTGTTCTAGTTTTTCTATGGTCCCCCAGTGGTTTGGGCCACTTCATGAGAACAAACTCTCTCAGATGCTTCTAGGTCTTCCTTACACCCCTTAAAACAACATACTGCTCTTTTCACAGTGGGTAACTAGCATCATCTACAAATTGCTCTAATCTGATCTTGATTGCTATGCCTAAAACATGAAAAGTCCTTTAAAACAAAAAAGTGTACATATTTTTTGATTGGGGGCTAGATTCTTTTCTTATATGACTACACCACCCACTCTCTTTCCATCTTTTGCATAAGATCATTGCTTTAAATTACCTCTCCAAGGGATACTTTAATTTCTCAATTCCTCTGTATGACCCCACTCTTTCAGTGTGTGACCATAGCTCCTGGGTACATCCTGCAGCATTTCACTATTTATCTCTCATACTACACTGTCATTTAAAAATAAAAGCTGGAACAACTCCTGGCTTATGATTCCTTTACTATTCTCTCCAGGTGTTGACTTGCTTCCTATTCAGCCCATGTCACAGCTCACAGAGACACAATCTCAGCTTTTAGGAATAAGCAGGATAACACTATATTTCCAAGAAGCAATACATCTGTGTTTTGGGATCACTCATCAGGAAAAGTGATGAGAGCAGTGTTAGCAATCGCATTTTGTCAGCTAAGGGCATGCTGACATTCTTCTTATTCCACAAGGTTTTCTCATATTCCCTAAAATTCTCTAAAGCAGTTGAAGTCCTTTCCCGATGGGCTTCCAAAGAGGGTTTATGGGAAAGCTTACTTTGTTATTTTATCTCTTATCAGTTGAGACCCACCGCAGCAATTTCTCTCACTGGTTCCACCAAGTGTCTATATACAGATATCAGATGCACCACAGCAAGAAAACGAGAGCCAGCAATATGCACAAAGGATTGCCTTCTTGTCATCTGTGAATGTCTAGTATAGACACTGCCATCAAGACTGTGCTTGTTTAAGATCAGATCAGGGATGAAGACCATCTGCTGTATCCTAGCCTAAGGAAGACCAGAATGATGTTTAAACTACAGCCTTCAGAACATCATTTGTGTCATCTGTGTTAGGAAAAATGACTGATGTGGACAGTAACAATAGACTTAGAAAATTCAAACTAGCTTGGGGTAAGCCCTTTGGAAATGTATCTGTTTCTTCTGGTGAGCATAAAAGTAAAAAGAAGGCATCAACCCAGACTTCCATGTGTAAAAGTTTCGGTATTAATACTACCAAGGGAGTATCCTATTCATTTTGAGAATAGCTATAGCTTATGCTAGATACAGCACTTCATGTGCTCATTATGATACATCCTTTTCTGTTACTAAAAATTGTTAAAAATAAACAAACAAATTAACACTACACATCTGTAATGTCATGAAAGAAACAGGAAATGCAGTACTGAAGATTCAGCTGAAGTTGAATAATTGATTTCTATTTAGAATAATGCAGAAAAGATTTTTTTTTCTTTAATGCATAGTGACTAACTATATTCAGATAATAAGTGCATGATTAAAAGGCTCAGAACTGGATATATTCAAAATCCCATGCTTCATGAATATATAAGCCTGGAAACTTTTAAAAACTCCCTAAGAAGTTTTAGTAGTAATAATGTTCAGTAGGAGCACTTGGAGAAATAGGAATTACAATTAAGTGCCTGAAAAGGATCTTCATATCATATCCTGAAATAAGTCCAGTATCTTAAAACTGGTATCTATTTGTATGCACATAATTAGATGTCTGTGCATGGAAGTAAGTACATAGGTACCTGTATTATTATGCGAAGTGACCTATTTCTTTCCTTCATATAAGTTTCAGGCTGCAGTTGCATCTAATTTATTGTAAAATACGGTGAGTTATTATTTAACTTTCATCCATTATATCTGCTTTGGCTAGCGCTATCAGATGCCACTGCTTTTACGGCTGCCGCCGATACTATAAAGATCCTTCACTCTCCTGAAAATAGCTCTGTTTTGGATCTCTAAGAGGTAGAAAAAGGCTTTTAAAAGTTACTGACATCTGTTTCAGCATGTACATATCTAACTTCACAGACTTTCCTCCTTTACTAGTGAAGACACTATTTAAAAATATAGATACATTTGATGAGAACACAGCAACTTAGATTTTCCTGCCACTGAGTAGAAGTTCTGTTCTGCATGTTTTCCTCTTTTTATAAGGCTATAAAAAGTAAAGATGAGAATAATTAATATTTCTTCCTTCCAGTTTTGAACACAGGCAAGTCAGGGTATTTTAAAAATGATAATATTCAGTGCATATATTGACATAAGCAGAGATTCATGTAGTGCAAAAGCAGTGCTTGGAGAACTCTGAGGGATTCTAACATAGGACCATAAGATACTAGGATTTGAAAAGATATGAAATAATCTCTCCATATGTGTATCTTGTTGTTTTGTTTTTTCCTTCTGAAACAGGAGGCATCTCTGCTTGCATACCTTTTTTTTGCCTAATAGAATCTGGAGCAGAAAAAACATATTCCTCATCAGGAGGTTTATTTGCCATCTTCTGTCTTCCTCCTCAACATGATGCAGGAATTTTTGATAATTTCCATTGTACTGCCCATCACTGACGATTTTATCATAATAATGAGTGGATGTGATTTGCTCTTCTCAGGTGTGTCTGCTCCAGTCACCTGCCCTTAGAATACCTCTTAACTAGCCATTTATTTTGGGATATATTAATATCCTTTGTAGGGTCAAACATATAATCCTTTTTTCCATTCTGGAAGAAGTTGTCTACATACAATGGAATTTTCCCCTCTAAATATTTCTGCTAGAATTTAACATAGATCCCGAAACAATTGTTCTGAGCATTTAATGGAGAAAGTAAGTACCTGAATGCTACAGAATGCCTGGCAAGAGGAGAGGGACAATGTTTGAAATTCAGAACTGATGAAATAACAATCACTGCCTGTTTTTGGTGAGACTGTGGGCACCTACTGCCCTCCCCTCCCCTCAAATCCAAACCCCAGAGGCCAGCTCTCTTGTTATGCAATCAATGGGAAGACTCCAGTTGACATCAGTGGAATGAAACGCCACTCCAGCAAATTTCTAAGATTTAAATAATCTAGATAGCTCTTTTCCTTCAGCTGCATCACTGCTGAGCCCACCCCTGGACGCACCAAGCTGCCTTACACGCCCAGGGGTGGCTGGTTTCTACCTGTACTCAGGTTTTACATGAGTCACTTCAGATGTATGTTACTGGGGGACACATGGAAAAATCTTCCAACAGCTGAACACTGAGAGCAAAAGAAAATTGTGGTTTCACAGAAACTTAGTGTCTGAGGAAACAGCTGTGTGTGATTCCTGTTGTCAGGGTATAATGCTCTGTCCCTGATACCAAAGCATCTTCTGTCATTAACTTCAGGGGGTGCAGGACAAAACAGGTGGGCTATGAGTTGGATTTCGGCTCTTGTCTGCATCCACTGATTTGTAAGATTTATATGATGACTGATAGGGAGTTCCTCTGGTGGAAGGGCAGTGCAGCATTGCTCATTTGGGATCTCACAGCTCCATCACTTGTGAGCTGTGGCACGGTCTCCCTGTGGTGGGTGTCCACACTCTCTTCCAAGGCTGATCTTGTGCTCTGCATATGGTGAACCTGTCCATCTGTGGGTGCAGTGAGAATATGCAGAGCTCAGTGGGATAATACAACACCAGGCAGGCCAGGAAGGCTGAACTCCATCCGCCAGTGATGGTGCTGTGGATTGGGTGATGCATGACAAAGCAGAGCCCGCTGTGCTAATGGCCTCTGCAGGGTGGTCTGTTTTGTGGTTGTATGCCAAAGCTTCACTCTTTCTTGTGTACATGTATTTTCTTTTTCATTTGTGACTCTTCTGAGCAAAAGAGCTATAGAAAGACCTACTGATGATCTCTTTTAACAAAATAGAGCAGCACATCTTCCAGACGTGGAAGTGGGCATATTTCATCAATGCATTTTAATTTCAGGCTCATCCACTAGATAAGAAAAAGAAGCTATTTATAACTTTTGCATAAAATCCATATTTGTTTTTATCTCTGTCAAAGAAATGTATTTTGTTCTTATTGGAGATTACTGAAGGTTTTGATAACACCCAGCACAATTTGAGCTCTTATTTATAAGAATAAGGCAATATAAACATACAGACAAAAAGGCAAATAGATGTGGTTTGTCCTGTCCTGCAGAAAACATTACAGGTAAATGATCATAGCTGCAAAAGGGGAATGGCTGGACCCAGTGAGCCAGTGAGTTCAGTGAGCTGTGCTTAGAAAGAGATTTCAAATACTTTTTCCTCAGTTTGTTTCCTTTTTTTTACCTCTCAGATGACGAAAATCTCAGCCACATGCTCAGCTTTCTCTTGGTGCTGGCGATTTCACTGCTTATTTCAGGCTCTAGCATGATCACGTCACTTCTGCATGGTTCCAGAAGAGCTGAAGTAAATACTCCCATGCAGTGCTCTGAGAGCCCACATACAGTGGCTCATGCTTGTTCTGCCAACAGAGCTGTTTCATCCCAGACACTATATTGTCTGCATAAATAAACTGTAACAGGAATTCATACACCAGCCATTCGTCAGAGATTTTATTTCTATTTTTGCAGCATGCAGTAATTATTTCCTCATAGCGAAGCTGATTCCGCTTATATGGACTTTTCTCGAGATGGAGCATCTTTTCTGTACTTTTCTTATACTTGCTATAAAGCAAGATTATTCATCTCTAAATTTATAGCATCTAGACATGTTCCCACTTGCAGCACCCAGACAGTTATTCTTCACTTTGCTCTTCACAAATCCCATTTAAAAAACCCCAAACTAATATTTGCTTTTTGAAAATGACCAGAGTCTTTCTTTTTCATCATACATAACAGCTTTTTCATCTTATGGCATTACAAATCCATGTTTTCCTTGCCAAAATCCAGGTGCTTATTTGGACTTGTTTGTTCTTTTTTGTATATGCTGCTATGACTATGTTTGTGGCCAAAGTCTGATAAACTCTTAGGAAATAAAACATGCATTTAATTAGTCAAATAACATGAATGTATATAAATGCTTGCACCTTTAATTAATAGAACCTTGTGAAACTCATGTAATAAACCTTGTTTCTGGGCTTTGCTTTCAAACTTCATGAGGTTAATCAGTGCTGTTAATTTCTTGAAGCTACATTGTCCCACACTGACAAGCTGATGATGCAGATCTTTCAGGCTTTTTCCATGTGGGGTAGAGGAAATCTTTGAGTTGAAGAGAGAACGTGCTGAAATCTCATTTTCTGTGCACTGCGACCTTATAGCTCACTGTTCTGGTGGAAGGCATAGGAGATTGCTGGTAGATTTAGGTTAGATATAGGAAAAAATCTTCACTATGAGGGTGGTAAGGCACTGGCACAGGTTGCCCAAAGAAGCTGTCGTTGCCCCATCCCTGGCAGTGTTCAAGGCCAAGTTGGATGGGGCTTTGAGCAACCTGATCTAGTGGAAGGTGTTCCTGCCTATGGCAGTGGTGATGGAACTGGATGATGTTTAATGTCCCTTTCAACTGTAATATTCTATGATTCTATAAATATGGGGGTGAAAAGACTCACTACAGTAGGAGGAAGTAAATGAAGAAAGGTTCCCATTCCATCAGGTCTGATCAGGACTAAATCTATCCTCTGATTTGTCTGCATGTTCAACATGTAGTACTCACACTCGTGTTTGTGCCTGTCATCATAGAAGAAGTGATGGTCCTCAGCTCTGTTGTCCACGGCTGCAATACAGCCTCCTTTGGACATACGGCCAGCCCAGGGTCAATTTCAGATTGCTCCATGTTATGGCACGAACCTTTCTGTCACACAATTGACCTGGAATTGTGCAGTTTAAAGGTAGGAGCAATAACATCACTGAGAAGTGACATTCCAAAGCAGGGCAGCTTGATTCTTCAATCATCCAGTAATCAATGGGCACAAGCAGTGCAATGGGTCAAGTCTAATGCCAGTCCAGGACCAGTCAGCAGGTCAGGGTCAGAGAGGGAAGCTAAGGACAGGCCCACTCAGAGACATAGCTCGAGGCTGCAGCAAAGGGCTGGGGGTACATGGAGCCCCCCAACCATAATGGGAGGACCAACGGGGACCAGTGAAGGCCAGTAAGTCTTGCTGGTATACCCAGGGCATCAGCACCTGTGTGCAGTGCTCAGCTGAGGACATGAGTTTCAGTCCTTGACTGCAGATGAGTAGCCTGTGAGGCTGAAGAGTTTGTGATCTCAGAAACTGTTGACTAAGTTCAGTTATTAAGTCATTTGACCTTGAGACCTTGATATGAAGCCAATGGGTGACTGAGGGAGAAACAAAGCTTTGTGAAATCAGATACAATCAGCCTCTGCCTTCTTTCTGGTCAGCAAAATCTTTTCTGCCAAGAGACAGAGAAAACCTTCAAGGGCTAGTGCTGGTTTTCACATGGCTTTGTCATACCCCTGGCTACCAGAACCATCTTGTTATCTAAGTCTTGACTTTCATATTCTCCCTGCAATGGCCAATCTATTGAAATGCTTTTGGAAATTAAGGTGGAGGGATGGAAAAAAGAAAAAAGAAAAAAAAAAAAGATGGTACCAGAAAGATAAAAATGGGGAGGGAAAAAAATGATTAGGGAAACTAGGATCTTATTTGCCTTCTGCTAGGCACCAACAAAAAGCTTCTAAAGTGTTAGACCACATATTTTCAGATGTGCCTGGGATCACTGTCTACTGATTCTGCTGATCACCTGCTTTTTAGCTGTGATATTGACTCTAAGACTGAATGCCTGCTCTAGCAAATCCGGTAGTCAAGGCAAAATACTTCACCTGCTGTAGTTAAATCTCATGATTTTCTAAGCCTGTCTCCTGATTTTCAGAGCCTGACTCATGGTTTCTGTGGAAAGCTTTGGCTTGGCAAATACTGAAAGCAGTGGGAGTATTTGCAGCTTGAAGACACTGTTCAGCAAGAGGAAGGGTGGAGGAATCTGCCCCTCAGCAATTAGTAGACTCGCTTTCTACGAAAGGACGTGTCATTTGGTGGGTTATTTTAGCATGCTGTACAGATGCAGATTATTTTTTAGAATTTTTAATTGGTGATACCATAGCAACTTTATACAATGAAAACTAGTCCAGGCCAGATTGTGCCTGACAACCACCCGCCTGTTTGGGGGTGGCATAAAGCTGTACCGACCGAGGAGGACTTTGAGAAGCTCTTGACGCTCCGAGTCTCAGTGTGAAAGGCTGTTAGATAGATGGAATGGGGTCTTAACCCCGCAGCTAGAGGGGCCAGGTCCATTGTCTTGTCTCCCTACACGCTTTCTTGCATCTTTTGGGATTAGTTGAGGTGCTGCTGCTAAAACCCTCAAGTGCCAGAAAATTATTTAGTTTTCAGGGTACTGATAGGTTTTTACCCTGAGAATCTGAGACGGGCAAGTGTCTGAAGTAGTGCAGGGCAGAAATAACAGATTGCTTTGTTTCTAGGCCTACTAATGCTACTGCACTCATTAGTTTTCTTTCACTGATCAGTGAGAACTATTCTTTTACTCTGTGCATTCATCTTGAATATTGTCTACCCTTAAGGGGTAAAAATCTAGATGAGAAGATAAAAAGCAGCTCTGGCCCCACTTACCTTGGTATCAGAATAACAGTGAGGGGCAGAGAAGAATGTCACATCACTATTGTGACATAGGTTCTTTGGCATTCTCTCCATAGCCAGAGGACTTCATACCTGAAGCCAGAGTTGTTCATACCTGAACATCACATCAGGTGCAAGTAGATTAAGTAGAACTCAAGTGAGATAAAGAGGCCACTGCACTCCGTGTAGTGTTGTGCTCTCATGCATGAAGTCTTCACCTCTCTGTCATGTGTAAGACATATATTTGTGTGTATGTATATGACTGTGAGATGTTTTGAAGTTGTTGATAGAGACGAAAATGAACTGTGCTTGACTAGGTGAGTAGGCTAGGGAGCAGCATAAAGAGGCTAAATGTATGACGTGGACAGAATGGATGCAAGTTTAAGGCAGTATATGAAAGTGGAGCACCTTGGCTGAAAGATGGAGAATAGGTGAATCAAAAAAACACTGTGGTTTCCAGCCCACCTAGGAAAGATGGAGAGCAGATAATGACTTTCACTGAGAAACAGTAGTGGGGAAAAAGAGACTTGGGGAGGCAGAGGTCTTTCAGAGGAAAGAGATGTGACCTTTACTATGTGATAGGTAGTTAGGATAAGAGAGGATCAAAGCAGTGCTGTGTATGTATGTATTGTGGACCCATGTTAGAGCAAAGACTGTCTCTTAGTGAATTTAAAGTCTTTACCTGGAGACAGAATTCAACCCGTGATTAAATTACACCAAATGTGTGGAAAATGGTGATTCTGGGGTGGAATATAGTAATGAGAGAGATGGATTTTACAAGATGTGCAGAAGCTTGAATGGAGAGAACTGAGACTGATCCAGGTAATGGAGACATGAGGACAGTATCTGACAAACACACATTTTCCCCTTTCTGTATAGAAGAAAAAGGAGAGGCATGGAAAGAAGGTCACTTACATGACTTACTAATATCAAACCTCCTGCAAGGCTTCCAGCAGCCATCTTGTACACAAACAGGTGTATGGGAAAGAGGTTTGAAGAAAGAGCAAGTCCAACATTTGGGAGCTGTCTGCTTCATCCCATGTAGATTCATAGAATAGCTAACACAGAACATCACTGTGCTAAATACTTATGCTCAAATATTTTCCTACCCTTGTGGGTAGCTGTATGTCCCTGGTCATTCCCTAGAGATATGCACAAATTGACTTCAAAAACACAGCAGAAGAGGAATGTTGTTAGTATCCCTTTATTCAAACCACTTCCCATGGGATTTTCAATGGAAGAAAGCATCTGACTGTGGGAAATTAAACATTGTGAAGCTGTGAGCAGAATTTATCATGAGCTAATGCTATCACAGTAGAACAACACCTGAAAAGGCCCCCAGGAGTCTTTTAATAATAATTTGTAAATGGATTTTTCCTTTGAAGGTGGATGAATGTACTGTGTCTGTGTACGTTATTATTAATCTATAAGAATTTAGCAATAATTGTCAACTTAAAAAAATCTACCAAAGACTAATTGGATGTATTTTTGTTGGTTTCTGCTGCCTATGAAAATAAATTTCTGCATTTAGAATTGTGGTCTATGAATCATGGAAGCATTTCTTTTTTAATTAAGGAGATATTAAATACTGATCCCAATTTTGCCAGTGTGGTCAATGAATATATCACTGCTGGAATACTGCAATTTGGAAGCATGGTGGTGATCACCTATTTTTCAGAACACATTCGTAATAATGAGCTGAATTTTTCTCTCAACATTAAATTGCTTTTAATGAGAAGCTAAATAGGAAATAAATAACATGATGCCAAATCTTATGTACTTACTTCTGCATAATGCTGTACTCTCCAAATCTCTTTTCTTATTAAACTATAGATGATCTTAGATTGGCTGAAATCTTTGTATCAGCTTATAAGAGATTACCAGAATGTTACCATTTTTTGAAGAATGGTATCTCTTCATCTTTCATAAATACTAATTAAACAACTCAGGCTTACGTCAGTGCCAAGATTCATGTCAGCAGTTAGTGCAACTTGTTATTGTAAGATTAGTTCTGACACATTCCTTCCAGCACAGCAAGCAGTGGGATCCTGTGCAACACTGGGAAGAATTCATCTCTCAAGAGACTGCCGGTAGTTATCCAATAGGAAGGAAGACTGCTTTCTTTAACAAGATTAAAAACTCTCTGCTGACATACTCCCTAACTGAATCATCTCAAACTGTCTCACCACGCAGAAGGAATGAACGTATCACTCATCACCCAGTCTTCTCCCCTTACGACACTCTTTGGGTATTTGTATTATAACATAATACCTGACACATGGTTGTGGGGCTGGTTTAAGGAGCATTCCCTGGTCTGGTCAGGAATCATTTGTAACTGTAATAATTGGCAATGATTTCTTGACTACAAGAACACTGAAAGAGGCTTGCCCCTTGGAGCAATTACTTGTGAAAGAGATGCAAGGGAGAGAAATGACCTTATTCTGTTCAGCTGGCATGTACACTGCTGATTCAGGGGCATTCACTGGGCTCTGCTTAAAGGGGTGCTGGTAGTGGTGTCTAAATGTTACTGTTTGACTTAGCTGAGATATCATTATTTCAGTGCCCAATAGAAAACTAAGTAGAAAAGATGAACGGAAAAGCTAAAAATGCACTTAAACTAAGCACACATAGTTTCAGCAAATACAAGGAGAATGCAATCTTATGCACCTTGCAGAATTCATAGCATAATTGTTGTCCAACACAGAAATGTTATGTCGGCGTGCAAACACTGGTATTTTAAGAGCTGTGTAAAATGTTATATTTCCTTAGTAGAGCTCATCCTCAAAAGAATTGCTTGAATTGTTCAGATTCACAGGGGTTCTGTTACAATGCCTTTTGGGTATCATTTCATTTTACTCTGAATGCTTGTGAAGTTGTGGAGTATGGTGACAGGGAGATACAGATAGACAATGCTTCAACGCAATACAGAGACCGCTTGCCCAGCAGTGCACTGTGAACCAGTATTCTGACTTGTTTCACAACATGTTAAGACCCAGATTTTTCAGAACGGTGTAAGCATTTGTGCTTCCATTTGGTATATGCTGTTGCTATGAGTGTGTGCACAGCTGTGATAAAATGCAAACTTAAGGGATGGAATACCTGTGTAATTTCGGCCTGAGTGCCTGAAGTGAATAGTGCACTTGCTCAAAATTGGATTTTAATATTGCAGTTCTGAAAACCAGTCTAGCCTGAAAACTTGGATCCTCACAAGAACTGAGGCATACACTAGCACTACTGCCTATGCTATGTACTTTTCTCTACATTTATTTTTTCCTTGATGAGGTACCATTTATTCTGACAAGGCACTGAGCATACGCAATTATAAAGTTATTAAATAAGTAAGCTTTCTTTATCCTCCTGTTTGCTGCACTGACTTGAAGTGAGTATGTGAAGCTTTGCTCTCAGTTTATGTTGCTAATGATGAGTTTGGAACTCAGTATTATTCTGAAGAAGAAAATAATTATGCTAGAAAGTTGTCTGACTGATCCAGGAGTCACATTAGATTATACTATGCTAGAAAGCGCATTTAAACCCTGTAATCTGTAATCAAGTGCTACTTGGAATCAAGTGTATCATTCAGATACTGTCTTGGGCCATGTGTCTAAATGTATACTGGAAAATAAGCAGTTAAGATCAAATGCCGAGGTATGTGTCTTCCGGGTGGTGTGTGTGGTGCTGCTCCACACATGTTAGTGCAAGGAAAAGAGGTATACACACATGAGATGATAGAGCAATTTTTGATTTCTGTCTTCATGATATACTACACATCAAGTGGGAGAACAAGGCATCTGTACAGAAAGCAAAGCTGTGAAGCGTGATGGCACTTCTGCATTGTCACGTGTGCTGCATAAATGATGGATTAGTCTAAGTAGTGTCTTATCTGAAGAACCTAAGCCTGCACAACTGCTAGTAGGCTGGGCAGGTATTGGACTCAGACAGATGCATGAAAGCCTTGAGTTTTCTAAACATCCCAGACTGGAGGGTCCTTCTTAGCAACAGCTCATGAAGTGAGCAGTGATACAGTGGTCCTGACTGGGTGCATCAATCATCATCTTTGTTATTTTCCATCCAAAATGGAGGGGTGTTGTGCTAATCTCTGCTGGTTTTAAATCTTCAAGTGTGGAAGAAAGCTATATCACAAACAAGTCCTGTTTGTTTGGGGGACTTTTTGATGAAAAATTCTGAATTCCTACACTAACTAGAACAGGTTTTAGGAAAGGTTTCAAATATTATCATAAAGGGCACCTGCACAGTTTTGGGTTCTGTTTTCTTTTAAGGTAGAGAGAAATGGTTTTAGTCTATTCTCAGGTGATACTAACACTCAAACCAAGAACTCACGCTGCATTAGCACATGTGGCACTGCAACTGGAGACAAACATAATTGAGGACACATTTTTAAACTCTAAGAATTATCCAGAGATTTTAATTTGTTTGTTTCTTTGATTTATTTACTCTGAGATCTGCATATTGTAGCTTAGACAGCACATCTTTACTTGCAGAACAATATCCCAAGGGTATGTGAGGGAGGGTGCTAAGAAAGGCTTTTATATCAAAGGAAAAGGGCATAAAAAAGAGAAATTAGTCTCATTAATGTATAGCAAAGAGGTGGGAAAATTAATGATGACTCAGAAACTGCTGAGGTGAACTTTGAAGTTTCTTCCTTCAGGCATTTTAGAGTTGTGGATGTACAAACATTTTGTGTAGAACATATGGAAGAAACAAAGCTTTTATTTCCACTTGCATAACTCAAAACCTGTTGAGCTTAAAGCAGAATAAAAAAAAAAAAGGGGGGGGGGGAAAGGAAATAAGAAAAAGGAAAGGAACAAAGCAAGTATGACTGAGACCAAGCATGAAACATTTACATTTACAGTAAATAATTTGGTTTATTTTGTTAGAATGTTTTAGAAGGAGTTGCGAGTAACTGGAAAGGAGAATCTGAATGAGAAGCAGGTTGCCACCTTCACAGATAAGAGGTATTTGGTGCATGTGAGTTCCTCAATTTAAACTTAAGAAGTATGAGTTATTCTGTCCTTATGCTCAAATTAACTGCAGTTTCAAATGCATAATGAATGTATACTGCAACACTGGGATGGTAATATCAGAGTGCTTTTTAAAGTGTATACTGCTATTTATTCTGTTCACTATATTGTCGACAGGTATTCAGATTGCTGACTGTTACTGAAAGCTGACGAAATAACTGGACTTCTACTGGAAAGAAATAATTAATTCTTTCCCCAAAGCAGAGATTGTTGCTAACTATTCCAGAACGGTGACTGTTAAAGCATCCAGTCTCAGAGATGCTCTAATGAAGACAGAAGGTTTATATAGGCTTGGCTAGTCCCCATGGTAACAGCCTTTCTACTGGGTTACCATAGGAATTGTCAAAGCCTTTGTAAGCCTCCCTTAATAGAGCATATACGCTTTCCAGGCAGACTGGAATATCTGCTAGAGGATACACCTCCTGTTGTTAAATATAAATATAAACAGATTTTGTTTTGGAGTGGTACTCATCTCTGTTTAACTAGCTATGCTACTCTTTACGTTAGAGTTATATTAAACATTGGAGTCACCTGTAATACAGGAAAACATGTGAGAACTGAATGGTTTTACGAACAAGACAACCCATATACGTTTGTACCCAGACTGCCGGGAACTGCAGGCAAAAATACTGCTCTATACAGCAGCCCAAACATCACAGTACATTGCCCTTTCACCTTCCTGTGGACATTGCAGAGCTTTACTCAGTCTGAAGCTTTGCTGGACGGAAGTTATACAGCAGGAAACAAACAAGCAAGAATTGGAGCCAAAAGAAACAAACAGAAACCTCAGCTGAATGAAACAAGCAGAAAGCAAGCCAATGAGTGACTTCAGCACTGTAAGTCTTTTAAGACAGTTATTGTTTTGAACTTCTAAATAATGTTTCTTGAAACTATTACCTGGGCACAGTAGTAGTAGTTTCTTTTTCAACTAGTCAGGAATTGCAGTTTCACATCCTTGATCCTGGCCTTTGTAAGAACAGGGAAATACAGTGGAGAACTGCAGGTTGTGAGGGAACCATGCACCTACTTGCTGGGCTTGTCACCATGGGCTTCATTTTATTCCGAAGACCTTTACAAATGAAAAATTTTAATGTAATTTTGGTTCTGTTTAAGCTCCTAGGATTAGCACAGTGTTCTCCATACAAAGGAATGTCATTAATAAGAAGACTCACTAAGGAAATCTAGCCAACATCTTTAGGGCTTGTTATTTTTCCAAACAAATGCTAGCTACAAGGCTTTTCTACTGTAAAGCTGACAGCATGATGATGTTTTTATATCCTACTTTCCAGTTGGCTAAATTTCATTATACAGTTTGGTCTTATAAATCGGTGAAGCTGAATTGAAGGACATGGTCTTACAGGATGACAGTAACAGACAATTTGGCCCTTGAGTTCCAGTTACCAAGATACCAGCTCCTACACGTGTAAAGATCTCTACAAAGAAGCAGTGTGACTACTTATATGCCTTGATTTGGCATGTGCTTCCTTGTCTTTCCAGAGCAAGAATTCTGACTGGAGAAAAAAAAGTTTTGAGAATTACCTGAAAATGTGTTTATTCTAAAAAGGATAATTGGAACTGCAGACATGAAAATTGCCGTATATTGTGGTAAGCTTACACAGATGGTAGGACAATGCATACATCATACACTATTCTTCCCCAGAGCTGGTAAAAAGGTAATTTATTTTTCCCAGGAAAATATCTGAATGAAGCCAGAAATGTCACAGATTTCACAAGTAACAGAGGTGCCATTATTAACGATGTTTTGGACACCCTAGGCCCAAGATGATCTCTCTAGTTACCCAAAAGCAGGCAGTGAAATATTGAGGATAGCAGTCATCCAGAAGCAATTTGTGAGATAGAGGTCTATTTAGAGAGGATGAGAATAAAGAGATTTGTAGAAGAGTTAATAATTATCTGTGCACTGATAATTCAATAGCTATTTTAACTGTCCTCTGCCAGTTATGAGTTGCTATTGCACCAAAGTTTATCCCATATTTTTGGTTCCATTTTATGAGCTGACAGAAGTCACAAAGATGGTGTTTGGAGCAGCAAGAGAGGCAGGATCATGTGGGGTAGGGTGAAATAGTATGAGTGCTCTCTAACGTGCTCTCCCACTAAAAATGTAGACTGCTTGCTATTTTTGGAGGTCTGACTTCCCCAGCTGTGCATTATCTTGCCAGAGCGGATAGTTGCAGGACTACCTGAAATGAAGGTCTAAAAATATAGCCATGACTAATTAATTGTATGGTTCAACTAGTTATGTGTCCACCAAATTGAACAATGCAGCTTTAATTTCAGGCTTTTTATTCTTTGACCACAAGAACAAAAAATATGATGTAGCACAGATAACATTCCTTAACTTACTATAATTATACAGCCTCTAAAAGGCCCTAAAATGGCTTTCCCTGTAGGCTTTCTGTAAGAGTGTGCTCAGTAGGTAAACTGCTCCTAGTGCCCTGCTCTTTGCCACTGTGAAGTCCCTAGAGACTTCGTGCTGCAAAAAACTATCACTGCAGGTTTTTGGAGGTGGGAAATCCACCTGTTTCGTGACTCATGTTTTTGGGATTGCGCGTCTGCAGTTTTTCACACGTGTGTCAGGTTGTGAAGAAGCCGTTGCACTCACTGCAGCCTCCCAGTGAAATGGCCTATATGTTTTGTATGTTTTTGTGTTTGCATAAGAAATCACTCACAATCGAATTGTATTCTTGCACAAATCATGGCACTTGAACAACTTGCCTGGCCTGCCTGCAGGGCATACACTACACCTGCTCCATTGTTGAAGTACTAAAATAGGTAGAGTTAGGGTGAACATATTTGGCAATTTTATAGCAATGGGAGCTCACTCTAAACTTTATGTGTAGTCTATCTGCTGACAGATGCCCTGCCTTTCTCAGTGATAAAGAAACTGGGCATAGCATTTCTGTTCTGGAGGAGCAGCTCTTTTCCAAAGGGCAATGTGGCATACCTGGGTTAGAAGGAGGTAATGAGCAGGTGCCAGCACAGGGACAGTACTGTTCTGCTGTCTGTGTCATGTGCTGCTGTCAGTAGATGATTCCTTCCATTTTCACCATGTGGTTCCTCACATGCCATGTGAGCTGTATGGACTGGTAGGATTTCATGTTTCTTCCCTGCTACCCACCACCTCTCTTTTGCTTTGGCACTACTGCGAACTTACGGCCCTGTGCTGGCAACTCCTCTTCTCGTTGTGACCTGACAGCATTGTCCAGCTGGCCCCAGCATCTGCTGTACTGCAGAGGCACTGAGTAGCCACATGTGGTACAGCACTAGAGGAACCTAATCCCTTTGCTTCTGTGCCTACACACATCTCATCAGACTGGTATGGCAGTGCCTTTTTGCCATCTTAAAGCCTTTGTATTCTGCTGATGTTGGCTGGATCAGTCAGGCCTGAGCTGGTTTAATGTTCATGGGTACTTTTTAACTTGAGGGAGAATATGTCTTAAACAAAGAAAAACAAAAACTAGCTGAACATGATTATCTCCCTGTTTGGAAAAGCCTGGGTAACCATCCCTAGGGTAACAAGGAAAAGAGGTCACTGAAGAAATACTGCAACCTACAGCATGAATAGGAGGAGGGCTGAGGTATCTGAAGCGTAGGAGCTGTTGATGAGGAAAACCGAAGGCTTTTTAAAGGAAAGAGAAATTGTGTCAATGAATTCTGCCTGCTGCATCATACCTTTCTGAAAAAGCTAAAGCACTGCCACAGGAAAAGGCTCAGGGGGATACCAGCAGCTGCAACATGCATGCGTAGGGAAAGTGATTAGCATTAGGTGCAGTTAAAGAAACTACATAGCGTTTTTCTTTTTGGAAGTGAAACATTAATGCCAGGAATTAAGTGGAAAAGCAGGGAAGTAGCTTGTTTGTAGGTTTAAAGACTCAACGGATTTAACATGGGGAGAGCAAAGACTAACTGTCAAGAAAGAAGCACAGAACTGAGGGTTGAAGGGAAGGGAGGTCTAAGGTCTTTTTAATTCATTCAGCTTTGTTTGTCTAAGGTATTTCAGCAGCTGAACAGCTCTGAGTGCAAATGTGCATAAGTTTCTGATTTTTGTGGAAGTGTTCATGTGAATACACTCACTCATACACTTGATTGGGATGCATGCTTGAAATCAGTTAATACCTATTAACTCAGTTCCTTCACTCAGTGCCTATTTTTTAAAGTATTAAGAAATTGCATGTATAAATAATGAAGAAAGTAAAATGGATGTATGTGGTATGAGAGAAAGGGCAGCTAAGCTGTAGGCCAAACTCTAGTGTAAAGAGCCAGGGTACTGTGGTGCCAAAGGAGCTGTTGAATGGAACTGTGCCAGGAAAGACAGTGGAGAATTTACCCCGTACTTACAAAGACGATCTTTCTTTCTGCCCACAGTTAGTCTGTTAGCAGCTTTCAAGATCACAGTAGGCATGAGGAAGAAATAATTTCCAACGATCCCAGAAATGCTGAATTGAAAGCAAGGAAGTGAATGTTTATGAGAAACATTTATGAAAATACTGATTTTTGGCAATGCAGGCATCCCTTTTATGCTGAATGGGAGGGGTAGGGTTTAAAATCATAAGAAACCCCTTAAAAATTCATGCGAAGATACAGCTTAATGGGCGCAACAGAGTACTGAAAAATATTCCTGAGAGTATTGGTTGCATCCTTGTTTCATATGTATAGGGTAAAATTAAAAAGCTGCTTAGTAGGAATGATAAAGAAGATATCATCTGAAAAATATGCCTGCCCAGATCTGTCAGCACTTATTTATTTTATTATTAATTGGTCAAATAATGAAGCCCTAGTGAAGTATTCCTTTTATTCTTTTTCCTTTCTTTTTTCCCCTATGCTGGAAGCATTGACTGAGCAAGGAAAATTAAAATCAGAAATAACAACTTAAGGAAAAGAGTCTGCAGTCCAGGGACTAAATATGTGTGGATTGTATGGATTTATTGTCTATGGTGTGTATGATTTCTTTTCCAGAGGAGGAAAATATTACTAAGAGCTAGAGAAGTTTCTGATATTGTCATTTCAACCTCTTTATTTTTCCTCCCCCTCCCAAGATTATAAATGTTGATTTTTCTTCATTTTTCTATCCTAATACTGATATGTAGTGTTGGCTTGCAGAATGGGGTTTTAAGAGACAATGTTAGGCAAAACAAGAGCACTTTAGGTTATTCATTGTGAAGACAATACAAAGAAGTTGAGACTGTTAGCTCTCATATTTTGGAAAAGAGAAAAAAAAAAGGCCTTGCTCTTTTGAAAGACTTTGTAACTTTTCATGTACATAAGCACATAATTTTCCAGATGTGTGCTTTTTTGCCCTCAGCAGAACTGCTACGTGTCTGACTCTATGAGTCTGAGGATAGGCAGCAAAACCCCACCAAAGGTTACATCTTGGAGCAATCACTTTGTGTCATAACTTGTTACATGTTGTAAAAGATTTTCTGTGAATACTTATTTTTCTAACAGATTTAAGTTAAGCTTTTAACCTAAACATTTTAGAGTTCTTGTGCATTCCAATGTATCTTATGTTCTTGATACTTCATAACCTGTAACGTCGTTTGTGCACATGCCCCCCATACTCCTACTGCAAAGAGTTCTATTGAGATTCCCACCAGCAAGGAAACTTTTAAAACTGATTTTTAGTTTTAATAGCTTGTGTTACTATATGTTGCAGTCCTGCACATTCTGAATGATTAACCCAAATACTGAGTCAGAAGAAGGGAAATCAGAGATCATTTTGGTGTCTAAAATCAATTGCTTCCACTTTTTGTGAGTGCAAATTATGCATATGGGCCTTGAGATTGAAGTTATTGTCTTCTTCCTCCTGGACAAAGATCAATAAAATCTATTTTAATTGGGGATTTTGCTAGAAGAATGTGAGCAAATAAAGGAAAATAGATCTAGAACTGAATTTTCTAAACTAGGCTGATATAACTGTTGCTAAATATAAAAATTCACTTCTTCAGTTTTCAGTTTGCTAGCATTAAAGCAGCACATTAGAAAGTCATGTGCATTTCAGCATCTGGCAGCCTGTGTTTTTGTGTTTCAGAACAATATCCTGACACACAATCATAATAAAGCTATATCTCATATAAATGGTAGACATTTTTGGTCTCGGATATGCAATATTTCACCCAGTCTTATTATTTAGTACTAAAATATTATGGGCTGAGTCTCCTTTATATTTTTGTTCTTTTCTGAAATTCTGATTGTGTAAAAGAGCCTTGAAAGTGGTTGCAGATTTGGCAGGAGCTTTCATAGGCATGGCAGTCTTGATGACTTAATAACGACTTTAAGTGCCTAATATGTGAATGATGAGAAACAGAAGACTGGTTCATTGACTGTTATTTCCTATGCTTGCCTCTGCTCATGCAATGTGGCTGTGAAACATTTTCATTTTGACACTATTGTGTTTTACTTGCATTTTGCAATCATCTTCCACACGTGTAAATGGAGCAACAGGTGCAAGATTCCTGTGTTTTCAAACTTCAATCCTTCCCAGAGATGAAATTGCAAAATAGAATAGGATCATAAAGTAGGTAGGAAAATGTGAAGGTAAGGGAATACATGTAGACAAAAAAAATAAGTGAGGGCTTATGTTTTTAATTATATTACACATTGCATACACGCACACACACTTTGTCAACAAACTCAGCCCTTTTGAGGTGAAGAGGACTTGAGTTATACATATTTGTAGAAGTACAAATGACTAGAGCATGCGTTCAAATGCAGGGTTGGCAGAGCACCACATAATGAATTCATGAATGCTGTTCATAATACTTGTTGCAATTAGAGATTGGATTTAACCGTGATGAGTGACATGACCAGATGACATCAGGGGAAAATAAAAACTGTTCTGTCAATAATCTTGTTTTCTGTCTTTCTACTTGCTATTATAAAGTCAATATTAAGTCAGAAGTTTCCATCTAATAGGAGACAAGATTGCATGCCTATTACCTATGCACTCTCTGAAACCTGTATCTCAGATGAAACCCTGTGTTTGCTGCGTTCAGAATATTTACTTGTAGTGGTCACCACAGTGTATTCAGTTCTTCCTGTGTATCTGTTGAGCTATTTGGATCTGTAGAGGATCTTCTGAAAGCCTGACTAAAATGGTGTACATGATGCAAAATTGTATGTAACTGAGCGGAAACAGCACATGCTTTGCTTTAGTTTCCTGTTTGCGTTCAGTTGTGACTGAAGGCTTCTACTCATGCCAGTTACAGTTCACAATGTGCAAACAATATATGCTGTGTAATGTGTCTTCAGTCTTACAGTTCCTGTGGGACTCTTCTTTCTGATATGGTCATGCAACAATCTAAAATGTACTAGTAAAAAAGCATTTAAGACCTAGACAAGTGCGAAGCGGATCCACTAATGAGATTCCCTGTAAACATTCACCATTCAGTTTTCAATAGTGTGCTGCAGGAACCTTTGTGTCTAGGGGAAGGGCAGAGATCTTTACAGAGTCATCCTACAAAAGAAGGTGGGAGAAAAAAAGGCCTTATAAATTCTCTGATGAGTTGGGTGGGTAGGAATGGGTTGCAATACTTCCTTGTCTATTTTTTAGACTTTATTAAACTAAAATGATATAAAATACAAACACTGTAATAAGTTTCAAAAGTAGATTACCTTTCAAATACTGATGTAAATATAAAAATCAATGGCAGCAAGTTGTGTAAATCCTGGTAAAACATATGTGATGATTTAAGATGGTTAACTGATTCCTGGTGTGCATTAGCAACCTTTCACAGTCAATTCATATCACTCTGGTAGCATGCTTTGAGACTGTTTTTGAACATTTAAAAAGATAATAGTTTAAAAGCACCCCATGAGGTACATGATGTTTTTTCTCCCCAGGTTAGTTTTATTAGGTGATGAATATCCAAATCTTCCATGTAAGCATGCAATATTAAATGACCTGCAATGGGACTAGATGCTACTTCTAGGTATGGTCTGGAGAAAAAAGAATGGATAAAAACATTGTCTCAGAGGAAGCACAGGGAGAAACTATTAATATGAGACACCCCCCTGGGAACAGTTCCTCTGCATTTCCTCCTATTCTGCCCTTGTGATAGGGATATAGTGATATGATTCCACTTTAAAAAGGTCAGAATTTTTGACAGATGTCAAGTCAGCTCAACAGGATGCATGCATGTATGCTGGGTTGCCTGGGACAGAGCAATGATTCTATGCGCTTGTCAGTGGAGGGGCTCAGAAATTTTGAGCAGAAGGTTTCTCAGAAAATGCCAATTAATTCAGTTGTAAACGTTCTGTGGGAATGTGTCAGGATTGACTATACTTTGTTTGTTTTGCTTTCAATCAAAACAAAGATTTTTGATAACTTTGATAATCTTGTCATGACAGAATGAATGTTTCATTTCGGAGCAACATTTCATTCGGGATTGTGTTTAATATTATAAATTAGGCAAAAAGAAGTCAGAATCAAAACTTTTCATATAAGTTTATATTAAGTGAATTTAAAAAAAATAAAGTCCTAGGGGAAGCATTCAGTTTGCTTCAATTTTAAAGGGAGGAACTGTTAAGATGTCAGAATTTTCCAGGAAACAAAAATTTTACTTTCATGAAAAGTATCTGACAGAAGTCCATCAATCGTTTAAAAATGAAAGCTTTACAGTTTTCAAAACAAATGAAACATATATTTAAATGAGTGAAAATTGTTTTTAAAAAATATTTTGCAGTCATCTTAATTTTGACAGATTAAAAAAGATTGAATAATTTATTAAGTTACTTAAAACAATTTTCCAAATATCCAAATCAATATTTGACTGTTGGAGTCTTGTCACTGAGAACTACTGAGAACAGTCGGGTGCTTCTTCTTTCCCTTCCATCACGTCTACACACATTGATGAGTTTCCCCCCTAAACCTTCTCTGCTCCAGGTAGAAGAGTCACAGCTCTACTCGTACAAGATGCTCGTCACTTTATCATCTCCACAACCCTTCACTGGACTTGTTCCACTCTCTTGTACTGGAGAGGCCAGAACTGGATGCAGTATTTCAGATACGGCCTCATCTGTGTGGAGTAGAAAGAAAGGGTTACTTCCTTCGACCTGCTGACAATGCTCTCCTGATGCAGCCCTAAATGCCGTTGACTGCCTTTGCTGCTATAGTGTATTGGTGGCTTGCATTCAACTTGCCATCCACCAGGACCCCAAGGCCTTTCTCTCCAGAGCTGTTTTTTAGAAAGTCAGCCCCCAGTGTGACCTGGTGCATGGGTTTATTACTCCCCATGAACAGGACTTTACATTACCCTTTGTTGAATTTCATCAGGTTCCTCTCTGCCCAGATGTTTCAATTTTGTATCAACACTGAATTTGCTGAGGGTTTATTCTGCCCTAATGTCTAGGTCCTTAATGAAGAGATTTAGCAATATGGGCCCCAGGACTGTGCCACTGACCAGAACCCTCTGGGTTTGGCTGTTCAGCCACTTTCAGTCAACCTCACTGTCCACTTACCTAACCCATGCTGTATCAGCTTGTCTGTAAGGTTGTTACAGAATATTGTGTCACAGGCCTTAATAAAGTGGAGATAAACAACATTCATTACTCTTCCCATAATATGGCAAGGTAGTAATTTCTTTGTAGGAGGCTATCTGGTTGGTTAAGCATGACTTTCACTAGGCAAATCTACGCTAACTACTTCCAATCACCTTCTTGTCCTTCATGTATTTGGAAATTGTTTCCAGAGTTAGTTGCTCCGTCACCTTCACAGGGACTGATGTGAGGCTGAACAGCCTGCAGTTGCCCAGAGCTTCCTTCTTGTCCTTGAAATGACATTGGGTTTCTTCAGAGGTACGAGTGATTGTTGCTTTCTTTCATATCTCCTTTGCTTTCATATATTACCTTTTGAGATGAACGGACACTTTGTATTCCCATATTTATTAACTCCCTTACCTGATGCACAAGCAATGCTCTGAAGTTCCTTGGCATATATACAGCTATTGCTGTGGGCTCCTGCTCAAAGCAGTAGAGAGATTAAGAAACAGAATACTCACATAGGACTCTGGAAGTGTCTTTATTCATCCTCCTTCTCTTTTTGAGGGACATCTAGAGCTTATTTCTATTGCAAACAAGAGAAATAGAGCCAGAGATGCAGGGCTTCTTTCTTTCCTCTTTAAAATGCAAAGAGTTCCCTTGCTTTGGTGGCAGAGGGAAATTACAATTCTGGAAGAATTTTCTTGCCACTTCTGATCACGGCTGTTTCTCTGGCTGGGACTGTTAGGAGGCTGAACATCTTAGAAACAGTCTGATGAGTTGTGAGTGAGTTTGGATATGTGAGCTAGTGAAATAAACTGCCTCAAACTTCCTGCTGTTTTCTAGATTGGGAAGTATGCTGGACCTGTAGGTCTTCATGACCCAGCCTACGAGTGACCTGGTTTGTCTCCCTGGTTGGGCTTTAAGAACTACAATAACAAAACTGACTTTAGCAAGATCCTATTGTATAACTGTTCTGTCAGGAGTTCAGTGACTTATGTAGCCCCAGAACAGCAAGGGCATTTTATTTCTGATAGAGACAAGTAATGAAGAGTTTGTTGCTTCCTTTAGTACTTTCACCTGCATGTTTGCTCTGAACCAACGTCAGCAATCTGGCTGAGGCTGAGGTCTTTGTCTGTGACAGGAAACGATATGAACTGCCTTGAAGTTGTAGAAAATTCATGCTCATGTGAAAACTTGTAAACATGCAGGACCAGAAGAGCCAAGAAATATCTGGATAAAATTGTAGAGATAAAAGGATATCAAAAGCCAGAAATGTGTCCAGTAACAGTGAGACATAATTTGATGGTAATTTTTATTTAAATACCTGTGGGAAGATTAAGGAAGAAGAAAATAATCTGAAAATAGAGTTATCTTCTCTAGAGACCACCAGGCAAGATCAGAATAATGAAATATCCTGGATTGACTTATCTGGTACTCAAACCCATGTGGTTCTTTTACCCATGGGGGAATTTTAAATATGGGGACATACACTGGGTAACAAACATTCAGACTTTATTCGTTAAAGTGCAGTACTAATCTTTAAAGTGGATATGTGAGAATGACATCCAGGACCTCCATGTTTGTGGTCTCTCAAGGATCCCTCTATGAGATTGTTTCAGCTTATCAGTTAAAAGATGCTTCTTTACATCCGTCCACAAACTTAACCTTATTCTCTTGAGGTAGTCTGAGTTTTCGGCTTATTAGGCACTGTCATGGGACTTTTCTCCCCATGATACCTTTGCAGCCTGAACTGCAGACAATTCTAAGTAATCAGAAAACGTATCTGTCGATGAGGCAGAAGAAGAAATGGAAGCAATTTCTCACTTGTTCTTGCTATTTTTGATCCTCTGGGGCTCATTTTTGTATACCCTTAGCAACTCTGATCAACCTGAGCAACGGAGGGGACACAACTGAAGCATCCTCTTTGAATGTTGCCTTGGACAGAAGCTGATTTCTTGTCTCCTCCTTCTAAAACTCACAGCTTGAGCCTAATAGTATGAAAAGCTGCCATGAGCAATGGTTTTGTGGAGAATGGTTGTATACAGTTTGAGGAAGGGAGATGGTGAATGACAAAGAAATCTTAATTCTAAGATACAGACCTCAGTTGTATCATAAGGAGGAGGTGTTCAGGAGTGTACCATGAAGGAACCACAACGTTGACATATGGTGAGGGAAATGAATTAAAATCAAGGAGCTTACTACTGATTCTACTGTGCATTCTGCTTGTAATACAGTCAGCTAGTTGGGCCTTCTGTCTGTCAAAGATAGTATAAGGCTGAGAAATGCAGGTGGGAAATCATAAGAGGAGATTCAGCATGGAGAAGCTCACAACAAAATTGGGGCATATCTGTTAACTTGGAGGGAACAGGGAGGAAGGGAGAAAGAAAACATCTAAAATAGAGTAGCCCTGGTTTAGGGTTGAGTAAGGTCACTTTCTAGAAGTACATATCACTCTAGGAAACATGCAAATGCTACTAGTGTAAGTAAAATAAACAAGTTAAAATGTGCTTGAATCTATCCTCAAATTTGGATTTGCAAGAATTAGCTATATTGTCCTGGTAATTAATTGTCCTCTTTATTTGCTAGACTGGCATACTCAGCCCCAATAGCATGCCTGTATCTGACTTCTTGCCCTCTTAAAAGTGTGGTTTCTGTGGTTCCACAGGGAACAGTACTCTCTGCTGGAATTAGTGTTACGGGTGGCTTCAGAAAGCATCTGTTCCCAGAGCCCTGTTACATAGCTACCGTGGGTGTATAATTCTCTATATGTTATGAATACATACCCTGCATTTGTCATCTTTAGAAAAAGTCAGCAAATCTGATTATAAAGATTTTGTAAACTTGTGTATTTTTGGCCCCCAATATATACGCCAAATTATTGCTCCCACCAGTCAAAATATGTATATGACACACATTAAAAAAGAAAAGATGTTTGTGAAATCCTCTCTTACCATCCCAGATCACATTTTTTGATACATGAAGCTGTGTAATTTTTGTACAACCCAAGAATGGCTCTTAAATATTTTATAATATTATATATATATATCATAGAATCACAGAATAGTTAGGGTTGGAAAGGACCTTAAGATCATCTAGTTCCAACACCCCTGCCAGGTGCAGGGACACCTCACACTAAACCATGCCACCCAAGGCTATGTCCAACCCAGCCTTGAACACCGCCAGCGATGGAGCATTCACAACTACAACTTCCCTGGGCAACCCATTCCAGTGCCTCACCACCCTCACAGTAAAGAATTTCTTCCTCATATCCAATCTAAACTTCCCCTGTTTAAGTTTGAACCTATTACCCCTTGTCCTCTCACTACAGTTCCTCATGAAGAGTCCCTCGCCAGCACCCCTATAGGCCCCCTTCAGATATTGGAAGGCTGCTATGAGGTCTCCACGCAGCCTTCTCTTCTCCAGGCTGAACAGCCCCACCTTTCTCAGCCTATCTTCATACAGGAGGTGCTCCAGTCCCCTGATCATGCTCGTGGCTCTCCTTTGGACTTGTTCCAACAGTTCCATGGACTATATTGGAGTATCAAAGAGAAACCTTTCTAATAAGATATATTCTAGCACTCTCCTTCCTTCCAGAAGGCAGCAGCAACTCCTATGGTTTACTCAAAGGGTTAGAAGGACATAAATTTTCTCTTTAGGAATTTAGGAGTAAATAGAAGGAAGTAGACTAGTCCTTACCCTCCAGTGAATATCAGAGATGCTCCGCATCATTTATTTTACATCTTATTTATGACAAGGCCATATCTTATACCCGCTGATACATTTGTGAAATGCGTTTAATGCATTAATGGAATTAACACATTGTTGTCATTAAAATATAATTTAACAACTTGAGCTTGTCCAACAAAGGTAAATAGACATACTGTATTGTTCCAAGTCTACAAAGCTTAGCAGAATTCTAAGCCAAAACACCTCAATTTTATGGTGTGCTCATTCTTTGCTGCTCTCTCCCTTTTTGTGCATGATGGACTGTGCTTACATAGTGGAGAAGGCTTGCACAGCCAAAGAGTCTGCTGTCTGTAGGCTTCCTTCATTAGTTGCAGAAATTGGAAGACGCACAAGGCAACTGTGGGAGGGTGGAAAACAAAGGTTCCTCTAAGAAAGTTGGATGCTGTTCAGATAATTGAATTCTATTTGTTGTAGACATGCAAGTATTCCCTAAACCAAGTGTTTTATGCATGATCACTTCAAAGTTCTTCTGCTACTACTTTACACTCCTGTCTGGGGATGGGATGCAATCAATAGAATCCTAATGTTGGATACATAAAATGCTACATATATACACTAAGTGCTCTTCAAAATCCAAGTATGAGGCATCTCAAAATAGACATCCATATTTCCTGCATGGTTTTGTCTTTAACTGCCCTTTGATTCTGCTATCCCGCTGTAAACTGGGGATAGTCAACCCTCTGTCCTCACGGAAATGCTGCAAATTTAAATTAGTTGACATTTTCAAGCATTAACTTTCACTCAGAAGCTGCAGTGATGAATACCATTACTGAGATTATGGGAAATTCCTTTCAAAGTGTTGTAGATTTTCTCACTGACTGACTGAATGCCTGCTGGTTGACTTTTGAACTGAGGTAGAAATCCTGAAGAAAAACTGGTACAGAATTTATTAGTTTGCTTCTTCAGTGTTATATGAAAGCACAATGGAACTTAGTTAAAGTTACATAACAATTTTAATTCTGACATTGCTTCTAAAAAATTTACTTTGGAAATATATTATCCTCTTAATGAAGATCTTTGGTGCTTTATAGCACAACACAAACAATTTCATAAAGATTCATGTGCAGGAATTTAAACTGTATTATGTGTAGTGACTATCTCTTTTTCCTTACCTCAATTACACTCATAAACAATGACAACTAGTACTGTCATGCTCTTTAGGTCACATCCTGAAATGACATGTGGCCATTTCCCTCATAGAAAACTGTGTTTATTGTGGATCAGCATCAGTTTCTGCAATATGCATGCAAAGTACCATTGGCATAAAGTTGCGACAATATGTGTGCAAAATGTTGTTTCCATAAAATTTAGCATGAATAGAAGTTTGTAAGCAATTTTTCTTTTAAGGAAAATAGAAAACAATTTGCAATTTAAAGATCTAATGTGTTAAAACAAACAAACAGAAAATAGAGCTGAAGTGATTTATTGAAACAAACTCCAGAAACTTTACCTTCAGTTTTCTTTTGCTCATCTGACATACAGAATCATATATTCCACAGAGAATGAGAATTCCACCTACATCTTGTAACATCTTTGCTCGTCATGTACAGCTTTGTTATGACTCCAGTTCAACAGGGTATTCGGGACGCAGTAGCATTTAAGTAAACCGGTCAACTTTAATGACGTCAGTCGTGGATGTAAAAATAAAGTATGCGCCTAAACACTGTGCTCTGGCCCATTTTGCTAACACATGCACACACTGCTTCATTAATATACAAAATTTCAGTTACATAGAAAGTGGAGCAGCCATTGCACATGTGCATCCTGATAGGAAGAGGTTAATTTTCTAATTCTCAAGTGTAAAGTGCACAATATAGGAAGATACCTAGATGAATATTCTATTTGTAACAAATCTCATCTCTCAGGGTGACTTAGTATTGGACCTTTGCATCTGAAAAGAAGTTAAAGTGATACACTGAGCTAAGGCTGAATCTGCTTTGTAAGAACACGGTTGCTTCCACTCCCTGCTGTTCTCAAGAGTTTGATTTCAGTCTCCAGGAATTCGCCACGTTTCAAATCCAATAAGGTAGCTTTTTCCACAGTGCATTGTTTGTATCATTATCTCACACACTGCAAAACAGATGCAGAAGTTAGGAAGGCTCATTTTTTTTGTGTGTGTGGAGAAATGCTGTCATGACACAAAAAATCATACAGGTTTCATTTGCATGCCAGGTGAAAGTTCTAGCATGCAGCAAATGGAATTGAAATTCCATTACATTACTGCCATTACATTGCCAGGGGCACAAAGATAGATCTGTTACACCTGTGTGTGCTGTGTTGCTTCTGGCATATCCCTTGCTGTAAAGGCCGTAAAATCCCCTTCAGTGCTATTTTGCAGAGATACACTTTAGCTTAGCTCTGGTTTTGTGTCCCACCAACTGGTTTCCCTTTCAGCATTTTCTTTGCCATTTGACCATTTATTTTTTTATATGGATAACATTAAAGGCAACAAATAGCTGAACTCTGTGAAATCTCAGCCCTTTTTAGAAATGCATCTCATTCAATATCAGTATTTTTCTAAAGCACTTTACTTTAAGGAATGTGTACCTGTGGTGGATTTACACATTTTTTCCGATGCCTCAACAGTGCAGCTTCTGACCTATCACAAGCACCTTGGTGCTTTGTCACAACTTTCTTCAGATGTACTGGTTTTAGATATAATCTATTTCAGTGACTTTTTTGCTGCTTTGAGGTGTGATGTGTTATACTTCCTTTCCTGAGAAAGCATTTTAAAATATTGTTTTAATGGTGTGGGTTTGTTTAGCAGCTCTTGAAACTGTTTACTCATTGCTTGCTTTTTTCTTGTCTATTTGAGAAATCCTTCTTTTTTCATCCAAGGATGGCCCTAAACGTGACGGCTGAGCTCCTGCTGAGCTAATAAAGTTTCCCTGTTACTCTAGCAGCAACTACTTCAGTATCCTTAAAAGTACTATATAAATTCTTCATTTTGTCTCTTATGCTGTTTTTCACTGATTTCTGCCCTTTGTTACACATAGAATTTTTATCTGTTCTTGTCCTCCCTGGAAGTATTTTGGAGAAAGTGATTTTTCTTTGTTTTGTTCTCTTTCTTTCACTTCCTTCTGCTTATTCTTACTTTTCCAGATTTCTATGTGGCTTGTATTAAAACCAGATACCATTGTGACAGGTTCTGTGGTTCTGCTACATGAAGAGAGGTTCATGATACAGAAACGATGTCTTCTGGTAGATCTAAGTGTTAGCACTTAAGCACTGTTCTTGAGGCCGGTTTGAATTTGTTGCTCGTATGTCTTGCCTCTTACCCTTCTTCTGGCCTTCAAGGATTTTTCTTTGAGTTACATATATGTCATTGTCAAAGTCTGCAGGTCTGAACAACAGGCAAGTGAGTGGACACACAAGCAACAATGAACTCAGAATCTGCAATAACATGTGGTGTACATGACTGAATGTCTTGTACAAACTGTGTGGTTCGGTTGATACGCTGGAGGGAAGGAATGCCATCCAGAGGGACCTTGACATGCTGTAAGGTGGCCTGATGCCAACCTTATGAAGTTTACTCATGCCAAGTGCAAGGTCCTCCACCTGGGTCGGAGCAATCCCAGGCACAGCTACAGGTTGGGCAGAGAAGAGATTCAGAGCAGCCCTGCAGAGAAGGACTTCGGGGTGTTGGTTGATGAGAAAATGAACATGAGCCAGCTTCAGTGTGCACTCCTAGCCCAGAAAGCCAACCGTATCCTGGGCTGCACCAAAAGGAACGTGACCAGCAGGTCGAGGGAGGTGATCCTGTCCCTCTACTCTGCTCTTGTGAGACCTCACTTGGAGTACTGCGTGCAGTTCTGGTGTCCTCAACATAAAAAGGACATGGAAGTGTTGGAACAAGTCCAGAGGAGGGCCACGAGGATGATCAGGGGACTGGAGCACCTCCCATATGAAGACAGGCTGAGCAAGTTGGGTCTGTTGAGCCTGGAGAAGAAAAGGCTGCATGGAGACCTCATGGCAGCCTTCCAGTATCTGAAGGGGGCCTATAGGGATGCTGGGGAGGGACTCTTCATGAGGAACTGTAGTGATAGGACAAGGGGTAATGGGTTCAAACTTAAACAGGGGAAGTTTAGATTGGATATGAGGAAGAAATTCTTTACTGTGAGGGTGGTGAGGCACTGGACCGGGTTTCCCAGGGAGGTTGTGAATGCTCCGTCACTGGCGGTGTTCAAGGCTGGGTTGGACATAGCCTTGGGTGACATGGTTTAGTGTGAGATGTCCCTGCACCTGGCAGGGGGGCTGGAACTAGATGATCTTAAGGTCCTTTCCAACCCTAACTATTCTATGATTCTATGTCCAAATTCTGGTGGATGCGGATTGTCCAGCAACGTAATCTTGACATGCAACTGTATCACTACAGATACAGTTTTGCATCTGAATTAAAATATGTATGAAGTGTATTTTAATTTTTAATAATTTCTGAGGGCTGTTATTTAAAGGTATTGCTGCTTCACTATTAAATCTTACCAGTGGTTTTCTTGGTGAATTGATAGTTTCTTGTCATGTAGTTAATTGCTGGCTAATTCTTGAGTTCTTTTCCAACCACTTTATGATGTCCCCTTTCTTTTGTTAATTGCTTTGTATTGAGAAGCCTGTAGAAGAATATGGGAAAGTCATCACATAGTTCTTGATAAAACTCGGCCTTTTTTATGACCACTGGACTACGTCCGTTTACTTTGAGGATGGTGTAGACAGTGTCTTGAGGATAACGTTACTCTCTCATCATTGCAGCACGAGTACACATTCAAGTCAAAAGACTTATATCTGTGGGCTTTCTTAGTATCTCAAATATCTACAACCAAATCCCAGGCTCTAAATACATACATTTCACTTCACTGCATGTTCTACAGATTCTGGTTGTTTGTGAGCTAAGAGCTAGCTTTTTAGTATTTGCCTGGCTCTCAGTAAATTCCCATTTATTTAAGCTCATGAACTGATAGTTTTGTTGGTGCTCAGCACCAAAGCCGCCTGAGGACTGCTGAGGCCTGGGAGGGAAAAACGTTCTTCTAGATACCACAGGATGAGATAGATCAGGCAAAGCCTGGAAGAGGTTCACAGACACAAAAGGTTTTCAAAAACAGACATCAGTTTTCAGAAAGAGCTTGGTATATATTGCCTTGCACGACCAAACATGCCAGTATCATAGAGGAATTTATTCCTTTAAGGGCAGAGTAAATCTGGCAGTTGACTGTATACCCTGCTGATTAATTTTCTTCTAATTTTATTCTGTAATAAATATTCTGGAGTTCATTCACAAGTTCAAATATATTATATTGTGATGTAATAGAGGACACAATATTCAGAGGCTGTGAACATCCCACAGACTCCCCAAATTCATTAGGTCCACTGGATTTTCATAAGTATAGTCTGGAACAAACTGTAAGAAGTTTTAATTGTGCATAAAATTCTAAGTGTGTGACCATAGAACTGTCTGAAAATATTTCTCTGTTATTTCTGAGTGATTTATGATTGTTTTTTTTAATTGGTGTAAATATAGAAGATGTTGTGTAGTTTCTACAGCCAAAGTAAACTAAGAGGGACATCGCTCATTTCCTACTTACTACACCTCATTTGCCACTTAAAACTTCAGCTTTCATTCAGATGTATCCAATTTCTCTTTTTTACTAAGTTAACAGTTACATGTTTGTCAGGTTTTCTGAGCTATTCTTACTAGCTTCCAAAAATATTCATTTCTAATAATACAGCTTATTTAAAAGGTGGTTTGCAGTACATCTCGCAAAACATTATTCTTGGTTTTGGAATAATGACTGGCTTAAGAGTAATTTAGAGGACAGAAATAAAAATGGCAAATGAATATGGTTCTGTTTTTCAGAGGAGTCAAGTGTCCTGTTTATTTTCTGTTACAGGAAGTTATCATTTGTAGATATCTTCAGTTTGTTTTGAAATAAATTTTATTATAAAAAAAATCAGCAAATTATATGAAAAATTATTTTATGCATGTTGTGACTTAGGAAAAAGTCTAATTTATAGTGCTTCTTCATGAAAATTGGAAAGGATCTTCTGTGCTGGTTTTGGAGAAGCCAAATCTTTTATCTGGAATTTAATGATTCTGGCAAATAAACAAGCTTTGTTTTGGGGGTGTTAGAATGTTGCTCTATGATACACTCATAAAATGTGCTCAAATAACCGCTGCAGAAAAAATACAATTATACTCACAATCAGAGTCATTAGAGATGAATGAGCAGAGTGGACAGAATGTGTTGCTTGATAAATTTAGCTCTGCCTCTGACTGCTGCTTGTTTGTGTGCTGCTTTGGTCTTCCTTGAGTCTATTTGTTACTCTGAGTTAGTCTCCAGTCATGGTGGCAGCTCTTGTGTGTTTCCATGGCCCCAGGAACTATGTCAAACCTGTTCTGCTGTAATCAGAGCCTGCCAAACAGGACAGGCTAGAGGCAATTAGCCAGAGACATGATCTGGTCTTCAGCTTGGCCTTTGGGCAAAGGCTGAACACTATTCTTCTTCTGCTGTAAAGCCAAATAAATATTAGAGATAAACAAGAATACAGATAAATTATCCAGGTATGGAAAACAGACTAAGAGCTGGTAATGTGAAACATCTGGATCTCACCAAAGGCAGAAATCCTAGCCAAATGTGGTAGAGCAATTACCTCGAAAGCACATCCTGATCTCAGCAGAATTGAAAAGAAACGGAAACTTTGAGTACAAAAATCTTCTGGTGCAGTTACTGTCTTTGAAACAAGCTGCAAGCGAACTCTACATCAACATGTGTGATCTCATTGAAGAAATAGTAAATGAAGTCTAGAGAAAACTTGAGGGAACCAGCTCCCATCGTTGACATTAAAATGATCCTTACGCTAAGGTATTAAGGTAGGAAAAGAAGGATCTATACCTGTGACACAGCTGCTTACAGCAGGATCAGGTTCATCATCTTTGAGGTTCTAAGGACCGTCTCATACTCACAGTGGCATTTGCAAGAATACATTAATATTCAGAGATGGAGTTCTTATCTACTTGATCAACCATAAACTGACATAAGACAACAGACTAACATTCAGCCAAAGGGGAGGTACTCATGATTCAGGCCGCTTTTGTGTAAGAGAGAAAAATGCTTCTTTAAAAAAATGAAAATAAGAGATGAGACAAAACTAAAGCAGAGAATCCAATGAATAGGTGAGAATCACACAGGGATGAGCTGGCTTTAGAAAACTGTTGATTGAAGTGTACAGAGTGCATTGATACTGTAGCCTCTGTTATAAGGCATTCCATGATTCTGTGCAGTCATATTAAGAATGGATGGACTTTTGTTTTAATGACCATCCTGATGCTGAAGTCTATAAAGACAAAGAGTCAGAGACATTTACTAAACCACTTGTGAAAGCATTATGTTTTTAAAGAGCATACGGAAGCAACCAGAGCATAAAGGAACAACAAAATTTCTGATGAACTATTAAAACTTAGGAAGGTGTAAGTGAAGTCGAAGATCTACAGATGTATTTCTTATGTCATGAATGTTGAAATAAAAAAGAGCCAACACCAAAGTTAATGCAAAGTGGGATTGAAATCCCTAGTTTTTCAGATGAACAAAATACAGGACTAGTGCAGGAACTTCTCACCTCAGAAGATCCCATCTAACTTTAACAGTTTTATGCATGCTTAGCAGATACATAGAGAATTTACTAAGAAAACATGAAGGAATTACAGAAAGATATGTCCCTCATGGCTCAAATACTTTCAGTTTGTCATCTGCTTGAGAAAAGATGGGAATATAATAAGAATATATGCTTTTACAAGAAGATATGTGATGGTATAGCTCAAGATATTACTGTGGACACATGAAATTTTTGATTCTTAAGGAAAGTATTAAAATTTGCCTTTGCAGAATGTACTGAGAGAATGAGATCTCTGCTTAATTTGATATGAAGTGATAATACTCAGTCTCTACAACTGCCTTAAATGAGGTTGTAGTGAGGTGAGGGTTGTCCCAAGTAAGAAACAACAAGACATGAGGAAATGGCCTCAAGTTGCACCAGGGGAGGTTTAGATTGGATATTAGGAAAAAATTCTTCATAAAAAGGGTTATCAAGTCTTGGAACAGACTTCGCAGAGAACTGATGGAGTCACCGTCCCTGGAGGTATTTAAAAGACTTGTAGATGTGGTGCTTACAGACATGGTTTATTGGTGGGCTTGGAGCAATGGATGTGAGCTGCTCACTTATTGCTTCCTTTTGCTCCTGAGGAGGTGACATATCTGGTAGACTGAGGGTCTTCTCTTCCCTCTAGTTTCTGGTCTTCACAACATGGTGACAAGTGCAGTGAAAGCCATGTGGCTACAGTGATCTTAGAGTGTTAGGCATCACCAAATTCTTAACCATCTCTGAGACTGAATCCTGCAGCTTTGAAAAGCTCCATGTAGGTGAATCTAGGTTGTTGCTAGCCCAGATATATCCTCAAACTCAGCAAGGCTAAGTCACTTTGAAATTATATTATCAGCCTCACAAAGAGTATGGTCAGGCTTCCTTTGATTTCAAACAGTTGTAAGTTTGCCACAAATATTGATATTGATTGTTTGAAAGAAATCTCATGAGCTTTCAGATGCTGACATTTTTCTGTGCTAGTGATGTAAACTAAGATGTCTAGTGTTGCAAAGTGGAGTTAAGAAAAACATTTTTGATTGCTTTGTACACAGAGTAAAGAAAACCATTTGTGACCACAGGTTGTTTTAACTGAAAAGTTATCAACTTAATATTTTAGTTGTTGTAACAAAGTTACATTTAATAGTGAAAAGGGGAAAAAAATAAAAACCCCCACCCAATTTTAACAATTTCATTGGACCTGAAATGGAACATCCTTTTCCCTTTTTATTCGACTGTTGAAAAAAACAGCCAATAGCTGATGGTCAGCCAACATTACGTCAATTGTTTGTGCCACCCTAGTTATAATTGCCTTTCAGTTCTATGACAATTCAAGAAAATTTGCATGACTGATTGTCATGGGTTCAGCAGCAGCAGTCATTTTTCTCCTTAGTAGCTGGTGCAGAGCTGTGTTTTCGACTTTCAACCTGGGAACAGCGCTGATAACACCAATGTTTATAGTCACAGCTTAGAATGTTCGGTTTGACCAAGGACTTTCTGAGTCTCATGCTCTGCCAGGGAGGAGGGGAAGCCGGGAGGAAGCAGAGACAGGACACCTGACCCAACCTGACGAAAGAGGTGTTCCATACCACAGTACGTCATGCCCTGGATGGAAAAACTGGGGGCAGGGACCCGGAAGAGTTCAGTTCATGGCTCGGTAGTTGGGTGGTGAGTGGTTGTATTCTCTTCCCTTGTATTTCCCTTGTCATTATTATTACTGGTGGTAGCAGCAGTGTTTTGTGTTATACCTTAGTTACTGGACTGTTCTTATCTCAACCCGTGGGAGTTACATTCTTTCAATTCTTCTCCCCATTCCCCCCCACCCTCGGAGTGGGGGGGAAGAAAAAGGGGGGAGTGAGTGAGCAAACTGTGTGATTTACAGCTTAAACCACGACATTGATGTTCTTTTTCTCATGTCTCGGTTTTACCTAAAAGACAAACACTGTCCGTGGCCTCAACTGTGGTGTTTGCTTTTTTTTTGGATTTTTTTTTTTTAAATTATGAAAAAGATGCGGAATGACGAGAATTAATGCTTGGAAATGTGAAGAAAAGTTGCAGTTTTATCTGTGACACAACATTGCTGGTTTGCTGCAGAAAACTGTGCACCTATGAAAGTGATTAATCTTCAGTCCTGGCTGTAAAGGAATAGCTATGTTCTCTGGCAGAAGCGACACAATTTTTATCTTACGTCACGCTGTGTTGTCCTGGTTTCACAAGCAAATCTCTGAAATAGAGAAAAGTATCTGTATCCACTTCCCCCAGTTAACATATCCTTCCAGAGCTTCATGTGAAAAAAGGAATTTTCAATGCCACCAGTTTGAAGAGTAGCTGCACAGTGTGGTCTTACTGACATGGCTCTCAAGGCTAACTTAGCTTATTTTTGTAAAATAGCCAAAGTACTAGCAAAATTTAAAAATACCTGGAATGTGCTTACAATACACTTACAGTATGTTTTCTATATTTTTCTGTCTTCGAAAGAAATAATAAATATTTTGATTAATTGAAACTTACATAAAAGAAAGTTAGAGCTTTCCCTCCCCCTTTTCTAGAGAGCACTTAAGGAAATGTGTTTAGAAAGTTTTCACCCTTTTAATTGCACACTGTCCACTCCTGCTCCTTGTAGCTCCTGCAGCTTCTAGTTGAGGTCTGGCTCTTTTTCCTGCAAACACTAGCCACACATAATCAGGGACATTCCTGTTTCCAAAGACCTTCGAGACTAATGAAGCAAGATAGGAAAAATAAGCACTAGTGTTCCCTCTTTTTCCAGCTGGGTATTAAGAGACTGAGTGATTAGGATACTTGCCCAGTGTCAGAAAAGCTTGTTGCACTAACAGGAACTAAACATATGTCTTCATTTTCCCAGGCTTCTGCTTTAAATAGAGACCCTTTTACCTTCTGTGAAACCTTATTCTTTCTGAAATGCTGTAGTCAAGATTCAGAATGGTCAAACATGAAAATTTGAACATGTATTTTTCAAATTTCTTACTATTTTACAAACTTAAAAAAAGTTTTCCTGCTAATGCTCTGTTTTTAGAAGACCATTAAATAGTCTGAGCCTAAATGTTAGGGCACACTTGCAAAAACTTTTGCCAGCAAAAATATCTTTCTTACATAAACAAATCAATATTTATATGTCCTAGCTGGACATTTACATGAACAAATAAGAGTTTTGCCTGGGTAAACACTGATACATGAAGACTTCACCGGCATGTCTCAGCATAGAGCTCTAACTAAACATGTTTTCTAGCAATAAGTAAGCTATCCATTTTGAAAGTGTGCTCTTCTATGATTTAAGAAGAATGATGTGTTTCATAGTAGTAAAATCTGGAGAAATTCTAAACTTATAGAACAGAGCAGAAATGTTTGATTAAACAGAGGATTTTTTACTAACTTTTCAAATTTAATGAAGCTTCCTCTTGGAAACTTATTACTTGCTCCTTTTGCACTGTACTCTGCATTTTTGCCAGAATTTCTATATGTGAGTTCTCCTACACAAATCATTAATTCAACATCAATTTTACTACTTGGTTTTGAATTGAATGCTTTGACTGGAAATACAGGGCAATAAATCAGCAACTTTAGAGGGGCAGGGAAGACAGAAAAATCCTGTGATTTTAATTTGTCGTAGAAAGACTGCTTGTGTCCTTTTGCTTAGGATTTGTCTTGGGTTATTCTTGTTGGCTGTTGCTGCCTACCACCATTAAGTGGAAGATCCTGACTTGAGAATTGGAGACTGTCCAAAATGTGTGGAAGTTAAGTAAATCAAAATAAATATCCTCTCACCTGCACTGTAATTCTTCTATTCAGACTGGGAGGTCTTGAAGGAGTCTGTCTCCTTGATCCCTTTTGATGTCTTGGAATTCAAACCAGAAGAAGAAGTGAGAGCCTAAATATAAAACTGCAATCCAAACCCCACTGTTTGCTGGCTACCAACTCATAGAAGTGCCTAAACTCCACAGTATGACCTATATTTGTCTTTAGACATTCTTTAGGCATCTGAAACATGTGCCTCTCTGCTCCCTACAGACCATCTTATGAAATCTTTTTTCAGCTGCTTCCTTCAGAAGTGGGTTGTGAGAGGCAGAGGGTTGATCTACACTACTAACTAGATCATTTCTATAAAGAGTAAAAAATCTGCATCAATTTCTTCCTTGACCTATTTCTTTCCTTTGCAAATTCAGTTAAACCAAACCTGCCATTGCTCCCAGTCAATAATGGAGGAGAAGCCTCACATTTTTTATTTGCTAATGCAGACAGAACAAGGCAACTTTCCCAACTTTTAGCCAACTGCAGACATATGCCACCAAGTTCACAGAAAATGTGTTTTATACTGATGCTGCAGTCCCTGTGGTGTTGCACAGTACAATCATCTCCTCGAGGTCACAGCACCACTGCTATCACATTCAGCCTGAGCTCCAGATACTATGAATTCCTTTTGTGGTAGCTGGCAAGTGGGGATTTTCAATGTAGTCCTCTATTTATCCTATCCCGTCAGAGCAAGGGCAAAATTGGTGAAACAAAGCCAGATTGGCCTAATTTTGGGTATCTTCTTGAAACCAACCACACCAGAGGGTTTTTTCCAAGAATTTTAAGTAACATACTCTAGCCTGGCATTGAGAGTACCCTTATATGTAGGCAGTGTAGGTGGCGGTTAATATGCTACTGAAGTTACCAGGGGCAGCCAGCAAGAATTTAGCCTTTGCTGAGATAAACCATTCTCCTTTTGTTATTAGATGTTTCCATCTGCTTTCTGCTTCACATCCTTTTTGCCATGCACCAAAGCAATGCTAGTCGTTACCTGTCACCACAGGTGTTCTAGGCTACATACAGTGTAGATTCATTGTCCCTGCATAAAAGGTGTAATCCCTCTATGCCTCAAACTCAAAGATGAATAGTTAATCCGTTTTCTTCCTCCACAGTTAAAAATAAAAGAAGATGTGTGTTGTTTAGTAAAAAGGCTGTAAAACCTGAAATTAATGCATCAGTTACCTGTGCTCCTTGAAATATAAGGCAATACAACTTCAGGATTTCTCTTTTTAGACATCTGAACTTTGGACTGATTCCAGTTACTTCACAGTTCTGTCATACTCAGGTTTCATGCCATGAGTTGCTGGGTATATTGGTTAGTGTACCTTATATGCAGAGCATGTCCCCTTCCGCTAGGTGTGCTTTATGGTGTGGAACTCAAAATGAGTAACAACCAACTTACTTAGACTTTCACTCCACATTGCCCCTTGACTGTGAACTATAATTTGTGCTCTCAGAGGATACCTTAGAAGATTGTCAAGCACTTGTCACACCCCCTACTAACTGAGTTTGAGTTGTTAAGTGTAACTTGATCCTTCAGAATTAAACTTCTCAGAATAGAAGCTGTGACAAGAGCTACTGTTTCTAACAGAAGAACCAAACCAAACCAAGCCAACCAAAAAAAAAGTCACAGAATCACAGAAGAGTTTGGGTTGGAAGGGACCTTAAAGATCATCTAGTTTCAACCCTCCAGACCTGGGAAGTGGACACTTCCCACTAGACCAGGTTGCTCAAAGGCTGTTCAACCTGGCCTTGAACACTGCCAGGGATGTGATATCCACAGTTTCTCTGGGCAACCTGTGCCAGTGGCTCACTGGAAGTGAAAGTAAAGAATTTCTTCCTTATATTTAATCTAAATCTACCCTTTTTTAGTTTAAAGCCATTAGCTCTTGTCCTATCACTGCATGCCCTTAATCAGACATTAAAAAGTATTCCAAACGTCCTCTTCCTCTTGCCTCCTTGACTTAGATGAAATTCAGTGGCCCATAACTCTGCTTAATCGATCCCAGATAATCAGCAAAGAAAACGGTGGAACTGTTTCTGTACCAAACTCAAAGAACAGGCAAACCACAGACGTAGTTATAGCTTGGACCATTTGCTTGTGAATGCAAGGCCTTAAGTTCTTTTGACTTTCTAGAGAATCTTCAGACTGTCTAAAGCTTCAGTAGTTTTAATCAGGCATGATAGAAGAATATTCTTAAAGGCCACCCCTGGCCTAGTGAAGATAACCTTTAGCTCTTCTGTAGTCAGCAGAGAAAGGCAGGGCTGGAGTTTGGCTGTAGATTAAACCTGAATTTGATCGATCTATAAAGGACAATATGGTCAGATTCCTGTGGTAAATCATGAGAAAACTTGTCTTTCAGCGCTGACTACAGAGGGAAAAGAGAGATCAGCTCTACTGTGGATGCTTTTGCTGTTTCAATAATGATTTATCAACAATAATTATACCTGTTAAATATTAACAATTACATGCCATCCTGAGTAATATTTGTTCTTAAATCTGCTTAGAAGTTAGCTGCAATACATTAATAACCCCAGAAAATAGAAATGAAAGTGTAGTGAACAGATATTGCCTCATTAACAGTTTGGGGAGATCCAGTTACTTGTCACATCTGCTTTCTCTTCTGTCTGAAGTAGGTTGCTGGCAAAACACAAAAGACTGGCATAGTCAGATCTGTTTATGTATTTAGATATCTTAATTCAGATATCTTAATTCAGATAAGAGTGAAGTGTTTTTTCACAAGTGTTTGCCTATATCACCTTTACTTTTACCTTTAAAATAAGATGGTTTAATAAAAATCTGGTTTAGATGTTTGTCAGAATAGGTTGGAGATGGCTGTAACTTGAGAGTTACAAAATAAAAGATCAGCCTCTCTGGGTTTTCTTTGCAATTCTCTATGCGTTAAAGTGCCTGAACGAGTAAAACTTGTGGAAAAGGCACATTAGAAATAGTCTGAAAAGTCAGAAAGCAGAACAAAAAGTGATTCATACCTTCTCATTCATTCACTGTCAAACAGGAAATCTTTCAGAAGTTTCAATTCAAAGAAGCCTAGAAGCTACTAGCTAAGTAGAAACCATGCTATGATATGTTGAATGCATACTTACCCAGCATTAGTGTACTGGGGATTAGGAGATGTGATAAACCTGTTAACACTGACAGGGACAGGAAATTGCAAGGTTTTATTTTTATGTATTATGTGTAGAGAGATAATGCTACTTTCATTGTTCAAAGAAAATGTAGTTACAAGAATGCTATAAACCTATAGCTATTGACTTACCTGCATTCTGATCTGGTCAACCACTTTACACAGAGAGGAAAATCCATATAGGGACCCACAATTTTCCTTCAAACACCATCCCTTTCACTGTTTAACCAAGTATCTTCCATTCTGTGCAGCATTAGGAGAGCTCCCAGAGTTGGTGATTTCCAGACCACAGCTGGGAAATGGACAGTGTAAATGAGTGGCAATTTAAAGTACATATGGAACCTATTTATCAAAAATGTAATTTTTCCTAAATTGCAGTCCTTCTGCCATGCATCAGAGGGGCTTGTGAGAGAAGTGAACCTTGACGAAAAGTTATGAGGTGCTCACCTGCAGTCATATCTGTCATAATTCTGGGTCACATTAAATATAGCTTCCAAAGAAGAGACTATTTCAAATGGTGTTCATGGTCATCTGAAGTTGATGTCTGAAGACTTGAACTTTTACATACAAAAGTTACCCTCTGTTTCTACCAGACTTGGCATTTTTTGTATTGACCATGTGCTTTATTGTACATGTTCTCTATACACAACTCATGAATGATGAGCATTTCATCATGCTTCTCTGAGTCTGCCCATAGATGTGGTGGTTTCAGTCACTGTATCAAGTAAAACACAGCATGACAGATTTCAGCAGGACGGGGAGAAGAGAAAGGGGGTGTCCTCACCAAGAGTGCCATCCTGTATCACCTGGACACAGCAAGCAGAGCAGTTTTCAGCCCAAAGTCCAGACTGCCAGCCAAGCCTATGGGGGATGGCAAGTCTGAGGTCAAGTAATCAAGTCAGGCCAGCAACAGGTCAGCAAGTCAGTGGCAGGATCAGACACAGTTTGGTGGCCGTAGTGATGAGGCTGGTCCATGGTCAAGCTGGGGAGTCAATTCCGGTGATGGCTGAGGTGCAAATTGCAAGGGTACGTTGGCCAGGACTGGTCACAGCTACACAGTGGTGGCACTGACCAAGGGTGTGACCTACAGATTGAAAGCTGCTCCAGAGAGAAAAAGAGAGAGCAGCTGCTGAGACTTCCTAGCAGCCTCAAAGAGCTCTCCTCAAGGCTCAACACCTGCCTCAACTGGCCTTGATCCCAGATTGCCAACCCCCCAGGCAGAAGGCGGCTTACTTCAGTGAGCAGCACACACTGAAGCCTGAACTGCGGTGGCTGGTTTGCCCCTAGTCCGCACAGACCTACACTTGTGCAGCAGTTTGCTTCTGAACTCACTGAGGCCACCATTGCTCAACACCTGGTCTGTGGGCCAGTGCCACTCTGGGAGGCATGACAAGCTGATCCCAAAAGTGGTTGCTGGATGCTGATTGCTCCTAGTGCATGGAGTAGGTGTCTGTTGTATTTTGTTTGCAATATTAACTACAGATTGCATGTTTTCAATTATAGCATAGTACAGATTTGGTAAACAGGAACATTAGGTTGAATTCATCTGCCCTAATTTAGGGATTCAAAAATTACATGTCTAAATCAGACACTTTGAAAGGTGGAAGTGTACTTGTTAAGTAAGTCAGAAGGAGAAATTTTGACATTTTGGTGATATATTTTGTCAGGTAAAGCTTGCAGTGCTCTTGGTTCATCTGAATTCATTCTCTTTAGGACCTGTTGCCAGAGCTGTCCTCTAATGCATGGAGGAAAAAAAATGTTTATTATGTACGAAGAAGATGACACTGTTTGTATGAAAGTTCACTCACAGCTCCTGCTAAAAAATAAAATGCTTGAATTCTATGTTATTTCTCACTAAAACGCTTAAATTCACAAAAGAAGCTGCTGTTTAAACAGAAAGTAACTGACTTTTAAAAACAGCCTCTTCCTGCACCTGTTTCCTTAAATGGGAACACAGCCTATGAAGCTGTACTGTCACATTAGAACTTGAATTTGTATGCTAGATATCAATAAATGCCATTTCATCTGCATTTTTATGGTTAATGGCTCTGCTTCAGACTTGTAAGGAACTTTATGCATCAATTCTTCATACATTTTATGGCCCTCACAACCCCTGAAGTAGATCACCACAGATAAAGACCAAACAAAATAAATGGCACCAAGTCTTCTGAAAGCTCTATGTTTATATCTCTCATCAAAACTGGCAAACTTCTGACACATTGTCTTCCCACACCTCTTGTTAATGTAACATCTTTTGTTATTGTTTTCATATCTGGCCTTTCATAACATTTTGTGCCTCATTCACACAAAATAAGGTTAATTGAGCAGGATTTGCTTTGTCTGATGAAAATAGAAGTTTGGGGATCAGAAAGATGGGGATATCTTGCTCAAGTGAGTGATAAAAGCACAACAGATGTCTTATTTATGGTGAATACACAGGCTATTTTAATCCATTAAAGAAAATGCTTGCTAATCAGTAGTTGTACATAGCCACAGTGTGCAGCACAGACATACAAGTTGTGGTTTCAAGCTTGCTTTATCTACACAAATCTACACTAATCTACAAAGCTAATATAATTTTTACAAGGGTGCTGTCTATGCTCCAGTCTGGGCTTTCCACTGTGTCTGCAGTGTCTACGCTGGGCCAGAATGCTCAGAAGGCTTCTAGGGAAACTTGCACACAGTAGAAGGTTGGCAGGGAAAGGTATTAAAGGATTTCCCTGTTTCCATTAGGTCAAAGGAAAGGCTACTAATAAAAGAGAGAGTTTTGATGTTTTCAGATCTGAAATTCAGTTGCACGTTAATGAACAGACTACTTCATAGTGATGTGACACAGAGCTAGATCATGGATAGATATCGGATGGGAGTGTGCAAGAAGGGCTGAGACAGACACATCTCCTGATAAAGAGAATTTGAATCCTAATTAAAAAATCTTTCACTGTCCCTTTCAGAGAAAGTTTAAATCAGAAAACCAGGCTGTGCGAAGAGGAACTCTGGACTGTCTCCAGGATGGACTCAATCTGAAGGAGTAGAGTAAGAAAGAAAATGATTCAGGAAGGCACACATAGAATTTTTGGACTTTTTTGGTAGAGGAAGGGGGAAGAGGGGAAGCATATAGATCCCATACCTCTTCTATTCTCTAAAATAGCAAGTCATAATATAAGAAATCATTTGCAGAGTTTCTGTCACTTGCTTCAAGTCATGAAGTATCTCCCAGAAATCTATAGCCTAGGAAAAGTCAAGATGTACGAAGGGTGTTGGGGGCTCTTGGATGCTAAAGCTTAAATTTCCTTTAGGAAAAATGGTGCCAACAATCATTTACATAATGAGTAAGATTAGAGAAGAAAGGAGACAACACGTTGAAAGAGACGGGCATTACTGTGGGTCCTATCACAGCCGGCTGATGAGTCTCTGATAGAAGGGAAGTTGATCAAAATTATGACAAGAAAGGTCATTTTCTCACTGCCCCTCTCACTAAACCCTAATGTTTAGTAGCTTTGCAGAAATGAATCGCTTAAAGTAGTAATGCAGTCAGCAATTATTATTGTTGCTGGTTTGTATGAGTCAGTTTTGCTACTTTTGTTGTATCTTATTATTGCTACTACTAACATTTGTTAGGCATCTTAAGGGCACCCGCTTATCACAAGGAAAACAGAGAACTGTGTGTAAAGGATCACGCATGGATAGAAGATGGGTGGGCATTTCTGTTCCAGACCTGGTGCACGCAGTATTCCTCCTGTATGAAGCCTAGCCAACTTCACCTGTTCTTGCACTGTATTCATACCTGCACATCCTGACATGACTTATTTGTTTATCATAGATGGCTTTTTAAAGAAAAACTATGATCAGCCTGTGATAAAGTTGCTTAACACTTTTCTCCAGAACTACTAAGCCAGTGGGTCCATGTCCTATATTTCTGTAGATAATGATTTCAAATTAGGTGTTCTTTACGAATTTCAGGCTAATTTTTCAGTTTGTGGACATCCAGCACACTTATATAGCTCTCCTCTTTTGCGTCTTTAGCTGATTAAATAAACACCCTCTCTGTTTCTTCATAAAGGCTGTTAATGAAAATATCAAACAGCATTATATCAGAACAGACTTTCATGGATCTCCATTCAATAGAGTCTTCAGGTTGATAGTGAACCATTATTAACTACTCTCTGTGCAAACATTCTGGGCCACTTTCTTTGCTTACTCTACAGTAATTACATCTAGTCCCTGGCTGTGTCTACATTCATGATCTGCTTTGGAGAACCAGTGTATCTTTGGCCTGTTTATGTGCGGTTTGGTTTTATGGAGACTTTGGAGTGTGTGACCTAGACACCTTGGAGATGAAACTCACACTGAATTTTGTCTCCAGGTATATACTGAAAACTGCAAATCCCAGCAAAGACTAGGGGCCCAAACTAGTGGTTGGTTTTTTAGGTGTCTTTGAACACAGGCCTCTAGTTGCGCCTACTACTGTTGTGCCAAATTACTTGCTCTGTAGACATGTTTTCCGAGCTTGTTTATGAGACTGTCACATAAGAGAACTTTGAGAAGCCTATTAAAGTAAAACCCACTTTAGCTTGATTCTGACTCTGCAATTGCGCTACAGTGACAGAATGCCATTGCTTTAATGTTTTCTCTAATGTATGAAAGCTCTAATGTGATTTGTAACTGACTAAAGGGGTATATAGCTACAAATGCCTAAGCAGCCTCTTGATATGTCATGGGAATTACAAATTGTCACATCAGTCAGAATTTTGTGAAGCAGCATTATAGTCTTTCTCTCTGAAAACTGCCAATTTGATCATAGCACTTGTCAAAGCTGATGTTTTTCCCCTTAGTTTACTTTTCTTTGTCCAGGCAAAGAGTATGTCTAGTAAGACAGGTCTTTTATCTGTATTGCTCCCTGAGAAAGACTGTTGCTTGTGGGATGTCCATTGCCAGCTTTCTGTAGGAAATTGTGTTAGCTGCTCGTAGTTGTTGCTAATAAAATGAATTGTGTTATCTTCTGAGGAGCAGGAGTCTCTGTAAAAGTCTTCATGAAGTTTGTTTTTCCAGGGCAAAGAGCCAAAATGTGCAACTGGGGGAGACGACTGAAGGAAAAGACAAGTTGCTTCCCCCTGGCCTCAATGAAAGCTTGATGTTAGGAATTATCAGGTTTTTTAAACAGGGAGTTTCTTGAAGCAGCAAAACTGGGATTGTGAAAGTTTGATTAGCTTGAGCTGAACACAGACCCAGATACTGGGTCTACTACTCTTCTAGCATAAACAGGTAAAGCCCCCTTCCTAGACAGTGTGCCAATTTACACTGATTGCGCTTTCTTCATGGCACTTCCAAGTGTCTTGTCTGACTGCAAACTTTTGCTTTATTCTCTGACTCTTTGACTTTCTCAGGGCTGTACATTTGCTTAGTGGTATTTACTAAAAGATTAAGTGCCTGAAAATTTTTGATGCATTTATCATACTCTCTGCTTTTGGGTCGAATTCTTCTCCTAAAGCTTTTTGTCAATCTGAAATAATGCATGACAGTAATGGCAACGCCTTTGGTGAAAGCCAGAGGAGACTCAGGCCCCACATATTTTTGTTATTTATATGTCCAGAAGTTCCTGCTCCTGGTAGCAATTGCAGGAATATCAGCACCAGTAGTGACTAGAGCAACAGACAGAGTTATCATTCCTTGTCATCACTCGGGTAAATCAAGAAGCCCTCCTCAAATATACAGAAGGCTCTTGTTTCTTGTCAGTTTCATGGCACGTAGGTAAGTCCTTTAGTTCAGCCTCACACTTGCTGTGATTGTGCTATGGCAAAGTGAAGGTCCATCCAAGTGGTTTGCGTTCTAAGTGCTGTGACAAGAGGGCTCTGTGCACAGATGAGGCCAGCACTTCGCATGGTAACCACAGTGGAAAAGCACGTGATTGATAGGGTTATTTAGTAAGGACTGTAATCATCCTGGGGACCAACGGAGAGCCTGTGGCTGGAGACTTCCCTGCAGCAACTAATGAGCTGTCTATGGTGTCTTTCAGAATAACTTTGATATAAGAACAGCTCAGACTATTGAAACTGGTCTTCCTAGATTTCTTCCAGGGGGAATTATTGATTTAATCACTTGACTGGCTTCTGCACCATATCGTTGATTCGTATGATGAAGGCCTTAATTAAGACTAAGGTCTTCCAGTGCATGAAGCAGTCATTTTCTCTGTCTCTTTTCTGGGGATCTTTCAGGTTCAGGAAGTGAAGTGACAAACAACAAAAAGCTCATTTTGTACAGTTTTTGGTGAGTTCTGTGGGACAGTCAAAAGGGAACAAATACTTCTGAGAAAGCTTTGAATGAATATGAGCGTATTGCTGGTTATCATCAAATGGAGAAACAAGTCATCTCCTTTATAACATTTGAATTTTTTCAATTGCTCATTGTTGCTTGTGGCTCTGGTTCCTAGGGCTTTGTGACCATAAATCTTCATGTGAAAATACTGACTTCTATTTTGATTTATGTAAGATGTGTTAAGATATGTTAAGATATGGCAAACAAATCTCAGACTAGACCAGTTAGCAAAAGACATCTTAATGCAATAATGACTGAATATCTGCAGGAATAGCCACAGTCCAAATCCTGCTGACTCAGACTGCTTTCCATGTATCAGCCTGCAAGGTTCTTTGCTGGTTTAATCTGTAGACAGCTATAGGCTCTCTGGTCCATAATTTCTTAAAAACAAATCTTTTGATCAGCACTTCAGGTATCTCTAGATAAGTCAGTTTTTAACACAGGAGAATCTTCATGTAAAATATCTTTTCTTACCCAGTTTTGTCTATAATTTCTTATGTTCACAGTGTTGCAGGATGAAGCCATTTGTCCTGATTGCTTAGTTGGTCTCCAAAATGAAATAACAGATTCTGAAATGGTACAGAAAACCTGCCTGTAGCTGTGCCATAGGTTCAGCAGTAACAGACATTTTTCTCCTTCTGGATAGCTGGTGCAGCACTGTGTTTTTGACTTTCGGCCTGGGAACAATGCTGATAACACCAATGTTTTCAGTTACTGCTTAGAATGTTTTGTCTGATCAAGGACTTTCTGAGTCTCATGCTCTGCCAGGGAGGAGGGGAAGCCGGGAGGAAGCAGAGACAGGACACCTGACCCAAACTGACCAAAGAGATATTCCATACCACAGCACGTCATGCCCAGGGTGTAAAAAAAAGGAGGGCAGAGACCCGGAAGGGTGGGGGGTTCACTGCTGGGTCGGGCTGGATATCAGTAGTGAGCAGTTGTATTCTTTTTCCTTGTATTTCCCTTGTCATTATTATTATTGGTGGTAGCAGTAGTGATTTGTGTTATACTTTAGTTACTAAACTGTTCTTATCTCAACCTGTGGGAGTTGCATTCTTTCGATTCTCCTCCCCATCCCCCTGGGAATGGGGGCAAGAAAGGGGGGGGAGTGAGTGAGCGAACGGCGTGAGTTATAGTGGCTTAAGCCATGACAAGCTGGTACCTTGCTATTACTTTCACTTCAACAGTAAGGACTGTGCCACACCTTTAAGTATTTAATTTCCTGTATACCAGGGTTGACTGGTGATCATTGGGCTCTTGCCATCATTTGAGTGGTTTAACTAAAAATTTTCATCCTAACCAGGAGATTTGTGTCCTTTTGTATGCCAACTAAATACACACTAAGACACCATATCAAGTAATCATGGACTACCCTGTATCTTTATTGTCATAACCATTCAGTATGTTATGAGAAAGATAAGAGAAGGTGCTTCATCAAACTTATCAAGACTTGTTGTTGACTAAGGAAGCTGTGATGATTATCCTCAAGCTACAGCTCACTCCTGAAATGCTCAGGTAAAATATGCTGCTTGAAATCTGATGGGAATCCCAGCCTGCTCCATCTGGAATTCAAAGTATAATACTGGCCCATGACCTTCATTCAGCAGTGGGCAGCAACATGGTGATAAGCTCTACATGAAACTGAGTATCATCTTTTGACAGCTGAGTCACATGTACCCTGATGCTGGTTCAAGGCAACTTGCTGCTTCTGAGCCACGCTGCTTCTGCTAGGTATCATAATTAGTTATGTTGAGGTACCAAAAGATATAAATACATATCTGAAAGGCTTTGCAGTGAGAACTGTATATCCTTTTATCTTTCCTTGGATGTTCAAATATGTTGGAAAATCTGGACTAGCAGGCTGTATTGCCTCCAGACATTGGTAAAACAAAATGAAACAAACAAACAAAAAGAAACAAAACCTGGCACTGAGCTGAGAATGGTGGCACAACAAACATGCTCCATCTCTACCTTCAATTTAAAAATGACCTCACATGGAGCAACATTCATTCCTTCTTGACTTTTGCTTCTGGGAGTAGTCATTTGCAATGACTTCCAGGAAAGACAGTGAGAAACACTGCTTTACTACCAATCTTTTCAGCAAAACCTCTGGATTCTTAAATCTCCACAGCCATTCCACAGCACTTGGGTTGCTTCACCATGGACTCATCCTCATCTTGTCCAGGCACTGTAGCAGTTCTAATTTAAGCTGTCATGAAGTGTGCATACGCTATGCAATGAAGTGTGCTGGTATCACTACATTGTATGACAACCTTTAAGATACACTAGCTCAGATCTTGTAGCAATAAAACTATGGGAAAGCAGCAGACTGCTGGAGTTAATAAACTTCTGTAGCATTTGGATCTTTGCATTATGCTCTATTGCACCATCTACACATAAGCTTTTTGTTTCTTCTCTTTCTTCCTGACTGTCACTGTCTTTCCCAAGAAGAGGGTCATCTCCTTAAGAGGTCTTGAGTAGACACAGCAGAAATTCTTTATAACTGAAGAAAAGATTACTAATCTACTTCTTACACTTTCCCAGGATTTAATTTTCATTCAAAACAATACTCTCCCTTCCTCCAAACAGAAAAAAATACACAAATGTGACTAGTTTCATCTGTGGAATAATTCTTTGATGCAAGAAATTATGTCCAGTGCAGTAAATTTCTTATCTCTAATTCTCTCATCTCCACAACACTCAGAAATTTATCTCAGCTTCGGTGTGTAATTCTTGCTGTCCTTGGGAAAGTAACATCATAGGTAATCAGGGATGTCTTTTCCATTACTAAAATCTGCCCTCACAACAATGACAAGAAAAAAGAAAAAGAGAGAGCATAGAGGAGAAGACTATAACCTAGATACTGTCTAAGTGCTTCAAGTAAAACGCGTAACATAATCTAGTTGCAGATGGGTTGGACTACATGCCCTTTAAAGACTACTTCCAACCCAAACTATTCAATGATTCTTTGAAAACACTGTGCTGAGTTGGGTCTGCAATGGTCACTGCAAATCTGGGACAAGTAAGGCAGTGGGTGAAATCAGCCTGCCCTGCCTTATGTTCATCAAAATCAGGTGTCCATGCTTGTGCTGGGTATCTAGCTGCTGAACTGTTGATGAAGAGAAAAAAGCACCCCTGCAAAGTGAGTCATCTAATCCTAAAATATGCTGTGTGTGTAAGGTAGGTCGAGTGAACCATCATTTGCAGAGGTCTGTTTCACTTCAGAGACTGCAAGACAGCTGAAGGTGACTGATGTTATGGACACTACACATAATATTAATTTGTCTGAAGTCTGGTAACATGAAGTTTAATATTCTAAGTTGTAGCTGAAATAATTGGGTTAGTATATGGAAAGCTACTAGCTCTTTTGAGTCTCATCAGTAACAAAACAAATAGAAGTGAGTTGATTTCTTACCTGGTGTAAAGTAGCAAGATCCCATTAGCAAAGACCCATTAGCAGTGACCCAAGGTTACGCTTCTCAAGGGGAAGTTGAAGATCTGTTACATTTTACATTATATTATCTGGAATCAGGTTCCTCTCACCTCACTACAGCTGCCTTTGTCATCCACACTGCCTTCACGGACAGTGGAAAGCAATGAGTGCCATTAGCATGGGATTCACTTGCCCTAACTTAAAAATCTGCTTAAGGCAGGGATAAGTAGCTCCATAGTTTGCGTTAATTAAACTAACTAGATGACCATTGATTCTAAGAACAATTTATGGTGATTAAATCCTGTCTAAATGTCCATGTTGTACATTTCAACCAGCAGGCAAACGGCGTTCCTAGTCCGTGGACTAGCTGACTGCACTTCATTTATCAAGGTCATAGACGAAACTTATAGATTGCAAAGATTTATACAAAGGAGCTGTTACTTTCTTTGTGCTCCTGCTTCTAACCTATTTTGCTTCTCACACAGCTGCCATTACTATTCTTCATTGGAGTAACATGGGAGATGCATTAAGGCACCTGGGCACATGGAACAGAACAGGGCACATTACTTCTCCCATTAAAATAGACCTCAGTTCTGGTTGCCCAAGGCTGTGCTTTCCTTGAGCACCAGCGGTGCATCATTTGCAGAAAGCACTAAGCATGCCTGAAAAGTAAACTATTTCAACTTAGGTGTCTTCCACGCATTTTGAATGCTCTTATCTCGGGCCTTAGCCAGAAGGAAGGGTGCTTGTGATACCGGGCTTTGTGTTGGAACATAAAGTGAAGAAAACACTCCATTTTTACTAACCCAGTAAAAAAGAAAAAGGATTTTCTCCCCCCTAACTGCTACTCAAATTTTAGAAGAAGAAAAGGCTAGCACATTTTTTGGCACAGAAACACTTCCAGATTGTGTCTTATTTCTTTGAACTATGCAGGCTAAGATAATGATATATGGATAATTATATTTCATGTTTGAAACTGAAGTTGATAGGAGAGAAATATCCTTCTGTGTGGAGCTTTTACATCATGTTTAAAACATCTGTTATTGGCTGAAGCCAGAAAGACCTATGCATGTGTTTAAAGAATACATTTAAGGAATGGAGAATGCAACCAGAATTGAAAAAAACCACGTTTTTTCTCTTTCTATTAGGTAATCTGATATTCTAGTTGCATCAACAGTGAAGTTGCCAGTGACATATCCCATGCTGATCATCAGTGCACCAGAAAGCAAATTCACCAGCAGCTTCAAAACATACTGATTCCAGAAAAAGGTAATGGCAAGATTATCTTTTGCCCAAAGAACCCACCAGTAGTCTGCAAAAGTCTTACCAAGGGCAAAAAAAGAATAAAAAAAAAAAAGCTTCAAGAAAAATAGAGAAACCTTCTTTAGAAACAGCCTCACCAAAATGGAAAGAAAATTCAATGGTTTAGACTGCTACCCTAATCATTCAGTTCTGTGCGAGGAAAAGTTTAGGAATAAAAATCGAGAAGCTATTTCTTGAGGGTTTCTAAGCTTTGTCACTGAGGGGGACCATGGAAGGGCTGTCTATAGGTAGGCGATGCTTCTCTACAACCCCTGCCACTATTCAAGAAGCTAAGTAATGATGTAGTGAAGGCAACTTCAAAATTAGACAGATGGTTGCAAAGGGCCAGGGTTGCCCCTCTTTTAGGTTTTGTAGAATTTAAAACCATACAGAGTGAACTTAGAACATGTAATTGAAAAAATATGAATAAGGGAACTTTTTGGAACTTTGTAAGAGCACTTCTACTGAGGGCTTTTGTTGCTGGGAATGGAGCTGGAGAAACAGCACTCCAATAACGCAGTAGTGAGCAGTAAGACTTGGTTGGCCTTTGGCCCTCTGCTGGGACAAGAAGCAGCAGGACTTCTGCGCTGCAGCTGTCAGGATAAGACTAGCACAATGCCTACTGAAATAAATGAAAACCATCTCCTGAAAATGAAGAGAGGTGGTGGATGGAGATCTATTGTGCTGCACCTGAAATATCTGAGAGATGAATCCTTCCTCTTTTATCTTGTTTCACCTGTAATGCTCTTGGTGCAGATGCTTTCATAACAGGTAATTGAAATGGCATTGAAATCTTACGTTACCACATTAATTCCTTTGGAAGAGGAAGGAATTCCCTTGTTGCCCTCTTCCACTTTCCAAAACAGATTTTGTGACATTCTGGAGATTATGTTTTTCATATTATCTGTTAAACTTACAGAATCAGTGGATAACTTGCTCTCTTTTTCTTTCCTGTCTCTGGATAATTTTCATACTTTACATTTAAATCACAGTGAGGTCTTGAAGCTGTGGTAAATAAATGAGTAGCTAGCTATAATTTTGGGGTCAGTTCCAAATTTTTGATATGTAAAAAGGGATGGAATATCAGTATCACCAGACACTGGTAAGAACAACTCTTTCACGCTGTTAAGATAAGAATGCAATGAGAAACATAAAATTATGCCATTTGGGAAGGAGCTGGGACAGCATCTGACAGGGTATCTGACAAAGCAGTTTGCTTGCATGTCTCTTGCTGTACACGACACGAAGCTGAGCACTGGCAGAAACTCTCTGAGTGAAAAGATGTTATCAGGTCCCCCTTTCCTCTGTGACTGGCAATGTGACTGTAGCTGACTGATTAGTGAAATTGCTGATCATCGTTTTTAGTCTTGAAATTGTGGGGCTGTGTTTTCAGTTTTGTTTTGCTTTGTTGTTAGAGAACAGCAGAATAATTCATGATGAAACCGTATAGGCTACAATAAAAAAACCCCACAAAACAAAAACCTTTGCTAAGCAGTTGGTATTCAGTTCTCTGACAGGCAGAATTTGGAATAAAAGGTTACTAACATTTTGGCAGTGTTTTCCTCAGGCTTTCTCTTGTATTTCTGCCAAATATCTCACAAGGCTCAGATTTGATTAAAATGGCAATGCTCTCTCCTACTTGAATGTAATTAGAGCCATTCATTACAGCTTCAGTTGACAGTTTGGCAACCTGTACATTTTTCTGAATATGGACAGCATTCCATGGAAACAGTTCAAGGGAGGAGTTCAAGAAGAGGGTCCTCTCTTGAACTGCAGCAAATGGAAGGCTGTCTATGTTTAGAGAAGTTTACGGGCTTCCAAACTGTCGATTGAAGCTGCAAGGACAAGGTCCAATTAAATTAACATAGCAGAGCACCGCATTTTTTGTCAGGCAGCTCCTGAAAGCTCCTGCTACGTAGTTATCACACACACTGTAAGATCTTTAAGTATTTCTATTGCAAGTCACTCTCTTTTGCTGCTATTCACCACAGTCTTAGAGCACTGTTGGACGGAAAGTAAATCAAGAAAATGTGTTTGCCTATGTAAACCTTTTCTACAGGACAGTTTTTTTGCAGACTTTATCAGAAGATTTTTAATCTGCTTGAATTTCCTACCCTTTCTAGTATATGTAAAATAAAACACAGGTCCAATAAAGTCAGAGCAGTCCTGGGCTTCTTTCAAGTTCCTAATGAATTATATCTTTCAATTTAAAATGTTAAGTCAATTATTATTACTTTCATTTTCCATTCTTCTGTGCTGTGCCCAGGAACTGCTAAAATATTGCAAGAAATGTCATTTTTAAGCATCTCCCAAATAATCTGAAAACATATATCCTGTTGATTACAATCAAGTTTTTCTTGTAATTAAAGTAGAAAAGGCTCGGTCCAAAATCTGATGAGAGCAGCTCTTTGTTTTCCCTATGGCTCATCACTGTTGAAAGGGAAAAGGAAGAGGGCAGCTTAATGGATGGGGCAATCTGTAGTTCAGTTTTGCATTGCTTGTTGCTGGGCTACTTCACTATGTGAAACAGGCGATGATAGCCTCATTGCCCTTTTGGTTTCATGGCAGACTGAATACCGAGGCTTTGCAGGAGAATGGGTGCATCTGGATGAAAAATGGGTCTGAAGTTGGGATAGTCTTGAGATCATTTGTGTGTTTACAGGATTATACACAAAGCCCAGTTCCTCTCAACAGCAATAGGAACATGCAGATCACAAGCTTTTGCCAAAGTCTTCCACCAGACAGTTCAGCCATGTGCCAGAGAAACATCTGTCTCTTTCTGCTTCAATTCCTTCATCCTTTGACATATAACTGCTTTCCTCATTCCCAGCCTTGTTAGATGTTCCCGAGTCCAGAATCTCAGAAAACCTCTTAACTCTGGGTGGAGCCATGGCTTTGGGCTGGCAAGTTAGAAACGATTCTGCTTTGCAGTAGTGTAAGTTGTAGTGTCTCAGGACACAGAAGGCTCCAGGAAGATGTCATATTCCTGATCCTGAATGACTGCTGAGCCACCACCCTTTCCTATCAGGTCAGCTGAAGGTTCCATGAGCTTGATGCCATTACTTTTACAATACCAATGATGACCATGGGGGTAGTTACTTGCTATGTCTGTTCTATTTGTTTTCTCTTAAGCCTAGTGTGTCTTTATACTATGTTATATTGAATTCATTGGATAAGAAATCAAAGGAAGCAAAGGCAAACAACATCCTTGCTGCCAGTGCAGGTATTCTTGTAGGATGTAATTATATTACTAACAGCTGATGCCACACAGAACTGATATAACTGTGGTAGTACTGATTTTACTGTGTTTGGGTAAATTCGCACCTTTAAGTAAAACAACTACATTGGTAGAAGACCAGCAGACATTTATTGCCTCTTCTAATGGTGTCCGTCAGGCAGACTTCTTAAATCCAGCCTACCACTATGAAGCCTGAGGCCATGGCATGATTCCCAGGACATCCGGTGCCAAACATACATGAAGTCAGAGAAGCAAATTAACACAGTAAACACAAATTTTTGGCTATTTATGTAGTATTCTCCCTATCAGAGCTTTTCAGCTTATCATTGCAAATCCATTTTAGTCCCTTCCCATTCTTCTTGGAACCTCCCTCTATGTGATGATCTTTCTTTTCCAACAGAATGGAAAGAATGTCTTTTGGATGCTGCTGTTTGGCTTGGAAGAAGGCCTCATGGGTGATACCTGCTCAAGTGATTCTAACTCAACAACTGGGATTTTACTGGCAACCCAACTGTATTGTGTGCCCACCTTTGTACCAATGTGTTACAGCTGTGTTGTATTCTCCATGAGTTAATCTGTTTTAAAAGTCTCACCTGAATGCAGTAAATATGTTACAGTTTGAAAGCTTTCCTATGCCTCAGAAATATTTTTATGTAATTCTGTTTCAAATTTTCCCCCAAAATATGTATGCACTTAGATGTAAGAAGCTACTTAAGTCACCTTAAGAAGCATCCTCAGCTCCATGTGCTCTTTTACCAAGCCGCAAACACCAATATCTGTGTGGAATATGAAGGGTCATTTGAAAACCAGGTAGGTTAAGATACCCAGTTTGACTCTGAGACTACATAAAATCTATCAAGAATAAAATAAAATATTCTGTGGAAAGCTCTGTGGTTAGCTTTGTTTCTAGCTGTTTGCTAGTCTGCACTGAACGTGCGACTTAGAGATGGTCACAAATGGCCTTGAAAGGAATTCCCTACCTGACTAGAATGCTCAGCACCATTTCTTTCTCCTGATGCATAGGAGTTCTGTGGCCAGAAGGAACTCACACGACTCCTAGGTTCACATGTCAGCCCATTTCTCTCTTGTCTTCAAAGGCTACTATAGTGTATAACTGATATTACAGTCATTTCACAAGGTCAGTCATTAGCATTAAGACAAACACTGCACTCCATTCCTTCTACAGGGGTTACACTTTTCAACGGGATTTCTATAGACTAGCCGCACAAAGAGTACCTCTTAGTGTTTACATCCTTTAAGCATCTCAAGTGATAATTGACAACTTACCACTTGTCCAGATCTTACTCAGATTCTAGAAGTCCAGATTTCAAGATAATTATTTATATGTGGAGACATTTTGATACACTGCATTTCTTTGAAATTAATTAGATTACTTAATTACAGATGCCCTTACTGTTTTAAGTAAGTCTGCTTTAACAAAGAATTATCAATAAAATCAGTGTCTTTACATATTAAAAAATACACTTCTGAAATGAATTGATATGAAACTGAAATAGCTGTCCAGAATGAAACACATCTGAATTTCACCAGCATGTACTTTATAGTTCTCACATCAATTCTTACGTCTCAGACACAATGAAAACATTTTTGCCTTGGCAGACTTAAATTCATGATGTTTAACGAAATATCATGAAACAAATGCATTATGACAGAAATTCCTTGTCTCCTGCTTTTGTACATTTCCATTATTTGACCGAACAGGTACTCATCTTTATGATTTATTGACAGTCATTCCAGTCTCATGAATCATTGTTAATATCATTTTGCTGCATTTGACCTTGGCTGGCTGCTAGATGCCCATCTCTCTCACTCCACCTCATCATCAAGGCAGGAGGAAGAAAATAAGATGAAAAAGCTCATGAATTAGGACAGAGACAGAGAGATAAATTACCAGTTACCATTGTGGACATAATAGAGGTGACTTAGGGAAATTGGCCAGCAAAATTTGGGTTAGATAGTGAGAAACAATAACAAAAATTAAAGCACTTATCCCCTCACCATCCTTTTTTTCCAGACTCAACATCACTTCTTCATTCATGACTATTCTACCTCCTTTTGCCCTGAGTGGCATAGGGAGATGAGGAAAGGGAGATGTTATGGTCAGTCCATAACAGCTCCTCTCTGCTGGTCCTTTCTCTTCATACTGTACCCCTGCTCCAGCTGGGTCTCTCCACAGGATGCAGTTCTTTCAGGATAAATCTGCTCCTTCATGGACTCTATGGGTTGCAGTTTCTTCAGGAAACATGCACCTGCTTCAGCCCTGTGTTCTTCCTGGGCTGCAGTGTGGATATCTGCTCCACCATGGTGTCTTCAGAGCCTGCAGGGGGATCCCTGCTTGGGCACCTGGTCTACTTCCTCTACCTCCTTTGCTCTGACTTGCTGCTTACAGGGCTCTCTCTCACACATTTTTTTCCTCACTACTCACATCCTGCACAATGTTTTGCTCTTTTTAAAATACTTTTTCCCCAAGGTGCCATCACCTTGGCTGCAGGGCTCAGCTGTGCGCTGTGGTGGGTCTTTTTGAACCATCTGGAGCATGCGTCTGTCTGGCATGGGGCAGCCCTGGCCTCTCCTCACAGAGGCCTCCCTGTAGCCCTCCACTGCCAGTGTCCAGGCACCTGCACCTGATACACATCTCTAGAGCATTAAAAAAAGCCATAAGCCAGAATGGAATTACCTTTTTCATAAAACATATAAGGCAGATGTGTTGGTACTACCTTCCATTGTGGTTGGCCTCCTTTCTCCTCATTGCTAGTTGTTTTAATCCCTCTTGCAATCAAATTCTGCCACAGGAGCTCTCTTGCCGTCTGTGCATTTGGTCTTCTTTCACTACTCTTGATATGTGAATTGAAATTCAGCTCAGTGTCTCAAGCTGGAGTACCTTTAATTTATCTGGGATGGTCTCAGGGGTATGTGGTATGCCAGGTACATCTTTCTGAGTTCAGTCTCCTCTTCTGCCTTTGCACTGAAACTCAGTGATTGCATCCTGCTTATACATCAACAGCTTTCACTGGGGACAATGCATTTTTATCCAGGCTAGGTTCTGCAGATTGAAACACCAAGAAACTGGTGTGTTCATTTTGACTGTTGAGGCTTCCCTCTATCACAGTCTCCCATGCGCTATTTGAGGCTGCAGTGTTAAATTGGACCCCACAGGGTACTTTTTCATTCAAGCTCCTCAGAGACCACAAAGGTGGGAAATTTGTAAATACTTTTTGATTGGCCTGCAACTTGCTTTTAGTGGTCTATACAGGGGAAGAAAAGATGTTCTGATGACATGAATGCTCTTCTGGGGCTCCCAAGCATCCTGCTGCATGTCAGAGTGTTTTCCTGGTTATCACCAGCCAGTAGAAGACACTTTCATCTGTTTTCTACATTATCTACCTGAACTAGCTGCTGACATCATCCATTCTGCTGCTCTCTGAATACCCTGGAAGGTGTGTTGAGCATTGAGTGTGCATGATAAGGTGCTTGGGGCCCTGCTTTGGGATCTGCCACATTTGTTGGTCAGGAATGTAAAATCATAATGCACTAATATCAAGTCATGCTAGGATTACATGAGGCATACATTTATACATGCAATGTTCATAATTCACTTATAATAGTTTTTAAAAGACATAGAGAAGGAAAAAAAAAGTCCATCAAGTCGTTGCCCATGTAACTTCCTGTTCCCACTGAAGGGTTATCCCATTAAGTCTTTAACATAGTGTCTACCTTAGGGGAGCATGATAGCTTTTAGAGCAAGTTTCTTGAAGAAGTGCTTGACAAATTATTTCTTTCACCCCCAAACCCATTCCAGATTTTGTCCTGGCCACTCTTCTTTGTTAAATTATGTGTTATTTCTCTTCCTTGGGATCTGCAAATCACTCTCCGTTAAGCTAAGTGTGATTTCCTTCACAACTCTGCTGAGTGAGAGATAAAATTCATTCTTATCCTCTGACTTTGGTGATTTTTAGGCATTTTTCCATGGGAAGCATCGCTATATGGACTTCACATCTTAAAGAAATCAGTATGTTAACAAAATACTGGATATAAATGTGTAAAGGACATAAGTTCAGGTAGATAATTTCTGGCTCTTGGTTGAAACCAGACACTGTGGCACTTGACTTCTGCAGCAATTTGACCCCCATCCTTGGTCTTTCTCACTTCAGCTCCCTGTAACACAGCTGTCAGTCTCAGCTCTCCTCTCAGCCCTGTGACCGAGGCTGTACCTCCGCTGCTGATGCCAGAGCCAGCTTTGGACCCACTGCAAGGTGTTAACGTGCTGCTAGTTTCCCAGAAAGGACCTGATTCCATTTTACAGCAGACTGCTGCAATTGCTCTGGTAGCTCTTGCCCTCTAAGCACCCACTTTCCTCCTTTGAATTTGAAGGGTGTCAAGATGATAGATATATGAGGGGTTTATGCATAGGTGTTTACACTATAGATATTGTTTCAGTGGCGTGTGTGTGTAAAACATGAGAACTGTGGTGGTTTGTAGCCTAACAGGGAAAATGTGAAGATAAATACGGCGATAGTATAATTAGATTATTGACTAGATAGTACAGTTGAGATTTTTGACATTCTGTTCTGTAAATTCTCTCTCCAGTTCTTATTTGCTCAACTGGTTTCAAGCTTTCTAGATCCCAGCTCCTTAAAGACCTTCCTTCCCCTGTCCAGCAAGGTTGATCAGAAAGAAGTACCACTAATTTTTTTGTATGCGTTAATTCCTATCATGACCTAGATGCATTTGAAGCAGATGGAGTTCATAACTGAACTACCTTTAAACAAAGTAGGACAGCTATGGCAGCAAAGCTGCTGTTTGGACTGTATGTCAACCCAGCTACCCAGTACACTAGGTAGGCTGCCAACTGTGCTGAAGTTCCCAGCACTGGGCAGGATGCTTATGCTGGTACTAATACCTTTAGCTTGCAGTTGAAGCTTAACTGTGCCTTATTGAGCATGCCAGGATGAATTCTGGCACAGAAACAGATCTGAAGCCACACCCCTGCACGTGGTCTGGGTGAGTGTTTGTTGCAGAACCTCAGTGATGCTGCATATTAGGTAATTATGGATATCTGCCTCTGTTTTGGCAATCCTAAGGGCTCACCTATTACGCGGCTTTGGCAGTGCTGGGATTTGTTTTATCTTGTGCTGCTGTGTACTTCCGGAGGCTGGAATCCACACAGCTCTCCAAAAAGAGAAGTAGGTTTTCTGTGGATCATTTCTGACATCCTGGCTTTGTTGTAGGGGTTTTACCTGATCGTCTGGGTGAACAACGGCACGTGGTGTGGCAGGGGCAGATCCATGTGAGGTACTGGTTGCCCTGACAATGCACACATGCCAACTGGCCTCCTGGCTGCCATCTCTGCCCATGCACAGTGGCTGGTTCCCTTTGGCAGCACCAGCTTGGTTTTTTCTCCTCTACTCAAACACAAAAGTTGTAGAAATGTTTTGTCTTTGGCATCTCCATCCATATGCCAAGTGTGAATAAAATTACTCCATTGTTTCTAAAGAAAGGAGGAACAAGAAAGAGAAGAGATGGATGGGTGGACAGACTGTCTGATCCTGTAACTTCATTTCCTTAGAAAACCAAATTAATCATGGCTCTCCAGAGTCCTGGACAACAAGAAAAACTCTCTGGAATGTTGCAAGGGGATATATAATATAAAAGGTAAACTATGCCCTAGGTTTATGATTTTGGTTCAGAGCAGTAGGGCTATGAACCTGAAGCTGGAATACACAGGGGGAGGGGGTTTGATTTTGGTGACCAGAAACCAAAACATGGCAATCTCAAAAGCAATTTTCTTTCTCCTATAGAGTTTTCTAAGGTAGGGTTACTGTTTTCCCCAGAGAGAAAAAATAAATATTTCCTTGAAGAGTATTTATAAAGCTAACAAAGTCTACATATTTGTGACATCAAATCACAAATGTAGTGCTATGTTGCCCTGTGGGCATGGAAATTTCAAGCTTTTCGGTACACTATTATAATAATTTTCAAATGCATTTCTTGCAAACACTACTTTTTGGCGACGCTTTAGTTGTACATTGGCTTACAGATTGTTGTCACAGTTGCAGAAAGAAAGAAGAAAATATTTCTATTCCCAAACACCCAAATCAGACTGGCAGGTCTCTGCGCTCTCTCTGAGGGATCAGCAGTGACTTCTGTTTTCCTTTGACTGTACGACTGCTTTCCAACCCTTATGCAAAAGTATTAATCTGTGCTAGAAACAAAGCACATCTATTCATAAAAAGCCCTCTGAGGATTTATGTCAGTATGTTTTCAAGAAACACTTCTAAAATGTTTTCACTAAAGTGGGATAAATGAAAAAGAAAGATTTGACCTGGAAAATTACCAGTCAGATGTGCCAGTCTATCTGCCCGGCCTTGCTGTCACATTCAGGTTACAAGGCTGTTGCCAGCATATTTGTTGGTCTGTTCCATGTATTTCAAGGAAACCGTGTTGTAACAAATAGGGACAGCTTGTGACGATATTTATCTAACCAAAGCCATTTCTGATCATTTGGGTTAGAAGGCAGTGAGTGTATTCACCACTACATCTTAAAAGCTCCGATTTTACTATGCTGAAGTGACTCCCCACAGACAGGTGTCTTGAATATCCTCAGTGAAGTTAATTTCCCAGCTTTTCCTGGCACTTTGTTTCTGCATTTGCAGCTGCTTTTATTCTGCCTTCAGATAGTTATGAAAATCACCCTAATTTTTAATCAGCATTTTTCATGCTAATGCTTTATTTTATTACTACCTGGTCTTCCCAATTGGTTAATGAGACTGATTTATCTCTTATCTAATGTCCATTCATACGTCTGTGAATAATCCTGGTCTTTTTGTTCCATGAAAGCATCTCTGTAGTTGAAGATCTTCTCTCTTAAACTCTCAAATTCTATATAATTTTAAAAAAATTATCCCTATATTTAAAAAAATAAAAGGTAAGATTAGAGCTATCTGTAGTGACATAGTTGTATCTTTAACATGCTGGTTTTATTAATACTACCCAACATAGTGTTTGACATTTCTCTGACAGTCACAGTAACTTGAATACAGTGCATTAACAGCTTCAGTCTTCCTCTGATATGACTGGATGGTGTCTTTATAATGGTAGTTTTGATTAATTCTGGATCAACTTGAATAACTTTTTGCTGTGTGATTCAAGTAATATTTATCTCTTTTAAACCCTGAATTGCTGCACAAAAAAAATCAGTAAGGAGTTTTACCTGTCTCTTTTGCTCCATAAACAGACTTCAAATGCAAAGTTTTTGATGCTTAACTCAAGAAATATAATACATTTTGAATGCCTCAGCAGTTGAAAAGTATTAGAAAGTGCAAGCTATGAATGCCTGGCTCTGCTGACCTAAGGAGAGCTTGCTACACCACTATGATGTGGTGGAAACATAAGCAAAAGTAGGAGAAACTGCTGGGGCAGTAGGAAGAAGCTAGTAGCTGTTTATGAAGACAAAAAACAGGCAAGAGAGAAAAACAGTCCTAAGCTGGAACTGGCAGCTAGAGAAGTCATTTTGTTGGAGCCGTGACTGAAGACTGAAACATTATAGACACATAAGAACCTTTGACAGCATCATGTGATTTCATAGTAACCTGCAGAACATAACTGGATAACAGTCCAGACTGGATAATAACAATTTCTAGCCTGCGTAACTTACCCACACTAATGAAGATGGAAATGGTCTTTCACATCTAACTCTTAAAGGATTTCCCTGCATCTTGTCTAAAATGGATTCTCATTTTCTCATTGATGACAGGAACTTACCCAGCTTGTAACCAGGATGGAATAAAACTGCCTAAACCAGGTATGAAATGTTATTCTTTGAAAATAATGCTTTCTTCTTGCCCCAAGTTTTTTTCAATCTGATTTGCAGTACAAATTTCCTGCATGATGTTAATTAGCATGAAATGGATTGTTTGGTAGATCTTGGGCTTCTCTTTGGGCTTCTCCTAGACTAAAACCATCCACTTCAAGGATTGTCTGTATCATGTCAGTGAAAATGATCTCATTACTCATTTAAAAATTCTGAAAAGGGACTGGTATTTTAGTCAATATAAAATTTTATTCTGGTTCCTAGGAACCAGATTCTTCAATGCTTGTGTTCAGTTCCTTACCCTGGTAGGATACTTCAATGAGACTGGGCTGGATTATAATTACCCATCAAAAAGACTGCCACAGGATTTCCTTGAGATTCAGTTTCTTGTAAACCCTTCCATTACATATAGTACTTTTTTTCCATTCTTGTCCCAGTTCTGCTATGACTGAACCAGCAGCTGATATTCTTTGGCTTACTGGTCCTCTGACAAATATGGGAACACTGTACCTTTGCTTCAGCTTCACACATGCCTACCCTTTACTTACTGCTTGCTAAAACAAGTAATTTATTTCATGTTGTTATGAAAATGCTCCCACTCAAACTGTGTATTCACATTGATGATCTTCTGTGATAACATACTGTACAACTTTACAGTGTCATACACTAACCACAGCAGCATGCACGAGCTCACATGATGGTCATTTAATATCCATGACTCACAGTCCACAGGACTAGGATTCCAGCCAGCTGGGATTTGTTCTAAGTGGCATGAAATGACAAACAGTACATGAGACACAGCTCAGACACCAAACATGGTGGCCGAGCATTTAAAACAACATGGCACCTTGCCCTGTCCAGTAAAAAAATAGCAAATCATGGAATAGATTCACTCAATGACCATTGAACATAATTGTTCAACAACTTAAGAAAAATAAAGTGCTAAAGTAAAGAACATGGTATCTTGGCCTTTCTAGGTGTTTTCTGCACCTTCTTGTTCTCTGGTTGTTTCCTCTTTTCACCTTTTCTTTAATTTTTCAGTTTGAGATTTCTGGTGGAAACTGATAATTGCTCTAACTGTGCTTGTAATCTTTCTGCTTGATTTTTGTATTGAAAACTGCAACTTATTTTCAGTGGCTTGATATTCAGCAGGGATATTATACAGTTGCAGAGCGCAAGAGGGATTAGATGTTACTCTCTGATTCACCCAGTCCCCGAGGAGAGCTATATAAAGATCATCCTCTTCTCCTTGGCCCCAGGGAAGCTAGGGGGCAGATTATGAACTAGCAGAAAAGAAGGCGGCATAAAGAAAAAAACCTTACCATCTGCAAACAGGTTCCAGAAGCACACATCCCTCTGCTCTTGCATTGTACAGAACTGGGAAAAAGTGTGCTCCACTGCTCAGCTGCTGTTAGTATAGCCATAGACAGGCAGTTTAAGGGGAAAAACCCTAACGCTGAAAGTTCTCTTTCCTGTGTTTTGGCTGCTCCTTTCACAGAAATTGCTCAGTTTTCTTTTCCAAGGAGAAGGTGGTGTGGAAAGGCAGAACACAGAGACTGCTGTTTACGGATGACTTTTCCCTATAGCCTGGGAATCCTGAAATGTGATTGCCTTGTAAGGGCAGGTTATTTTCAAGCACTCCCTTCATTTATGTTACTATTAAACCCATGGCTTAAGTGGGGCTTCTGTGCTGGAGAGATTTTGCACTGGCTGTCTGCCCAGGGATGGATTGCAGCAAGAGCGGACTCTGACAGAAATAGGTGTTTATGTGTGTAGATCTCTAAGTCTTGAAATAAGAACATCACTGCTAGAGGTCAAGGTTTACACTTGCCAGTGTTTCTCTCATTTACTGAGGTCAGTTGACTCTGCCAGTGCTGGCTATTTTTGCAATGGTGGTGATTTTCTCATTTCAATCCTTACAGAAATGACACAACATGGGATAGTTTTGCCTCTGAGAACTCACTATGAAGTTCGAACTCCTGTGTTTTCATGCTAAAATTTCTTCTAGGTTACTTGTTTACAAGTGGGAAGTGTTTTAAATTCATTTCTATAAAATATTTAATTGTATTTTTGTGTATTCTATCTGAGGCTTTAATATTTTAAGACTGTTATTGTCTTCTCCAGAAACTCGTCTCTCCTCATCTCTCAGAAGCAAAGCTCTGAACTCTAGAAAAGGGAATCAAGACAAATTTTTTTTAATTTCTTTTAAATCTATATGCAGCAGTTTTAGACTGCTTTTCAAAAGACTTGGAATTATGGATTTAAACCCAAAATCTTGTATTTTGTCCTTATTTGGGATTCCATGTTTTTTAATGAAAAATCAAAATGTGATTTGGAAAATCTGAAGAATCAAGGAACATGTATGTTGACAGCTATGACAGCACCTGCCCCAGCTTTCTGTGTTCCGTGCTGCACATTTAGTTATACTTATCGTACTATTTTTGCATCACCATTTTGTCCCACTTGTTATCACATGGAGCAGGGTTTTGCTGCTTCAAAGTCTTTGTCAACTGTAAAGTCTCTGCGAGATGAATTTTATTTAAGATGAAAATCCTTTCTAAAATAGAGGGTTGACCTTTATACACCAGGTTTTGAATTAAGATGTTTGTTGTAGTACTATCTGGTATTACCATTGTCTTTACTAGGGCTTCATAGATTCACAGAATCATAGAATGGTTTGGGTTGGAAAGGACCTTAAGATCATCTAGTTCCAATCCCCCTGTCATGGGCAGGGACACCTCCCACTAAACCATGTTGCCCAAGACTGGCCTTGAACACTGTCAGGGATGGAGCATTCACAACTTCCCTGGGCAACCCATTCCAGTGCCTCACCACCCTTACAGTAAAGAACTTCTTACATCAGATCTAAACTTTCCCTGTTTAAGTTTGAACCCATTACCACATGTCCTGTTGCCACAGTCCTTGTTGAAGAGTTCCTCTCCATCATCCTTGTAGGCCCCACAACCTTAACTTTTGTTTTTAATGTTTATGCTGTTCAAATATATTTTGTGTTTTAAATACATGTTGCTGTTCATGTTACTGAAAGTAAACTCAAAGTGCCCTGCACAAGAAGATAATGAGATTTGTAATGATTCTCAGTTTCTTAGAGAATTATTTTAGCCTTAAATAGCATTTTGAGAACACTGTCCTTTCATAAGTAAGCTTTCCTTATTTATAAGTAGGCATTTAGCATAGAGCAAGATTGGAATCAATGATAAAGGCTATAATGACTTCACTGGGTCAAGGACTTGTAGGTCCAGGTGATATAAATTTCAATGTGCTTAACTTAATAGTTTAGATGTGCTGACTCTTTCTAGTCTGGTTCTCTGACAGGAACTCATGATCGAAGATCATGTATACACGGACATATGCTTTCGGAGTGTTGGTGAAAACAGGATCAAAAGATGCTATGAGTAGGTATTTTGGAGAGTACATATAAAATAGCAGTGAAGTTTGAGGAGCTGTTTCACACAGCAAAATGTCAAAAGAGCCTAAAAGGCCTTTAAATGGCACGTATTGTACAGGAAACAACCTTTTCATTCACTGATGAATTCCCCAGTGCAACTTGCTATCTTTTGTGGCTTCATCAGAGGGAGAGGAAAAAAAAAAAGACAAAAAAGACAAAAAAGACAAAAAAGACAGATCTACTGTCTGCAGGGGTCAAACTGTGGAATTTAGTGTCTCACTCCACTTGGGCCTTGAAGCTCTTCAAGAATCATTTGAGGGGGAAGTCTGAGAGCCCAGAAGCCATGAAACATTACAGTTCTGCAAATCAAATTCAATAAAGGATCAGACTGATTTTCATAACTGAATTTGCCACACAGAGAAAAAAGCAAAGAAGCACTCAGCTCCAAAGACCTGGGCTCAGGCTGGGTGTGAGCTCATTTCACAGGAAACTCTAAGAGCAGGGAAAACTGTGTGCCCATGTATAAGGGGAATGCTAGTGACAGTGCTGCCAGTGATGGCACTACCTTCACTGACCATCTGGGAGGTGGGGGACAGCACAGGGGGCATGCAAACAGCTTCCACACAACACTTCCAAGAGAAAAGAAAGAGAAAACTCCCCCGCTTTCCCTCTGTCACCCATGATGATTTATGAACCTCTCTGTGGCTCTGGCCTGGTCTTTTCAGTGAAAGAATCCAGCAAGTTTTCTCATAATGGCAGAAGTAATTAAAAAGGGGATCAAATTCAGAGGAACATAAAACACAGACCAAAAGTCTGTCTCTAATGATATCCCCTACATTCTTTACTGGCAGGGATCCTGCTAATCAAATACCTGTTAATTTTCTTTCTAATTACAGCTATAGCTCACCTGAGGCTGTTTTATATTTAATACAAATATGGTTAAGGCACTTAATCCTCAGTCAGGGAGAAAATCTGGAGCTATGGAAAGAGATTTTAGAAGACAGTGGGAGACACGCTACACAAGACATTGGGAGACCAATAGCTTGTTTTATCTTGGCTCAAAGTCACTATAGAAGATGTATGGAACTTATACTACTTTGAACAGAATGGGATTTTATAGGGAGAAAACCCAATATAGCCACAAATGTATTAACATTCATTACATCATGTTTTATGCAATGTTTGAAAACGTCAAAAATTAGGGCCACTATGCATTAGCAGACTTATGAATATCTGGCATTCTCCTCCCTCCCCAGCATCCCTCCAGCGCTGAAGTGAGGAGAAGAGAACACCTGGCTGCTGGGTAAAGACCACCGCTGACAAGGAACTGTATATTCCACTTTAAAAGTCAGACAGAAATTTCTCAATGAAATAGGTTTAGATCAATTAAGCTTTTGTTGAGGCTGAGGATTTTACAAATATTTTTCATTACTTTATAACACAGGTGTCCTGTAAAGTTCCTGTCTGAGTTGCTGGATTGCTGGCAAAGCAGGCATTTCCTAGCTGAGTTTCAGAAGAGATCCAAGAGGCAGATTGACAAACTGGGTCCCCAAGTATGCTCAGAGTCTGAGGTTTCCCAACACTGTAGGTCTTAAAGCTCTGGGGGAGAGGATGCTCTGAAAGCTGCAAGCCTCCCCATCACAGAACTGAGATCTAGATGTTAGGAGTTCTGGAGTAGGCTTCCAGGGTCTGTAAGCTGGAGCACATTCTGTATGATGACCTTGTCACAGCAGCTGCCCAGTGCCTATAGAAAGTGGCCTGCAAACATAGATTTTGTATTGGAACAAGATTAGTGCCTATTCAGTGGTGACTATACCAAGGTTTTTTAAAACCAGGTTGTCCATAATACACTGATATGGCTTAATGTGCCGTAAAAAATGTTCTTGCTAATAGAAAATCCTGTATTTTTAGCTCCACTTTGTGTAGCTGATCAGAATCCTTGTCTGCAATTGTTCACGAACAGTAACTTTCAGTAAGGTTGCAGAGTAATGTGAACTAGACTTTAGGGAATCATGACTGTACTGTGTAACACATTTCCTCTAGAACATCCCCAACTTGTATTGAAGGAGAATACGACTGTCTTGTTAAGAAGTAATAATTTCCCCCAGTTTTCCAGACACTCACTGAAACTACATTTTGGAAAATGTTGTCAAGGTATTCAGTCTTAATCTTCTTATTTGCAGAGATATCTCTTTGCTATACAGTATCTATTGCTTGATCCAGCTGAAATTACTATATGGGACTTTTGTAATTGTTCTGCTTCTTAAAAGGTCGCACTGGGCTGGTTTGCAGAGCCCAATGAGCTTTGCAAACCAGGTTTGAGAAACAAACTCCAAGAATTCACCTGAGGACATTGCACTTGGAGAAAATTTGCAAGTATTATCACACTGGGGTTGTCTTCCGCAAGGAACTGGGTACGAGGCTATGAGAAGGTACCTGCTAAGTCTAATTCTAATGGAGTTTATGGCCATCTGTAAAGCTTACAGGAAGGTAGGACACCAGTCAGGAGGAAATGAGGTTATATGTTTGCTTTCTGAACTTGTAGTTATTCCTAATAAAACCCCCTTCTGTCAGTGTAATTCTGTTCACTTCTGCCAGTTTGTGTCTCACAAACTCTCATACTATGTTTTAAACCTTCAGTTCTAAATTAGGCGCCTTTGTTTTTATTCTTACTGTTTTTTTCAAGAATGCATGTCCTTACACACTGACAGAGCTTGCACGAGACTAAATCAAACCTAAAGAAAACATCTGGAGGTGTCAAAATGTGGATGAATGGAAGTCTCAGCCAGATTGTTCCATACATTTTGGGCACCATACTTCAGAAAAATATCTTGGCCAAATGGATGAACGAAGGCTAACTGGAAACTGGGATCAGCAAGGAAAACTCTACAAAAGTAGAATTTATTTAGCCTGAAAAAGTGAACTCCAAAGGAAGACAGGAGAAATATTCCTTAGGTAAGCAAATGGTTGCTAGAAAGGAATAGTTTGTACTCAGAGCAGTACAATGCATGACGACAGATAATGGGTCTAAACTGCAGTAAAGGAGATTCATGGGCAAATCAAGGGAAAAAATATTAAAAGGTACTCTAGAACTGAGTTATATTGCCATCGCCTCAGGCAAGTATTTCTCAGGTATGGCTGGATGTGGGTGGAAAGGAGGAACTAGGTTGATTTTTGAGAATGCTTCCAGACAGATTTTCTATAATATGCTTCAGAACAAGTAGTGATGGAAAGGACTGTTACAGTTTGGAGATGAAACATGAAGAAATACCCCAAGATTTTGACCTTTCACATGATTCTTTTATTAGCAAATACCACAGAAAAAAAGTAGAGGAATCACTGGCCATTCTCCTGTTTTGTCAAATGTGATGAAGTGATACCCCTGTTATTATCTTTCTCCTTGCACTGTTATTGAAAGAGCAACAGAATAAAGATATATTTTTACCCTGTAGTAGTTTTAGGCATTAAAGCTCACGTACTGTTGTCAACCCCACAACTCTTTCTCTCTCTGATCTCAAAACCTTTGTAATACACTGTTTTATGAATGTCGTTACTCTTTCGTCTCACAGACAAGGCTTAAGTTATTCAATGTCTGCAAACAGTTTGATCTATGTGTTTGAAAGAAATACAAGATAGTAGTATCATATTTACTATTATTTTTACATATACCCTAAAAAACCCCAACTTTTCCAGTTTTAGAGAGCTTTTATGACCTGTCTGTAAAAATTAAATTAGAGTGAGTACCATGCGACTGATATTTTTTCCTGTTAGCTTGCTTTCCTAAGGAATCCCACTCATGTAATCCTGCTTATTTTCTTTCTTTTCCTTCCTTTGCATGTGCACATGTCTTTGAGATCCACTGCCTATTTCAGTGATATCTGATAATGGGCCAGAGATCTTGAACATACTCTGCTCCTGGATGCTTCATGAAATTAGGCTCAGAGTAGAAAAGGGTGATACTCTTAATCCTCATGGCGGGGGAAATAGCTACCTATGTTATCTGTCAGAGATGCTATTGGAAAAGAGTTGTTAAGACTGATCAGCCACAGGAAATTTTTTGTTCAGCATCTATGGATGCAGACAATGGGATCTACTGTGTAGACTCTCATTCTCTGGTCATTAACAATGGCGTTAAGAAGTTTAAAAGTCAGTTATCAAAAACACAAAGCCATTCAAAATTAGGCTGCATTAGTTTATGTGCTCACCCAGCTACTTGTTTTATTGTAGAGAAATTAAATAAAGTCACAATCAGAATCCTAAGGGTGAATTTGAAAGTAGCAAAATCTGAGAAATCCAAAGTTAAGGCTCTGTGCTCTTGCATATAACCCATGCATTATGAAAACATGCTATTTGTATAGTACTTTGTGCTAAATTTTACAATGGTTGCTTTAAAATCCATTGCATCTCAAAGCCTTTAATATTCTTCCTAGCCCGTCCTTTAGAATTTGTTTGCTGCTGGGCCTTCTGGGTGTGAGGACAATGAATGTCACATTGGCTGGTGGCCTCTTCTCTTGGGCATGGACACCACAGATTGGTTCCAACAATTATTTGTTTGTTTTTCAAATGTTCTGGGGCAAAATGATTGGACAGGAAATGTCTGAATCTGTCTTACACTCCTGCAAGCATGAGCCCTGTTATAACAGCTGGGGCTTGTTATTTTCCTGGGTAATCCTTTGCTCAGGCCAAAGTTTCTTGGCATATTTTCACCTCTCCTGTTGTACAGCTCTCAGGAAAACTCTGTCAAGAGTCCCGAGTGCATTAATGGGCTATAGTTGTTCTGACCAGCCTCACCTCAGGCTTCCACCCATAACTTCTGCTTATGGGCTCCACTGCAGCTCAGTCCCTGCCTGGATTATGCTATGAATATGCCTCTTTCTAGCTCCAGCTGTACTGCAGTCATGCCTGGCCATTAGCCCTGTTGACCTGGCTGGATCTTGACCTGTGGACTCTAATCTGGGCTTGATGTTGGACCCACCTTGTCACTATGGACTCACCCACTGATCACAAGAATGTGCATGATTACCACTGTCAGACCTGGCATGACCCTGACCTGATGATTTGCATGTCAGGCTTGGTGCTGAACCTACCTTGTCACCACAAACTGCTCAGGACTACGAGAGGCCTCATGTCCCAGAGGTGTAATGATATAGTTTGTCTTAGAAGGGTAGAGGCGCTTCCACTGTCTGAACTTCTCTCTTTCCCTCCTGTGAGGAAAAATTATCCAGATGGATCAAAACACTGTAATTTTTACCAGCCTGTGTATGTGAATTTGTTCTTATCTCTCATTCTTGCATATCCAAAAAGACCTGGCTAAAATCAGGTGCTTACATGCGCATATTGGTATTTACATGTGTGGTATGGGCTCACTGCTGGGAGGGGCACCACTAAGGCATGGCTTGCCTTCACTAGCCCCTTGCCCAAGGAATGGAAATACCCTCCTGAGGACGGACAGTGGGACTTAGATTCCTTTAATTTCAATTGCAGGTGGAGGAAGGGAGAGAAGGAAGAAGAGCTGGGTACTGTTGCTCTCTGCTCTCTGTGCACAGCACATATGTCTGCATGGATTTCCAGCAGCAGTCATTGATGATTGCATCAGCAGTAATGTCCCTTGATGCCTGCGGACCCTCTTAAGGAGGGACTGGAGCATTGCATGGAGATAGGTCTGAAAGCAGGAGGGGATACCAGTGACAGGTGAATAGAGAGCAGAAAATCTGCTCTCTGGATGAAGAAGTTCTGTCTAGCCCAGCATCATTTTTCTGGTAGGAGCCAAGAGGAGATGGGTGCCTGCAAAAGAATAGAGGAACTGGCCATTGCTGGAGTGACTTCTCCCTTCTACATATCTCCAGCAATCTCTGGGTTAGAGACTTCCTGGTCAAGAATCCAAGTAATTCTATCTGAAGACTGCCATTGCACAAGACCTTCATGCTTATCTTCATTGCCTTTCAGAGAAGTTTGTTAGGCCTATCTAGCAGCAGGTGACAACAAAACGCATAACTTCAGTGTGCATTGGGCTAACCTCCCCTCTAATTTTTAATTTTGTGTAGGTTTGTCCTTTCTAGAGAACTACCCAGGCCTGCCAGGCATGCTCAGAAATATATGGGTATATCACATCTCCAGTAAAACTCCTCTCATCGTCTGAAGCTCCTTCAGTTCACTGAGTTTCTGCTGGTAGCGTTCGGGTTTTGCTGTGCTTTGTATTGTTGTATGGGACAGTAAGGTAGAACCTTTTCAGCTGATAAATGTTGCTTCAGTCGAGGATGATTTCTTTTGCAGGGTGGAAAAGGAACAACTCATTATCTTGTGCACCCTTTTTTACTGGAAGCTCACATCCAAGAGGCAAAATAAAGATTGGTCAGCTCCCTGGACTGGCTCATAGTGGCTAAATAAAATGTTCTTTCATTGTCATATATTATGTTCTGGGCACTAGAGCACCATGGACTTTGCCTATCTGTGATTTTTCTCTTGACAATTCCCAAGCTAACTGTTTAACTGGTGCATAATTTGATTGCAAACCTTCCTGGCAAAAATAGAGTTAATGAAGATTTCGGGTGTGTTTCAGATGACTAAATTCTGCCTCAGATCTCAACTTCACTTCAAGGTTTTGAAAGTAAGCATTTTTTAAAGTGACAGAAATACAAGGAAACAGTTAAGAAAATCAGTTTTCTTTTTTGGTAACAACAAAGAATATTTTTTGATTTATTTTTTGGGTTTTGTGGAGGAGTCTGCATCAGCCTTGGAAAGTGGTTGAACTGGGGATATTTCCTGCCAATTAAAAGATGTCTTTGAGTTGAATTAAATCAGAACCTAGAATTCCACCTTAAACTCTCCAAAGATGGCATTTGCTTAAGGTTCTGAAGATGGGAATATGATCTGCTAAAAATCAGACAAGTGAGCAGAAACAAACTATGACTTCTGCCCCAGGGGTAATGGAGATGGAGATGAATCCTGACAAGCACACACATGACAAGACCTAGGCAGAGCAAGAACGGGTGACTCACAAATTGTAGTGGCACGTTCTCTCCAAGGGCCTCAGTGTGCAGTAATGCCTGAAAGATCTCAACCAGGATCATATGATGCATACAGTGGTTGGCTGACTGTTGAGCCATATAATAAAACCCCAACAAATTAAGTATAAAACAGCCTCTGGTGAGCTATAGCCCTAATTAGAAAGAAAATTAACAGGTATTTGATTAGCAGAATCCCTGCCAGTAAAGAATGTAGGGGATATCATTAGAGACAGACTTTTGGTCTGTGTTTTATGTTCCTCTGAAGTTGATCCCCTTTTTAATTACTTCTGCCATTATGAGAAAGCTTGCTGGATTCTTTCACTGAAAAGACCAGGCCAGAGCCACAGAGAGGTTCATAAATCATCATGGGTGACAGAGGGAAAGCGGGGGAGTTTTCTCTTTCTTTTCTCTTGGAAGTGTTCTGCGGAAGCTGTTTGCATCCCCCCTGTGCTGTCCCCCACCTCCCAGATGGTCAGTGAAGGTAGTGCCATCACTGGCAGCACTGTCACTAGCATTCCCCTTATACATGGGCACACAGTTTTCCCTGCTCTTAGAGTTTCCTGTGAAATGAGCTCACACCCAGCCTGAGCCCAGGTCTTTGGAGCTGAGTGCTTCTTTGCTTTTTTCTCTGTGTGGCAAATTCAGTTATGAAAATCAGTCTGATCCTTTATTGAATTTGATTTGCAGAACTGTAATGTTTCATGGCTTCTGGGCTCCCAAAGTGATTTAGACTGCCTTTCCTTCTTTTTCAGTTGTTCCTGTCTGTCCACTCAGGTACTTCTTTTTTCTGCCCAGTCTCTTGTTATTCTTTTTCTCTCTGCTTCCTCTTCATTTCCCCTCCTCCCCCAGCATCTTCTCATATCCTTTTCAGTTTATCTTACTTAAGCCATTCTGCCCAGAATGCAGGTCTCCATTGCTTCTTCCTTATCTTGCCAAAAGAGAGCACCGTCCCTTTATGCTGTGTGAATAAGGGTATTCCTGAACACACAGATATTGCATGCAAATCTCCAAGCGAACCCAGATATGGCAAATACTCAGAGAAGAACAAAGAGCAGTGGCAGCGGGGCAATCAGAGATTGTGTAGTTTTCATCAGTGACCACCTTCTAGCCCGTCATCCTGAGGTTCTGACTCTCTGAAAGAGACACGAGAACTGTCCCCTAAGCCCACCAAAGTGGACTCTGTGGCAAGCCATCTCTCATGCTGTCTGGTGGACCTTTAAGCATACTATTGGTCTGTGTTCCTGCCGGCTCTATATGTTAAAATAGATTTCACCAAATACCATATCTGAAAGCAGGAGAGTTCTTGTGTTTCACATAGAATCATAGAATCATAGAATAGTTAGGGTTGGAAAAGACCTTAAGATCATCTAGTTCCAACCCCCCTGACATGGGCAGGGACACCTCACACTAAACCATGCCACCCAAGGTTGTGTCCAACCCAGCCTTGAGCATCGCCAGTGATGGAGCATTCACAGCTTCCCTGGGCAACCCATTCCAGTGCCTCACCACCCTCACAGTAAAGAATTTCTTCCTCATATCCAATCGAAACTTCCCCTGTTTAAGTTTGAACCCGTTACCCCTTGTCCTATCACTACAGTCCTTCATGAAGAGTCCCTCCTCTGCATCCTTATAGCCCCCCCTTCAGATACTGGAAGGCTGCTATGAGGTCTCCACGCAGCCTTCTCTTCTCCAGGCTGAACAGCCCCAACTTTCTCATCCTATCTTCATACAGAGGTGCTCCAGTTCCCTGAGTATCCTTGTGGCCCTCTTCTGAACTTGTTCCAACAGTTCCGTACCTGAGTGCTAACTTAATAGTCTAATATTTGTACACCATGTTTCTGCCTTACAAAACTGCAAGGCTGCTGTGCCTGTACAATACAGACCACCTGTCCCAGAGGTGTTGGGCTTGCTGCACTTGCAGTGTTGAGCTTTTCTGTACACATGCAGTGGTTACCTAATCATGATTATGATAAAATTATGGTCAGGTCTTTGACTTCCAAAGTTTGCTGTTCTTGCCTATATGCCTGCAAGAACAGCAAACTTTTTGGTCAAAGATGGACCATATTTGATTAAAAAGTCTGAAAGGAGAGGACTTCTTTGGCAGAAAGAACAACCAAATGATTTGTTTGTTGGGGGAACAAACAAATGATCTGGAGAGTGATGTTCAGAGAGGAGGCAGTTTTTAGAATGTGTTTATAAATGTCATTTGGGAAAATTAGGTATGGGTTTCAGTTAACTGTCTGAACATGCAGAAAGAGTAGTTGTCTTGTAGGTTCTCAGAGAAGTGTAAGTCATAGAAAGTGTTTTAAAAAGTGTTCTGTCAGGATGTAACTATGCATCTCAGCCTGAGGAGTCCCATTCCACCAGCACAAAGTGCTCATATTTGGGGTCTAAAAGTATTCTTTACTTTCTCCAAGGAGTGCTCTTGTGGCTGTTGTCTATTTTGTTCCTGTTAGGTGTGACTACATTTCATAAGTGATAGAGAGGATTCCAGATGAAAAGATGGATAGATTTTGGCAAATCTTTTGTCCTTTTAAAGCCATGACCCTACAAGGCACACATGGTATGAGTTGGATGACAGTATCCTGGCAGACTCTGCAGACAGCTATTGAAATCAACTTTTTGGCAAGTATTTGCTAGCTGGGTTGTTACCACATGTTTTTTATAGCTACTGTGGTTTACTTTGACATGGAAGGAGTAACGTAGCACACACTCAAAAACTTAGGTTGTTATCACTTTAATAGCAAGACTATAGGCATCAAAAGGTGGCAAATGTGTTATCACAGTTTATTGAGTTACAGTATGTCATTGCAAATCAGCTGAGGAGCGTTAGCTAGTTAAGCTCTGGTAACCTGATTGCTTGTAATCTTCTTTTTAGATTACAAAATTATCCTGTCATTGATCAGCTTTGAGCACGTCTTCATGTGCATCAGCCATCCTGAAGTACACATGCCTCTAAAATACCTGTCTTCCTCCCTAGCTCAATCTTCTTTTCTTTTTCAAACCTGTGCAATGATGACTGCGCTTTGTTTGCTGAACTATTCTTTAACTATATCTCAACCAGGAAATGCATCAGAGGATTCTTTGTTCTGCACATGCTCACATATGTGCTTAAATGAGGGCTCCAAGAATCTTTAATCAGAAAGTAAGCTGCATTTCTATCCACAGAATTAAATGCTAGATTGGGTAACAAATGTGAAAATTAATTTGCTGTCATCAGATATGGTAGTTTCTGTTTATGTCTTTTGTTCCACATGTACTCACACGCACACACACACACTGTTTGCCAGAATTCTGTACAGCTGGTAATTTTCAGTTCACCAGAAGCTCAGAATAGCAGAGAAATTGTTCGGTCAGGCTTGATGTGGAGAACAAGTGTTTGCACACACTTCTCACTCTCTTTCTATCAAAAGGGAGGAAACCATCAAAAGAGGATGGAAAAAGGAATGTCAAAGACAAAAGTCAACACATTTCTCTGTTCTTTTTAATATACTTATTGCTGGTATACAGGCAAAGGTCTGCCCTGGTTTAGCTGAGAAGTGAAATAGGAGTTTAGATGTAGTATTGCTTTAACTAGAAGCATGGACAGGAGAAAAGCAGGTAGCATCTCAATATTGGAGATCTTCTGAGTCTGTCATATCAACAGAAAAGGCTTGAGAGGTCTTTCTTGAGAAATAACTTAATCTGTTTCCTCTTTCCTCCCCTATAAGACTGGAAAACTTAACATCTCCCATTGTCCTCTGAAGAGGCAGAAACTCACACAATCAGAAAAAGAGTTTGTTAGTTCAGGAAATAGAGCAAAACAAGATAAGCACAAACTGATGGTAGAGTGGCTCCCTTCCACTCTTCCACCACCAGACTACATTCCACAGAACAAAATCTTTTGATTCCATCACTTCAGTCATCCACCAAGCACCTGACAAAAGTCTCTGGGGCTCTATATTCAGTGCAAGAGTTACCAGTAGATTCAGCTGTACTAAGAAAATAAGTTGGAGTTATGCAGATACTCAAAATGAAGTGCTCCTATTTCCCTTCTTTCTTTCTCTCAAGGCCTAATATTTTCTCATATATGTATTCATCTCAATTGAAGATAATGGGAACTAAGCAGTCTCAAGGCAACTACACAGAAACCAACTGTTGTTTTCTGCAGTAAAACACATTTTTTTTACAGACCAAAATGTGTCTTTTAAAAAATGGAAACTGCAGATACAAACTCCATTTGACATTATACCAGCGTTTCTAAAGAATCCCACTCTCTTTGTTATATTAAGTGAGCAAGGAGACTGACCAATTTATTAAGTGGTCTTTTATGACTTAGGAGAAGGATTTATCCATTTTGGCTATAACATTAACATCTAGATTTAAAATTGAAATGTATCATGTTGTCATAAATCTGAAATTTCCTTTTCAGTTACATTTGTTACATTTACATCCAGGAGCACCAGACTTTACTGAAATCCATCCTTCTGACATTGGCAATATCACAGAAAGAAGACCTAAATGTAACATGAAATATAAAAGTATTTAACACATTACAAATATAGATAAGTATACTTTTAATATAGATACATTGAAGAGGCATGGCGACCAGGAAATGCCAAACCAATTGTTTAACTGCTGCATGGAACTGTAGGCATGTATACTAGTGATTTGCTCACAATGTATGAGCTTTTGTTTGTATTACACAGTGAAGACAGGCCAAATCTGCAACCTCCTCAAGTTTGTTTACAATGTGATCCAATTAATTCATGTCTCATATTGAATAACCAATTCTACTGTATTCAGTTTCTAACAATTTTGGACACCAGACATTTTTCCTGGTGGTGCCTCTGTTCATGGTCAGGGATGGTGGGGGTCTAAAGCATTGATAACACTAGAAAGGAGTGATAACATGGGGAGATGCAGCCACACCTGTGTGACTCCCACATATTCAACCTGTACTCTCTGGTGGATTTGTGGTGCTACATTCTTCAGTTATCAGGGGATGTAATTTAATGCTTCCTGCTCTTACACTTCACCATAATAGACAGTGGAAAGTAAAGAACTCGATAATACCTTTCACAACCTCTCACAGGCAGAGATACTGTCAAAACAGAGTTTTAAGCTATAATTTCCTTTATGCTTTGGGAAATTAAAAAAATGTAACATAAAAACTATGCTAAAAGTATTTTAACTGCAAGAATGACTTTATGGTTTCTTTGCTTCCACTGCAACTTGTATGCATTCTCAGACTTTCCAAAACTTTCCTAGAGATTCCACCAGGAGGTAATTGGCATTGCTTCTCTGTGGTATTCACACTGGCCGATTCACACATAAGACAATTTTGGCTTAGCAAACTATGTAGCATGATGTGTATTCCATTAAGCACTGTCATTCCAGCTGACTGTGGTTGGTTTAAACTAACTTGGTATTGAAGATAGCTAGGGTGACTCAATTATTTGTTTGATAAAACTCAACTTCTATTATTTGAGAATTAATCACAAACATTCATCTACAACATATAAATTTTTATTGTTCACGATATGTTAAACTGTTTGCTTCAGGTTACTGTCAGATGGTGTGATGAGTTGAGCTTGACTGGATGCCACGTGCCCACCAAAGCCACTGTGTCACTCAACTAGACAGGGGAGAGAAAATATAACAAAGGGCTCATGGGTTGAGGTCGGGACAGGAAGAGATCACTCACCAGTCACAGTCATGGGCAACATAGACCTGACTTGAGGAAATGCATTTAGTTTGTTACCAATCAAATCAGATTAGGGTAATGAGAAATAAACCCAAATCTTAAAAACACCTTCCCCCCACTCCTCCCTTCTTCCTGGGCTCCACTTGTCTCCTGAATTCTCTACCTCCTCCCCCAGCATGGCACAGCGGGACAGGGAATGGAAGTTGCAGTCAGTTTATCACACATTGTCTCTGCTGCACCTTCCTCCTCAAGGGAGGACTCCTCACACTCTTCCCCTGCTCCAGCATGGGTCCCTTCCATGGGTACAGTCCTTCAGGAACAGACTGCTCCAGTGTGGGTCCCCCAAGGGCTTCAGGTGGGTGTCTGGCTAAGAGTGTTTGAGCATGCTCTGTAAAAAGCAGGGCTGTCAAGTAGCAATAGAAGGTGGTATTGCCTTAAGGAATCTGTCACTAAAATCCTATCCAGTCTACGCACCAGTCTGTCCTTAAGAACGAGTTCAGAAAAGAGTTACAACTCTGTAAAACCTTTCTAAGTGTGACTGATGCAATATGCTATTTAGTTTCTATATTTAAAAAAATCGAAACCAAAATGAAACTTAAAAGAGGACTCATTTATGGCTCACAAGAGCTGTTGAACACTACAGAAAACGGCAGAATTAACATTTCTGGAAAGTAAATGTAGATAAATAAAGCTAGCAATAGTTCGCCTTCTTCTTGGTGTGGTTTGACCTCTAGCAAATACTTACCTAGGCATGAACTTTGCTCCTGTCACTTGAGATTTATAAGCAAGTACCGAATATTTTACAAAAGTTGTATTCAGTCTCAGTCAGGAATTATGCATCTGCGAGTGTTTTAAGCTGTTGGACCAAATAGGTCAGCAACCAAATAAGCTCCAGCTATGGAAGAGGGAAGTGTTTCAAATAACTTACTTGAAAATGACATAAACGAAAATGCTAGTTATGGACCAGAGCAAACAGGTTTATATAATGCATGCATAAACCCAGAATAATTTTATGAACTTAACAGAAAATAAGTTATCAATACTGAATTTCTAAGCATTTTACCACAATAACAAACAACTGGCAGCTTGCCTGTAAAACAGGCATCTCATCTAAGTTTCTGTGAGGAAGCAAGGGGTCTCATAGCACTTGTAAATGAGTTGCAATGCATCTCCGGCATAAGCGTAATTTGATAACTATTATGCTTTCTAATCACTTGCTAATTAAGCTGCATTATTACAAATCTGATGCACAGCTGTACTTTATTTGTCATATTCTTCCTCGGATTTATTGGCTCCAACCTGTATCCTAATTTTCATACTAGATTTTCAGCTGCCTGAAAAAGTTCATTTTGTCAGTTCTGGCAGCTGAATTGAAAACTTCATTCTGTCTGCAATCTATTACCTATTCTCATCTCCTTTGATATTTCCTTCTACCCTGCCTTCATGACTTCCTGCCTGCCTGCCTTGCCTTCCTTCCTTTTTTCCCTTCTTTGCTTTCCTTTTCCTTCCCTTCCCTTCCTCCTGCCCCTTCTATTGTCTTCCCTTACTCTCTTTCCTCCTTCCTCTCTTCTCTTCCGTCTTCTCTTCTTCCTTCCCCCTTGCACGTTCCTCCTCTTTCTTTTCCCTTTCTTCCATTTTTTCCTTCCCTTCTTGTCTGTCTTCCTTCCTTCCTTTCTTCCCTTCTTCTCCCCCCCCCCCGCTTCCTTCCCTTCCTTTCTGCTTTCCCTCTTCCCTCCACATTCCCTGAGGAATTCTGTCATTAACAGAAATTTAAGCAAGAGTGTAGTTATCTCTACATTTTTACTATTCCTAAGAAAAAATGCATAACAAAAATCAAAAGACAGAGTTACTTAAAGTTTGTAAGAAAGACACAAGAAAGGAGATATGTCAAAAGCATAGTCATATTCTCTGTGTTTTGGAAGTAGAAATGAATGATATTCAAATTCCATGGAGGCAGGTATGGGTTTGAGGTCTAGAAATTATGGCATGACTGTTTCCATAGCTGATGGCACCACAGGGTGACCCCTCTTTCCACTTCAAATAACTGGGTCAGTTGGAAGCAACCTTTGGCACAAGGCCTTGAATTCACATCTCTAGATCCCTGTGTCTAATTAGGTGCTTAAACCATGTTTATGGAGTTCACTGGTGTCTGAAGGGCAGACTGGAGCAGAACTGGTGTAGTCCTTTTTCAGTAGACTACATACCACTGTAAATCTTCAGCTTCACTTTCAGCAGATGCTTGGTATATCTACTGCGCTCCTTCTTATCAGCATGATGTTACAGCCTCCAACTTTCCTCCCTGCAAAGGCAGAACCTATTTCAGTTACTAGCAACAGGACCAAGACTAGTTTTCATAGCTGCTGCCACAAAGAAAAGAAGGGGGACACGAGCCATAGGGTTCAGAGAGAGAATTTTAGTGTACCCAGGATAAGTACATGCTTCCTCAGGCACTTTATGTATTTTTATGGCATGTAAACTATAATGATGGTGAATGAACTTTTAGTAATAGGAGCTTCTATACCTTCCACCTGGACTTCTGACTCCATTGCTGTTGTAATAAAGCGATGCATGCACGGTAAAACAGTATAAAAGCAACTTAACTGCTGTTTCATGGATCTCATAACTAAGGAATGAAAGGTAAAAGGGTCTTTTGACAAAGCCAAATATTGTCAGCTTCTGGACAGAATACTGTATTTGGCGGTCTTGCATCTGTTAAAATGCCAATCATATTTGACAATGCTTTTTTCAGCTTCTCACCTAAAAATACAATGCATTCACATCATTGCTTCTAATGCATTTGTAAAACTAATTGACATATTTAATGCTTCACACTGCTTGCTTGTTTTATTTAATACTAAAAGAAATGTATTAAAATGGTCTTTCGCATTATTAAGGCATAGAGTTTAAAAACAGAGGTGTTGGAGATCATAAAAAACCTCCAAAAGCCCAAATAGGTGTTAAATCTGTAAGTGTGATGGGGGAAGGAGTATGGTGCTGTAAACAAAGTTAATAATATTCTACTGACTTCACTATCAATGTTGCAAAATCTCCTCCCAAGATTTTTGAGATTTAGTAAAATTTTCGGGTTTTAATAAAATGTTCAGGTTTCTGAAGAGCAATTGTGTGTATGGTCAGTTTCTGCACAATCCATTAACCAAAAGTAAGGGAAAAAAGAGAAATCATAGTTAGTTTTATTCATTACTACTCTTGGTTGCTACTGTAGTATTTCTATTTTCATGTAATTAATGTTACATAATGTGTGACAATTATTGTAATGCTTCCATTGCATGTTTCTAAAGAAATTGAGGCATTTGAAACGTCTATTAGCTACTAATGTAATGTTTTATCACCCCGTTATATGGTTATAAGCAAATAAAGAAATGAAAACATGAATCTCCATATTTTCATGCTGTACAAGCAACATTAATTAATTCAACATGACAAGCATTGTGAAGTATCAGGGTAAGTCAATCTAGTATCATTTTGTTCATGAAGCCCAAAATATAGACTGACAAAGCACAAGTATGAAATGCATTTCAATCGGTTTAATCAAATAGAGTCAATGTAAAGAAGAGGGGCATTGTCAAGACGTGTCAGTGAACATTTGACCTGCCTTGCAGTTAACATTGTTTTGCGCAGATTTCTCTTGGGGGGATACCCTCTCTGCTCTGAAGTTCAATTCTAAAAAATCACAGTTTTATTCTTGATCTGGCGAGTGGCAATCTAGAATAGGAATGATATAGGAAAGACATCCCTTGCAAATCATTATCCACTCTGAATCTGAACATGTGAGATCAGACCCTTTAAGGAAATTATACCATTTGGTGTGACTTTTGCCTGTATTGCAGGAAATTCTGCTTTCTCTGAATCAGATTTTGACTGGTCCTTGCATAGATGCCAAGGATGAGATTATAGAATGCCAAATCCAAAATACGCTGGAGAGTTGAGTTTGTTCTCTTCTCTAAGACACAAGGAAACTCGGGCAGGGAAAGGATGTGGGCACACAATGAACCTATAGCAAAGCCAAGCGGCCCCAGAGCTTGACAAACTTTGCCATTTTAAGTGCAGTGGAAAAGGCTTGCCATAGGTGGCTACAATTCAGCTTCAAGAGGGATTCCCTGGTAGAGATAATTCAGGATTTTTCCCAGGAGTTCCTAAAGCTGCATCATTTCTCTGTATTCGAAATCTCCCTTTAACACTTTCCATGATCCTAGTGATAAGCAAAGCAGAATGCAGGTCTACGTTTATTTGTGAAAATCTCTTCTCAGATCTCTTTTCACAGTGCTGTAGCTTCTGTTCATGCTCAATAGGCAGGATAACATTAATGGTCAATTCATTGCACAAAATAATTCTGTTTTGCCTTTAAATCTACTCTCCTGCCAGGGAATAATGTGGTCATTTTAAGGGCTTTAAAAACTGCCCGTTACTTTCTCTGAAAACTATGAATTTAGCAGAATCTAAATTCAATGACTGTGACTACACACACTCACATGCACACAAGAAACTAGAAAAATAGCAGTAACCTTTTTCTCTCAAGTGAAGACAAAGCTGTGACCAAGATTTGGAGAACAGTTTCAAAAGCCCATTTGTCGCAGCATTCTTTTGAAGGTCTTATTTGATATCTTAGCTTCTCAGCTTTTGCCATGTAAAAAAATCAACACTGTCTAGCTGCTGTGGTGACATCAGACACATCAAAAAGTTCGCCAAGATACAGAGACATCTGCAAGAAGCCTTAATGAATGCCTGAGCAGGTAGCTCTATCCACCTTTGTGAAGTGCTGAATGTTTCACCCGAAAAATGAAGAATGAATTGTCAATGTTAAGTTTCATGCCTCTCCTGAGAGATGACAAGAGGAAACCCCAAAATTGTCAGGATTTCAGCCCTACAGATGGTTGTGATTTGTGTCTCCTTCCCTGATTTCTGGTCCCTTCCGCTCCTGAAACTAGGATAGAGCCATGCCTGGAACTCAGCAGAACCCATGGGCATCATTAAAGCATGCCCAAAAGATAGTCAGGCTCTAGAGTCACAATGGACCAAGTAATGCTTACAGTGTGTACACACTCTGATCTGAGCAGGGTCCATTTCAGCAACTCACCTGCAGGTCATGTTTTTCAGGCAATGCTCCAAAGGCCATGACTGCACCATTTTCCCAACCTGGGAACGGATGAACCACAAGAAGATCACAAATCTGGAGAGCTCTCCATACAGTTCAGTGTTTCTTCCTGCTCTCTTGGGACCTCATACTATGTTGAAGTACTGCAAGTTCTTGTACATGATTTTTGAAAGCTTCTTTCTTCAGACTTTGCTGGAATGAGCTTAGAGCTACATGGAAAGAATGATTAATTACAGTTTAATGAATCATAAGAAAGTTGGTGCCTAGTTCCAGCTCTGGAGATGCACTTGTATAGCCTTACTTGATCTGGTTTACCCCCTAGTTTTACAGTCAACAAACTAGAGTAACCAGAATGATTTAAAGTGCCTTATTTTGATATTTGAACATTTTCACCCTGGTATTTTATTTAAGCCATTCTTTTCTTCGTGAATATGTGCTGCTTGGTCCTTGAGTAAAACATTTAACAGTGCAAAAATGGAGCATTTTGTTGCTACAGACTTAGACCTTCTGAAGAGCCTAATCAAAACCAGTTTTTTTTTCTTTAATTGGAAAAGAAATGAGTGTTTTGCACTATACACTAGCTAGTTAGCGCTATCATAAGCAACCCCTTATTAATCACGTCCCATTTTTTGCAGCTGTGTACAGTAACTGACCTGCCTAGATACACTATAACTGAAGCAATTAAGGATCTTTTGTATTTTTTATGTAATTACCACTTCTGAGCCAGGTTGCTAAATACTTGGGACATTTGGGGGTATAATTTCAAGGTCATTATATTTTTGTTCATCTCATTTCCTAGGAAACCTATTTGCAGACTTGCCTAAAGCATCCCAGATACAGTACATTAAAGTATGGCAAATTAATTTAATCCTACCTCCTTCCACTCAGTAGGTGCATGTCCATTTTTCCAGTGTATAATACACAGTATATTTTTAAATTTTAAACTATTCCTGTTTTTAATGATGCAAACAATGGGGAGACCAAATAAGCTGAAGGAGCTAAGACATTTATCTCTACATTCTGCCATCTGTTTGAAACTGCTGATGTAATTCCAGTTTTAAATTACATTAGATCCTGCCTTCTGGACCCCTTTTCCTATTTACTTTTTTTATTTAAGGCTTTAGAGAAAGCAGTGCCTTCAGGTTGTTAACTACTTAATAAGAAACTGTGTCCTTGACTGTTTTCAATCTGGACTTAAATGTAGGTTTCCTGGACAAAGGGGTATAATGGAAGTAATAGCTTTATTTCCAAAAGATGAAAATTATTCTCTGTGTACAATTTTATGGGATCTGTTTTCAGCAATAATGCTAGCAACCAGCAGATTTGTTTATACTGAAGAAACAGCAGAGATTAAGGGTTGTGTTCTTGCATACTCTATTGTCTAATGATGGAATTTCCACTTTTATCTCTGTGTTTATGCTTCCGAATTAGTTTAATTTATTCTATATAACCTCTCCCCCTTATTTTACTGGCCTAATTAACAACCTTATATTTATTCTTCTTAGCACTTACTTTTGCCTTTTGAGTCTGCAGTGGCAATTCTTCATTCTCTTTTTTTCTGGCATCTTGTGGCTGGATTCACATATTTGTCTGGATCTAACACTAATGCTGATCTTTTAAGAATTTACTTAAAGGGGTATTGGTCAGGCTCTGTCTTCAGCAAATTTATAAAATACATAGCCTGATTTTTGCACAGTCACAATAAAGCGTTGAAATCAAGATTCAGATTTAAAACATTTGCATCACAGAAATTAAATCAATATATTCTGGTTTCCTTTATTTTTTTTTTCTTTTCTTTACTTTGGTTGCATTCTTTATGTGCCCACAGAGTAGTTGGAAATATAAGGACTTTGGAAGAAAGACAGTCTTGTACTGAAAAGTTCGCAGACTTCTCATTTTATTGATTTTAAAGAGAGAGAACACATAATTAAATTTAAGGACACGCATTTCCAGCTCATTTTACTCATCATGGTACTGAAATCTTTCACAAGCATATTATCAAAAGTCACGATAACATTTTAAAATTGTACAGTTTTTAAGATGATTGGAACAGCTTACCCATTTAGAAATCCTGAACCCTACCAGGCAAAAGTCTGAAGAAAATGTGGAAACTGATTGGTTTGATTCTGATCCTTTTAAAGAAAACTTATAGTTGTCTAAACTTAATTTGGAAAATTCTTTAAAAGTAAAATGAAACCCCACAAAATTAAACCTTTTTTGTTTGCTTTGGAAAGAAAATAGACATTTGGTTTATGTGGAATTTAAATGGACAATTTTATCTTTGACTGTCTGACTTAAATATAGAGAAATTGTTATTAATAGAATTTAATTAAATATAGAAATTGTAATTCACACACCACTCTTGCCATCTTACTAAATGATAACTAGGATCTATGTCTATTGTTAAATATGTTTGTTAATATTGTTAAATATGCTTGTTAATATTGTTAAATATGGATGTTAAATTTTCCAGTTGAACAAGCTTCCTGAATGATAGCAGTTTTGGTAGATCAGTCACTGAACCATGTAAGTTTCTGGGAAAGAACCTTGATCCAAGTTTCAAAGTTTAACCTTCCTAAGTCAATCCTAGATATATATATATAATCAGTCACTGTGGCTTTAACTATCATCACTCTTAATCCCAAGAAAAGTCTGGCAATTAAAATGTGACAGACTTAGCGCAGGCTTTCTACATTTCCTCTCCAGCCATTAAAATCAATGACTACACTAAAGCAGTGGCCAGCTTTTGGGGATATGGATGACTCTTTGTTGTTTGTTTATGCCCAGCCTGGTCACCACCAGTGGTGAAAATCTGAGGCAGAGAGGCATAATATTATCTCTACACTCCAGCATTGCTGATATGGAAAAAGTCAGCAGCTTCCCATGAACTGTTGAAGACTAAGCCAAGCAGTGCAAAGTTCAACCCTGACCTGTGTTTTCAGAGGCTGGTAAAGAACCATGTAAACTTTTTATACCATATTTTTTATATATGACTATATTCTACAGTGATTCATCTTGCTATGAAAAGACACCTGCATAAAACTTAAACCAGAGAGGCCCAGACAAAACAAAGCATATACATATTTTAAATAGGTCTGAAGCTGTTGAACGTACCAAAATACTGTCAGTTAAAACTTGTTATGGGAGCTTATATTGGCTTTTCATGGATACAGACAGTGATGCAAAGCAGGGCAAGGAGTGTTGATTTTCTGCTTACAAAAATACCATTAACTCATAGAGTCTAAGCAGTGTTTCCCAAACAAAGAATTTATGACCCCACCCCAGCCTACAATGAAAAAATAATTAAAGTCGCATTATTTGTTCAAATACTCAAATTCCAAATGTTTGGTAACCAGTTGCCTGCTCTGAAAATACTTCTACTTCTGCACAGAATTTGTATTCTAGACCTACCATGAAATCAGTATGCAAAATGAACTGAGGAATGATTTGTTAGAAGAACTTTTTGTTGTGAAAATGTAATGAATATTTCATGATTCAAATTCAAAGCAACAATAAATTTAAAATACCAAGTTTTGCTGTGATGCATAAAAGCTATTCATCACAACTGCTAAATACAAACCATATTCACTCCTGGTAGGAACCATAAATATGACAAGAAGTCCCAGAAAGTTGTAGTTATGGTTAAGAAGGAGTCTACATAATGAATACAATAAAATTCTTCCCAAATGTTTGACATAATGCTGTCTTTCCTGAGGATAGATTGCATTTCATCGGCATCAAGATTTACAAATCAGTTAGGGTCACCAAAACCGAAACATTGTCACTGCATCCCTAGGATATGATGATATAATATAAAATATATTTAAATTTGATTAAAAGAACCCCCAAAAACCAAAGAATATGTCTTATCAAGTCTTGTGCCAGTTTATTTGCAAGATTCTCCAGACATTTTCTCCACACCAGGCCTTTCAACACAGTTCCTGGTCTTAAAGAGACACTTTTAAAATTATAGACCTCTTGGTAGCCAAAGGATCCTTTAGTAAATTGAAATGCAATGATAATACCATGGACTGTATTTCCCCTGGAATGAAATATACGTTGTGATTCTTGGGGTCTATGCTGCTGAAAATATCTGATACTTCCTAAGCACAATAGTGTATGTGTTCCTGTGATGGCAAGACTGATTTTTAAGCTGATTGAATAAATTTGGCTTGGTTGGCTAATTTATTTAGTGATGCTGAGATCTTACATTTTTCTACATTTATCGAAAGGAAGCCTTTGCAGCTGCTCCTGGTGCTTGTTTGAGGTCTTCCGAGATACCACATGTATTTCAAGAGAAATTCAGCCCAGATGAACTGTGCCATAACCAATCCCTGATATCAAGAAAGTTGTGCATAAATTAAAATATCTTACATAAATAAGAGAAGTCGCTGTCCCTGATCCACTGTGATGCTGGGGCCCACCCCATCTGAAAGAGAAGCATTTCAAGACGGATTGCAGGCAGCATGTGATAGATATATTCTGCAGAACAGTGCCACACTCTGGGTTATTTTACAGAAAAAGCTCTGACTGTGGCATCCTTCTGTTGCAAAGATTGGGGCTGCCTGATCTGACCACACAGACAGTGTAAAATCTTGGGCAAAGAGCAGAAATACTGTGGTTCCTGTAGTGGTTTGGAGATATAATAGAAGCAAGGCTTGTAGGGAGGACTAATCTTCCACATAGCAGGACCCCAGCTTAAAACTCCAATTAGAAACCTTCAAAAAAAAAATCAGCAGACACTATGAAGCATGAGTGTTAAATATTGCTTATATTGTTAAATATGAATATAGTAATTTTCACAATACTTACATTAAAACATATTTACTTTATATGCTTTCAAAGACACTCTGCCTATAGAGCTTGAATCCAGTCTTAGTAAAATTTGCAGGGAGTTAGCTAATGAGTTTCTGGTTTTGAACAACTTGTCTCCATTTTCAAAAGATTAGACCCTCGGAGAGTCCTGTTACTCTTATTTTCGTAAAGCATTTGAGTCTAGCTACTGTAAGGTTGCAAAATATTGCAGATTCAGAGATTATTTAATCAGTAATAAAATGTCATTGTAGGCAGCATAGCCGTACTTCCTAAATCCCTATTTGCATGGTCGGCTTATTTCATTAAAATCAGTGCTGGCCGTTCTCCAAAGATGCAGAACTAATGCTACCTGCAATTATCGGATTTTGCTAGGCACAGAGAGTTCGACAGGTATAGTGTTAATGACTGAAGAGCAGCTAAGCAAGCCCCTGATCTATTGCTCATTGTTTAAAAAAAATAAAAGGAGCCCAGCCTAATCATATTTAGTTATAATATGACTCAGACCAGCGGAATAAATAGCTCTGCACCTTTTCTCCCTGAGCAGTAAATGTAATGCATTGCTCTCTGTTTTGCAAATTATGGGCTTTTTACTGAAAAATGCTTTGCTGAGAAATAAGTAAGACGCAAACTGATTTCTATCAAGTTGGAATGTGATAGCTACCTATCATGGTCATATTCTTGCCTGTTGGAAAAGTGATGTATTGACAGGAAAAAGGGAACATAAACCAGTCTAACTGTCACTAGAAATATCAGTGCCTTTTAATTAGCCCTCAGCAAGCATAAGTTATCATGGTGTGTATTTCCCTGTGTTGACAAAGCTGTGAGGGAAAAAGACTGCAGCTAATAACTAGCTCCGAGTTCAGAATTGCAGCATGTTTGGTGAAGCTTCTGGATGTTGACACTTCCTAAGAGCAACAGAGATGTGGGTCCCCTGGCAGAAAGAAAGAGGTGAGTTTGGGTATAACTGCATCTTGGCAAGGATTTAAACTTTGCATTTGTAATTGTATTATTTACTGTAAAGATATACATTATATATTATAAAATTACACCTAAAAGGAAAAGGAGCTGAAAACTTTATGTTGGAGAGAATATAGACCTACTAGGTGAATTTAAAATGTTTGGGGGAAAAAAAAGCTCCAGATGCTATTCTTTCGTACAAGGCATCTCTTAACTGAATATTCAATGCTATTATTGATCAATCAAATTAAAAATCTTTTTATGTTTCAAATTGCATCATTATCATTAATTCTGATACTGACAGCTAAGTTTCGCTTTCTAGTAAAGCAGCCTGATAACAAAACATGGTGGAAAAACAATGTATGTATCCTGAAAATGTAATTTTCCTGTATCTGCAGTCCATCAGTCCAAACCATCCTGCTCTTTTTCTCCTGTCTGATTAAGAGGAACTGCAGAGAATGGTATCAAAACTTAACTGTGTAGTTCGTTTTCCCCTTCAGTGTCTTTGTCTCCATCCTGTTGTTATGTACTTACAGAGAACATTTTAGTGGAAAATGGAAAAACGGTCAGAGGAACCTATGAGGCAGGACACAAGCGTGGCCATAAAGGGCTGTTACTAGTGCCCATGACCGAGAAAAAAAAGAAGTCCTATCTTCACACATTTCCATCTGCAGCAGGCTTTGGTCAGCTGAAGTTGTTCTGCACAGCCACCAAAATGTCCTGGAGGCACATGTTGCCAGGGCCACCCATGCACTGGGAGGACACCAGCCCTCAAGGGTCCCCAGCACACCACTGCCTTGGGGTCAGTCTGTGTGTCAGGGTCTGAATCAATGAGGTTCATCATCAGACACAGGCATGGCTGTGTCGGACTGGGAGATGAGCACACCATCCTCTGGCACTGGTTACTCTTATGCCACCCATGGGCTGCAGAGGGTTGCTATTGAGGAGCCAAGTTAAGTTTGAATGAGTGCCTGTAGAATCAGACCTTGGCCCACACAGGCAATGGATGACATTTTTGTTGACATGTATAATACGAAAAGGCTGGGGACTGACAAGCTGTGTGTCTGAAAACAGCCTGGGGGTCCTGGTGGTCAGCAAGCTGAACATGAGCTAGCAGCATGCCTTGGCAGCAAAGAAAGCTAAAAACATCCTGTGCTGCATTAGTAACAGTATAGCTGTTAAACTATGGGAAGTGATTATTCAGTGCATCCAGTTTTGGGAACCCTAGCACAAGAAAGACATGGATTAACTGGTGCAAGTTCAGCAGAGGACCACCAAGGTAGCTGGGCGTGGAGTGCTTGCCTTGTGAGGTTAAGTGAACCAAGGGTTGTTAGGAGGAAGAAAGGGCTTCAGGAGCACCTTACAGAAGTCTTCCAAAACCAAGAAGGATATTACTAAAGAGGTGTATCTAGGCTCTTCAGAGTGGTGCCTGGCAAAACGGCAAGAATCAGTGGACATAAACTGGAATAAAAAGTTCTCAGACTGAATACAGGGACAAATGTTTTCACCATGAAGATAGTCAAGCATTGCAACAGGTGTGCAGAGAGGTTGTTCTGTCAGTAGGAGGTTTTTGACACCTGACTGGATAAAGCACTGAGACATCCAGTCTGGCCTTCTTTTCCTTCCAATCTGAATTATCCTCTGACTCAGTGAATCACTTACTCATTTCTGCGCAGTGGGTGCACTGTGACAGGGAGAACTTAAGAGTCTTCTGTGGCTGGTGATTCTAGCGTAAGGGTTGCAGAGCTGAATGTTTTTGAAGGCTATTTGTGTTTGATGAGTTTGGTCAGATGGTCTGCCCTGGAAAGGGGCGTGAATGAAAATGATGGATTTCATGGAATTAGGCCATCATTTTAGGTCATTGCTGAAAACAGTAGAAGATACAAAACAGTTTAACACAAAGCCTCCACTGCTATAAGAATAACTTGTCAGTCTCTTGCTTGAAAAATTAGATATTAAAACATATATAATTCACCAATTATCAGTCATAGTCAGTTATCAGTGCTTGGAACACTTCATCCTATAGTGAAGGAGCAAGAAACATGATCTGGATTTTGTGGGTATTTAGTGATAATTTTTTCTGAAGTTTTGGATGGTGATCAGACCTTTGTTACTCCAGCCACAACCAAATTCACACTGGGCTGACATCTAAGTTTGAGATACTCTTTCAGGAGACATCTTTAGCCTACTGATGTAGAAGTCCTTTTTTTCAGAGCAAGGTAAGTTTTCCCTATGCCTAGAAAGAAGAATCAGCCAAATATTGTTCAGAAGCTTTGGGAAGCCCCAGACGGATGGACAGCCCCAGATGGGATGGGTAGGATGTAATGAGTAGGAGCACTGTACAGGGAATTTAAAATTAAGGTGGTTTTGTAGAATTTCACAGAAATAGATACTGTGTCACAGAGACATCTCTGTGACCGTGGCCCAGCTCTGGGGTTCAAATACACTTCTGCTGTTTTGTTTTAATTCATTTCATCCAGGTTGTCTTCATTCAGGCTGTAACTTTGGATAGCTGGCACCAAAGACAATGAACATACAAAAAAATACAGACCATCCCTGACCAAGCATAACATGCATTTTCGTGGGATGAGTGCCACTCTCTATAAATAAAATGCCAAATGAGAACACTTGATGTTGTTTTGTGACATTAGGGGTATGTGAGGAAATACCTTGTTCAAAAATAGTTGTCTTTCCTCCATTAACTAGCTCATAAAACAACAGATAGTTGATGACGACTGTCTTGCAGTAGTGCTTTAGGTAGAACAATGACTCATAGAATCATAGAATAGTTAGGGTTGGAAAGGACCTTAAGATCATCTAGTTCCAACCCCCCTGCCATGGGCAGGGACACCTCCCACTAAACCATGCCACCCAAAGCTATGTCCAACCCATCCTTGAACACCGCCAGCAATGGAGCGTTCACAGCTTCCCTGGGCAACCCATTCCAGTGCCTCACCACCCTTACAGTAAAGAATTTCTTCCTCATATCCAATCTAAACTTCCCCTGTTTAAGTTTGAACCCATTACCCCTTGTCCTATCACTACAGTCCCTCATGAAGAGTCCCTCCCCAGCATCCCTATAGGCCCCCTTCAGATAGTGGAAGGCTGCTATGAGGTCTCCATGCAGCCTTCTCTTCTCCAGGTTGAACAGCCCCAACTTTCTCATCCTATCTTCATATAGGAGGTGCTCCAGTCCCCTCATCATCCTCGTGGCCCTCCTCTGCACTTGTTCCAACAGTTCCATGTCCTTTTTATGTTGAGGACACCAGAACTGAACACAATACTCCAAGGGAGGTCTCACAAGAGCAGAGTAGAGGCTCAGGATCCCCTCCTTCGACCTGCTGGTCACGCTCCTTTTGATGCAGCCCAGTTAGAAATGTACTTCTAGCTGTTTAAAAGTCACATGCATAAAGGAGGCCTCTTTAATTTCCTCAAGACTCTAAGAATTGGAAAAGACAAATCTTTTTTTAAAAAGAAAACACCTGGTGAAATGTTAATATCCATTTTTGACACTGATCTGATTTTTTGTTCTTGGTGCTCTTGTGCACTTTTGGAATTGGACGTCTATGTCACTGATATGGTGATAGCTTGCTTTTCTTTTTGCCCATGTGGGACTATGTAGAGAGGTCAGTGAGAAGCCACGATTCACCTGTGGTGTCTTACACAGCCTTGCTTTAAGCAAAGAGTTTACTCTGACTTTTATATGTATATATAGTCATAGAATCATAGAATAGTTAGGGTTGGAAAGGACCTTAAGATCATATAGTTACAACCCACCTGACATGGGCAGGGACACCTCCCACTAAACCATGCCACCCAAGGCTCTGTCCAACCCAGCCTTGAACACCGCCAGCGATGGAGCATTCACAACTTCCCTGGGCAACCCATTCCAGTGCCTCACCACCCTTACAGTGAAGAATTTCTTTCTCATATCCAATCTGAACTTCCCCTGTTTAAGTTTCAACCTGTTATATATATATTTAGTTTATACTTCACCACTATATATTTTTTAATATAAAAATCACAAAATAGCAGCTTAAGCTGGAAAAGTCCTATTGAATTTTCTAGCCATGAATTCCCAAGCAATGTTTCTTTGTGAACTACCATACAGCAGTGTGCTCTGACAAAGGGTCAGTAACACACTGGAAGTTGTCAGATGCATTGGAGTTCCATAGCAAAGTGGAACCATGGTAGTATATGCCATCTGCTGGGACCCTACATGCTAGCATCTTCTCAGTTAATGCTTGGTGGGCATAGAATCTGTCTGAAATTGTGACTTTCTTATTAAACCAAAGATAACTGTTTTGCAAGTTGTGTCAATAAATGCCAGCCAGAAAAGCTGGTTTAAGCAGGTCACTTGCAAGGCCTCTTGGACAGCTGGTGGTTGAAAGACTGAGGCGTGGAAACTGCTGCATTTCTCTGCAGGCTCCAGTCATCTTTTGTTATATAGCTTTTCACATTTTTAACCAGATTAGTATTAAGAATGCCATGTTCTCCCTTTCTAAAATGTTAACACAAGTTTTTCTAATACCACACAAATATCACAGTCATCTTTTTTCAGCCTGCAGATAATATATTATTGAAATTGTTGAATAATAAAAATATTTCAGTGGAAATGTTATTCAGATTGGTGTTTGTGTTGTTTTGTTTTCACCAGGCAATTCATTGGATGAAGTATTTGTAAGTGTTACAGAAATATTAAAGAATATTTATGGAAACACTTCATAGGAATTAAATGGTTATTTTACTCTGAAAACATTATTTGATGATGTACGTTAAATAAGGCATCACCAAGAACTATACACTATTTCATCCATGCATCCTGAACAGCTTGAATTTTTACTACCAAAACCAGTGCGCACACACAGTATTTATACCAAGAGCTATTTCCAGAAATGATCTGTAGAAGTCAGTGCCTTTGGAAAAAAGTGTTAGCCTTCCTGAGATATCTAAGGTATTGATTGCGGGTTTTAGTTATGGTGCTTAACCACTTACGGACACTGTTCTAAACTGTACGTGCTATGAATGATTTGCCTATATTCTTTTCCAAGTTAATGATGCTTAAAAAAGGGACCTATGGAAAAATTTTTTCCTCGCTGAATCCAAAGCCTAAAAATTAATTTTCTTGGATTTTCTGAAAGAGTTTGCATTCTGCATGATGGTCCTGCTGTTGCAGTTTTTGGTAGAAAATCCTCATGAAACAGCATTGATTGTTTTGCTGGCATTAGCCAATTTTTACCATATTCATGCTCCCTGAAAGTTTTTTGTTTCTTGCAACAAGATTGGCCAGTTTTGCTTTTAGTTGGTTTATTCTTTATAAATCTAGTAATACGTATCACTAGTGATTCCACTGCTGATCTGAGGACTTAAAAAGGAGGCTGCTGTAACCTGTGTCCAGTTGCCTACATCTTCCTGGGACCCTCTTTGCATAGATGGGGTTAGCTGAAGTTCAGAAGCCCACTAGGAAGGTCTCTTCATGAAACATGGCTCCAAAAGCAATTCTTCCCAACATAGGAAACGTTTTTCTTTAAAAGTTGTTTTATTCTTTTACTTCTGGCAGTGGATATTTTGGCTCGTATCAAAAGCATCCATCTTCTTTTCACAACATAGATCATTGACTGTGAGAGGAATTTACAGTAACCTGTTGAGAAAGTTTTCTGTCAGTGTTGCCTTACTCTAAAGGCCAAGAACCTGGACAGGCAGACTGTGTTAAGACCACTTGTTAAGTTCTAACTTAGCACTGTCTCCATGACAGCTTTATTTGGAGCAAACGTTTAGGTCATACTACACAAACAAAAGTGAGCAAAGGCAGAATGTAGCAGTGCAGTAAAAGCACCAACATTACACTTCCTGTAAAAACCTATAGATACCTTGTTACAAATTCGGTACTTGATAAAGCTGAGAAAGCTTGCATTTGAAGTAACTGCTGCTCCAGCCAAATAACCGGATCAAATAGGAAGAAGCAGATCATTAAATATGCAAGATTTTGCCAGAATGAAAGCTAGACTTACATTTTAGAGGCCGAAGAGTCTAAGTACTTCAAAATGTTGTATTTATCTCAGTTTCACAAAAGAAGTAATCAAACTGCTGACTTCTGTGCATTTTTATGCAACCAAAGGCAATGGATTTCTACATTAGTAGGAAACTGGACTTTTGCAGAAGTATATAAAGGTAAGTTTACTCTGAATACATAGCCTGCTGAGTGAATGGTGCTGAACACGAAGTATAACTTCATTTATGACGTTGAGACATATATATAAAACTTTGTATTGGATGTATGACCAATGAGAAATAATGATTAAGAATCCACATTAAAATTAACGGAACACTAATAGACCTTAATGTGTGGCCATCTTCTTAAGAAGTCCCACTTATTTTACCCCAGTTTAGAAAAATGTTTAGGGAGAGTTCTGGCAAAGGGGAAATCAGAATGAACATCCATTACATGACAGATAAACCATCTCAGAGTAGACATTTTCCTTACTATCACCAATATAGAATTACATTGATCCCATTTAAGTATTTCAGATATTGTCTGCTACTTCATACAAAGTACCAGTATTCCATTTAAAGCAGCAGCTATATCCACTGGGTTTTCAGGCAAGCTTATTTTCCAGCTGCTTGTGGAAAATATTTCTGCTGCTTGTGATGTCCCTGCCCCAGTATTTTTCCAGTCATATTATTGCTAAAGCTAAACCAAATGCATACTATCTACTACTTGAACTTCTGTTTGTCTGAGCCATTAAACACACTACTACACTGTACTCTTGCACAGAGTACATAGCCTTTTGTTGACTGAAAGATTAAAGACTAAACGATCGGTCTACAAGCCTGAGAAAATTTCTGTAGACACATTGAAAACACTTCTTTTCAACAGTCAGCTAAGTATCAAGGCTACTTAATGATCAAATCAAGATCTGCAGACACCACAGCCTGCACACTCTTTCTTAGAAGATTTTAATCTTTGTCCTTGTCCTTCAGTGGAGTTTCTTTCCAGAGCATCTTGGCTTAATAAATGCCTTTCAAGAAGGCTTCAGTACAAGTGAGAGAGTACTTGTGTAGCAATCTTGAGTTCTTATCAGCTGTATAGTGATCAGGTGAAGGAATAATTGATTTCAATCAGCAACACCTGTTTTTATAATTGCTCAAGTGATTATAATTCAATAATAAAAAGCCAATTCAACTATCTTTACTCAGATATTAACCTCTGATATACAGCATGAGAGTGAAATTGCAGTTGGTTACATTTCCTTAGGAAAACAACCAGTATCATACATTTATCCTGTTTTGGTCTGCTTTCTTTCTTATTTTCCCTTGTTATTTTACGTTTTCTTCAGAATAAAATATGTTTACATGTTCTCAGTTGAGACACTCCCATTGCTACCCATTTTCTACCATTGTTAGAAATGCCCCATCTCTCAAAAGGTTCAATTATTTTCATTTTTCCTTAGAGTTATCTTTTTATCATTTGCCCCCTTTATGACAGCTTTACATTGCTGCCACATCATTCAACTCGTGTTTTCCTGTAATACCTAGATCCATTTCTGAAAAACTGCTGTTTAGCTAGTTATTCTCCCTCAATTTTTGTGCACTACCCCTTTCCTACCCAAGTATAATATTTGCAGTTGTTCTGATTGAATTGCACTCAGTCTTTTTTGTAGGCTTGCCTCCATTTTGTCAAGATCATTTGCATTCCCCCCATTTTCAAGAAGGGGAAAATGGATGAGCCGGGGAACTACAGAGCAGTCAGCCTCACCTCTGTGCCTGGCAAAATCTTGGAGCGGATTCTCCTGGAAGGCATGCTGAGGCATATGAGAAACAACAAGGTGCTTGGTGACAGCCAGCATGGCTTCACTAAGGGGAAATCCTGCCTGGCAAATTTGGGCCTTCTATGACGGGGCTACAGAACTGATGGACAGGGGTAGAGCAGTTGATGTCATCTACCTGGACTTGTGCAAAGCATTCAACACTGTCTCACATGACATCCTTGTCTCTAAGTTGAAGAGACATCAATTTGATAGGTGGAGCACTCGGTGGATAAAGAACGGGCTGGATGGCCGCACGCAAAGAGTTGTGCTCAACGGCTCAATGTCCAGCTGGAGACCAGTAACGAGTGGTGCCCCTCAGGGATTGGTGTTGGGACCGATCTTGTTCAACATCTTTGTCAGTGACATGGACAGTGGGATTGAGTGCACCCACAGCAAGTTTGCCGATGACACCAAGCTGCGTGGTTTGGTTGATACGCTGGAGGGAAGGAATGCCATCCAGAGGGACCTTGACACGCTTGTGAGGTGGGCTGATGCCAACCTGATGAAGTTTAACCATGCCAAGTGCAAGGCCCTACACGTGGGTGGGAGCAATCCCAGGCACAGCTCCAGGTTGGGCAGAGAAGAGATTCAGAGCAGCCCTGCGGAGAAGGACTTGGCGGTGTTGGTCGATGAAAAAAATGAACATGAGCCAGCTGCAGTGTGCGATCGCAGCCCACAAAGCCAACCGTATCCTGGGCTGCATCAAAAGGAGCGTGACCAGCAGGTCGAGGGAGGTGATCCTGAGCCTCTACTCTGCTCTTGTGAGACCTCACTTGGAGTATTGTGTTCAGTTCTGGTGTCCTCAACATAAAAAGGACATGGAACTGCTGGAACAAGTGCAGAGGAGGGCCACGAGGATGATCAGGGGACTGGAGCACCTCCTATATGAAGATAGGATGAGAAAGTTGGGTCTGTTCAACCTGGAGAAGAGAAGGCTGCGTGGAGACCTCATAGCAGCCTTCCAGTATCTGAAGGGGGCCTGTAGGGATGCAGAGGAGGGACTCTTCATGAAGGACTGTAGTGATAGGACAAGGGGTAACGGGTTGAAACTTAAACAGGGGAAGTTTAGATTGGATATGAGGAAGAAATTCTTCACTGTGCGGGTGGTGAGGCACTGGAATGGGTTGCCCAGGGAAGTTGTGAATGCTCCATTGCTGGCAGTGTTCAAGGCTGGGTTGGACATAGCCTTGGGTGGCATGGTTTAGTGGGAGGTGTCCCTGCCCATGTCAGGTGGGTTGTAACTATATGATCTTAAGGTCCTTTCCAACCCTAACTATTCTATGATTCTATGATTCTAAGCCTGTATTTCTCCATTCTTGCAGTCATTCCCAGCTTTGTCTTGTGTGCTTGTTAAGTTTGCAGGCTCTCGATTCCATCTTCCAGGTGTCCCATAGAAGTATTGTATACTAAGATTTCCAAGAGACGTTACTGCAGATTTCTTCTCAGCACATCTCATTCTACCGACTAAATTAATATTAACTACTAACATGCTACATTTCCTTCTTATTTTCTTCTATTCTTTTTCTAATGAGATTTTTTCCCCTGAAAGAAGTAAAGATAAATCTGTGATTCCCTTTTTCTTCCTTCACAAATTAAACTTCGATTTTGTCTTTTTCAAATCTTGTGGCATCTTCCTCCTTTCTGTGGGTTCTCAATAGCAAATCTCCTTTTGACAAATGTCCGACTCAGAGAATTCCATGATGAACATTTTTTTGGCATAGCTGATCTGAAAACAACCAAGTGTACTCTGTAACCTGCTCTAGTAACCTGTTTTAGACTTTGCTTCTGATGTGTTAGTCATTGGCTTGCAGCCATGAAGAGTGAAATAAGAAAAGAAATCAAACACGATGATGTTCTCAGTCTCATTTGTCCATACTGTTAATTGTTCAACAATCAGACTAAAACTCTACTGATCATCTGCTTAGCACTGATATAGCTACAGAAATTACAAGATATTACTCATATCCTTCATTAGGTATCTCATATAGGCATTTCTAATTTCATGTGTTATGTACTTAGACTATTTTTTATGGTTGTTCCCACTAACCTGACTTGGTTTCTACCTTCAGTATACACTTTTCCTACCTAGAATATGAATCTTTGCAACTTTTGTTCTCAGCAAGATGGAGTGTTACGTTACTCATCTTCACCACCTAATACCGGAAGGTAGTGACAGCATTCTTTTTTGAGAGATGTAGTTATATTTTATCCAACCAGCAGCCAGGATTAGTGTTTTATGACCCTACTGGAAAAAAAGCATGTAACTCAAGTTTTGATTTGGTGCCAGTCATGAGCAGGAGGAGCCCAGCCATCTGGGGATGTGACTGTCAGTTGTATGCTCATGGTGCCACATTCCAACCGGCTGCACATAGCCACATTTTACCTCCAATGGCATGGCACATAGCCACATTTTACCTCCAATGGCATGGCACAACTGCCAGCTCTAAAGGCAAGATACCACTGCAAGGAAAAAGGAGTTCATACAGCAGATTGGCCCTGTAAGAACACATCTGCCTGACACTGGAGAGATGTGGGTATGAGGATCAAAAGGGAAACTTTAGGAGCACAATCTGGCATGTATCTTGTTTTATGCATTGTATGTAGAGCAAACTGCAGTTCCTTTAGTCTACTGGGTGCCAAGACTCAAACATTGTGCTGGTTTTCAGGTTTATGTCACGTTGAATGATCAGAAATGAACTAACTACTGGAAGAGTAAATATTTTAAAATATTTTAAAATTTATTCTACAGGAAAAAAAAAAAAACAATGTAGTTTTGTTTTTAGCTTCTTTTTAACTTGTGTAACTCTGTTCATATTGGTTGAAGTTTGATTTATAGCATGGTGACAGAAGGACTAATAGACATATTTTCAGTAGAGGGAGAATTGGTTGATACTGAAGTTAACACTGAAGGCTTTCCCAGTGACTTGACACAGCTCATGAGTGGCTTATACAGAGACGTAAGTAAGCACAAGTCACTCTGTCATCAGCAAGAAATGTATGCACTCTTGACTTAATTTCTTGGTCCATATTTTTCTTTCTAATTATCTTTGTTTCTTATTTAACCTCATTTATAAGACAATGGGAGAATGTAGACCTGACCCGAATGGTACATGCTGACTCAAACACTTCTTCCAGTACTTGAGTCCTACGAAGGGTAGTACCATGAATGCCACGGAACAAGTAATTATAAACTAGGAGAATCATGGAATCATAGAATAGTTAGGGTTGGAAAGGACCTTAAGATCATCTAGTTCCAACCCCCCTGCCAGGGGCAGGGACACCTCCCACTAAACCATGTCACCCAAGGCTATGTCCAATCCAGCCTTGAACACTGCCAGCGACGGAGCATTCACAACTTCCCTGGACAACCTGGGCCTCTGCTCTCCTTACTGATGCACTCCAGTGGCTCAGGTGGGTTGGTGAGGCAGAGTCTCTTTTTGGCTATGCATTGTCTTTTCCAACAGACCCTAACTACAGTAAGATTTTTGTGTAGCCCCTCCTGCCTTTAGTAAGGATGGATTATAAACTTTCTGGTCTGTAATTCCCAGGATGTTTTCTGTTTGGTTTGGTTATGTTTGTTTTTTTGGGATGGTTTTTTTTTTTTTTTTGGTTGATTGGTTGGTTTTATGTGTATGTGGTTTGGAATCTCGCTGTCAGCTGGCCCGGTCTCTGGTGGCATTTTTTTGCAGTACTGGGTTACCTTTTGTCACCTGCCTTCCTCTGGATTTGTATATAAATTTCATTCAGTAACCTCAGGTGAAAGCTATGAACCTGACCACTTCTTAGCATCTAATTTGTCTGTTTGGAGTGATATGTCTATATATTTATTTCAAGTTAAATTAACCTCTGTTGACCTAGTTCTTCTCTTTCTCCAGAGAAGCTGTGGCTGCCTCATCTGTGGTAGTGTTCAAGGCCAGGCTAGATGGGGCTTTGAGCAACCTGGTCTAGTGGGAGGTCTCCCTGCAAATGATAAGGGGATTGGAACTAGATGGTGTTTAAGGTCTCTTGTAACCCAAACCATTCCATGAATCCATTAATTTTTCTTACACACTGAAGTGCTCCTGTATGTACCTGGTTAAAGAGGACTTAGGAACAGGTCCCTGCCCATTAATGGGTTATCTTGCTTATTGCTGACTCAAATCTTAAAAGCAGTATTGCTGAAGATGCATAAGGAAACTATAACCCATCTCAGTCTACCTTAAGCTTCAATACTCATCAAAGTATTTGAGTCACAGAGTAACTTTAGTAGAAGTATTAGAGTATTAGACCTCTAGTACTTCTAACCATTCTGCTGAGAAGTTTAAAAACAAATTCAAGCAGAAAAATCCACAGATATGTCTATAAGATGGTGTAGGGAGAAGAGGTTGATGGAGGAATTACTCTTTTGAAAACTTCCCCTTCATAGTGTGGCTTTCTTAGTTCTTCTGAAATGATGTGAAGACTCCATGCAAAACTGAATGAATTAAAGGCAATTCCTGTCATTGTAAGTTTTAAAAAATATTTCTTCTCTGACTTTTCTGCTGTAAGGGTTACAGATGGTTTGCCACCAGAAGTTGACACCTGATACATGAAATGCAAATTGTTTCATTCTGACGTTTCAAATAATTGTGTATTGTTGCCCATTCCATGGGCATAATGCTTACAAGGCAGAAGGCTTGAAGAAACCATGGGGCTTGGACTCTGCGCCCAAGAAAATAGTGCTGCAGGGAGAGTAGCCTAGCAGTAAGCAGCCTTGGCAAATTCTACAAAATTAAAACTATTCAAGAGGCTTTTCTTTTTGTTTGTTTGCCTAGTTTTAAAATGATATTCTCAGTGGAGATATCTGGAACACTGCCTATTTGCATCAACATGAGGCAAAAATTGTCACATTATTTAAAAGGAGTTGAATCTGACCGAACAGCAAAGGTACTTCTTGGTATATGACTTGAGGAAATACATTTCTGGTTTGTAGCTATGGCTATACTCTGTCTTCACCTCTTTAGAGAGCCTGTCTGTCCAAAGGGGCAGCTGCCAATTTGGGAATATTGCAATGCATTTTCATGGAGGCACATAAACAAGGTGTTCTCTATCATATGGAGTTCATTTTTATTTTCTCAAGGTCAGTTGCTACCTTTGCTCAATGATAGATCATTGAAACTACATGATCATGGTGCATGGCAAAACACAACAGCACAGGTCTACTTACACAAGATTTCTTTCCTGTCTTACAGGCAATCTGTAAAGAAAGTGGGTCATTACAAAGCTACCTAGAGATGATTTTTCAGATCCCCAAAATGTACTTTCTGCAATGTGGGTTTTTTCTTTATGGGAGGGCCAAGGTCCTTGGCCAAAATATTTCTGTAGGCTTCTCTTACAGAACAAATAAAAAATCAATCCAGAAATGTGAATGTGTCTGTTCAGAAACTTGCAGCATTTTCCAGTTCACAGAAGGAAGTCTCCTGTCAGTACAAGAAGAGAGCTAAACCACTGATTTGTTTATGGATGAATAAAAATCCTATTGCTTTAGAGTGCTTTGTGTATGGGGAGGGGGAGAACAAGGGAAGGAAGGGAGTTGTTGGGCTTTTTTCCCTGCAAAATAAAATCATGTTATTTATGTGCTTGATTTACCAGAGAGTGACTGCATTTAGCACACCTTCAGGTTTTCGACGAAAATCTTTCTTTAACAACATTTACCTTACTCGAATAACAAAGCCTGGCTCAAATATGAGGGTGAATCAATTCTGAAAATAAACATCTATCTGTTCTATAACCAGGTCTACTCTTCATTTGCTGAAGTCTGAGCTGGCTCTTCTAGTTCCTTAAGTAGGGAAAACATCATATATTGAGCTTCAGTTTCCTGCACATGCAGATTATGTTGTCACCTTTGGGGTTTGTGGAGGGCTGCTAGGAAAGACATGACCCCAACTCTCTGCTTCCTGGTTTTAAGAAGTTCCTGGTTTTCTGTTCCTTAGAGGAGGAAGAGTAGAAATCAGCTGGGTGTATGGGTACACCTAGAATTATTCCTTCTCCTGTTAACACATAGAGCATCCTGGTTTAGTTGTGTGTAAGCATTATGTTTTGGAAGGATTACATGTCCCTATAAACACCGAAGTCAAATATACTGGTCTTAAATCAGGCACTGGTATAGCAATTGTAATCTGAAACAAGACATCAGCCTGAGTGAGTCTGTGAGGTTTTGTGTGGGGGTTTATAAGAAACAAAAGTGCTGGGATCCAGGAATGATTAAAGGAAGTTAATCCAGAAATGCTGGCATGCAGCATTCCAACTAAGAGAAGAGGACTGATTCAGCCTGTGCAGTTTGTATGCAAACTGATCATGCACAGGGAGAGAGATTGTTTTTGACAACTTGACCCCAGCAATGCTGCAAGGCACCTAGAATGGTCCTACTTTCTATTTTCTCCAGCTCCTCATATTCCTTGAGGTCTTGATAATGAAAGATTCCTGTCCAAACTAAATGTAGCTCATGTTGACAGGGACAGCAAATACACATGGTAGCTTTCGTGGTTCTCTGTGAAATCTTTTGACTTTTTTCATGCCTTTTCCATAGGGCAAGCTGTTAAACAACATATGATTTCTGTTACCTGTGTTGAGATTTCAGCAGTAGGATTACAAAAGATATGCAGGTCTCTAGAAAAAAAAACATTCAGAAAATGGTGTTTGAATGATCTTTGGACTCCCTTTAGGCTTCAAAGGAACTGCAACACTTTCTCCTTAACCTCAGTAATTGCTGCTTAACCAAAGAAAAGAGAAAAAAAAACCCCAGACTTTAAAAAGAAATCGTGCGATCTAGAAACATACTTTCCATCTGTGTATTGCGGCTGAAATCCAAAATAGGCCAGCTGGTCATAGCACAGCTCACATATTCACAGTATCTGTCCCCTGAATAAGTCATTTCATCATAAACAGCAGAAAGCAAAAAGTGGAGCCTTAGCTTCTCTGATTTGCCCCCTGTATTTGCTGCTCAAAGGACTGGCAGGTACTAAAAGATTCCTCTTTGATGTTAAATTTGATATCGTCATTGAATTTTATTTGCTGCTCAAATATGTCTTTTTAAAACTGTGTGATCCAGGATGTGGAGTGGAATGTTTGTTGTGGCAAATGCCTCTCTTCATTGGAGCAGTTTGGTCTGGCAGTGTTCCCAGTTTGCTGTAGATTTAGCAAGTAAGTTGTGCATAATCCCTTGATTTTTGTTCTTGCTTTTTGTGGCACTCTCTCCATATCTTGAGACCTCCTGGAGTTTTACAGTAGCGTCTTTCAGTATATACATTTTATATCTAATCAACAGGAACTGATCCCAGCAAACTAGAAATTCCTCTTTAAGTAATGGGAAATCTCTCTTCCCCTCTGTATTATTGATTTTGCTTTGTGCATAGTGGCTGCAACCCTCCCCACTCCTTTCCAGGGCTGGAATGTTTTAAACCAGTATTTGTCACTCTGTGCTGAATCCTTTTAGATAAAAGACAGAGATGATGTTAGGTAGAGGAGGAGAAACAAACAGCAAAAAAAGCGGTAACAGCACCCAAGGACTATGAAGTGGAAAGTTAGTCATTGTAGTCTTTTGAGGTGATCTAAACCAGTTCTGATCAGATGCAATGGATATAGAGCCAATAACCAAGCTTTATCTGAAACACAAGCAGTGAAAGATATATGGACATGGCCAAGGAAACTCCTGCAGTTATGAAAGGTACTCAGGCTTTGACTAGCAGTCTGTAGGTGTGGAGGCACCAGACTATATGAAAATGTATAAGGGTTTTGGCACTGCTTAAGTTCTTCCGGTCTTTTACAGTTTGGGGAGGCCTCCCCATCTGTCTTGGTGGCCCTCCACTGAACTTGCTACAGTTTGTTGAAATCTTTCTTGCACAGAGGACAATTATGTTGAATGTTCATAAAAACTAGACCAAATGACAGCTGAACTTATGGTTTGGTGCTTTATTATTTTATCTGGTTTGAACTTCTTAAAGTATGAATCTAGACAAAGTGTGTTTAAAGTACTTTGTCTACATAAGGGTCAGTCTTTCGGATAAATCAGTGACAGAAAGCATGAGACTCAAGTCTGTATCCTCAGCAAGTGGATATTAGGTTTGGAGTGGGAACACATGTGAAAGAATGGCTGCATTCATAAATGTAACCAAAACTCTTGCTGCACATACAGTGCAGTTTCCATGCACAGTCAGTCATGCACACCTATATTATATCTCCATGGCTAAACAAGTGTAAGCACAGCCTTACTCCAGGCTCTCAGAAAAACATTACTATGCCTTGTAATTGCAGCTGTGTGCTGATATGATGCCTTCTCCCCATTAGCAAGGGTTTTGCACCAGTAATTGTATGCCCTTTTCTGTACTCCTTAAAGAACATCAGCTTGATCCATTTTTGCTTTTTCTTTAATAACAAAATATCTCATTTGGCTATTAGTTACAAAGGTGCATTTACTAGACACAGGTTTACTAGCATTACAGAATAATTTAGGGAAAAGAGAACCTCTGTAGGTCTCCAGTCCAACACCTAACTCAGAGCAGGACCATCTCCAAAGTTACAGCAGGTTGTTTAGGGCATTGTCCAGTGGGTATCTGAATATCTCCAAGGATTGAGTTTCTACATACTCTCTGGGCTACCTGACCCAGTGTTTTACTGCTCTCATCATGCAGCTCTAGTTGGAGTTTCTGTTGTTGCAACTGGTGTCCATTGCCTTTTTCCCTATTACCGTGCATCTCCGAAAAGAGTCTGTTTTCTCTATACCACCCATATCTTGGGTGGCTATAGAGATAATATGTATGGTACCTTGGAAAAACTTAGTTCTTAATGAACCCTGTAGGTCCTACTGTAAATCTGAAAGGATTCCTCCTCCTTCCAAGTGGCTCTGAAGTGGGTTTTTCTCCGTGAAAGTTATCACAGTTGTTCAATCCTTTGGGCTATGCCTGTCCACTGCATTTGTTCTCAACCCCTGGTGTGTGTATTGGAGTGTGTCCTGCTCATTTCACCTGCATGGGTATGCCCTGTGCTAGTTCTAATATGAAAACTAAAGAAGACTATGAGATTGTGGTATAAATTTTCACACAGGGTTGGTAGTGATACAAGACAATCGATCCCTGAGATAGGCTTCAAGATTTCAGTCTCTCTGGAATGCAGGTGGAACACAGGTCTCTGTGTTTTCTCCCAGATCTTCAGTCTCCCTCTGTGGCCTGGCTCGCACTGCATGCATTCAATCCTCTCTTACCTTCATGGCAAGATATATGCCACATGCACCTCCTACCAGGATGAACAGCTCTGTGCAAATGAATTTCACTGCTTTTGATGAGATCAGGTGGCTATTCAACAAAAGCTGGCAGTCTTTACATATTTACTTGGACAGTATTATATACAATATATTTTGCTTCCTATCTCAGAAATTGTTTGTTCAAATCTGGTTTTGTGTGAGTGGCTCAGGCATAAATAATTGTTGCCACTCAAGCAGGATTAAGTGTGGTTTATACCCTTCCAGATTTGTTTATTTGTGGTGTGGTTCCATCCTTAGAGATGCCCGATTGTTGAGATTTGTGCTAATTCTTTGACTACTCATATACGTAGCTTTACTCAGTTAAGTAATACTGCCAAAGTTTATCACGAGCCTGTTAGACTGAGGTCTGCCTCTGTATTAACTTGCTGTAATGAAAATGTAAAATAACTACAGCAAACCCCTATTCTAACTATATATACAATCAAATATGCCCTTAAGTAATTGGAACTGTAGGATAGAAAGCAAACCATTGCAAATCGTACTGGTTTGCAATAATTTGTAATCCTTTAAGCATGTAAATCCACCAGACAGCTTAGAAGTGCAATTTCTGCCACCAGCTATGTTGAAAATGCACTTACATACTTCATACTAAACTATGGCATCAAGCAACAAGCTATGCTCTAGGGATAGTGTAGAGCCCCTATCACTCCTGTGCCAGTCCTGGGAGCTGTCATGTCTTAGGGAGGCAGAGTGCCTCCAGAGCTGCTGTTGCATCACTATTAATTAGGGAGCAGTTTGCACTCCTTTCTGCATCTTGTCAGCTTTAGTGGCTGGTGTGCAGGATGAGATAGTTTCGTCCCTTTAGTGTATGCCATAAGAACTGCTACAGTGGGTTAGATTGAAAGTTCAGCCAGCTCAACACGCATTTTCTGACAGTGGCCTGCAGCAGATGTTTAGAGAAAGAGAAGCAGAACAAGGCAATTACAGAGAGATACTTTTCAGTGGTTTGCTGAGAAACCAGGAATGTGGAGGCTTCTTGAGCCAGATATTGTCTCTACACTTCAGCATATGATAGCTGTATAGGCTGCCAGTGAACTTGTTTTAATCTCCTTTTGATTTATTTTTACTTTTTCTGCCTCTCCAATATCCAATGGCAATATATTCCATAATTATTCTCTGATGTGTGAAAAAGTGACTTCTTCTGCTGTCTTTAAACCTACCACCTGCTAACTTCACTGGATATTTTCTCACCCTGATCACCCTCCTGTTCTTGCACTATGAGCAAAAAAACACTCTAGCCCAGTGTTCAGCAACACCCTAAGCTGGAAACGGTCCCCTCCTGACCACTGCTTACACAAGGGGTGCGAGTGGGGAAAAGGATATTTTTTTTGCCCAGGTTTTGCTCAAATGCATCAAAACCAGAAGGATACAATCTGGCAGTCACCTTCAACAATCCCCTCGTATTGAGGATTGGAGAAGGCTCGCCTACATAGCTTTTTGCCACAGACAATGGCAAAGATAAGGACAGAGATCCCTTTCTGTACCACGAACAGCAAACACCTTTTAGTGAAATCAAAGCACGGTTCTCACAGTCTTGTTCTAAAGAAGAATGTGGAGGGGATGTTTTTCCTTTAAGAAATGCCCTTTCAATTGAAACATCTGTGTAAAATTCATCACATTGTTTTCTTTCAAAAAGAAATGACAGTTCAGTTCAAAGCTTTGGAATTATGCTTAGACTTTTCTTTAGAGGAATGTTTTGTTTAATTTTGAAATTAAGTTTACTGGAGTTTAATTTTTAAGAAAACAAAGAAAATGAAGAAAAATGCGGTGAAAGCAAGAAAGCCTGCCTTCCCTCCCATTGTGAGCTGCTTCTGATAAAAAGTGTTCCTCATCAAAATAACAAGCCCCTTCCGCCTTCTCTAATATGAAGAATTAGACCTGTTTAGAAAAGTGCTAGAGACTGTCTTTAAAATGGTCTTTGGCAGGCTGTATGCACTACACAGCCCAGACCTGCTAGCTGATAATTATGATCAAAATTACATTTTACTCTATTTGCATATTTTAAAATAGATCCCAGGTAGCTAATTGCAAGAGAACAAGAGAAGGGTATTTACAAAGCTGCATTTCATGCTTTCCTCCCATTTATGTTGTATTTGGTCAGAGTTTTCCACAAAGGAATCAGGATTTTTAGCCTATCAGCTCTAGTGGTTGACAACTGAATGACAGAGTTTAACTTTAGCATTTTTTTACTATCTCAGGTATAGAAAATCTCCCATTAGCCCATCTGACACTGAAATCAAAATAGATTTCTCGATTATTCTTTGAGGAGACCAAAATATGAGCTGATACTGAAAGAGGAACTGAACAACAATCCCTATTCACAGTATGAAAAGAGATAGTACAAAAATTAGTGTCTTCAAATGCCTTATTTGACATTTCTCGCTATTATTTAATTACTTAGTTCCAAGACAGACACAGTGAAGTAAAATAGGTATTAGTAATGCTAACAGACTATTGGAGACCTTGCGGGTGCAGAAAACAGATTCTGGGAAGCAATGGCTGAATATTCTTGGTAATGATCTTTCTAGCAATTGATCAGTATTTATTTTAGGAAACGTCTGAAATATACGTGTTATCAAAAAACTGCAAAGAAGTGTTCTCCTGTAAGTCAATGTGATTGCCAAAAGACTACTACTGCGTAAATCAAAATCTGCTAATTGTTTAGTGTTGCCAAATGTTTAACTGGCCTCTGAAACTTGGCATACACAATGAAAGCTAGTTACCAAATGGATAAAACAATAGCAGCTATGGAGGAAATGTGATCTTGTTCTCTGAAGTTGTGTGCTGAGACGGAGTGCTCTGCTGCCTTTATATCGTGCTGGATGAGTTGAGTGAGCAGTGAGATGCCCCGTACACAAAGGTAGCTGTGGGAGGTGCAGAGACCTATAGCACTGCAGCTTGGGTAAGTGGGTCTGGGCTTAGTGAAGGAGCACACATTAGAAAGTGTAGCAGCAGTAAGAGCACAACATTTTTCATTATGTGAGGCCTCTGTATGTTGGTCCACAAGCATCAACTGAAGGGTAGGGTCTGATTGAGAGAAATTTCTAATGATACTTGTGTCCATCATGATGTCTTGGTCTTTGAAGTTATCTGTCTTTGGTGACTTCCGAAGTAGATTCTGAACTCAGGTGCTTTGTTTAACTGCATGTAGTTAGACAGGATAATTCTGGGTCACAGTTGAGACTGGGTCTGTATGTCGGCTTTCTGGCTCCAGCCAATCCTGCCTAGCCTTAGATGACTACAGTAAGATTCCCTTTGGGGATTCTCAGCATTTTAGCTCATAATTCATTTAATTCCAAAGAAATGGTGCAATAGCACTCCCTTTCTTTCCACAGGCTGAAATTAAAACCTAGATAACTGGCTCAGGTGTATGTAAAAATATCTGCAAGTTAGGTGGGATCAGGCGCTCATTTACAATTTCTATGGATAGGGACCATTATGAACTTCTGAATACACACACTATTCTGGCTGTGTGTCAAAGATTTGGCATGATGTTGCTCTAAGGGGAAAAATATTCATGCTTGGTTTCTTTGATCTGGCTGCGGAAAGCTCAGCACAGGAACCAAGCCTGGCAGAAGCAAAAGGATGGTTAGGCTTATAACAATACTTCCACTTGACTACATTTGACCTTCCAGAGATCACTCTTCCGCTATATCTACATATAATATAGGCATTACATGTAATACCTACATTATGTTGTTAATAAAACCATTGCAACTCTAAACTCCCTTCCACAAAAATGGAACAGAAACAGAGATGATGGCAAGCATCCCCAGTCTTTGTTGTTTGCACAGGTTTTGCTTTCAAAGCCCAGAAAACAAGTGTGAGGCCTGAGGGCCTTGCTAGGGCTAACTCCCTACATCATCCTCTGCAACCTATCTATGCAGGATTACATCATAATGTGCTGAATAGCCACAGAGTTACAGTAGTTTTCTGGTAAGTGACCATTGGAGTGACCACTGAATATGCACCTTGCTACCTAAACATGTAGTTAAAATCTATTTATAAAATCCCTCCCTATTTTCAGCACAGCCTTTTGTACAACCCTCTGCAAGATGAACTAATCTTCTCAAGCTGTTGACGTACTTTAAAGAAGAAAAATATACTATTGCTTCCCATGCCAAAAAAATATTCATTACCATCTCTGAAGTATGAATGAAATCACCTAATCTTCCAGTCATTAAGCTCATCCTTAATTTATCTAATCGCTGATTTTAATGTGATTAAAAACAGGTACCATGCATCTGCTAACATGTTTGCACAGGACACACAGAACTGTTTCAATTGGACCTTGCTGCTGAGGGTACCATGCTGTTTGATGGTATGTAACAATGTTCAGCTCAGAGATGTTTCATGCTCATCTCAAGAAATGACTTCTTCAACAACACTGGAGTTCCAAGTGGATGATTTTAAATGCGATTTATCTGCTCACAGTATATGGACAAAACTATCCTCAAGGTCTTTCCAAACTGCCCTGTGGTTATGCCCCAAAATATATTTCATGCGCCATGTGTAATTCAAATATGCCCAAAAGGACTCTGAGACCAAGAAGTGAGTTCTGATTGAAATAATTCCTCAGGGGAATATTTGTTGCTAAGAAGTGGCTGAATGCAACAGAGATTAATAATCCCAGTACAAAATATTTTTCCTTGCTCTTTCATTCTGCTCATTTATTTAGAACATATGCCAGGGACCATTAATCTTTAAAAAAGCTTCTGCCCATACCCATGTACAATGTTCTAGTAAGAAGGTCCCAAAGTTGTGTGATCTTCTGACTGTGCAGATAGGTATATGTACATCACTGATTTTATTCCCTTCTTTCTTTCACGTGCCCTCTCTACCAAGTACACAAGTTTTTTTCCAAACGCCCTTAACAGAAGTAAGATGGACCTTACAACACATAAGCTTTTATTCTTGACTTTATAGTCTGGAAATGGGGAGAAGGGGATTTCTGTGGTATAATTTACCCAGATTATTTTACATAGCTGCATTAGGATGAGGTAAATTCACCCTGGAAATGCCTCTTTTGCTTTAAAGTTTAGGTGACTGGCAGAGGTATGGATGTGTGAAGCTAAGGAAGGGTGAGTCCCAAAGTGCTGTTGAGATAGTTTGCTTGTTTTTGGAAGTGACAGGTTGCATGTTTGCTGTGTTACTGTGTTGTTTCTCTACTAATGCAAAGTGATAGCACGGGATATAGGGGCAGAATCCTGTGTTCCTGGTGTCTCAGCTGATACTGTCATGAAAGATGCTGTGTTTTAAGAACTGGTCTTACTTAGAGACCAGCATGGGGCCCCCCTTCCACTACTGTGTCTACACAGCTCCCCCTGCCCCTTCCTTGACTCAGTGAAAGGCAAACAGGACTGCAGTTCTGCTTGCACATTGAGAAAGAGAAAATACATAGCAGACTATACCAATCCTTTAACAAAATAAAGCAAAGTTTTCCAGCTCATTGCTATTCTTATTACTCCTTTGAGTACACATAACTACAGAAAGAGCAACTGTGTAATTTGACCCTTTTTGAAAATGAAAGGAAGGAAAAAGTGAAACATGGTTTCACTGAAACATGAAGATTGCAATTAAAATGACACACTTTGTACAACAGTGAGGAGAAAGCAGCTCTTAAAATTACAGTAACAATCCCTGAGCCAGATCCAGTACTTGGGTGATTGTTTTAATTAGGACTGACATATATTTGTTTCTAGATGTTTCAGCACGAAGGGAAGAAGGGAGATCTTGGCAGAAAGTGTATGTATCAGGAGACACCTGATGCTATTGAGCCTGAAGCAAACCTCCCCCAAACTCTTCAGGATGTCATTGAAATACACAGATGTAATTATTTGAAGTTCCTTAAGGAATTGATGTTGCAGTAATTAGACAACTCATTACATCAAGAAATAAGGAAATAAGACTGACAGAAGTAAAAATGAACACACTGATAATTTAGCAATATATGAACAAACAGAATTGTGAGAACTGGCTTTCTGAGAGGAGAAGCACCTAGGAGAGAATCAGCAGACCCATTGATCCACGGACTGATCTGTCTATCCAAGTACTAGTAAAGAAAAAAGGTCAAACCAGGATACAGTCTAACCTAGCCGTTTGCTCAACACCTTGCTCCCAGGCCTCCATTCTCTCCAGCCTCTTGTCAAAATTTGTTCAATGGTGTCCCATTGCAAATGGAGGGTATCATGTGTGAGACCTCTAGAACCAGACTTCGTCATGTCCTCCCAGACAAGTCGATAGAGTATTTCCTGATTTCAGATAACTGAACCAGGGCTTCAAGTTGTTTACACTGACACCTTGCCTTGAATGAAGATGCCCATGGAGTGTGCTTATTCCATTGTGGAGCTGAGTCTCCCTTCTGCTACTTTTTTGAGCTCTGCATTTATTACTTGCTAGGTCTTCTAATGCACCATTTCAGACTTTTCATCCAAAAATCGCCCTGGTTAATATTCTATTATTCATTCTAATGTCTGTTATGTTGATTATTAAGCAAACATTTTCCTCAGGGAAAACTTGGTAGTAGTGACATAAGAGGCAGAGAGGTATTGTTTACATGTCAGTAAATATTTTGAGAGCTATGTTGAAACTAAACATTAAGACATGACATTTTGCATTATAGCAGAAAACTTCACCATGTACAAAGTGCTTAACTATTGTCTTTACAGATGATGTGGTGCTCAACAAAAGCTTTGAACAATAAAAATAAATTACTAGCACATGCTACTTTGCAATTTCTCTGCCAATTAAGAGAAGAAACTGAGTAATTTCTATGTTCCTCCCGGTATCTTTGCTGACTTTCTTGAGCCTCTTATTAACTGTGCAATTTATTTGAATTGTCTTCAGATTCACCCTGCCAATGCAGTCCTCAGCTGCCCTTTCAAGTTTGCTACTGCATGGCAATACTCTTCACCTCTGCCCTTACTGATCACAAACCTTCACTTTTTTGTGTCCCGTGCCTGTGAAGAGTTGTCACCAGTTTTGCTGAGGACTCAGGTCACTCTAAAGGGAGAGAAGGTATTATAAGGTCCCCGGATAGCTCAGGGGCTTACGGTGCGGAAAGGTCTCATGACAAGACACTAACCTGAAGCCAAACTTACTCTGTCAAAAGGGACCAGAAGTAATTTGTGAGATCTCCTTGACACCCACACATGAATGGAAACTATAGCTACTGAGGTTGGTTTTGGTTATGGTTTTGGGGGTTTTGTTTGATGGCGTTTTAATTTTGTGGGTTGGGGTTTTTTCTCTTCATTAATAGAGTATGTCTTGTGAAAAATTTCTTGGAAATCTTTTTGACACATTACTACCTTTTCCCACAAAGTTTCTTAATTCAAAGGACAGGGTGAGAATTTGTCATGCTGACATTCTGCTTTTTTTTTGCCTTTTGCTTTTCCCCACAATAGTCAGGTTCTAGTCTTTGGCAGTGAAAATGCAAAAAACACCCTAAGTACAGAGATGGAAAACTATTAGGAAAACAAGAATAATCCCAAAGAACAGTAGTGACCAGCTGTCCTTAGCAGCAGCTGAACACGGCTCATCTCAAGGTGAGATGAGGTGCTGCCCATTCTTCCATTGTCCTTGCTGACATCCTACCGCTGCTTCTGTTTCTGACACAGGGTACAGGCAGAGAACACACTCCTGAGGTGTCAGAGGCAGCAAAAGCTCCACTATCCCCAGAGCCTGAAACTGCCTCTTTGGAAAAAGAAGTGCTCATCACCAGCCAGGGGAAGATCTACTGCTGTTCAGCACTGCAGTTTCCGAGTGTGATTTCAGGCTGAAGCAGCCCCGCAGTGCTGAGACCCCAGCTCTCCCTCAGAGGCGCACTGGGGAGGGAGTGTGAGGCAGTTTGCACAGCTGCTGCCGGTCCTGTGAAGGCCTGACCCAGGAGCCAGAAAACTGGTCAATTAGAGGCTTGTCATTGACTCCAATGGGCTGCAAATGAGCTGCAGAGTGAATAAAGAGTTTCAGTTCCTGGAGCTGCTCATCTGGCACCTTTCACCAGAAAGGGGCCAATTTTACTGTTTTAAGTAAATAAAGTTTAAAGTAAACAAAGCTGTTTTTCACCAAAACTCTGGATTCTTTGTATGTGAAGAAGTGGAAGCTGCTATTGGCTCCGAGGAAAACTGACTGATAAAAGGAGCAAAAAAAGAGGCTTGTGAATGAAGAAAGCTGTATGACACATTGCATCTCCCCTAAGTCATGCAAGGCAGCCTCCTGCAGTAATACCTGAGCTAACTCCTAATCTGAGAAGCATTATAGCCCTGTCAGCATGGCACTCTGCCTGAGCCACATATCTCGTACCGAATGTAGTTATGCTGCTTCTAGGACACAAGGTAGTATCTATGCAGTACTGTACTGTGCTGGTGTGACCAGCCGTTGCTCCTTAATGCTCTGTAGGTACCTAACATCATGTCTTAGTGCATGCTAGCACACATGCCTATCCCAGTGTGGTGCCATACTTTAAAATTTAAATCTGTTTAAAACCCACATACAGATATTTGATTGTCTGGAGAATTCAGCAAATAGCCATTTGAGCAGCTAAACTGATGTTTTTTTTTCTGGTTTTGGTTGGCTTGTTTGTTTATTTTAACTGAAGTGAAATGGTGCACTAGTGTCACTAAATCAGCCTAAATTCACCTTTTGGGTTGAAGTCACACCAAATACACAGCCTACTTTAAAGAACCACATTGCTGCATTTACACTGTACAGAGTAGAAAGACTGATATCTGGATTTCTTTGGGACATTCCTCATGTTCCCATTGTGATTCCATCATAAAAAAGGTGCAAAAGGGAGTTATAATGAACCATTTGGAATTCCCTCTTCTTTGTATTGCAGTATGTTAAGTCTTTAGTAAATAGTCTGGAAGGAAACTCCTTCGAAGATTTTCATTACTTAACACCTACTGTTTTAAGAACTATGCCTAAACTGTTGTAATAGTGCAAGCTAAAGGGATACCGGATATTCCAACTTTTCTTTTTTTCCACTCCCTTCCCCTCACCCCATTCATTCTCCCTTTTCTAGCCAGAAAACCTCAAAGCCCAGAATTCCTCCAAAAACACAACTCCGGTAATAATCAGAATGTTGATTTTCTGACAAATGCCATCTGCTGATTTCTTTTTTTTCTCCCCCAAAAGACAAGATTTTGGATACGTCTAGTAAGTACTTTAGCTTCTTCTACTTTGTGGTACCAAAATAATCACCATGGCAACTCTTTAAGGGCAGTCTTCCAAACAGATTTATTGTGAATGCAAGAACTCAACAGCACTCTCTAGCAAGAAACAAGACGGCATCTATTGTGGGTTATTTTGGTACAATGCTTGAATGATGACTAATAGACATAGGCATGTCTGTCTGAACTTTTTCACTTATCCCTAATAGTTTAACTTGCCATATTTATAGGTGGTGGACGTTGCAAAGGGGAGGGAGAATGGGGGAGAGGAGGGAGAAGCAATCAGTATTAAGCTTACACAGCTTATGTTGTAATTGCCTTTCCTGAATACATTTTGTGCGTCCCCTGATGGCTGTAAGACAAAAATACCAGAGAAACGCCACAAATACTAGAACAATGATACACTAGATTAGAAGGAGGTTGGATTTTATTGAAGGTAACTAATGCAGCTCTTGGCATATCAGTTTTCTCTTTTCCGTCTCTTCTTATTTCTTCTTTCTTAGCAAAACAATGAAAGTAAAGGAGATCGCCAAAACTATTCTTTGTCATTCTGGAAATGAGAAAAAAAAAAAGAAAATAAGAAGAAAGAAAAAAAGAAAAAAGAAAGGTCTGTTCTGCAGGCTGTGAGGAAGACAAACCAGGACAAATGCTAAATTGTTAATCCTGAACAGCCATGCTAGCATTTTCCAGGTATCTTCTTTTTGGCTTAGGTGCTGGCAGGACTTAGGAGATATAATCTGTACATAAACCAGAATTTTGGAAACCAGCCAGCATTGCTGTGTTATGTAGTTGTGTCAGAGGTTATATATGGTTCTTGGTTTGCATTTGGGAAATGGTTCTCACTTAAGTATTCATTTAGCATGATTACTTAAGTGAACCATATAAGGCTATTCCTTGGAGTTGCAAAATTAACTTGTTACAGTGATGCACTATGCCAAAAGCTAATTTAGGCTCTACTTAGGAATTTATAGTATTTATTTACCATGCCATTTGAATAAGGCAACTTTGCTGACAACTCTTAGCTGGCCACAACTTTCATATCATGCTGCATCTCATCTAACACTCCCAGATATTTATTTTTCAGTTATGACTCTCATCCCATTATCCTTACTACGAAGGAAGAAGAAAAGAAATACTGTGCAGAAGCAGAACACTGAACCCTATGAAAATTGTCCTTTTGTGAGTGTATGAGGGGAGGACTTGGTGTTTAGGGGAGTTTTGCTTTAATTCAATTGAGCATTGAAGGAAATAAGAAGGATCTTTCCCATCTTCACCTCTGATTTGAGAAGATCAGAGACACAAAACAGGGACTGTTTATCTATTTTTGTCAATTCAGCTAGAAGAGAATGTTAAATATGTTGAAGTACGCCCTGCCTGCAGCATCACGCTTGGAGATAACATCCTGAGGATGATACTTAATGTATACCTGTGTTCTGTAGCAGCTACACTTCCTCGGGTGTAAGGTATCCCACAGGTTTTGTTTTTGGGCTTTCCCAGCCTCAGCTACATTGCAAATTGCTTATGAACTGAAACACGAGGTAAAGCAGATATACTGATGCAGTGAAGCAAGTTCTGCAATCACTGGAAACTCATGAGATTTGCTGGAAAGTAGGGAGTGAATAGAGGCAGGGGAAAGCATTGATGTCTCTTTCTTTTCAGTCAGCTCAAAAGTTTGCTCACTGGCTTATGTTCAGTCCAATGAGTGCATGCAGATCCAGGAGAGCTCCCTCCAGTCAGGTTACTGTACTCCTTATTTGTCTCAGAGAGGCTGAGATCAAAATCTGTCCTGTCGTCTCTTTGTACATCTCATTTTCTCTGCAACCAGCCTTTGTGCAGAAAGCTCCCTGTGTTGCTCTTCGGTGCTAGTTTCATCTTTCTCCTCAATCCCAGCTCTTTTTCTCTTTACCACCGTAACTCCTTCCTTTGTCAATTTTTTAAACAAGAAGAAAAATAATGAAGGGAAAAGTTAATTTATGTCTCATTGTAGATACTAATTGCAGAATGCATCGTTTTTCTTTTCTCCCTTTTCTCCCCTTTGCTGACGCACATGCTCTATAATAAGCTCTGTTACTTGGAGCCTGTAAGCCTCTGTAGTAAGCTGAAACTGCCACTATATTTACTCACTTTCCACATTTAGACAAAGGCTATTTATAACCGGAGTTCTATTTGCGGGGGCTGCCAACGTCACTTAATGTTCACATGCATCTTGGGCATCATATGCTTGTTATTTTTATTTACTGTGCCTATGCCAGGTCTCCTTTTTTTTGGGGAAGAAAGAATGAGAATGCTTCTCTAGGCCAGGTCTTGAAAGCTCTTTTGTACAACAGCAGATTCACAGATAAGCACAGAAAAAGCTCAGTGATAGATTTGGCAAACCTGCTTTTTAATGGCTGGCATCTTTTTTCTCCTGGTCTAGTTGCAAGGCTGTGTTCTTAGTCCCACTGCATTTGCTAACGGTGAAGATGCTTGAAAGGTATGTTAGTTATTCTGGTGTCTCCTGGAGGAGGCATCAGTTCTTGTTGTGTGATGATGGATGCAGGGATCAGGAAATTATTATGATTCCAGTACTGCTACCACATAGTTGAAATAGAAGATGCAGTGCTTTTCTGATCCTTCTTGGAAATAGGTGTGTGCTTTGGAACTTGAATGCAACAGATGTTATTATTTTCAGATCATTAGTTTGTATTTTCAGTGTAAAACTCCCCTGAAAATGCTGGAAAATACTGTGCTGCAGCCATAAATCAAGACTGTAAGCTGGGGCTCCTATGTAGTGTTTTCTGTATGGGTTTCCCTGCATTGCTCTAGTGACCTCAGCCTGACCTAAGGGAATTGCCCTCTACGGAGGTTAGAAGCACTTCATTCAGCTTGCTGACTCAGGACGCCTGACTCATTTGATATTGCCATCATCATATGCCCAGGATTTTGAGATACCCACATGCTTTTGTAGGGAATAGGTTATCCCCTGCACACATAACAACATCTTTATTTGCACTGAAGAACAAATTCCTGGAAAGGACTGAAGTTAGGGAGCAATCCTTTAATGCTTTGCTGTCAGCATGCTTTAGAGGAAAGTTTTAGCAGGAAGCTAAGTTAAGGAAGAAAGCTGAAATGGAACCTCCTAGAAGCGGATCTTGTTTAAGTTTGAAATGTTTTGGAAAGCTTACAAGGTTTTTTTTTAAATCTCTCTCTCTGTACTTCCTACTCTTAACACTAATTCCATTTTCAGACTGATTTCAGCATGACAGAGACTGAATAAGCTTCACACAAGTCAAGATTTATGTATGCTGAGCACAACAGTAGAAAATGTTTTACATTTCCCTGTTACTAATTTTTCCAGTGTTGTTTCTTTCTCCACTACAGTGAATGTTTCCATTAAAAAAAACCAAACCCAAAACAACCACCTTTTGGCTGTCTGTAAAGCCAGGTCAGGGTTTTAAAATCAAAACTGCTGTTTTCACATATGTACTTCCAAAGCTGGGCAGCGAAATCTCCACTAAGTCATGGACAGGTGTTCAGAGTCAGTGAGAACTGCACATGTTTAATGCTCTATAGGTTAATGCATTTGGTTAGGTGACTAAACATGAATGAATCTACGTACCTGTCTTTATATGCTTTTATTCTAAAAACGTGTGATCCTGATAGTACCCTATCTGGGATTCTTGCCATGTGAAATAATATTTCTACCACTAGCCAATGCTGGTTTTTGATGGTTTACAAACTACAAACTGAAACTAAAAGCTAGAAGGGAAGCATGTCTGAAAAAAAAAAAAACCAAACCAAAACAAAACCCCAACCATAACTGTGTGCCTTTGATTATAAACTGTCTTGCAAAAAACCTGCCTTTTCCAGTGCCCCTCAGTTCCTGACAGGCATTAGATTTACCATTGGAGAATAAATTGCTTTTAGGTCCTAAGGATCACCCCAGGCTAGCAGTGTGTAGTGTCTGTGCAAGTCTTTTGCTTTGGGCATGGCTCACACTGGTGGGGCACAGTAGCAAGGCTAACTACTGATGTTACCTAGCTGAGGAATCACAGTTTAATTTTTTTGTTATAACTTCTTTAACAGCAGTGTAATTGCAAGCATTCTGTCCTGTGTGTAATGCCTCTGATATCCATGGCCACATGACAGCTAAAGCTGTACAAGAAAGAACATACATAAACATCCTTCTGGAGGCAGAACCCATCTTCCCTTTGTCATGCCACAGGCATGTGATATGCACATGGCTCACAAATGACATGCCGCTAATAGCTGTACATATCAGGAGCAGAGGTGAGATCATCTATGTTTTCAAGGTAAATCTGTCAGTTACCTTATACCAATGAGAAATGAGTATATCAAAATCATGGCTCATTAACAGAGCCATTTCTTTGCTGTCACAAGTTACAAGTAGCAATAACTGCTTCAGCTGGCACTGGCATAGTTTTCAGCCATCTCCTTAAAGCTGTTTTCTCCAATGTTTTTACTGCAGTGTCCAGACAAGTTTTTTATAGTGTATGCAAGGATATGATATTTTTATGCATATATGGATGGTTCTTTTCCTGTCAGCTCTCCACAAGGGGAAGGGTGGGTGTGAAGAAGCAGGGTTCGGGAAGCTTGGGTAACATCCTCTCACTGCTCTGTCTGATACAATTTTCTCTGTCTCCCCAACAAGCAGCAGCAAGCTTTGTAATTCATAGTAGTACTAGACTTATTCTGTAGACACAAATGGCAGGCAGGTTACTAAAAGACAAAACAGACTCATAAGAAAGGCTATGCAGCCTGCTGCCAATATATCTGACTTTCTACAGTATCAAATATTTGCACTAGATTGTGGCAGAAGGAGACGTATCAAAAGAAAAGAGAACCTTTTTCATCTGAAGCTCTGCTGTGGAGGGGAGGAAATGGGTTAAGTATTACAAAAGTTTACGCTGAGAGCCAGCCCTTGCGCTCTGCTGCTTCACAGAGGTTTCCCTTTGATGGAAAGAATTTCAGTGGCACAGGACATCAGCAGCTGAGGTAATAGGCTTCGTCTGCAGAAACCTTGTGCTTGCCAGTGAAAGTCAGTGCGTGAGACAGTTCTGAGAGCAGCAGTGGCCAGCTTCTGTTCCTCCTCATGCACTGCTTGTGCGTGAGAGCATGCTGCAGGAGTGGTGGAGGGGATTGCACTGGGAAATGCACCAGATCAGGATAAAATGGAATTATTTACTCACTGCTACGATGAAGAACCTTTCTGAAGGATGACGAGCAGTCCCAGATATTGCTGTTATCCATTATGGAGAGAAGCACCAGGACAATGCTTATGGATCGCTGCAATCAAACTTGAGTCTTCAGAGTAATGTTACACTGCCTTTCCCATTGATTCTGGAATGCGCTAAATCTATATATGAGTACATTGTGGCTTAATGCATGAGTTGTCAGGAGACGATACTCAGAACCTGCAGCACCAATTCCATTTCACATATCTGATCAAACTTGTCACCTTGTCAACCGCACCTTTTATTGTAAAAAGTGTTTCATGTTAAGTATTAATATGAAATGATCTATACGATAGTTTGTATTTTTCAAAATGTCCATTATGGCTGACCAGAGCACTCTGGGCCCATAGCCCCAAAACTGAGCCACAGACCTGAAAGCAGAGAGATGCTAACTACCTTTTGCAAATTGTAAGCCTATGCTGTTTGAACGGGGCAAGGAAAATTGCTGGCAGGACATAAATATGCACACACACGATTCACTCTTGGTGCTCTGGTATAGCTGGATACGTAGAGAACTGGGGGTGGTTTATTAACTAAAAAGAAATTAACAAATTAACCTGCTTTGATCCAAAAAGAGGGGAGTAAGTTATTGGTAGACACACCAATAGACTGGAAATTTTTGGTAGGTACATCTACATTCACTAAAATTCCTGGAATTTTTGAAAATTGCAGAACTAGCTTTTCTTTTTCTTTTGAAATACAGTGTTTGGTGGCTTTGAGGAAGCACTACCATCCAGGCATGTGAATTCAGAAGCCATTTTACTCAGAGAGCATAAGCAGTGCTTTTCAGTTGTTGCTACACCATATTATTCGTGGCAACACTTGGAGAAGACAAAACAGGAGAAAAACATTTTCTTAAAAAATACACCCTCAGATTATTCTGCGTACTCCGTTTCAGAGATTTTAAAGATGTATTTGAAGCAGAGATGGCCTTACTTAAAATAGATCCAGATTTCACAGATGACGAATGAAAGTGGTTTGGACCTGAGGTTAGTACGTTCTAAAGAAAGAGACTATTTGTACTATTTGGATTTGGACCTGCTTTGGATTATGCATGAATATTTGGATCTAGGCATACAGGCAGGGTAAGGCAGCATGAGCTGCCTGGAAAGAAGTTGTGAATCAGGCCCTTAGTTTCCAGGCATTTCCAGGCATTGCTTTTCTTCAGAGAGAGAGAGAGAGAACAAGTTGGCATTCATCCCTCAGGCTTCATTCAAACCAAATTCCAATTGCAATTTTGCCAACTCTACATGTTAAAAATCAGGAAATTAAAATAAATAAATAAATATATGTTGTGTATTTCTGTTTGCCGTCTGGTGTTTGAGACTTAATATGGGTTATGTTTTCAGGCTTTTCTCTGCAACCAGAAGAGATGGAAACTCTGAGGCTAAGAGGTTGAGGGCAGAATGAGATCCTCACAAAGCACTTGACTCCAAAAGCAGTGCTTGAATTGAAATCTCACATATTAGGAGATCTATACTGTAAAATCCCATGAGTCAGTACACATTACATTTAAGCTTGTGGGAATTTTGTTGATTAAGAATTATCTAAGGACTCCAAGCATGGTTTTGTTACATTCCATATTACTGAACATGATCTCAATAAGAGCTAAAAAAGTCATTTTCAGAATTAGAAGCTTCACACAGAGCTTTTACTCCCTAGGTTTTCTGCATGCTGTGTGTTTGCCCCCTGGACTAGGCTATAGCTTAGGAACAAGCAAGAATAAATGAGGACATTTGTTATAACCTGTGAATCCATCCAGCCCAAATCTCCCGATACATAAACAACACCAGATCCAAACATCTTGACACATCTGCTTCGTACACCAAACAGCTGGGTGCACAGATGCTTTGGTCTGCTAGAGCATCTTAAGCTGAGTGCATTCTTCTCTATGCTTAGTTATTTGTTTTAATTGGTTTTGATGATTTTAGTTAAATTGCTTCTGATATTGCTGAAATATAGGTACTTGTATGGCTGATTGTGACAGCTGCCACAAGCACATGAAAGTAACCTAAACCTATTAGTTACCATCCGTAACCTAAAACTTCTGGGTGAGAGATCACCACGAGCAGGCCCTGAATTTAAGGACACTGACTTCAGATGCAGGAACGCTGTTCTCTGGGCTAGAAAAGACACTTCTTCATGTGTCATGAGGTCCTGACACCAGAAAACAGTGGAAAATCACACTTATAAATGCACAAACAACTTCTGGCAAAGCAAGTGAAAGTTGAACAGCTAAATAAAGTCTTTCTCTGTATGAATTGCGTGTAGATCATACATATAAATATATACACACAACTATATACATATATATTTAACAAACACAACAGAGCATCTTGTCGATTTCTCCCTGCCCTTCCTCTCTAAATCCATTCTGTCTTGCTATCACATCATCATATCATACCACAATTTAATTTTAAAGCTTTTCAAAGGCAAGATCAGGGTGCTCTCATTCACATGGTTAAACAGCCGGCAAGCCTATGAGGACTGGAAATATTAGCTAGCATTTCTTCTGAAAGGGGAAATACCCTGTGGCTCAGTGACTCCCCACACTACTCAATCTTTTCATAATCCATTTTGGATTCAATGGGGAAGAGACCTTTTGCGAACAGCACCTCCTTTAACAACCTGGCATGTGTGTCAGTGTTCCCAGTGGAAGTATTGGACCCATCCAGTGTTCCTCAGCTGACGAAAGTAGAAACCACCACAGACAAAGATGGTCTGGATTCTGGCCAGCCTTGAGTTCTACAAAGCATCACGCATCTACCTCTAAAAAAGATTCTGTTTATATTAAAAACTTTCTGGGGGAACGAATCACCAAAACCCCACCAGAACCTGATCCCAGTTTCTCACAGTGCAGGACAATAACCCCTAACTGCTATTTCAACCTGTGGCTGCTTCCACACGGTGCTGAGCTGTGCAGCCTGCACCATCAGCACTGATGTCCCTCACACAGTGCTTCTTGATGGCTTTCGCTTTGAGCCATCTGTATGCAGCCAGCCTGTTGCACACAGCTCAGGTGTCCAGGGGCTTCCCTGCCCCTGCCTGCTCCCTCCACCCCATCTTTGTTATCTGCATCCCTTTGAGAATTTCACCCTTGAGGATCACCTACACAAATCCTCTGTGCCATAAGCATCTATACAGAAATGACCCAGCTGGCACAGACCCTTGCAAGCTTACTTGCAAGCTCTGGAAACGTGTGAACAGTTCTTTCCTCATTTGACATGTTTATTTTAAAATCTATAAAACAAAGAGGAAGGGCATAGTGCTGGTAGGGGAGGAATTCTCCCTAACTGGTGGATCAGGGAAAGCACTTTGTGTCTACCACTAGTAAACAGGCAAGAGGGAATCCTGTCCTTGGTGTCAACGGCAGGACTTTGGCTCACCTCTAGTCATTCTATACTGACCGTGACATTTGCTAAGTCAAGACTTCTCTCTCATGTCTCTGAGCACTGTCCACGAGGCACGAAATTACTCATTTCTTTCTCTTGGGAACACCTCCCTGTCATCTATCCTGTGCTACAGTGATACTGCATCACGAGTCACTTCAGATTAATTACAATTGCTCCATTTTTACTGAACCTTGAAGAACTGGGTATCACTTCTCCTCCCCATGCCATGCTGTAATAGCAAATTCATCTTCTGAGTCCAGCACAGCTATCTGATAATCTTAGGAGTTTCCTGCACTTCTTCATAGACTTTGAGATCTTTGTAACATAAAACTGAATTTTACTTTGACAAATTTTTCCTTACACTTCTTTTTTCTGATTTCTGACCCAAACCATAGGAAAAAAATCAGTCTTGCTTCATTCAGTGCCAGAACTCGCACAAGTAAAATGAGTAAGATGTTGTCCCTTGATGCAAACAGCTGACAACTGCTTTTGCATTCAGCACTGCTTATATAATGTGGGGTTTTTATACATCAAATAGGGCAACCACTTCATTGTTGAACTCACTGTGCTGCAGGAGCTTGTGCTATGCCACCAAATCAGAGAGGCTGATAAACATATCTGCCTCGGGTAAATAATTTGCAACAAGAAATGTATTCCGTGAACGTAGTTTCTTTTTTGCTCAAGGAATATCTCTGGGAATGTTGCTGTTTCCTAGAGATGGTTGTAATAAAAGCTAAAATTAACAAAATAGGTGTTACTGTAGGCATTGCCAATAATCTTCCAGGAAACTAATTTAAAGAACCTCAATCTATGCATATTTGTGCATGTAAGGTCATAGCTTGATTTCCTCCTATTGCTCAGGATAGTTACTCTCCATCACCTGAAAAATCATGCAATTCAAAGAGGAGCCTTGAAAGAATGCTAGTAAAGTGTCTTGAACATGTTCAGGAACTGTAAGCTTTTCTTTATCCTTCAAAAAGCTGTATTTTGTGAGGCTGGGATTGTGTTAAATGGCAAAATTTCTACTTCACAGGGGTTTGAGTGCCAAATAAAGGTAATGCACAAGTATGAATGTTTGCTATTTCCCGCTGTGGAAAGAAGATGACTACATTTGCAGTGCTGGAGGTTCAGATGGGAATGGCAGAGAACGTATGGTTGATATTATATATTATCATTTTGTGTCAAGGATTTGGAATGCCATTTCATGGGTGATGGGGTGGGCAGAAGGGTGAAGATAGAAGAGTGTTAATAAACAACCTTATTGCTTCCTACTCCTTGTAATTTGTTTGCTTTTTTTTACAGAAGAAATCCTCTTCATACCTTATGTCAATCATAGCTGAGAATATGAACTATTTTTTATGTGAATAAATGAATGTGAATGTGTGTGAATAAAGTAACATGCCATTTCCTATCTGGAAATTATGCATACAGTTCATATGGTGTAAATCCATTTTCTCCTTAAGCCTACACTGGTGTTTCAGATGCTGATGTTCTTGTAGAAACAAGGAAAAAACCTGCTAGTTGGAGTTGGCTTAAAGGAAAACAGTCAAGATTTGCAAGACCATAATTTGGATTGAGTGAAGTCCTTTTCCTTTTTCCTCTTTAGTTGTATTCAAACAGCCTGTCAGTTTTTAGCCTTCTTCTGAAAGTAACAGTCAACAGTCATAGCTCTGCCATGCCCAGGGACCAGCAGCTCCGAGCCGTCTGTTGGCCAGGACGGAAACAAACCTGGGGCTGGTATAAGTGTGAAAATTCTCAGTAGGGAAGCAGCTGTGTTTTGATCCTTCCAGAGCATCTTGGAAACTAGCAAGGGGAATGATAATTACGAAGATGATATTATAATATTCACATTTAAATATATAGGTTTTGTAGTTGCTCCCTTTTCAATATGCATTTGCTTAGGCACAAAAGGTTGCGTGTATACTAGCTGTGTGTGCTTTGTGCCATGCCACAGTAAATATGTGAATCACATGGATTATGCGTCAACATAGCTATGACAAAATAGATGTCCAGGATAGGGTTTGGGGAAATTGTTCTTTTTTTCCCCACTCCTTGGAAAGGAATCAAAATTTAGAATTCAGTCAGTACCTACTGTTTCTGATGTGGTGGAGCACCTTGGAACCTGCTTACTACATGGAGGATTGTTCTGAGCATAGTTGCAAAACCCAACATATTTACAAATGGTAGAAACCTATCCTCGAAGACAATGTTGCATTGAGACAACTGGGTAATACCTAGTAAGAAGAAGGGAAATTGCACTGGTTGCTGGCAGGGGAGAGAGGGTATGTCGTAGGTGCTGTACACTATTGAATCAGATTTTAGATATCTGCTTGGTTTTATGAAGCTTCATGGCCTAGCTCATCTACTTAGAAAGTCAGTGAGGTTCACAGTTGCCTGTTGAATTACATGAACTAAAAACATGCATATGAGTTGCAATTTGTATGCCTATAAACAACACACATCATGTGGACAAAATATTCAGAGGCCACAGGCAAATGTTTTGTAGGGTCTAACTTGGAGGGTGTAGGGAAAAAAAGCGTGAATAAGAAGTGCACTCGGCTTCAGTAACTCCTAAGAAAACATTTCATATCATATCACTCAGTGGATCTATGGCTACTTGCAGAAGCAGATCTGCCCCAGTATTGCTCTCAGTTTGATTTTCCTTGGGTTTTTTGCCCTCCTGATATTGCAGTACGTTAGTTTCTGCTGCTTTAATTTTTACACCTGTTGTTTGTACACCAACTATTAAGGTGATACTCCTAGATGTGTCTGACTTTAAAAGTTTGTGTTGCCATTAAGCTATTTATCTTTCTTTTTGTGAGAGACGGACAATTAAAAACATTCCCACTATTTGTAAATTCTCCTTGTGAGGAACACAGCAGATTGCCTGGATCTTCTGCTTGTTGTTCTGGCTTCAGTTTCAGAACTGAATGCACTCCTTCTGCTCCGTCTGTTTGAGTTTTGACAATGCAAAGGATGAAGCTGGAGGAAGTCCCATATATAAGCGAGGTCTATGCTTCTGCTTTATCTCATTTTTAATTGAATTTCAGTTGGATTCTGCTCACTTTTATGTAATTCAGTGCTGGAGGATACAGAGCTTTTGCAGTAGTCTTTTGCAACTAAAGTTCGCTTTAGTCACAAAATGGTAACATATAATAGGCATTATATTTAAGCACAGCTGATGCTTTCAACTAGTACTCTTTTCCTGCAAAATAAGCTATTTTGCATGCACTTAATTGCTGAAACGTATATAGAAGCAGCTAAAAACTTCGCTATTGAATGCCTCTTAATTAACTGCATGTTAATTATTCATCAAGCAGAAAACAAACTAGTGCATTTCCTTCACCTGATTATGCAATGTGATTTTGTAATATGCCCTCTTTTTATTGGACAAAGGAACAAATCCTTACTTGGTTAATGTATGTTGGCCTTCATTGCAATGTCTCACTAAAAGCCTTTTCTTTCAATTGGATTTTCTTTACAAACTTCTGACTTGTCTCCTCAGTCTGGTTTTGTATTGTAGGTTAAAATTCAGCATTCTTGAGTTTCATTGTATTTTGCAAGAGTACCATGCTGACAAAGCCAGCACTGCAGCAAACACTTTTATTGTCAAAAATCATTCCTGTAAGCAAGCCGATCAAAATAGACATGCTAACTTGCCTATGTAGTATCTTTACGACACTTTATATCAATGAATTTACAAAATATGGGACTGTGTAATGAGTCTTCTAGTTATTAATTAAATATTAATAGCATTCTTTTGTTACCCCACATATTTAAAGTATTTTTCATAACATCTTCTGCAATGTATTACAAATGAAGTGAGGAAGTGTGTTTAAGGTTGCTTGTACAGCCCAGCTGCACATTTCTACCTGTATTATGAAACTAACGAACCTTTATTAACAAACAACTTTAATTGCTAAGAGCTGGTTCAAAGAACATATGTTATGATGCACTCTTGTAATAAACAAAATAGGCAAATGTAGAAAATTTTATAAGCTCATCTTTCAGCTCCTTTAAGAGTATAGAATAACAGTTTGCAGGACTGAATACCAGAAAAGACTGAAAATTCAGTTTAGAGCACAGCACTACTAGATCATTAGAAATGAAGTTTTTGTACCGTGTTAACAGAAAACTGCTGCTTTGGGCTGCTCTAACAGAGGGCATGCTAGGCCTGCTGCCAGGGCTGGGTGGACTACGTGGGTGGACCCGTGAGTGAGAAGACAGCTGTCTGCCTGGGAAATTCAGAATGTTTGCTCTGCTGGAAACATATAAGCCTAATATTTGTGACATGCGGTGTACATTCATTACATGTAATTAATTAGTACCATTTATATGAACTACAAATTAAAAAACTGTGCAAAAATTCTACTACAAAGCCATGACAGCTTACCTAATTGAGAGCCAAAATGCTGATCTGGTCAAAAACTAGCAGTGAAAGAAAAGAAATTTTGCTGTAGAAGCTTGGATTCAAGCAGAAGTGGAAGGATTTACCTCCTCTAGTCCAAAACATGGAACATCCGATATCTGACCTGAACCAGAATCTGAACCAGTCATTGGCAAGTGAGAGAAGGTTACCTCTAGAAGGGCGACTTACCCAACCCTTGGGGAAGTGGCAACCCCACAGTGCTGCTGCTTGGTCCTCAGCAGCTGCAGAGGCAGCTTAGGCCGCTGGCTTTGGTGAAATGGTGAGCTTTCCCATAGCTAACCTGCAGGGAGATTCACCTGTCCCTGGACCTGAGACTGACATGCTGACTTTCTCTTCTAGAGGAGCAGTAGCTTTATTAGGTTGCAAATCTTTAATTTCAGGTCTTGGCCATCCTCAGGAAGGATACAAATTGTCAGTAAGTTTTTTTCTATGTCTGTGTAGTGGTGTTTTGGTCTGTTGTCATATGCATTTCAGATGGGAGAGTCTGTACACAGTACACGTGTTGTCATAGCTCTGGGCAGTTTTCTGCCTTCAGGCCGAGCTTATGTCCCTGCACCAGTGTCTGAACAGTTGCATTATGCAACCAAAAGGGAGAACATGCCAAGCCCTTTGGCATAGTCCTGCTGACAAAATCCTCCACTACCAGGAGAGAGAAGGGCAGGGCTGGGCTACAATGGCCTGTTCAGGCTCCTTACTGCACAAGTCTTCACAGCAATGCCGTCTGCATGAGTAGGAACAGCGAGAACGGCTTATCTCCCTGCAGATCCCAGACTGCTGTGCATTTCAGGGTGGACAGATGGAAGCCCCATTGGATCTAGCTGTGGAGGGAGAGCAGATTAATTGCTATCTGACACTCGCAGAACGGTACCAATTTCACTTGCCTGGGAAACAGTGTCTGTTCCAAGGCAAAGGAAGAATAACATTTGTTTGATGCTGTTACTTCTCTTGTTCTCCTGCCTGCAAGAGGAAGAAAGAGGCACAGTACTGCATGGAAGTCTGTTTACCCACTGAGGAGAAATAAAAGAACCTCATCCTGCAGACACATAATTGTGTTAGTCTGCTTTGCCAATTACCTGTTTTTAAAGCACTTTAAATTAGATTCAACTCCATTCTGTTTCACTTTCTGGTCATAATATTATTTAGAAACGTTATGGAAACACAGACACAATAAAAGTTCTCTGTGGTTAAAAAGGAAAAAAAAAGAGGGTAGATGTTTCCATCATCTTTGCTGCTCAACGCCGGCCCTTTTGCTTAGCTTCAAAGGAAACACCCCGTACTTCTTAGCACCTCTGCCCCTCGTGCCCGCTCTCAGTCCAGGAGGTGGATGGAGTTGTCAACACATTATGGGACCCACTCAGCCAGTAGTGAAGGAGGTCTTCAAGTCATAGTTCAAAATAGTGATGGGACTTCAGTAAACATGAAGAGAAAGAGTATGTGTGGCAAGAAGGGAGGTCTGTGGGTCTGTGCCTCTCACTGCTGCGGCTCGCTGAGCTGTGACAGGAGAAGGCACATATTGTCCCTACTGTCTCCAAGGGATAGCTGCGGATATGGCAGTGACCGGTTATGTCTGGCAGATGGGGTCCTGGAGTGAGAGCGAAGCTAGTCTGCTATGCAGAATAGATGTGAGGCATAGTGCTAACAGCAGACACAGAAAAGACCCAGTTGTGTAAATTTCCTCATCGCTGAGACCTCTCAGGTCAGCATCTATTGAAAACTGTGTTGGTTATTATTCTGGCTCCCAGGCTTCTTTAATGACCATTTTGAAGACATTGCTTTGCAACAGTAAAATAATATTTGCACGGTGCAGGATAAAATTTGGAACTCTCAGTTCTTCAGACAAACACTTGTATTTTTTTCGGAGCTTAGACAAAAGCTTGGGAGCCTCCCTGTTTAAATTGATGGATGTGTGCAATTACTCTATTGAAACTTATCTCAATATAAATGCAGTTATACTAAAATAGAATTGGTATAAAACCCAGGTCCCAAATAATTGTCTGAGTCTCAAAATTGTTACACATGGGTACGTAAGCCACACCAGCTTATTTTTACTGTTATCTAATGCAATAAAGTATTTCTTTGAATTTTTCTCCTTGTAGAAGCATGTAATGTGCTTTAGTGAAGTTAATCATGCGCAGCCTCAGGTGACTACTGCTTGTATTTCCAGTTTATTTCCTAGCCTTCTTTTCATTCTCCCTTATTAATAGATGTGCTGAGGTTTCAGAGGAAGCTGAACTTTCTAGAAGCCATTTCACTTCAACTAGCTGTGACACATGCCCAGCTGATGGATGTACGGTACTCGCTTTCTCTGCAGACGAGCATCTGATTTCATTGGGAGTCCTCACTGACTCCAATATTGCTGAGACAGCTGCTCATCTTTCTCTTTTTTTTTTTTTTAGCGAGGAAGCACCATGTACTCACTCTAATTACAAATCCTGTGATCTGGCCATTCTTCAGCTTTTGCAGCCTGCCTGCAACTCTCCCCGTGGATGTTTTAAAGATGATCCGGACATGGAGCATCTGATGCCCCCAGAATATTCCACTTCATTTATTGCTTAGTTTTGCACTGATCCCACTTTGGTGTCCTTACTGGGGGCAGAGGGGTAAGAAAGGAAAATGTTACTTGCTTATTTCTATTTTCAATTTAGGAAAAAGGGACTGAGAAAGCAAAACTGTAACTCCCTGGACACCACGACATGGTTTAGTGGTGGACTTGGCAGTGCTAGGTTAACGGCTGGACTCAGTGATATTAAAGGCCTTTTCCAGCATAAACAATTCTATGATTTTATTCTATATTTCGCTAAGTGGTGGCTCACAGGGTCTGTGCAAAGTTACTACTGATTCTGATTATTGTACAAAAAAATATGCACATGCATCCTCTTCAAATACAAGATCTGTCTAGTTACATGGACATGGGTATTGTTATTTCTTTGCTTCTTCTATTGTTGTCTCTCAGCAGCTATGTAAACATGACAGCCTGCAAAAGCAGAGCATCCATCACTGGAGAAGGATGACTGGATTTTCACTCGGTCTGTAAGCGTATGGAAGATGTTGGTGTGGAATGAATGTGTCTTTTAAGTTATACCTTTAGTATATGATTCCTCTGTAACTCAGAGATTTCTCTGTAAGTCAGCAAAGGTCTTGTCAAGTCAGTTTATATAGTCAGCATTTACTGATATGGCTTTCTCCAATGCGGTTTATTTTCACCTTACAAGATGACAGCATTTCTTACAATACCTTTTGGCTGTATGGAAGCCAAAGCCTGTAATAAACAGGATCTTCTTTCATGTTCTTGTCTTGTCTTCATCCCTCTGCAATTTGAAGCCATTCATTTGTTGAAACAAGTATGTAGTAGAGATTATTCAAAAGTTCTTTGGTTGGCCTTCTCCATAGCAATGTGTTTACTTACAGCCCAACAGAATGTGAACTTGGGGGGGGTTGTGTCAATCTGTCCTCTGAGTATTATTTCCACGAGTATTTATTTTCCAGGAGATAGCGCTGACTGCCTACCTAATGATGTGTGGAAAAGCACAACCCAAAGGAAAGACCCACTCAATTAGCTGAGAGATCCCTGTCTTTTAAAAATTGTATTGCTTACCACAGAGCCTGTATTGATGTATTTTGTTTAAATCTTGGTCATGTGGCTGAACAATTCGAAAGATGCATTTCAAAAATAACAAAAAACAAGGGTTTTTTCCCCCTTCATTTTGGATGACCTCCAGGTCCCCCAAATCAGATTCTAGCCTTCGCTGCTGCCATTTCATACCCTTTGTTCCCTGATGCTGTTGCATCCTGGCACAATCCTATTCCTTTCTAACTGATAAAAGCTTCTAATATGTATGAACTTGGGAAAGTTACTCTTTGATCTGGAAGATTCCAAACTTATGCTGTTTGTCGAGGACTTGAAAACAGCCTCGTGGGGATGCTATACTCTTTGATCCCTACCTGTTAAGCACACCCAGACACATACAGTTGTAGCTACTCCCTTAAGTAGTCTTATTAAATAAGACTGTGCAATATAAATGAGCAAAATTTAAATGACTGAGTGAGTCCTCATCTCACTGAAGCCTATAGCAAAACTCCTTCTATGGAACAGCAAAACTGCTTTGTTTATTTTAGACCTGGATCTCTGTTTTGACACTTTTGAGTCACAGGGAAGCTTTTTGCACTGACATTACTGTATCAAAAGCAAGTACTGTGTCAAAAAAAGTGATGTCTTTGAGTGGTGGGTGACATGATTACTATTTCTACCTCATTATGTGAAGTTCATTTTGAGTTTGCAGAGCATTCCACAAGTCTCAGTTAAATCACACCATAAGGGAAATATCGATGTACGCATTTTAAATGTGCATATACAATAAGTATAATAGTTCATTCAGAGACTAAAGAGAAATGCAGCATAGCACTCAGAAGTGTCCTCTAAGACTGGAATAAATGGGGGCTGTAAATTGGGATACGTTAATTTTCCCCATTATTGTTTTTGATATCTTCGTATCTGAACTCAGAAGCACAGCAGAAATCTGCTAAGTTTGCATTTGCACTTTGCTGCTCTCTGGTAGCATAACAAGCAACACAAAAGGGGAGTGTTTGAGAATACTCCCAGATGTTCGGCTTGCTAAAGTACTGCACATGTGCCGGCTGTATTTGGTATTTTTAGATTTCTCCAAGATTCAAAACACTATCAAACCCCAACAGCTTTTTCTCTCTGAATCTTCAATTCATGCTGTGTGGTACTCGTTTGTATTGTGTGATGCCAAAGCAGGGGCTGAATAATCAGATACCCTGGTGCTTTGATATGTTTTCTGAAACTACAGAAGAAAAATTTGGGCTCAGGAATGCATTCTCTAGCTCCTCTGGTAAAATCCTTAGAAAGTAATATTGTCCCTAACTTATTATGGGGTTAAAAAGCAGGAAAAAACCATCTTGACCAGATTCTTCTTCCTTGGAAGGCACATGCAGATTTTGATATTCCCCCTGCCCTGATTGCTCAACACTCCTGTTGTGGTTTGAGCACGACAACTCTCCACTCCCCCACCACTGCCCACTCTGTCTCCTCTCATGATATAAATATATATAAGATATAAAAATATTATAGTGCTTCTCCTGGGTACCACGAGGTTGAACTAGGAAGCCTGTATACAGCAAGTTCAAAGACGACACCGGTATCCTGCTTAGAGCAGGTTCTGAATTTCAGCAGACACTGCTGTTTCTCAGTAAATATGCTAATATAAATGGTTCAAGACTCTGCATCCCCTTTCATGTGAATCTTTCGCTTGTTCTCATCCAGCCCCTTCCTCCTTCCTAGGACTTCTCCTTCAGGCTCTTCTTTTCATCCGACTGCGACACAACATCTAACCATCGTCTTCTACCTCAACCGTTTATCTCCAGTATTAAGCACACGGCAATGCTTGCTCCCTACGCTGCTCACGTTAAATGGCTGATTGGATCACCTTGTTATATCGTTGGTAAACGTGCAGTGACTCTGAGAGAACAGTTATAGCTTCAGGGAGCCTGCAGTAATGTAGTCAAAATGCAAAGTGACAACTGGGAGCTTCGGCAAGCAGAGGTTCCTCCCTGCCGCGCAGACCCCTCTGAATCAGCATGGGAGGTGTTTTCTCTGCTATTTCCAGCTTTGGTGTGAGGAGTCTCCCGAGTTATTTTTATAAGAGATTATTTTGTTTTAGAACCCCTGCATGTCCCTCCTGTACACTCTGTGCTGGCTGCCTGAGGGCTGCCAGGTGACGGACTGAAGGAGGGATGGCAGCCAAGGTGGTGGCATAAGCCAGTGGGACATGTGACCCACATGGAGTCTGTGTCACTGAGCAAAGCATGCCTTGGCAGGCCTGCCTGGTCACTGACCCCGTGCTGGCTTCTTGGTAAAAGATTCTTTTCTAGAAAAGGCTTCTTAAGGTCCAGGCTATCTGGCTGTTGTGCTTTGATACCTTGTCAAATTGCCGCTGACACTACAGCAACTGCTATTTGCAAGGCAGGCATTCATGTATTTTGCAATGTCTTAGCTAAATGCCAATAGGTGGTTCTTCTGTGCATGCACCGAGACTGGGATTGCTGGTCTGAGCTATGTGGCATTAGTACCACATCTCATTACATCAGAGTTCCTGAGTTCAAATTACTCTAATGGCAAATGTCTAGTACAATGAAGAACCTTAGTCCACAAGAGAACTACAGGGTCCTAAAATCATAGCAAAACTAACGCAGGAAGAAGCCTTCCTAGTTTTGTAGTCCAAGCCCCTGCTCAGTCCAGGCCTAGCTTCAGTTAGAGCAGGTTGCTCAGAGTTGCACCCGCCCAAGTACTGATCTAAAGAAATTTGAGATTTTAAGAAAAATCTCAAAGACAGAGATTACACAGCCTCTCCAGATGCATTTTCTCAAAATTGGTGTGCAAATTTTACATATGTCTCAGGTCTCCAGGTAAGAAAGGCAGGACATACTTTATTCCTCTGCTTGGAGACTCATGCGGTGCCTCAGCTGCAAGCGTTCACATCAGAAGTTACTCCACTGACTAAAGCAAACGTATGTGGCTAAATTCCAGAGGGTTTTACTAGAGCTTTTACCACCAAGGTCAGGGGATTATAAAGCTACCAGTTATGAGTGCAGTGTGAAAATATGCCTACGCAACAGAATCTGGCCTAGATTTACCTCTTGGATGCCCACCAGCCTGCTCCGTGAGGATGCAGACACTGGATCTTTCACTTGAATTTTTATGGAGTATGGACATAGTCCAGGCAATTGCTCCTGTTTCGTTCCTCTACCTGCTCCCTAACACCTGCTTTTGAGACCTCATGGTTTGATTCCTTAGCTCAGGTTCAGTGCTGACTCTTCTGTCGTTTCTTGTACCTGCATTTCCACTAAAAAGTTCAGTACTCAACGTCCACCTAATTCTTCAAGAGTCAGGCACTTGTTAGTGGAAAATACATATACATGGGTACATAAAGCCATTATGTAGGGTTTCTGAATGTAATAAAGTCAATTACTTAACAGAAAATTACAGAAGAACTTACCAGTTCTTTCTTTAAAAGCTCCAAAAACAAGTCGAGTGATGCCTTTCCTTGGGACCTGGGCAAGGATTTCAACCATCAGGAAGGTAAAACCTCCCACTGCCCCATGATGCTGAACCAAACCTTGAACTGAGAGCTCAGTTTGGAGCCCATCACAAAATTCCTAACAAACTGCAGCTTGTCACGATTAACGGTCTGGCTTGCAAAAATACTAGTCTCAAGTAGCAGTGGGAATGCAGAGCTTTTTAAAGAAGAGAGATTAATTTAGCAAAATATAGCAAGTCTGAGAAGCATTTGGTAGGAAAGGAATGGGAGTGCTGCTCTAATGCAGCAAATAAATGTTCAGCAGTGTTAGAGTGCAAATGGTTCACACCCTGATTTAGAAGTGAGATATTTGCGCATCTGTAGAATTGTGAATGAATGAGCAGATGAAGAGACATCTCAACACCAGGGAGAACAGAGCAGTGCTGACCAGTGCCATAGCCAAAACAGTGAAGGCAGAGCTCAATGCCAAGTGTGTATTGTGTGAAAAGAGGTCAAATGCACTGTGGAAAGTGAATTTTCCAGCTGCAGTATGTCTGGAGTATTAGGAAGTGTGGAGATGTCCCTTAGCCTGCAGTTCACTTCCTCACATGCAGAGGAACACCATAAGGCACAGAAACAAATATCTTGGCTTTGTGTTCTTTAAATGGGAGTTAACATAAAGGAGCAGTCATTTGTATCCTTTGATGAGGAATTGGTATGTAGGGAAAGCTCCGTTTTTCTAGTGGGAATTGGGTGAGTAACCCCAGGTGAGTTGGATCTGCTGTAGTAATATGCTCTGTGGTTCCTAAAACAAAATTACTAAGAGTCTTCTTTGGTGCAAAACATTTTAGTTGTCATTAATTTGTTTTTCTAATCAGAAAAGCAGAGGAGATAAAGCCCTCAACCCCTCACCACTTGCCAAATGCACAAAACAATAGCAAACATGGAACACGTGTTCTGATTTCACAGGTGATATCTGCAAACACAAACAATCTGGGCCAGACCTCAGACTCTCTTTAAACCCAGCAGAGTTTGTCAGCAGAACCCAGAGCATGAACGCTCTTATCCTAAGGTAAATATCTATGCTTGGCCAGATGAATCATCCACTAAACCCCAGTTTCTATATCAATTCAATCTCCACTGGTGATAAAGAAAGGATATCCACCTAGCAAGCGGACTCTGCAGATAGTATCAGGAATCCTACTTCTAGTTTCAGAATATTAAATATAACCTTGTCCCAGTAAGCCTTCTGTGAATTAGGGCAAACTGTGGAGTGCGGATCCATAAACGAATCAGAGGAGAAGGAGAGTTTCCCCAGTAATTTTGCAGGCAAGAGTAACCACTGGAGGGAAAGAACACTGAACTCCATGATGGGGTAATTTTGTCCTTCTTAACAAAACAATGGTAATAAAATACAAAGACCTAGAAACGAGAATTTTCAGAAATATTCTTTAGATGAGCTTCATCTATGCAGAATTGACTTTTATTTTTTCCCCTCGGAAAATATAATAGAAGCAGTATCTTACGAAGCTTTAAGGAAAGCACAAACAAGGATCAGTATGGTGGGTTTTTTTCTCTTGGGAGGTGATCAATTTAAATGTCAAAGGAGACCAATTGGAAAATTCTTTTTAAAAAGTTAAATTGAACATATTCAAGTAGAACTTGTTCCCTTTATATATTCATGTGGTTTATATTCTGGCATGATTATTTTAAAACATGACTAAAATGCAATGAGTTTGATTAAGATGGTTTTAATAAGGAGCACAGAAAATGTGTCTGTATGTAATAATAACAGTGAGTCTCATATTTTATAGTTTAATTTGCTGGGTCAACATCTAATGCTTTTCCCATTAGCATTGGTGTGATTTGATGTGGAAAATAATCCCGTTTCCCAACGAACTTTAGGAGATAACAAATATTTAATGACACCCTACGTAGAAACAATAAATAAATTTGAGTTGCTCTTGGACTCCTGTGGAAAGAGGTTGTGAAAATTTTATAAGTTGGGAATTAATAAATTATAACCTGGCTGTTAAAATGTGAATCACTAAAGACTCCTGACACCCTTTTCCTTTCTCTAATTAGAATTTAAAAATAAATAAATGAACAAATAAACTTGTCATGTTTAGAGGCTAACTTACTTCTCTGCACAAGTTGCTAAAGTAAGAAAAGTTGATGATCATCTAGAGTTCGCATATTTTCATTTACAAATTAGAATGTCTGGAAAGAACATGAGTGAGACAAAGGACCAGCAGGGTAAAACATTACACATTTAAAAAAACACGCTGTAACATACAAAAAAATCCTAGATTCTCCAGATTCTTTACAGTACTATTATTTGCTATGGTGCTTTATGGAGTATTAAATGGTCTTAAGAATTGCCAGTGTAATTTTCATTTAGTAAAGCACAGTTACCTGAAAACACTTCTATACATGCCTTTATTTATTAACATTTTGAATTCAAATTCAGAATGAGCAGAAATAAACACCATAGTGATGGTACAGGGACATTGGTCAAAACATTGTAGGTACTGAATATTCTGTGGGGAGGAGCTCAGATATCTGTCCAGGAAAAATGGGAAATATGTAAGGGTGTACCTGGCTCTGGTAGCTCCCTGGTTCTTCATAACCCTTTCTCTCTGCTGTGCTCTCCCTGTACCTATGCATAAGGGGCAGTTGGCTCTTCCAGCATGAGGATTTAGGTATGAACAAAGGGAAAAGGAGTGAAAGTAGCCCCTTATTCCTCAGAGCAGACTGAAGGTAGGTTTAAAATGTAACTGAGCCTGCATTTATGTCTGGGATGTTTTTTCTGTCTTGTGAACAACCTGGCTTTCTCTGCTGGCCTCGAGGAGTCTTATGGGCAACGAGTAGCAGGCAGAGCCAGTGTGCTGGGAGGGCACTCAGAGGAATGGTGATACTCATCAAGGTCTTGGTGCTCTCCATAGATGTCTCTGCCTGCCTGTTAACCTCACAGAGATAGCTTGGCATAGAGAACTTAACTCCCTGGTCTTCTCCCTTCCTACAGCAACTCAGCAAGATCATAAGGGAATTCCATAAATGGCAATTAAAGTTTCCTATCTCTTAAGCATGTATTCATCTCCAGCATGGGGATCTTTTGCTCAGAACAGAGTACATGTTCTTATTCACTAAAATGTCCCTGCTAAATGAAAGTCCATAATCCAGTCTGCTTGCTTCCACTTGCTTAGTGCTCAATGTATAAGGTGAGATATGAAGCAATGTCCTAGTAGATAACACTAGAGGATGATGAGGCAGGCCTTGTATCGTCCACTTTAAATTATTTCTGTTCTTTTTCATGATCTGGCTAACCCTCATGGCCATTTTATTATCTCTTGTTCCTCTTTTCCTCAGTATTTGTGACTCATGATGTCATCATGTGTAAACAAGATTAGATTGGCTGCCTCTGCTCAGCTGGAATTAGGTTTAGTCTCTTGCTGATCCCACATAGAGAAAACTATTGCATAATTTGATTGGGATAATGACTCCTAGAACTGACTTTTGCTGAAATATCTCTTTTCTTCATCTCAATAAGTATCTCTTCCTCTAGATTTTGGTGATTAATCTTATTTTAATTCCCATTTCCAATTTCTACATTTACAAACCGAAGTTCTCTGCTGTTTGGTAATGTTCATTCTCTGGCACTGTTTGTTAGCGGGTAGAGCCAGACAAAGCTCAGCGAGAGCAGCGGTTGCAAAATCAGGGAGTGTCATTATTTTAGCTAAAGAATTAGTCTGGATTTTGCAGTCTCATTTTTTCACACAGGTTGATGACAATCTTGGAAGCCACCTGAAAACCAGGACTTTCCTGGAAAAAAAGCATGTTACTGCCTGCACTCTTTTCAGTAGGTGCTGTGTAGGCACTAGAGCTGGAGTTTACTGCTCCTTTCATGTACTGCTGGTTTGTTTCTGAAATGATTCTCTGTCTGAAGAATGGCTAATTGCCTTATCTAATTGCTGTGTCTTTTTCCTTCTCAGTAGCATGATACCGAGTACTCATATGTTGTATGCACAGGAGAGCTCCCAGGAATTTCCCCTCCAGGATGTCTGCCATTCCCAAACCCTGATCTGGTTCAGGAACAGCACATTTCCCCCTAATGTGGATCTTCATGAGGCAAAGCATATCCAGGAGCCAGAATAGAAGCTCTAGGCCATCCAGGTGCTCCCTTCACTGCCATGGTCTTCTGTGGTCAGGTGAGCATGGGTTGTGCTTGTGGAAACCTACTCTACAGCTGATCAGAATCAGGCTTCAATTACAAAATCTTACGTTGCTGTCTTTGCATGATACATTACTTGAAATGGTGGGTACAAGTCTTCTGGCATTAGACTCCACAAAAGCGGTGGTGTGGACTCAGGTCAGACTTGAGGACAAGATCATGTTCTGACCTCCCCTGGTCCACTCCGTGTGTCAGTCCTGTGGTCAAGGAGACCATCTGGGACCATGGCAGAAAAAGGGACAACTGAATGCAAATAAAATATCCAAACGTTCCCAAAACCTGAAGTTTTTTGACCTCATGCTTGAATCAGGTCTATCTTTTCTGGAGACATGCAATCTATTTTAGGTATATATTTTTTTAATTAAATTAAAAGAGCAGAAAATATTTTCCCATGGATTTATTCTGATTCTATTACTGTCTTATTATGGTTCTACAGGTTGTCTATGATTTCGCTGGCAAGCTGTATCTGATTATTGTTCAGGTCTGGAAAGAGAGGTACTCTGTTGTATGTAACAGGAGCGTGGAAAAAATTTAACCTGTCATAGCTGAGCCAATTACCTACATAGTGGTTGTTTCTTTTAGTCATATGTTTAGTATATTTTTGTAACATACTGAAGCATTTCCTGCTCTTCCATGCATGAGTGCTAGCTTGGAGCAAGTAGTTGAATTAGCATTATTTTCTTTAGAAAACAGATTAGAGACTTCAAAGACCTCTTGGTTAACTGAAAATATTTTCACAGAGGAAGGTAAATGAAAATAGATACTTGTTTATTCTACCAAGACTGTAAATAATTTAGGAAATTAGCAGCTATATTTGTTTTTATTACTAGAAAATGCAGAAATTCAGAAAAAGAAAATAAATTAAAACCTTAAAAATTCCAATAAAAAAATAAATTACATTAAAATCTAAAAAATTCCAATATGAATTAATTTAACATTTGGGGGTGGGGGAAAGTAAGCTGACTCATGATTAATCTGCATTGATTCATTTGGTTTTTTGTTAAAAATGAAAGCATCATATTACCTTTCGCATTTACTGTAAATCCCCTCTTTATTATAACTCCCCAGCAAAAATCAGTCTCCTAGTTGGCCACCTATTCTTTGTAAGAACTGGGCATACATGAATTACCCAGGACATGACGGTTTGAAGGCTGGTTCCTCTGGCTCAGTTCTCACCATTTTTTCTGTCAGTAAAAGTTTTCACACAATGACCTTCCCAGCAGCTAAGCACTTGTGCAGGCTTGGGCACCATCAGTCTGGAAAGCCATCTATATTGGTGATCATTTTGACCCCATTGCATCTCACAAGGCTGGTCTAAGAACAAATGAGCCTGTAGTCTCCAGCTCATAGCTCCCACAGTTTACTATGCTCACACCCCTTTACTGTCCTTGTCTTAAAAACTAAAAGACTTTGTCTGATGAATTTACTCACATATTTTTATATTTAGAGAAGATAGTAAGTAAAAGACAGCAGAGGACCCTTCATATCAAGTCAGAGTATTTTTCCTGATGATGTAAGTTGATTACAGCTGTGTGAAATGTCTGTTTTCTTAGGGTATTTTCTTAGGAAAAGAGCAATCAGTAGCTTCATTGCAGCTAAACACTGAATTTTATAGAGGCATGTTATGTATAAATAATTGGTTTAAGTATCATAAGTCTTTCTGTATGAATGCCTATTTTTCACTCTTAGTAAAATAGCCAGACTGGTATCTGCTCATGAGCCAAGTCACACACTTTTATTTCTATTGTGAACAAGAAAGAGCTTACAAACAAAGATTTAATTCTTTAGCTGAATAAATAGTTTCTTGGCAGCAATTATAAGGGGCTCAAAATGCTTATTATGCTTTGATTAGAATTGTAATTCTCACTGAATCATCAACACCTATAGTAAGGACTGGTATTTTTTAATAATGAAAACCCAAATTTTTAGCCTTGAACAGTCATCCACCCTGGACTGAAGAAATGTATCAAATATACAGCTAATGTAAATGAACGTTTTCTGCATTGCCACTATTATTGTATAATTTCGGGAGAAGAAATATGTTTATAAATGAGAAAGCTGCTTATAGCAAATACATAATTCAGTACATTTCAGTGTTAACTTTGTTTCCAAATTAGGGAGATGACATCTTGGGATGCTTTTTGAAAAACTACCCGTTTTAGAAAATCTGCTGCATGATATGAGGATGGATAACTTTGGTTATGCAAGTAACTCTTTGATATCCAATTTATTAGTTTAATAAGTTGCACGCTATTCCTCCTATTTCCTGACTGGATGCAAATATCTCTTGGAGTCAGAGCTGTCTGTACTAGAAATTCACTTTTTGCCTGGTTTAAAATGTACTGATTTCAGTAACTTTTGCCAGTGACTGTCTTGAAAGAAGATTCAAGGAAAATAACTGTGACAGGAGCAATAAGCCAGCAAAACTGTTCTGACCAAATACTTTGAAACAATATTTTAATCCATCCATCCATTCACCTATATGTGCTATTTGCAACCCAGCCACCCAACTGAATGCAGGTAAGTTCAGTCGGGCAGATCTGGTCTATTCCTGTGGGCACAGCAACATTCAATAACCCAAACAGGTAGGCAAACTCACAAGGAAATGGTCAAGACTAACACCTGGCTTTCACCATGGCAAATACCAGTGGATGTCCTTTGAAGGCAATGTTTCAAGTTCAGCAAGCTGGCATTTTCCAGCACATTTCTGTCAACTAGTTCCATAGCTGCTGCATCTGAGATGTTGCAGTGCTGTTGCAACCTTACTGACAGCTTTTAGCAAATACTAAGACCTGAACCAGTTTGAAAAGTATACAGGAAATCTGGGGCCCCCAGGAAAAACATTAGTTCTTTGTCTCTCTTTTAAAACAACATTGGATTGACATTAAAAATGCCAGTCTTCCTGAGGACACAGTGTTAGACTGTGGCCTCAAGCCATGACCATCATTGGCTATAGAGCAGAGAAGCAGCAGCACGTGTAGACCTGGAAGCTGTGTTATTAAAGGAATCTGATCAGCTGAGCCAATATGTCTCTTGGAGATTCAGAGCAGAACATAGACGAATGCTCTGTGCCAAATCACTCATTACCTCACACCTACCCAATCTCACCAGACCTCTTTTAGGAAACAACAGAAGCAGAACTGCTACTACCCTTGTGTTTTTACACTTGGACACTGCACAAAGGCACAAAAGTCCCTGCTCCAACACTTCTTAGAGCTAACAGAGGGTTTGCAACAAGTCCCATGAGATGGAAGGACTCTTTGCATCTCCTCTCTCTCCAGCCCCCACTCTCATGCATACATACATATGTATGCACAGTCAGGCCTTTATTTAATAGGACTTGAATTTATAGCACATAAGAACAGTGTATGATTTGTACAGAAAGTGATAATATGGATTTCATTAGTTTGATCTTGCTTTCTGGGCTAAAACTGGGTATGTTTAAATTATTATTGTGGCTTTTCTTCACTATTTGCTTTGTACATATCATAAATAATAATACAGTAAGTTTTCAAATGTCTTTTCTGGTGTCTATGAAGCAAAATGGGAGTGCTCAGTGGAAGACTAACAATAACTTTATTGCTATAGTACATTTAATTCCAAACAAATCTGAAATCTAACAACTTTACAAATTTTAATCCTTTCACCCATCTTGGAAATGCCAACACATTTTGTACATGGCTGTTATTTAACAGTTCAGAAAAGCACAAGACAACTAGTTGGGGCAGAAATCCATTTATCCTTACCTCGTCAGACAAAAGTAGTGTAGTCTATGTGAGCTGCACCAGCTCCTTTTAGCGAAAGGCTAACCTAACTCCCTGTCCACCCCCGTGATCGGCTGGGCTAACCTAAAGGAAAGGGCAGGAACACACAGTGAGGATCAGAGAAATGTGGGAAGGCTCTTATTCAGGAAAAAATATTTTTGAATTAGGTTAAGACAACTCTAAAAATCTCATCTGGTTGTTATAGTTAGAGAAGCCCCTTGTTTCATTTACAGCTGTGTCTTTTTCTTTTTCCCCTTGTAAGTTCCTTGTATTTAACTGCAAACTAATGCAAGAAAATACCAAGCAGGTCACCAGACGAGCATGCTATTCGTAAAAAATAACATTCAATTCTCTATTTCTTTGCAGATATGAAGAAACAAAGATGTATTATCAATGTTACGTTGCAAAGAGAAAGCATGCAAATCAAGGAAAAGTAAAGATGAGATATTCTGAGAACACTTGAAATTAGCAGAGTTGAAATTAAGGTAATCCCTTTGAACCAATGAGCTTTCTGCCTTCCAAATTTGCTCCTATCTATCTCTGGTTCTATACTGTGACAATGGAGAATTTCAGTGACTTGTGTGGCACCTAAAGGATATGCAACTCTGGAAGTATATGTGGACTTGTTATGACTCAGCAGTATGCTTTCTTTGCCTAGATAAAACTACTCCAGGGTTACAGGGAAGGAAGAAGGGGTTATTGTTAAGGATCCCACTAATATTACATTTATCACTCTTATGGAAGACATTGTACTGTCATAACAGAGTGATTACTGTAAATTGAAGAAGCTGATTAAACATTCCCTACAATTTTGGCACAAACATTGACACAAAATAAAACCCCCGAAAGTTACAGCAAAGACTATTCAAAGGTACCAGAGGAGAAATTATAGAAAGTACAAGTTTAAAAATCAAGCAGCAAGGTAACCTAGGAATTTACTGTGATTTAAAACAGCAAGGGAGTCAGACTTATTTTAGAAAATAGATACCCAATCTGAAAGCATTCTGTAAGAATGAGCTCAATGATAGGCCAATGAAAATGGAACTGAAGAAGAATAAAGAAGAACCAGGTGCGCTAAACTCAAAGACATAAATACATATGCAGTTTATTTAGTTCTACCTGACACAAGCACTGTGTAGAGAAATTATGGGAAAAGAACACTCATTTTCTTTACCTTCATGAAAATACTTGGAGGCATGTATTAGACATAGTTCATTCAGTTATTTGAGGAGACAGACTGCTGGAAGATTAAGCTAAATCTAAAATAAAAGCAAAAGGGCTTTTTTTTTTTGTTTGTTTGGAGTTTTTTTATTTGAAATCAGGAAATTTGAGCCCTGGTAAGTCAGAGCAATAAGCATGAACATAGTACTTCACCAGAAATTCACCACCTCCTAGTTAATCAAACCAGGTCAAAAAGCCAGTGTTCAATTCACAGGACCCTCCATCAGATGTTAAAGTTGATGTTCTCTCCACCTGCACACTGGATGGAGAGCAGTGCCAGGGACCTTAGCCAAGATGTGATGTCTCACAGCCCTGACATGGTCCACAGCCCGAGTTTAAGGGCACGACCCAGCCTGAAAGTATCATGGGGAACAGCCAGTTTGCAGGGCGCTTTAGTGAACAACTATGCCCACAGGGCAGCTCTTCTTCTGGAGTCACTAGTTTGCAGAAATGAATTGGAGAAAATTGGCTTTTGTAGTTGCTATCAAAGAAGGGCTTTCCTCCAGTATCCCAGTGTCATCACCAAAGCCCTTTCACATTTTTAGAGACTGTCCTGTTGTATTCATGGCACAGGGGAACGCACTCTGGATGGTTGCCCAGCCCAGGGCTTGCTCTACAGAGTGGGATAAACAGGATAGGAAATCATGTATTTGGAATAATGCGTATAGATATGTATAGGACTTCAATCTACATTTTCAAGGCACTGTATGCAGACTAATGCAATAGCAGATTACAAATTTAGGTGCCCAGTTAATACTACCAGAGGCTCAATCTTTAGAGGACTGACTAAGTACAGCTCAGAACATGGGATTTTCATGCTGTATGTATATTTGATTAACTTCGCTACTTAATATGCAGGCTAGCATGGTGCCTAGTGCATTGTGGGAGAAAAACTTCATATTGTATTGCAGATATATGCACAGAAATATATTTATTCTCATATCAAAATGTCATTATTGGCTTCAAATCAGGACTTTGATAGTTTGAAATTCTGTTCATTTGCTTAGGAACTGAATTCAGATGTCATTGATGAAGCTTTTACTAACTTGCCTCTAATGCTGCTGGCAGTTCTCTCTTTATCTCTGTTTCTTTCCACCTCCTTTCCTGGACAACCATTCCTCCTTTGCTCCATGAGTCTCTACTCTGTACCTTGTTTCTTTTTTCCCTAGTACTTAACTTTGAAGTTTTCTCCCTGGGGGATGTTCATCTGATGTTCTTAACAAGCAAACTCTAGCATTCTGTGAAACTCACATGCCTTTGGGTTTCATCACAGACTCAGATCATGGTCAAAGGTTTTTCTTAGATTCATTAACCTTTTTTCAGGGACCTGGTCCTTTCATAAACACTCCGACTACTGCTTACTTTCATTATCAAGGACCACAGGAACCCAGTGGCTTCATGACATTTTCATAGAAAACAGTTTGCAGCTATAGTTTCTAAATGTAAGCAATCTACCAGCCTTGTAGAAAATTCTGGGGATGTACATACATGCTAATCATATACAGAAAACTTCTGGCTGCACTCTTACATTTGTCTTGGTTTAGCCTTAGGTCTTGTATTATTTATCATTTGTACAAGTTTTAACTTACCTTTAGCAATTTTGCTTAAAGCTGTTTCTCCTACAGTACGCATGTCGCCACATGGTTTCATTTTATCTGCTGTGTGCACACATTTTGCTATTTTTTGGTGTATCTTTCCTCATCAGCTATTCCAATAAGAACAGTATCATTTATGTCTGACTCATTAACCATGCAGTCATTCCTATTTCACTTGGTTTTGCTCTTAGTAAAGAAATGTTTTATCAAAACGGTAAAGCTGAGCAAATAATTTACATCAAACACTTTATCTTCGCTCTCCTCCTGGGAAATCTATGACCAGATTGCACTTATTTCTCAATTACTAATTATTTATCCTTTCCCAACACTAGTTCATTTCTTGCTGTATGGATTAATTACAGATATCTTAAACAGAAATTAATTTCCTTCACTCTATAGTTAGGCAGCAAGGTCAGGTCACTTTGTTGCTGAACCCTGAGCCATGTCATGCACAAGCATTCTTTACTTAGAAAAATACTAGCGTAAGTAAGTGGACAGCCCTTGAGTGTTTCAGAAGAACACACATCTGTGTCTTTCCAGGTAAATGGATTGTGTTTTGGTCAACATTTGCATTTACATTTATCTTGTCAGGTTATGAAGATGCTAACCATGCAGCAAGCAAGTGAAGCTTTGTTTTGCACATCGGTGTACAAGGCTATTCTATCTGCAAAAAGTCCAAACGACACAAAATTCAGGGACTGCGAGTGTCAGATGTCCACCTTCCCTCGAAAGTGAAGTGAAACCAAGGTCAGGATATGGGTGTTCAGACAATACCAGGCTGAAAACAGGGCATATCTGTCCTCTGAAAAGATCAACATCTGCTTCTGCTCTCCTTGAACAAGTCCACCAGTGGTATGAATTCACCTCACCTTCCTTTACTGACTTGTCAGTAAAGTCAGTAAAGGTAGCAATGCCTCCTCAGTGAGTCCTCTGACAGCAGTACACCAGGAACACTGCGCTGGTCTACTTGAAAACAAGTCAGAAACAAGCTCGTATGTTTGTAAACTCACACAGATCTCTCTCCTGCACACCGCAAAGAGAAGTTTGGGGTGCCTCTCTGAAAGCACTAATCTGAATATCCCTTCAATGGGGGACAGCCCATCAGTCACAGATGAAGGGCTGGGTTTCTCGGAGTTTTCTGTTTTCACAAAGACCAAGCAAGCTGTATCTTTAAGGAGAAAATCTTTCTGTGTAAATTCTGTGAGGGGCAGTTTAGTTAGTTTGAAGATGTTTTAGTTGTTTAAAAGGAAAAAAATCTGCTCATATCATAAACACCTACAAGGTGCTGGAAGCTTATCTTGCAAGTCGCTGAATCTGTTTGTCTGAAATCTGCAGAAAAATATGTAACAAACACAATGATTTTAAAGGGGTTTAACAGACCTGAGCTGAGTTCAGAATTGCACGTCTTCACCCAGTCCCATCCTCTGGGCCTGGTATCCTCAACTCACTCTTCAGGCAGCAGTCCCCTCTGTTAGGAGTTCAGGTCACAACAGACCTGTAGTTGGCATAGAAACAATTTGAAATCTCCTGACAGGGTACTCTTCTGCCTCTCAGAGGGGATTTGCACTGTTCTGTTAATGAGCTAATAACATTTCAAAGCCTAAGGAGAAAAGATAGTGAAGGCAGAACCATAGCCCTTGTCAACCACAGGCGCAAGAACCACATTGCTTCCATTTTTAAAACTCGGGCTTCTTTATTACTTGGTTTAGCCTTGAAAAAAAATATGGTTCTTCAACACTCACCCTCAGCTTCCATGGCTTTAAGGCCTGGAGGTGGCCAGGCAGTGGGCAAGTTCATGCTGGGTTGGGTCTTCATTGACAAGGGTCCTTATACAGATGCCATCTCTTAAGAGAGTAGCACATGATCCCGACACCAACATCTTAAGTGGGTAGTCATAATCACCATAACCCAAAAATGATGCCTCCGACAGAGCTAGGCTTTCTGTTATCACCCCTGTTGTCTGTAATAGTGAATCTGAACAGGTATTTCTAATAAGCTGTGGCATGGGCTTGGCTTGCTGAACTTGGCAAAACTGTAAGAGAAATTAATGCATCTGGGGCTGTGATCTGTATCTAAAACTGAATTCTGCTTCAGGTTCCATCCCAGCATACAGCAGACAGGAGTAAGCTATATTATCTACTTTAAAATTTATTCTAGGAAAATGTTTTGAGTGGATACAATCAGCGAGAGATTCGTCTTCCTTATTCAGCAGTTACGTATTCTCTGTTCTCTGCAGAACATGGTAATATTGTGGGGTGATTTCCTCACTGTCAGCTTATAAAAATACCACACTAATTTGTTGTAGTTGGAGTGGCTCTGCTGGGAACCCTTCCAAAGCAGTCAAATACCTACATGGACTGACTTGGCTGCCTGGCTTACTACATGCACTCTAAATATGGCAGGGTGAGACGTATTAGAACATACCAGCCTAGTCACCATCTCCCTGCTCTTGTACTCTTCATAGTAAAATCAATGCACATTGTGCTCTCAGGCTGGGGCTATTTTTAGGTGGTATTTTTCCACTCAGTCTGCAGCTGTTTTCAGTCACAAGCTTCTTTAACTAAAACAAATACACAGTCCTTGGCAAAGAAGAGGACGGAATTGTGCACAAGTCTTGTGCCTCCCTCACGGAGTTTTACGTAGGGAGGGTCAGAGGGGAGCAAAGTGGACCCCGATGTCCTGGAAAGCTGGTGACAACACCTACCATTATGATTAGTCCTACCTTTAGCTCTCTTCCAGAATGACCGATGAAGGACAGGCTTCTCAGGGCAGAAGAATGTGAGAGGAGGAGGTCTGGAAGGCCACCAGACCCAGCATTATCTGCAACACCTCCCTGAGCGATACACAGTCACAGTCATTGCTGAACATTTTGACTTTAGTATGCATAAGCTCCTTAGCAGAATATGTAATCCCATCAGCCTATTGTGTTGCTGTAATTTCCTCCTTCCCTATCCACTTTGGGAAATGGAGGGAATGGAAAGAATGGGAAAAGTTATCACATGGGATGTCTCAGAAACAGTTGGTCTCTAAGCTCTGACTTTTGGAGCATTTCCTAAACTCTGCAAAGCATGAGAGCAGAGCTTCCCTTCAGTGACAGAAAGGAAACTGCTTTATTCTTTCTTCACCACTGCTCCCTCTTGGTCCCAGGGCAGCAGGGAAAGTCCATAGGCCAGAGCTGCAGCTTTCTGTCTTCAGTGTGGGAATAGCTTAGTTGAACTTCCTGTCAATTAAGATCAGGGCAGAGCAGATTAATCCAAGTGTGTCTTGTTTGGTAAATGGAGGTTGATGTCATATTAGGATACATTTGAAGTCAGAAGGGCATAACTGTAGCCAACTAACTGCCTTCAGTTTATTCGTGAGGCTCAAGGGATGAAGTGAAATGGAATTATATTGTCTGAAGCCACTCCCATCCAGCACATGGACATCTTCACTGCCTACTGTGTAAAAAGATGTGGTACCGAAAAGATACAAATCTTGAGATATTTCTTAACCTTTAGTGCGGCATACAAGCCATGAACACTAAGAAGCCATACCCCCTCTCATACGGTTTTCATGTCATAAAATACCATGGTTGTGCTGGCTGACACGAGCAAGCCCTATATTCGTTTCTCCATTATCCCATTCAATTTGTCCGAGGAACATCACTGAAATAACGGGAATACTTTGGTGAATAGTACATACTATTCTTGACAGCAAAACTGTTGGAAGGATTGGGAACTCAGATTATAAAATCCCAGTTGACCTCCTTAATCTAAAACAATGCACACTTCAAACGCGGCATAAGGATCAGAGTGTCTTGCAAATATCACACCGTTTAAAAAGATTCATTCTGTGACACAGGCCCTTCACTGTGAGGCTGGTTCAAGTAGAACAAGTATAATTTTAGCTTTCTCTGTTTTCACTAAGCGGCGCACTTACTAGTGTCACTACATAAAAAGCTAGCCGGCTCTTGTGGTAATTAAAAAAAGGCTGCATCATGAAAGTAATTTATGCTCCTTTTTTGACTCACATTGTTGAAAAAAAGCTTTTGGTAGAGTCTACTGTTTCATTGTTTAATATGGAAACCTTCTCACACTGTCTGTCCATTAGGAGAAGTGCTGCCATCCTCCAAGTGGACCATCTAAACCACAGATATGGAGTGCCTTGTTGTGCCATACTATCAAGTTCTTCACAAGGTTTTGTATGAAAAGCAAAGACACTTTTTCTTGAAATCAGAAGTGCCCAGATTATATTTCACATGTGTGAGTTTCCTTGCTTTTATTAAAATTAAGTTTGCTCATTTGCCATTTTCAAGCTAGTTTGAAATGAGGATCACCTTGTATCCTAGGAAACACAGTGAGAATTTTATATGTGATCACATTTTTATCCATGTTATGAAAAAAGCAGATGGTAATTAGGTGCATTATTCATATGAAAGCTTGTTGAGCGCAGTGTCTGTATGGTTCCAGCTTCGATTAGAACTTGTTTGGGAGAACTACTTCATGTCTTTCAATTGCCCCTCATTAAGTGTAATCATTACTCTTCTGTGGCCCCAGTCTGCTTTAATTTTTGCAAAACAGCATACACAATGCTATTTAAAAAAAAAAAAAAAGGCAAATTTCTGGGGTCCCTTTCATTCTGCTTGACATCAGTGTGACCTTTCTGTCCATCCAAATTCGTTATTTTTTATTGCAGCTGTGAATGCACCTTGTAAGAGACCACACAGCAGTGGGAGAGGTGCAGAGCTGCCATATTTCAGGGACAGTACCTGAGCCATTAAAAGAGACCAACTCACCTACTTTGGTAGTGCAAAGGATGCTGAGAGCACACTGAAGAGGATGGGCCAGTTTGCTTAAGAAGGGCAGCTGTCAGGACTTCTGTCTCTCCAAGCCTTGCACTGTGGACAGAGATTGACAGCAGAAAAAGCACAGCCACGCTGCAACAACAGAGTGCCTGCACCAGCATTTATGTTAGCTCAGTGTTGTCTACCTATTTGCCTGTTTAGGCAAATCCTAAATCATGCCCATCAGGGTGACTAGAGTTTGCCAGATAGCTGGCTGAATAGCCAAAAATTTTCTGCTCCCCTCCAGGGATCCTTATCTCCTGCTGCAGGAGTCCAAGTCAGGACAGCTTCTTGAGACCCTGAGAATCCAGGGCAGTAAAATCCTTCTGTAGAACCTATAATAGTGACATCCTCCATTTCTGAGTATGACTATTTCACAAACTGGGCAGTCCCTTCAGTACTAGGACAAAAACTGTGTTCTGCAAAGGTAGTGAAAAGGCAGACACTAATACCTGTGCCTTTTGCTAAGAGAAGGCCTCAGTGCCCCTTTAACAACACATTTGCTGCTCACCTTACAGCAGGATGTTTTCTAGTCCACATCCAAACAATACAGTGCCCATCAAACAAGACTTGCTGCCTGCCTTCTAGTTTGCAATCTCCTACTCCCAAGAAACACAAGCTGGAAAAATCCAAACGTAGCTGCTTCCCCTTCCACCTTCGACATTTTCTTAATTTATTCACAATTAAGCTTTCCATAGGGATAGGACACAGGTGGTGGTGGCTTCTCTTAACTTCTGTCCAGGAAGAACAGTGGCTGCGCTTGTACTGCCAGATCTCTGCAGCATTCAGTTGAGGTACTGCTGTCTCAAAAAGCTGACAGGCCTTTGAAGCAAATCAAGCTGACATAATCCCAGGAGACCATGCTAAGGATTTCCAGATCATCGTTGGTAGCTCTGCTAAAAGTTCCCTATAGTCCCCTAAATCTCTTGCTTTTGGCTTTTCAAATGCCACAAAATGCAGTCATTTTTGTCCTTCTTGTCCTAACACTGAGCGCTCACTGTGTCCTGATGATATTAGTGATCCCATATGAATAAGCTGATGCACCATCAGCTAACACAACACACCATATCCCATCTCTTTGGGGATGCAGATGTTTCCCTGCCTCTTTCCAAAACATGAAACCAATATTCAATTCTTGTTTCACAAAAGTCTTCAGTTAGATATCTCCTCTCAAACTAAATTTAGGCATTTCCACCTGCGCAGCTTTGCAACTCAGCTGGTAGAAACGTATACAGGAAAATACAGTGGGATGACCAAGAGAACTGAGTTACACCAGAGCGACTGGATGGGGCACCCACTTCAAAGCCTGACTGCCATTTTAAAACATTCATCCTAGAGACCCTGGAACAACTGCATGGCTACACCTACTCTTCCAGAAGTTCAAGGTCCACCTGCAGCACAGCATTTCCAGTGAGCCATACAGTCCTAAGGAATTACCCTGAACTGAATGAGGGGGAAGTAGAACCCACCACACAAGTGTCCTTGCTTCTCACTGAAAAAATCTTGTCAGCCCAGCCCGGTCTTGCACTTGGGCTTCCTCCAGAGACTTCTCTGTAAAGGAAACCCAAGAAGTCCTCACAGATGGCACTCAGACTTGGAGATCTCCATATGGAAAATATTTTTGGAAAGACAAATGACTCTAACTGGGTCAGACAAGGAGACTTATTTTATACTGCCCCTGAAAATAAAGAGCGGTAAGGCTATTGTTTGCCTGCTTGTGCTATACAGCAGTTTCTGTAACCTCCTATAGCATGCTAAAATGGGCAAATAAGGATATTCAAGTGCATATTAATACTTGCATTATGTGAGGAAGTGTGTGTGTGCAAGTGTTTAAGAGACAGGCTATTTAATCTTATCTGTACTGTATATGTCCATTTTATTTGTTTCGTGGTTAGGATATTAGCAGCTTCTACTACGTCATCTGTATTTGCTTCTGAAGAAATTAATTTCAGTGTTTTCCTTAATGACAAAACAAAGCTTTTAATGTCTTCTCCCTCCTTTGCAGCAGACAATACACTTAGACAGTGCCAACTGTGTCCTACAGAAATAGATTGCTTTGAAGTACCCATCAATAAGCAGATGTGAGGGTCCAAATAAACCTAGTTAAATATACACTTGACTAAACAATGCATCAACACATTTAAGACTTTTTTGTTTTGTTTTGTTTTATTAATTTGAAAAGTTTGCCAAGTCCCTGACTGACACAGTAGATAAGATGGTCCTTTGAGAGTCAACATAGTCATCCTCAACACCAGTCTGCTGGAAGAAAGGCAACACAAGCCTCCCATGAAATCAAAATAATTGAAATTTTGTGCTTTGCTAATCATAAAATCCAAGAGAAATCACATAGAATTCCTTGTGCTTTGAGTAGGTTACCATTTAAAGTCTCACCAGAATGTCCAGTATAGATTTTTAGCATTCATTTTCAAGCCTCTGCCATCAGAAAAGTTGTTCTCCTCTCTAATCACAGCGTAGGAACGACCTTAAGGCTTGTGACAAGTTTTCTGGTTCACCTTCTGCTGCCTCTGATAATGAGATATCTGTACTGCAGTGACCTATCAGACAGCTAAAGGCATACATCTCTGTCAGTGTTGCAAACCCTACTTCACATGAGACCCCAGATGAACCATGGGAATGCTGAGTCCTTCCTCCTATGGTTTCCACATTCAGTATAAATGGCCCTTATTTGTGTATCTACCTGTGCCCTCTTTTACAGGCAGTGGCTTGCTGTACTGATGGAGCCCCTTGATAAGAGAAGTCTATAAACTGTGTGAAGGAGAGAAGAGCATCCTGTGAACAGGTCTCCTGTCCCAAGGGTGCAGTCTGGTATAGCTGCCAGCCAAAGGCCATGCCTTGCAGCACAGCTCTGTTTCTCAATCACATGCTCTCATTTAGGAAAAGTCAATTTCTGAGCCTGTCTTGCTGTGAAGAAACAAAAGAACCCAGTCTACAACTGATTTTAGACATAGTGATGCTGCTTAAATTAGACAAGGCCCTGAAACAGTGGGCCTGGTGGGTGTGTAGGATGCCATTCATCTGTCCCAGTATCAGTATTCATATCTAAATCCCTAACCTCAGGTGTCTGTCTCAGTACAAGTCCTTTTAGCACCCTATCAATGGCTTTTGCCTAGAAAAAAGCCTAACATTCTCCATCCCATGATCCACCTACCCACTTACCAAATCCTCTAGACCTCCTAATTGTTTTTCCAGAACAGGCACATGTCCCTGCTCTAAGCTTTATCAGCCAAGTTGAAAATACAAAGTGAAGCAAAACAGATGGAATTTCATAACCAATTAAATACTACAGAGGGAACCATAATGCATAGGATCCTCATTTTCAGACTGAAGTCAGTTATCTTGTTAAGCCTCCTTGAAGCTGTGACAGATCCCCTGTGCTCTCTTCTGCAGCCTCAGAGTTCAGGGGTGACCCTGCACGTTGTGAGCATGCTGAGGTCCTGCTGCAGGACTAAGACCTTGCTCCAGAGAACCTTGCACCTTTCCTCATTCTAACTTCTCAACATGTCTGGCCCGCAGCGAGCCTGTGCTTCCTTTGGTATTACTGGTCTGATTTTCTGTGTTTGCCTTGTAGTGTTTCTCAGCTCAATGAAAAAATGGACTGTTAGAGAAGGCTCTTTAAACAGCTAGGAGATACTGGGTTCATGGCCATTAAGTGTTACGGGCTTGTAGAAGATAAATTCATGCCAAATATCAGTGAGGAACTTCTATGGCAAAAAGGTAGGGCTAATGGGAGTAGGAACTCCCTTGGTTTAGGCTTTCACTCTTGTCACAAACTGAGCTTGTGGAAATCAAAGTTTATAGTACTCTTAAGCAAAAGGAGGACCCGGTTTGAGTGAACTACAAGAGAATAAGATCAGCACATATGAAGTGAATTACGTCTAAAATATCAAGGGTCCGAGGATTTTTTTAGTAAAGTATCTGATAAAACTCCCCAAAAAGCTTACCCACTAAATTAATTCAAATGGGCTACTGCAGATTTGCAGTGTGGATATAAATGCAGTGACAATGCAGGGAATCACCCCATAAGAAGGTGTACAGACCATCACTTCTGACATCATTGTCAATGTGTTGGAGAAGAGTCAAAGAGAAAGCTTGATCCTGTAGAGAGAACTCCCAGTATGGAGCACACTGCTTGAGGAGACCCACAAGCACCACCAGCATGGGCTACTCAAACGAGAATGTGAGTTTTGCAGCATCACCAGATACGGAATAGGCAGGAAAACACTAAATCAATTATCTTACCACAGGACTGAAGTGTGTTGCATTGGCAGGTGTCACACTGAGGATATAAGAAGCAGCTAACTAGTGTAGGTAGGTGGAAAAGTTGAAAAGTGAGCTGGGATGGCCTTTTGAGAGGGATATGTTCCCTGCTGATGAGCTGATCTTTGGCTCTTTTCTCATCTGAAGCCAGTGTGCAGCATAAAGGAAGCGAAAAGGAGGGGCAATGAAAAATGCTGAGGTTAGGGAAGGATGGATCGACACTGTTCCTTTCTGAGCTGCACAAACTTCCTGTGCCTGTATGTGTGTGTTCGTAAGAGAAAGGGATACAGAAAACACCACACTGCTTGTTGTGAAAGGTTACAGGAGTAAAAAGAAACACAGAGGTAATGTAAGAAAGATGTTTCTAGTTAGTAGTGGTACAGCAGTCAATTGAATGTGTGTCAATTCTCTTTCTTCCTCTCTGCACTCAATATATATATTTAGATGTGAGTAGAGACATTGTTAATCTCAGATCCCAAATGCCACTTTGATAACTGCCAAGATTTGGGGAGGGCTGCTGTAGCAGCAGTAATACGACATTATGTTTTCTGTCCTGGTGGACGACTGTATGTGAAGTGCTCCTGTCTCCAATACGTACAATATTTCAAACCTTCCTGCCAAAAATAAAAATGGAAAAAATCAAGAAAGCCTTGAGGCAACAATAACTTATTTGACATCAAGTTACATGGGTTTTACATGTTTATTTCCTCAAATATTCAATTAAAAGCTTACTTACTGCGGCAGATGTCATATCACATGGTGCATATGCTCCCTCTCCAATACAGAGCAGCTTTTTAGAACTGACTGCCAAAATGTTGTAAGAACTTTTATAATGGTTTCAGGATGAAGCATAAAATGTAATAAGTCACACATTTTTGTGCGTATTTTATTGATAATTTGGTACTAGTTTTCTGTTTAGAGGTGGGGGGTTTGGGGGGAAGGAGCAATTGTTTCCAAGCAAAGAGGGAGAGATGGAAACTGTTGGGTATTCGGAAACTGGGCATAGCTGCTTTGTTGTGAAAAGACAGCTGGAGTGACCTGAGTGAGACAAGTTTCCTTTGGTCTGCTCTTCTTCCTGCATGTGAAATGCAAGAAGTATGTCTAACTACTAATAAGAAATACTTTGGTAAGATCAGTTCCATTGAAAGCTTTTCACCTCTCTGAAAAAGATCTCTGAAAACTTCATTGTTGACCATTTGGTTAGATATTAAGTGGGTAAAACCAGGCTGATTTCCAAAATCCTTGTCTGATTCCCATTCATAAATTAGTGCATGTGTTAAACAAACTTTGATTAAATATTAAAGAGATGTAATGCATCTACATCTATCCAAATCTGGTATAGCCACCTGTTATACCTCACAGCATAAGCCAGTCATTAGTGACTTTCAAGAAAAGAGATGTTTTCTGGTTGACAGAGTCATCCATAATGGAGATACCAAATGCTTTGCCATGGCATTTAAAATCAAGCCCTGATTCAAGGACTCGGGACTACCTACATAGGGTCTAATCAGTTACGATAATCTCCGTATCTTTCTTCTCACTGGTGCTAGTATGAGCTCTGAAAAAACTCCAAAGAATCATAAGAAAAGAGCTGTGAAAAAAAGGACTGAAGGTAACAACATTCGTATCTTTTTGCATCTACTGAAGCCTTGTATAATCCCAAGGAGCAGGGTCCCCAGAAAGATTACTGGCTTGTGCAGCGAAGGAACACCAGACCTAGGAAAGAGGGTGAGTTTCCACAACATGACCATAACGCATGCCAGCTGACATGTTATACACAGGACAAAAGTGAGGCAGTAATGTGGATCTGTCTTTGCTAGCATCAGTGCCTGCTCCGATCTCTATAAACAACACATGTCAGCGCTGGATCAATATACTTGAAATGACAGAAATTTATGGATTCTGAGGAGCTTTTAGGACAAAAAAAAAAAAAAAAGAAAAAAAGAAAATTCCAGAGTCTCTTTACTGCAGAGTAAATCCTGACTGTCATCTGAACTCAGCTCTCTGTGGTTGCCCACAGAGAGTCTTTAACCCTTGAACCAGTGCTTTCAACCCAGGACAAGTAGTGTTTGAATTTAAGCTTTCGTTTCACTTCAGCATGGGCTTATGATCCACTTTCTTTGCCTTAAGATGATAGGGTAATCAAAGCCCATGGCTGTATGACTCCCAAAACATTTCTCTCTCCTCTTCTGGATATGATTAAGAGATGAAACTACATTTTTGACTCCTTCCTGCAAAATTTCTGCAGCATACAAGCAGAGATGCCATGCACAAAAACCAGACTGGACAAACTCACTTATTGAAGAACAGGAAAAGTTTAGAGATCGCCCATTATCTAGTAGACCAACAGAGGTGAGGCTGCTGCAGCTCCATATCTCCAGGTCCTGTCACTAGTGAGGCTGAGTATGTATTCCCAAAAGGCAGACACAGATACATATACACAATCACAGGATCATTTAGGTTGGAAAAGACCTTTAAGGTCCTCAAGTCCAAGTGTAAACCTAGTACTGTTAAGTCCACCACTAAACCATGTCCCCACGTGCCACATCTACATGTCTTTTAAATACTTCCAGGGATGATGACTCCACCACTTCCCTGGACAGCCTGTTCCAATGCTTGACCACTCTTTGGGCCAAGAAATTTTTCCTAATACCCAATCTAAACCTCCCTTGGTGCAGCTGGAGGCCATTTCCTCTTGTCCAATTGCTTGTTACCTGGGAGAAGAGACCGATCCTACCTCACCACAAACTTCCTTCAGGTAGTTGTAGAGAACAATAAGGTCCCCCCTGAGCCTTCTCTTCTCCAGACTAAACAACCCCAGTTCCCTCAGCTGTTCCTCATCAGACTTGTGCTCCAGGCCCTTCACCAGCTCCATTCCCCTTCCTTGGACCCACTCCAGCTCCTCAATATCTCTCTTGTAGTGAGAGGCCCAGAACTGAACACAGTGTTCGAGGTGCAGCCTCACCAGTGCTGAGTACAGGGGGATGATCACTGCCCTGGCCCTGTTGCCACACTCTTGCTGATACAGGCCAGGATGCTGCTGGCCTCCTTGGCTGGGAGGCCTCCTGGGCATAAGCTGGCTCATGTTCAGCAGCCATCAATCAGCACACCCAGGTCCTTTACCACAGAGCAGCTTTCCAGCCACTCTTCCCCAGGTCCGTAGCATTGCATGGGGTTGTTGTGGCCCAAATGCAGGATCCAGCACTGAGCCTTGTTGAACCTCATCCAAGTGACTCGGCCCACGGATCCAGCCTATCCAGATCCCTCTGTGGAGCCCTCCTACACTCAAGTACATCAACACTCCTGCCCAACTTTGTGTCAACTGAAAATTTGCTGAGGGTGCACTCAATTCCCTCATCCAGATCACTGATAGAGATAATAAAAAGAACCAGGCTCAATACTGGGCCCTGGGGAACATCACTTGTGACTGACAGATCACCAGCTGGATTTAAGTCCATTCACCAGAACTCTGGGCTGGAAGAGTGAGTCAACCTAACTCCCATGGCTGGACAAGCATACTAAGCAGCAGCATCTCTACATACTGCCGGTCTCTTCCAGCACATGAGGCAGAGGAACACCACGTACATAGTACTTGAAATTTGGTTTAAAACTGGATTAACCACTTAATCTGGTCAATTGCCAGCTTTTTCACTGACCATTCTTTGGAACGGATGTTCTCAGGATTGCACAACTTGGTATACATTTTTCACTGCATGCCATACGAAGGTGTTGCAATGAAAATTACCTTCTAAAGTAAGGATATATTTTGCAAATACACTGTCCTGGGTTCAGCAGTAGCAGTCATTTTTCTCCTTCTTGGTAGCTGGTGCAGCATTGTGGTTTTGACTTTCAGCCTGGGAACAGCGCTGATAACACCAATGTTTTTAGTTACTGCTTAGAATGTTTTGGTCTGACCAAGGACTTTCTGAGTTTCATGCTCTGCCAGGGAGGAGGGAAAGCCAGGAGGAAGCAGAGACAGGACACCTGACTCAAACCAACCAAAGAGGTATTCCAAACCACAGCACGTCATGACCAGGATGGAAAAAAACGGAGGGCAGAGACCTGGAAGAGTTGGGTTCGCAGCTGGGTAGGGCTTGGTATGGGGTGGTGAGCAGCTGTATTCTCTTTCCTTGTATTTGCCTTGTCATTATTATCACTGGGGGTAGCAGTAGTGGTTTGTGTTATACCTTAGTTACTGAACTGTTCTTATCTCAACCTGTGGGAGTTACATTCTTTCGATTCTCCTTCCCATCCTTCTGGGAGTGGGGGGAAGAAAGAGGGTGCAGTGAGTGAGTGAACTACGTGGCTGACTGGGCCTAAACCATGACATACACAAAGAAGATTCATGCACCTTTTAGAGGAACTGGCTATATTAGGACCTGGAAAAGATAAATAAAAGCTGTAAAGTGGTGTGCTGTTGTGTAATTTCAAATGGTGGTACAAATTCCAGATATGAACAGAAATTTTGATCTGCTTAGATGCTGTAGTTTACAACTTGATTCATTCAGATCAGCTGGTAAAATTCCATTAGGGACAACAGTCAGATGAATAAGGACCTTTGTAAGTACAGGAGTGATGTTCACTTTGCAGAACCCAGCCTATAAGAACAAGTTACTTATCCCAGGTCTAACACAGTGATGAAACAATCTGAACAAAGTATTCGAAGTTGAGTGTTACTTTGAAACTGGAATTAAAGCACTAACACCATATCTTACATATATACCAATCCCAGAATTACTGATTGGTTTTTAGTGCATTCCAACCTTGCAACTACTGTTCCTTGGAGACAATTGGTCCTTTGTCATTTTGAGGGGGAAACATGCAAAAGAGCCATGGGAAGCCTTTTCCATCCACCCACATTTCCCCATTATTGTTGGACTGCTCCCCTCAGCAAATTTTGAAATAGATTTTCTCATTCAGTTTCCCATGAATACAGCATTTCTAGTTCCATTACTGATTTCCACACCACCATCTAAGGTGCTTCAGGGCTTGGAAATTCTTCCATGACATTCATATGTTTTAAATTCTTTTTCTCAGTCCGCTTCTACTACTACTACTGTAATTGTGCAGGGTGTCTTGCTCTAACCCACTGATATTAAGCCATGCTCCACAAGTCTGGTTGGCGGTCAAAAGCTGTTCCATATTGACCTGTGCCTTTAATTAAAAAGGTGGTGAGATCAACTCCAGCAACGTCACAAGAAACCCTGAGTGCTGACAGCAGTCACATTAGTACAGTAACTTTGGGAATTTGTTTTCTGGGCTATCCATGTCCCTGGAATGCTGGGCTGGGATTCAAACCATGCATTTCTGCTAAACCTTGTGAGGGGTAAGAAGGTTTCAAAGAATATGACCCAGAAAAGTAAAGCCTTTGAAAGAGTGCTGCTCCACAGTTGCAGTTACCCAAAGTTACTGAGAAATCCAACTTGCAGAACAGAGCTGTGAAGGGAAGAAAGTGCTGGAATTTAATTTCCTGCACAAGACTGAACAGCAGGACCCCTTTGAAAGACTTCATCTGACAGCAAAGCTTCCACAAAAATAAATTGCGGTTTAGGGTCTCTATTGACAGCTAAAAGCATAGACCAAATGTCAGCACAGTCGTATTCTAAAATGGGCGCTTATAAGCATAATTTGTTGAGGAACCAAGGGCAGCATCTGTAGCAATAGCAATTTCCCCTCCTGTGTCTCTGTAAAAGATGCCTGCTGACATCTCCACTTCCTTTTATCAAGTAATGGCTACTCCAGGCTCTGTCCAAAGACACTGGCTGATAAAGGAGAACAGGCATAAAGGTGCCTTTTGATCTTGAAATCTCTAGGGGAACACTGTGGTCATACCCACTGCACACTTCAACCCAGACACAAAGGGAAAAATCCATTTCAGTCTCACATGGGAAAATTCCTGCTTACCAGCAACTTAACGAGTGAACTTAATGAATACGGAAAATAAACAAATAAACAATATAGAACTGAAACATTGGCTGGGTTCCTCAGGCATGAGGAACCTGGGTGCTGAGTCTTCTGTTATCACAAGCATTTATGGAAACCAGAAGATAAGATAGTTCCCATCTTGTGTTCACACCCACATGGAAAGATGGAAGCTTGATGAAAAGTCAGCACTAGAAATTGCTCAAAATTACTCTGATCTTCCTAAGAAGACTTATTACTGGCTCGACTCTGAGCAAAGAACGTGGTCATAGAAAGGCTGAATAAGTGCTCATACACTAATGAAACAGGTGATTCCTGCTGAAAAAACATAAAATGAACAAACAATTCTTCCCTTGATTTGACAGGTCAGGTTTAAGATCTCGTTACAAACACACTTCTTGATCTGTTTTATGGCATCATGCTCAGTGTGTGAATAACTAAGAAAGCTTTGCTACCAGCCATCCAGAAGTTGGAGACAGAATTACATTAGAGCTTTTGTTGATTTGTTTTTAATCAATCAGTGTCAAGGGACATCACTTTCTGCATGTATGAGTGTGTAGTATTTCTCCTTTCTTTCTTCTGGGGTGTGCAGTATTTCTCCTCTTTGAACTTACCTGTGACAGCCACTGCTCAATTTCAGCTTTTCTGTGGAATACTGGGACCTTCAGATACATCCATATTGCAACCAAGATCAATCAGAAGGCTGATTTTTACAGAAACTGCACACAAATCATTTGAGGGAGAGACCACACTAGGGTACTGTGGGTTAGAGGTGGAAAAGTGGACACTGACCAGAATATATCACTTGTGGGAAATGCTGGAAATCAGGAATAAAGCTTTAGTAATTTAAAAATTAGATTCTAATAAAAATGTGTAAATACATTGTAACAGATTATTGGAAAGGAAAAATAACTTTCATATATTCTTGTGCATTGCAAAAACTCAATCGAGCTAATCTGTTTGACATAGGAAGCAGTAACCTGTTTCTGGTGTTTCAACTGATTTTATTAACAAAGGTTTTCTGAGGTGAATGTATCAGATACCAAAGACAAAGTCTTTAAGGGCTTGGATAGTTAAATGAAGCGGTCAAGGCTTTTAACTCTACTCAATCATATTATGATGGAGAAATTTAGTCATAATATATGACAGTTATTGTAACCAAGCTAGGTGATCTAGGAGATGGCCCTTCTGGTCCTGCAATGTTGGCCTACAATAGTACATAACCAAAGGGAGAATATTTTTTTTCTGAAGATACTATCTTTAGGAAAACTTTGCTTGCTTATCTGATCAATCATCTAAGAGGATGTGTACTGACCTGTCAAAGAATATTAAAAGAGCTATCTGAAACAACCTTGCAAAGTACTCTAAACATGTGCAGTAACAGAAATTATTTGGTCCGCTCAGATCTTGAAGTCAAATACTCATTTACTGGAGTTCATAGTGAAAGATGGGTGCTTCCAGGGGTTGATTCTTCTCAGCTGTTAGACAGTTAGCTGTAGATGGGATGAATTGTCTCCTGTTTCTCTGCATTAAAGAGGAAGCTGAGATCACGTAACATAGACTAAACTCCAGTTTTAGATTGCCACAGCTGAATGGGTTCTTTCCTTACACTTTTCTGATTTGGAAACCAAACATTATCTTTAGGGGTATACCGTAGGTATGTGCATCTACATATATTAGAGTGCACTGTCCTATTCTTTAAAGTCAGGTTAAGTAAAAGATTAGGTAAGTAAAAGATTGTGCTTTTGTTTGATGTCTGAGGCATTGACTGAGAGTGAAACTGGCCCCCACTAGAGCCTTTGCACATAGCATGCAGCTGTCACACATGTGAGCTCCCACTATGCACTGCAGGTCACAATAAATGGTGAACATGCTCAGAATAGAATTGGGCATAGGAACGATTAATGTAATGTATCAGGCAGGTCCTTTCTTTTTCCTGGGTTTTGAATCACATAGGCCAGCTTGGAAAAATAAGTATTGGTCTTCATGACAAATGCTACCAATATTTATGTCTGTATGAATATGTTCAGAATTATCATTGTTTTGAGTCAAAGGCATTATAGAATCATAGAATTCTCACTGTCCCTGCGTCTGCCTTCCAAGACTTGGGTGGTATGGTCAGAGCATTTTCCAGTGAAGACTGAGGCAAAGAAGTCATTAAGAACCTCAGCGTTCTCCAAATCCAGGGTAGCCAGTTCTCCTGATAGCTTTTGGAGAGGGCCCACATTGTCCCTAGTCTGTCTTTTATTTGCTACATACCTAGAGAAACCCTTCCTGTTATCATTAACATCCCTAGCCAAGTTTAATTCTAACTGGGCCTTAGCTTTCCTAACCTGGTCCCTAGCTTCCCGGACAACATCCCTGTATTCTTCCCAGGCCACCTGTCCTTGCTTCCACCTTTTATAAGCCTCTTTTTTCCTTCGAATTTTCCTCAGCAGCTCCCTATCCATCCAAGGAGGTCTCCTGGCCCTCCTGCAGCACTTCCTTCTAGTAGGGATGTATCGCTCCTGAGCTTGCAGCAGGTGATCCTTGAATATCAACCAACAGTCTTGGGCCCCCCTGCCCTCTAGGGCTGTATCCCATGGAATCTTACTGAGCAGGTTCCTGAAGAGGCCAAAGTCAGCTCTCTTGAAGTCCAGGGCAGTGAGCTTGCTGCACGCTCTTCTCACTGTCCTGAGGATCTCGAATTCGACCATCTCATGATCGCTGCAATCAAGGCTGCCCTGGAGCATCACATTTCCAAACTGCCCTTCCCTGCTGGTGATGACGAGGTCAAGCACAGCACCTCTCCTTGTCGGCTCCTGGAAACATTCTATCATCTATAAGTTAGAGCTGACATTATTACCACTTTGTTCCATAGATAAAACTGGTTTTGCAAATGTAAAGGCTGGGGACTTACATCAGACGGGAAAGAAAAGCCCTTAGAAATACAGCATGGGAATCTTGGCTCCTTTGAAATCAATGGCAAAACTTTCACTGACTTTAGTGGGGCTGGGATTCCTGGCAGTGACAATAAACTCCTGCATGCAGCTGCTAAAGCAACGGCGAGCATCCCCCGTGTGAGTTCTGAGACTTCTACAGGTTAATGTAGCCGTCACTAAATCCAGTGGCTTTCCTTTAATTCCCCTTTAAAAATATTTTCTTTTCAGAGGAATGCACCACAAATGAAAATTGTTCTGCTGCAGTTCTTTGCAACACTGGGTGTAAATTACATGTGCTAAGTGGATGATCCACTGTGTAGGACGTAGGAAGTACAAGACAACAGGGAGTATTTATCTGTCATTGTAAAGTAAACAGAGCTAAGAATTAAAGATGAAGTGGGAAGAAAAGGGAAGGATGTATATTGACTGAATAACCTGAGCATCATCATTTTCAAATCTATCTGTAATCTACCTGCTCCGTAACTGTGATTAAAGCTATCTTTAATTCATCTCGGATTTACATTTATCTTGTTTGGTTTCTGCCCATGTATTTGGGGAATTTTAAAAACTGTTATTTTCTGATTCAGTGAAATTCAAAAAAAAATGTCAGTTAAAAACCAAGTGATATAGGTGAAAAAAGAACACAAAGATACATTGGGAAAACATGAAGTGAATAATCAACTGCATGGCACAGATCGGAGGGCTTAAAATAACACACAGCAAATGTGCACAATTATTCTGAGAAAATGAAAAATGATCAGCAGATCCACTCAAATAAATGCAAACAAATTGTCTCTAACCTGGTGGATCTCTAAGAAAAACAGGTGAAATCCCATCCCTTTCCCTGGGAGAAAAAAATCTAAACTTCCTAGAGAGAGACACTCTAGGAGTGATTAACAACAGCATAAGTTGATCTTTGTACCGTGTTTTAGAGATCAGTCTCCTCACTAAAGAGTGAGGTCAATAGATGCATCCAGATTATTCATTTTCAGCTGTTTCTAGTTTAACTAACATAAAATACTATGTACAATAGCCATGGTTTGGAGGCATTGTTTCTACATTCCTTTTTTAATTTTAGCAGCTATATTTTCTCTCTTAATCCCTATAATAATCCTGTTTTGAGGCATGCTTAATTATTTAACTTTGCCATTCTCTCAGGGAAATTATGGACTAAATTGCATGCATGTTATTAATACAAAGCACCATTTTGCTAGCTAATTTAAAATTTCACACCCACATCAAACAGGCAGATGTCTATAATCAATTATTTGTGATCCCACTCAACTGTGCAGAGCGGACAGAGCCCGCGCGCCTGTTCTCCCTCCCTGCTGTGAGGGCAGCATCCTGCCGTCAGGTCTCCTCGGAAACCCAGCCCTGCACATACTGGTACACTATCATTTGAATCTCCCAATTTCACAGCCTTTCTCCCTTAATGCCATGCTCAGTGGACACAGCTGGCTTCTCTTTTCTTTTTGGAAGTTGTCTCTTTTTAAAGACATTCCTTTACTACTCCTTGATTGCCATTGGATACACCCTGGCTCAGCATGCTTCTCAGCTTAATTGTGATTATTTCTGGCCCAACTTTGGGCCCCACCAAACCAACAGGCAGAATTTCTCCCAAAAAGGGGGAAAAGGCAAATTTAAACTCTCCTCCCGGTTGGTTTTGCTTTTAATTTAGAAATGAAGAGCATATATTTATTTCAAAAAGGTTATGTGTCCCTTTTCTTCATTCTTAGCTCTCACATTCATTTTGTATTGCAATGACTTCATTTAAGCCTTGTGCGCTACAGTCTTGTTTCCACTGTAATGCTGTTTAATGTAGCAACACAAACCTGGCAAGTGACCTGAATTTCACAGATCAACTGCAACCACACGGGAGACCTGCAACAAGAATGTTTTGTTTCCTCTCTTGATGTTCTAATTGCTGCCCATGATCCAACTGCTCCCCCATCTGACCTTGCATGCAATTTTCATTGCTTATTCTTTGGAGGCTGTCTGGATGTATGACACGTCTGCAATTCCTCTTGCTATAATGCATATTCAGCACCTGATCAGCTGCGTGTCTCTGGGTGTGAGACAGTCTAAATGGAGTCATATCAAATGAATTATGTGATGTACAGGGTGTCTTCAAGTATGTCATAAACATAGTGTATAAGCCAGATTCAAAAGGCAAAGCCCTCCTCTCAGCTGAATATTTTGCATGGACCATCTGAGAATTCAGATGTCTTAATAGATATAATAATAGAGGTTCTTTTTTAGAGCAAGCAAGTCACTTTGGATAGCCCAAATAGATGGAACATTGGTACAGGCTTGTAAAACCTGATGATGCTTTGAATATGCTATGCACCTTTCCTGCGATAGTCTTTTTTCTAGCTCTGTTCTTCAGACAATATCTCAATTCACTCAGAGACACAGAAATAGTGAGGATGAGTGTAGGGGATGCAGCAGAGAAACCGAAATAATATCAGCTTCTTTTGCCAGTACTTTTACAATTCTATATATGTTCATTGTATTCTGAACCAACCAGCCACTTTCTCTTAGGGCCAGAACAGACTGCTACCCACAAAGCCAGTGTGGGCTATTGTTTAAACACATTCAATTTCTTCTTTCATTTCCTATGTTTTTGTTAACTAGAAGACTAGATCACTCTGGACTACAGCATTCATTTTCATTAAAAGTTCAAGGCCACCCCATGAGTATGTATCAACCTAGCACTAAGACTTAAAATTCTTGGTGACAGCTTTATTTACTCATCCTTCATGCACAGTATGTTCCTTATATCCCATATGCCTTCTCCCTCAGAAACAGCAACCTCAACATTCACAAAAAAAAATACCAATATATTTTTAGTATGCATCTATACATTACTAAAAGTAGGCCTGACTTGGAAACCATGCTTCACAGTTAACTTTGGGAATGAAAAAAGAAATCTATTAACTTTGGGAATGAAAAAAGAAATCTAATGTGGCTTCTGGGGGGGGGGGGGGTTTATTTCTAACTTGTGAAGGTATTATTTTTTATAACTGGGGAACAGCAACCAGTGACAGGGTCAAGAGGGTTAGAACAGCTGGGGAGCACTTTCTTCAAGATCACCAATGGAAAGGGGGGACCCATCAAATGCACTTTCTCTATTTGGCTCTAAGCCCAGCCAGACAAGCTTCCAGGAGGGGAGATATTCTCAGACTTTCTGGTCCTCAGGGACAACACTCTCTTGCTTTCTATAGCTACCTGACAGACTTCCTGCAAGGAAGATCTCTTCATTTGTTAACTTCCATATCTGCTGCTGCTGGCATGCTGAACCTAGAAGCCATCTCTGGCTGGTACCCTGCTTGATGGAACTCATGTCCAGTGGAAAAGGACTGTGAGACTTAAAGGTACTAGATGTTGGGCTACACTTTTTCATAGTTAGATGCTCATATACACTTCCACCAACTGAAAATTCATAGCAAACAGGTCCAAAAATGTGTTTGCTTCTCCTGTCTTGATACATGTCATGGACTCAGATTTAGATATGCTCCATCTCATTCAAACATGGGAAGACACGCTGAAACAAACTGGACAAAGACAACACTGACCTGAATGAGTTTTCTATCAGTTCTGTAACTAGCCATATCTTATTCTTAAATGAGAAAGCCCCAGAGGACTAACTTGTCTCTTTCCCAAAGTCTCCTTTGCACAGTTGCCAATTGACAGAGCTAGTAAAACCCTAAAATCACATCTTTGTCTGTGAGGCGTGCTTTCAAGGCACACAGATGTCCACTGATAGAAACTTGAGCTGAAACACGCAAATGCACCTGCCATACGTGGCAAATCCTATGATTATTAACGCTAACATTAGAAGAACTAATGGAGCAACACATCTGGATTTGCAGCAGAAAAACATCAGGACTAAGGAAGTGAAATTATATTCTCAGGAATTAATTATTCACTACATGTGTACAACCAGCAGGAAGAGAACTGCAGGCTGAGGAAAATATGTTCAAACTTACCAACAAAAATAAATACATGAAAGTGTGATGTGAACATCAGCTACATTTCCTAGGCAAAAGCTCCACATGGGGGCCTGAAATCCAACTATATTTGCATTTTGACATATTATCACCAGAAAAGACATAACAATGCAACCCCTGAGGCAAGGGAGTTCAACATTGCCAGGCCATCTGGGCTTTTTTTCTTATGGGTGGAAAATTCTTCTGCTCCCAAATGTCCTACAGGATTGTAGAGATGGAATTAAAGGGGGTAAATGAGGGATGCCCAGCCTTAGAAACAATTAAGCTACTGCAAGGAATCATCCAAACAAAAAGCCTGTATTCTTGAAGAAAGCAGAGATGGTTTTGCACTGCCTCCCTGAACCTGTCATCCACTTGCTTTCCCTTTCTTCCCAGTCTTGATGAGCTCACTATTACATGCTGTCACTATTCACAAAGCTGTTTCCCTTCCTCTCCTTCTCATTTTCTCTCTGAGCTGATCCCCTCTCTTTGATTTACCATTACCCCTTATCTGAGGCACATCACTCCTAAACACGCACACATACACACACACGAATCCTGAGGAGAGATTATGACGATGCACATGAATTAGTCTTCTTGAGGACTGCAAAGAGCGGCATAAATGGGAAGGATTCTAAAACTCTGTGGGTCTAGTTTGATAAAGCAATTGATGGCTGCACAAGGTTTGCCTTTAAGTGGATAAAGGAAAGAGTTACTGTGCTGCTCACAGAACCTTCAGAATTTAGGGGAAAAAAAAGGAAAGCACTTTGAAATGCTGTCATGGGAGTGCCCACTTTGAAGTTGTTCTCGGAAACCCATCCTTTATGCTCCTGGGAAAATTCAGCCCAGATGTGACAGCAAAAAACCGTGATGCTTGAGCCACAGTTACAAGACCTTGCCATGAGGGAGCACTACATGTGTGGAAATGAATGGAACTAAAGTACATTTCAATCAAGGAACCGATGCTGATATGCTTTGAATCAAACAAAGAAACTTGGGTCTCTACTGATGCCTCCAAGGATGGCCCTGGGGCAATGCTGTTCCAGGAGAACAGAAGAGAAGTGCCTGGCTTTCTATGGCATCTTTAACAAGAGTGATGGCTGAGCCTCAACAAAAACATGCCTGACTCTAAATAAAGTTTAGGTATGGCCCACGAATGTATGAAATTTTCCAGGTATATGTAAGCTTGGTAACTAAACAGAAACAGGTCTTCAGAATTACTTTTTGCTTAAATGCAATATAATGTGTATATACGTGTGTACCTATACACACACATATATTAAGTAATCTGAATCATATGTCTGTACAATCAAGCCTAGTGGTGAAACTACAGAGTTAGTTATTTGACTTTCAGACAATGAATGGTAAGTGGTTGGTAAATGCAAAAGTATGTGGCAGATGCAAAGGCATTCTCTTGTTTTAACTTCATTACAGAAAAGCGCATGTGAACCTGTGTGTTCATGCAAGTAGCAGCTCAACAAGGATATGAGGGAGCTGAAACCCCTGCGCTCTTTGCTAGCTCACTGAAGGTCATCAGAGCAGAACATAAGGCAAATTTCAGTCAGGCTTTGAAGATGCTGTCAGTAAGGTGGTTTCTATTTTCACACGAGGGCCACCATGGTAGCTAGAGGGAGCAGCTGCAAGGCAAGTGGTGGGCAGGCTAGAAACAGACATCTTCAGTCAGACTTTACTCATGCTAAATAAGAAGGAAAGTCACTTTACATATTTTCTATCACTTGGAGCTGGTGGCCAGCAAGTTCATGTCAGACTGTTAAACAGGATTTCCCAAATGCGGACTATGGTTAGTTTCCTTTCACACTGCAGTTTGCAGTTTAAAGCCTGCAGTTTAAAAGCAGGTCTTTAGTCAAGAGGATTCTGCCAGTCATGAAGCATGGTGGCCCACAGATAACCTCAGAAATCTCAAACCATCTGGCTGCTTTGATTTTAATGCTACATAAGAAAATGTCTCTATCATCTCAACAGCACCTTTCCTAGCCATTTCTATCCTTACCTTATTTTTACCTTCAAAAGCTTATGGTAAAGACCAGCTGGACAAAGAAACCATTTCAAATCCTAACCACCGAGACTGCCTTCATTTTACACATCTAGTGGACATAAATTCTTGTAATCTAGTTTTATGCGAATAGCAAGATTTATTAGATCAGACAGGTCATTAAGTAATTTTTTTCTCTAATAATGTCTTTGATTCAGTGAACTCAAATTTATGCTCTGTTATAGTGTGCTAACAGCTATTTTTTGGCTAGGAAAGTCGGCAATAAATCTGAATTTAATAAACTGACAATAGTTCTCAATGTGCAAGAGATTCAAGGCACTCATTTTTCCAGTTATTTAAAAGCAGTGAATCCTTGCATAACTGCAAGACTAATTCCAAACTAAAAGCATATTTTCTTGCGCTGTTTTTGGCTGGGATGGTTAGTTTCCTTCATGGTGTTTGCTGTGGGGCCATGTATTGGATTTGTGCTGGGGGGAGTGTGGATAATACAGGGATGCTTTAGTCAAGGCCTTTTCTGCTTTTCACCCCACCCCACCAGCAAGTAGGCTGGGAGGGGGCACAGCCAGGGCTGCTGACTCCAACCAACCAAAGAGTTATCCCATACCATACGGCATCATGCTCAGCATATAAATATGAGAAGAAGACAGAAGCAGGGGGATGTTCAGATTTCTGGCACTTGTCGTCCCAAGTAACCATTACACCATTACAAGTGATGGAGCCTGGCTTTCCTGGAGATGGCTGAACACCAGTCTGCACATGGGAAGCATTGAATGAATTCCTTCTGCTTTGCTTGTGTGCATGGCTTCAGCTATATCTATTAAACTGTCTTTATCTCAACTCCTGAGTTTTCTGATTTTACCCTTCCAATTCTCTCCCCTACCCCACTGGTGGTTAAGTGAATGAGTGAACGGCTGGGGGGTGCCTAGTTGCCAGGGGGTTAAACCACTCCACCTCTCTAAAAATACCTCATTGATCACAATATGTAGCTTTGCTTAATATGGAGATTATTTTAAAAGCTGCCCAGCAATTGCCCTGGTTGCCAATTTTTTTATCTGGCAAAGAGGAGACAGGATTTGGGTTTGCTCTTTCATGAACACAGCTCTGTTTGTGAACACATACACATCCCTCTGTGCACTCCCTCTTCCTCCTGCCACCCTCATTCTCAGCATGCACATGCATGTGAGAACACACACACAGAACAAAGACTTGGATATGACAAAGCAGGGTGGAACAGGTTGCCCAGTGAAGTTGTGGAATCTCCACTCTTCAAGATTTTGAAAACCCAGAAGGCCAGGCTGGATGGGGCTTTGAGCAACCTGGTCTTGTGAGAGGTGTCTCTGCCCATGGCAGATGAGATTCAAGGTCCCTTCCAACTCAAACCATTCTATGATTCTCTGGACAAGGACCTGAGCAACTTCATCTTGCTCAGAGGTCTGCCTGGTTTTGAGCAATGGGCTGGACTGATGTCCACCAGAGGTCACATCCAACCTGAATTATTCTACAGTCCTGTGAGTTCATCAGCTACCTGCTTTGTTCCTTGCTAATGACATTTTTCAGGAGCTCCATGCACACACCCACAGCTTGTCTACAAAGGGAAAATCACTGGCAAACCTACACAGACATAGTTTCATCTATATATAAGTCTCACTGTACATATTGTATCTACATATGCATGTGTGTATGTACGTTTATAGATATAGAATCATAGAATCATAAAATAGTTAGGGTTGGAAAGGACCTTAAGATCATTAAGTTCCAACCCCCCTGCCAGGGGCAGGGACACCTCACACTAAAACATGCCACCCAAGGCTATGTCCAACCCAGCCTTGAACACCGCCAGCGATGGAGTGTTCACAGCTTCCCTGGGCAACCCATTCCAGTGCCTCACCACCCTTACAGTAAAGAATTTCTTCCTCATATCCAATCGAAACTTCCCCTGTTTAAGTTTGAACCCATTACCCCTTGTCCTATATCACTACAGTTCCTCATGAAGAGTCCCTCCCCAGCATCCCTATAGGCCCCCTTCAGATACTGGAAGGCTGCTATGAGGTCTCCATGCAGCCTTCTCTTCTCCAGGCTCAACAGACCCAACTTTCTCAGCCTGCCTTCATATGGGAGGTGCTCCAGACCCCTCATCATCCTCGTGGTCCTCCTCTGCCCTTGTTCCAACAGTTCCATGTCCTTTTTATGTTGAGGATACCAGAACTGCACACAATACTCCAAGTGAGGTCACACAAGAGCAGAGTAGAGGGTCAGGATCACCTCCTTCGACCTGCTGGTCACCCTCCTTTTGATGCAGCCCAGGATACGGTTGGCTTTCTGGGCTGCAAGCACACACTGCAGCCAGTTCATGGTCATTTTTTCATCGACCAACACCCCCAAGTCCTTCTCTGCAGGGCTGCTCTGAATCTCTTCCCTGCCCAACCTGGAGCTGTGCCTGGCATGCTCCCACACAGGTGGAGGACCTTGCACTTGGCATGGTTAAACTTCATCAGGTTGGCATCAGCCCACCTCACAAGCGTGTCAAGGTCCCTCTGCATGGCATTCCTTCCCTCCAACGTATCAACCGAACCACACAGCTTGGTGTCATCGGCAATCTTGCTGAGGGCGCACTCAATCCCACTGTCCATGTCATCGACAAAGATGTTGAACAAGACCGGTCCCAACACCAATCCTGAGGGACACCACTCGTTACTGGTCTCCAGCTGGACATTGAGCCATTGAGCACTACTCTTTGTGTGCAGCCATCCAGCCAGTTCTTTATCCACAGAGTGGTCCACCTATCAAATTGATGTCTCTCCAACTTAGAGACAAGGATGTCATGTGAGACAGTGTCAAACGCTTTGCACAAGTCCAGGTAGATGACATCAACTGCTCTACCCCTGTCCATCAGTTCCGTAGCCCCATCAGAGAAGGCCACCAGATTGGTCAGGCAGGATTTCCCCTTAGTGAAGCCATGCTGGCTGTCATCAACCACCTCCTCGTTTTTCATGTGCCTTAGCATGCCTTTCAGGAGAATCTGCTCCAAGATTTTGCCAGGCACAGAGGTGAGACTGTCTGGTCTGCAATTCCCTGGGTCATCCATTTTCCCCTTCTTGAAAATGGGGGTTATATTTCCCTTTTTCCAGTCTTCGGGAACTTCACCTGACTGCCATGATTTTTCAAATATGATGGACAGTGGCTTAGTAACTTCATGTGCATGTGTGTTTTTGCACGTATGTACATTTGCATACAAAAAGGTCCTCTGCTAGTGCTTTGCTAGCATTAGTCCTTTGCTAGTGCTAGGAGGTAGTATTAATGCCCCTACCTCCCAAGAAGATAAGCAAGTTCTCCTGCAAGGTATGTGGCTAGGAACTAAGATAGAGTGGCTGTGCTTGGCACTGACCAGGCAGGTCTCTCAACATGCTCAAACAAAATGCAGAAGCAGTAAAGACATAGGGTATAACTTCACCACAGGGATGTTCATACACAAGTCATGCCCTTCCATGTCCTGGTCACCCCACGGCATTGGGCAGCAAATGGTTCATCCCATCTACTCCTGTGTGACATAGGTTGAGGAGCCATAACTGCAGGCATAAGGGAACTGTATCTATGATGGAGTAGAAGATGAGGTACCCATTGCTACAAATGGGACCTATTCTTCTCTGGAGACAGTCATAAGTGCAGGAATGTCACCTTTCTACATCTGAGCCCTATGCTTGAATTTTCTTTTCATACCTCTCCACTTTCAAGAAGAACCCCAGTGAATCACACTGTCTGGCAATAAAAAGGGAAACTAAAGGAAATGTCAAATGTCGCAGTGGCTTTTCATGCTGTCTATCTCTTGTTCAGACAGGAAGTAGGAGTGCATCCTACTCGTGGCACAGATAGGGGAGACAGCTGCCTCCAGAGTCTACTTATCAGGAGGGGCTGCCCCTTTCAGAGAACCACAGGGTTGTTTTCTTTTCTCAAAACAGTTTTGTTTTCTAGCCTCTCTTCTGCCAACCCAACTCATTTCCTCAGAGGCAATGTGTCAGGGTATCCCGTCTGCTAAAATATGGTCTCTTTTCCATTTCTATCCACATATTGAACCATAGCCATCCACTCTCAAACCACAGAGGGTGGTTGAGATGAAAAATGTTTAATTTTAAGTTTGAAAGCCCGACTGTCATCTCACTTAATGCAGTGTTAGCAACTGGTTGAAACCCATGACACATGGAGTAAAAGAGCTCAGAATACATTAACCCTTGAAGTGAAGCAGTAAAACAGCTTCTCTCAAGCTATGCTTAGACTTCTTCTTAGGTAAGGTCAGCTAAACATCTTGCAGCCACATTTTCACATGACTTGGAATGAGTATTGTTGCAGATCCTCCATGAATATTTGTTGCCCCAACTACAGGACAGGTAGGCATTTTACACATCTCAAAGGAGAGGTGGCCTGTCAGCTGCTCTCTGGCCAAATCTTTTCATTCTATTCACAAATACCTTTCCACTTGGCAAGGTTCAAAAGCTGTATGTAGTTCAAAAGCTGTATGTAGTTCAAAAGCTAAAGTGCCTGGCAACTATAGGGCAGATGTCATAGTCTGTGTGCTAATAAGGGTTGCAAAGAACTGGAGCAGCCTGTGAGGACAGCTGCAGGATCACCTTCTCACATGTATGACTGGCAGGTAGAAAACTATCAAGTATCCTCAGAGAGGCAAAGTAATGTCTTCTCTTCAGAAAGATTGACACTTGCTGTCCAGTCCAAACCATACTCTTTCTAAAGACCACAATTAATAGCATGAAGAGATGAGTCAGTGATTAGACCAATGGTGTCCTGAGCAGACTCCCTCCTTGGTTTTGGCCTTTCTTGAAAGCTGAGGTTGAATTTCTCAGGGCTGTAAATAAGCTCCTATAGATCCAAAAGTCATGTTTGCAGCCCAATTAGCATGTAATTGCTCTTCAAGCAGTTGATGATAGTAATCTGGGCTTGAAGTCTTGGCATGTAAGGGATGCTTGTGATTGTAGCTTACTTTGTCTCACATCACTGAAGGCATATAGAAAGGACAAGGGTCACTTAGTGCTATCACAAGCTAAGGCCTCTGACATAAGGCATCCCTCAGATATGTACCCTATTGCCCATGTGTTGAGCTTTGTTAGTGAGTTCATGCCGAAGCGCACGCTAGAGAATTATCAGCTTTCTGAAAGAACAGCATTATAACACTGCAGACAAAGCGCTCTTATGTGCTTTGTGCTGTGCAAACTGAGACCAAGTGGTAAATGTGTCAGTTTAGGAGTGCTTTGGACTCAAGAAACAATGGAATGTCCTTTATATCTTTCCTAATGAGAGTCTGTTTGGACTAAAAAGATCTCCATGTAAGCAAAAATTTACCAGCCTTCTCATTTCAAAGCTGGCAGGGCTTCTTACACAGGCCTCTGTTCAAACAGTGTAGGGGAAGAGAACAGTGGACTTTTTTTGTTTAACTCGAATGACGCGGCCTGTATTTCTAACATAAAAAGTAAATCGGAAAAATAACTCTGTCTGAGGCAAAAGATTCAGAAGAGAAAGTGAAGTATGAATGTAGGAAGCTGTCTGAACACAAAGGCAAGGAAAATGAACACTTTTAGTCATTGACAGAACATGCATTTTTATGAGTGTTAACAGAAATTTGCTGTGATGATTCCTACAATGACATCCTAGCCAGTACAGCTGGTCTACAGGCAGAAAGGGAAGAAGCTGGATGAACAGTGGGAATATGAAAAGTCTTTAAAGCATGTTTTAAGAATGATTTCAGGCATTTTGGGGAGATCTTAGATTGACAGCGTAGTGGGGCTGAAAACCGTGCTTGAAAACAACAAGGAAATTCCAGCTGAAGAAATGCAAATCTATACATCATCTAAAAATAACTGCAGACAGCTACCAGAGCCCAGAAGCTCAGGAAAGAACTGAGAAGTGGTCTGTCTCAGCCAGGTTCCTTTTCTCCAAAAGGTGGCAAAGCGCAGTGCTGGAAAGGAGGCTGTAGAAAAGGTCACTATGCACAATTTTGCCTCAAAGGCAGATGTAACATACATGTAAGATAAAATGAACAAATACAGTTTATTTCCTCAGGCTTCATTCTCATGTATGCCTGATAAGAAAACTCAACTACCCCTTTCACTCCATGCAACTTCCATTCCAGAAAATACCACCCTCTGGCTACACAAGGAAGTACCAGAATAACCTTCACAGTGCTCCCCTTTCCCCTCAGGTGAAACTCTGCTTGAGTCCTTTTCTTTGATTTCTGTCACTCACTCTTCTGTCTGCTGCTCTTCCCAGCTCTCACCTCAGCAACACAAACCCAGACCCTTCCTTGACCTTCCTCTGATGACACCTGACTCGACCTGGCTGCCTGTTTATCTCCACACTCCTCTTTGCTGCCCTCATGAGTGTCTCCTGCTATAACCTCTCATGGCAACATACCCAGCCTTGAACGCTTCTCTACTCAGTTTTTCCCTCTTTCCCCTGGCAGTCTGTTGCATGACCACACCATTTCTAAATGCAGACAGCCAAACTATTTTCTCCATCAACTCCCAGCCCTGACAGACATGAATTTTTTTCTGCTGTCACCATCACTAAAGCCATCTTTTCACAAAGTGCCTCTTTTTCTCTCATGCTCCCTTCCCTTTCTTCTTTTCCTTCTCCTTTCTGCTATTTTGAATAACCCTGTATCCAAGCCTTTCCTCTGCTCCTACATTGCCCTCAGCCATGACTACCCTGAGATTGTGTCTCCTGAGAAATTTTAGAGTTCCTCATCCTCTTTCCACCCTCACTCATCCTCAGATGCAGGTGATTGTGTGCTCATAACAAGCTAATCCTATTGGTTTCTTTGCACTTGTGTCATCATACTGTCTGCAACCATGCCTTAACCTTCCCTCTCACCTAAAAGCCACTCACCAACCCTTCTTCCCTCTCTTTGTTCCCTCCATTGTTAAATTCCACCCCCTATTGTGACCAAGTCACTTTCAGCATTATCCATTGCTCCCTCAGGTGGCATTCTGACATCTTCCAGTCCATCAGCACCTGTGCTCAACCTTTTGTCCTTTCCCCCCTACTAATAGCTTTGCTGAGCCTCTGGTGAAGCTGTGATTCTTTCCCCCCTTTTTCCCACTGCAAGTTTTATACTGGCACTGGCTCAATTGCAACAACTGTTCCTCTGAGAGCAGGCTGACAACTGCCACTATGAGTTTGTTCTCTCCTTTTTCCATTCAGCCGTTTCATGCAGCATTTAGCACAGTGGGCTTCTGGCCCACGAGTGAGGCATCTTAAGCACTGCACTGAATGCAAATATAATCACATGGCTGTGGAAGTTGTTCCTGCCATTCATCTGAATAGTTAACTCCTTTTTGTTAATTAACTTTTTGCCGCCATGGAGTTTTGCGGCAATCTTTATGCTGCTTAAGACCGACCCTCTCCTGCAGGAATGGTTGAATAATAGCACCAGCTGAATGCGTCATAATTATCACAGCCTCAGCACTGTAGAAATATAAGACTTCTGGTGGGTGGAAACCATTGCCTCTTTCTTTTCCTGTGTGCCTGGGCTTATCACAGGATGTCATTCAAGGTTAAAAAGCTTAGCATCCCTGCTGATCATGCCTTTCCCCCTGGAAAAAACATGTGATGGATATGATCAAAAAGGGTTGTATTTCAGCTGCACAGTTTGTTCAGGCTTGTCCTTCTTTACCTTACCCATGGTGTCCCAAAAACAACATGTGACCCTGTGCACATGAGGGATTAATATCTGGGATTCCATTTTAGTGACACTGAGAGCATCAGATCATTGTTGTGGGCCGCTTGCTCAGAAGGCTGGAAGCAAATGAGCAGAAACACAGCGATACTGCCTGCCTCACACCAGAGAAAAGGAAGCTGACCCTGCTTTTGCCACTTTAATGTTTAAATCACTAGGGAACACCGGCTCTAGTAATGGTTTCATCAACTCCTTGCTCTGTAGTTGCCTGTACCCCTTTCTCTTGCCTGTCAGTGACGGGAGTTTCCATCCCCATGTCTTCCTCTCTGTTCATAAAAAGATGACTCTAAGCATGTCTGTTTGAATGCTACATTTTCTAACATGAACATATCTGACCCTATATTTACACTCCCTTAACATCCCTTTCTATTTTATATATGCTGTAAAATCCAGCCGAGATCAGATAGAGTGAGAAAATGGGTTAGACTTCTAACCCAGACTGGTAACAGCATCACCGTTTTGAGTAAATGTAATGTATTGCAACTCCTGTTGATCATTCTATAGTAAATATATGCTTGAAGCGACTGCCTTGTCCTCCTTTTTGAGGATATGATTATGCCTCAGTTTACCTAGATTTGGGACAGAGGCCTCACATACTCCACAGCCGACTAACTCCTCTGTAATTGTATTGGCAAAGTTCCTAGGTTCTGCAATAATCTGGTGGAGGCAAAAGCCAGTTCTGCCACTGTGCCTTTTCTACTGTAGCAAAAGATATGTTTAATCAAACAAATATCAAGATTAATGAGGACAGTGCAATGGTATCACTGTTACTCCCTCAAATATCACTTTTCCTGTGTTTAGTAATCTTGGTTTTCAGTACACCACAGTGTTGTGTTTTGGGGTTTATTTATACCATCAGCTTTTGCCTGTTCTGTGGCATTTGTAAGAAGGCCTCTCCCCCAGGCAAAATCAACAGGATACTTCAAAACAGGACATCGCTATTTAAAACTGTGAGAAAGTGCTTATAACAAAAACTGGTCTAACAATGTGTCCTCATTCCTACGTTTAAATATGAGATCTCAACACCGCTTCAGTTCTTACTTGCTGACAATTTGCTAATTATTGTCTCCACTAATAGATTATGTCAGTGTTCTGTTTACATATCCCTCATTTATTGCTTCTTTCTTGGTATATTACCAGGGTGCTTAAAAAATAAAAACAAGCCCATATTTGTGTTAGATATCTATAGTGCTATCTCGATATATGGTGAAAAAAACCAGAATTGTGAATTAAGTTCTAACCTTCTGAATGGAGGGCATAGTCTCAGATTTGCTGACTGTTAAAAACGCAGGTAATTTTAGTGAAAATTCCTTGGACAAAGTAAGTAAATGTGTTGCAGTGCTCCTTTGCCTGGAGTGACCTTATAACTACAACACTGCCAGAATTTTACATGTTTTTCCTGTAGTCTGCTCTTCAGACAACGCTATCCAAGCTGCCAGATTTTTCATTAATTAGTTCTTCTGTGGACGGTAGAAAAGCAAGAAGAATAAAAGCTCAAATGTGTTTGTTTCCTTAACATCTGCTGCTCCTTAACCTCCAGGTTCCGCATTTCTATCACGAATAACTTTTCCTCTATTATCTCAAAGCTACGACGTATCCAGCATTTTTCTTTTCATTCCTTGTATGCTTTTTGCCCCTCACCTTCTCTCGTTATTGATTTCCTGGTGTTGACACTAGAACACCCTAATCCAGTGACTGACCCCCTCTTTCTTCAGGACTGCCCTTCTGTGGGGTGAAAAGATGGACTGTGGAAAAAAGCTGACCTCCGGTCAACACAAAATGTGCATGAAGGCGGCTCTGTTACATGGAGCAGCTCGGGAGAGACGGAAGAGCTTTTGCCAGTATGTTAAAGGAATGGGAGCCATTCTGATGACTCTATTGAGATAATAAAACTGCCCAACTCTGTCTCTCCTCTGCCTCATTCTCCTGGCTATGCTGTGGGAGTCACTGCTCTTGTTCATGTCCCTGGGGAAGAAGGAAAGAGAAGTGAGAGCCTCCAGGACGTGCTACCAAAAAAAAAAAAAAAAAAATAAAGTAAAAAAATAAAAAAAGAAAGAAGTTAAAAAGACAAACGAATACAGAAAAAATAAAAATAAAAGAATGAAAGAGAAAAAAGAAAATACAGAAAAAAGAAAAAGAAGAAAAGGAATAAAAGAAAAAGAGAAAAAAGGCAAAACAAGAAAAAAAGGGGAAAAGGAAGAAAAGCAAAAAGAAAAAAGATAAAAGGAAAAAGGGAAAAAAAAAGGTCTGAGATGGGAGGAGAACTGCTTGAGCCATAAGAAAGGTACACAGGGAACGTGGGGAAGTACAAACTGCCTCCATTAGCAAACGCGTTGGGGCACGAGCGCGGCGGGGCAATACGTGGGGGCAGTGCAGCGAGGAGCCCGGATCGCCCGTACTCCGGTGGGACTGCCCCCGATCCCGCTGCGGCCGCTGCCGCGGGGGAGCCGCACGCGAACTGCCCCGTGCTCTGCTGCCACCCGGACGGCGCGCACAGCAGCTCCCAGGGCCGCCCCGCAGCCGGCTCCGCAACCCCCGGCTCCCGGCCACTCTCCCGCTGCCGCCGCCGGCCACCGAGGCGAGTGGGGAGCCCTCGGCATAGCGGAGCGGTGGAGCCTCCCGCTGGCTGCCGCCTCCTCTTGCCGCCGCCGCGGCCTCCGAAAGGGGTCCCCCTCGGCAGCCCTTCGGCACCTGGCCATGCCAAACCCATCTGGTACCAAGTGCACCCTCTAGCATCCAGGCGCGAGCACCAAGTTATGACTGCCTGTACTGTGCTCAGGAAGGCAGCTCTGATCTCCTTACCCAGCCACTTGCCTTGATGAAGTGTGCAGAAACATAACTCCTTCAAATTCCCACCTCTCCACCCAGCTTGGTTAGCACTGTCCAACAAGGACAGGCACACATGCGCTCACCACAGATCTGATCACAGGCACCCTCTTTCTTCTAACGTGACAAGCCCAACACTGAAGCCTCCCAGCGCAGCAATCACTGCAAGACAAAAGTCACCAAGTTACCCAAGGCTGACATATATTTTACTAACCCTGCTGTACAACCAGCCACCACAGCATCACAAATGCCCTTCATCCTGAAATGCTCTGGTGCGCTGACAGCATCCTGCACTCAGGGGACTACTCACAGCTGCTGAAAACAAATGGTAAGGGTAAAGGCAGATCAGGGTGAGAGATGCCAACAGAGGAAGATGCGCGTATCCTGACTTAAGCTGTATACTCACAACTAGGTTTGGTAGGCAACACATCTCTAAGACAGACCTTATGCAGAAGTGAAGAAAGATGAAAATTTGAGCTCACCCTCAAGCCGAGTTGGTCTGGCCCAAGGCCCTGTACAGCTCTTGGCCGGCAAAACTCACTGCTGCCCTGCAGTGCCAGTAACTCCATGTTATCAGCTCCCCCTTTCACCTTCTCTGCTGCCCAGCCGATTTCCTTCTTCCAATTCCAGAAACCACTCTTCTTCCAGGCTTTGCAGGCCTTCCTTCTTCCTGACACTACTTTTCCTTCTGATGTGTATGCCTCTTGTCTCCCTGTTCCTACTCTGACAGGGGAAGTTTATGGTGGAAGACTGAAGAAGGAGAAAACAACTCCCAGGAATCAAGCTGAGAACATAGAGAATGAGGACAAGGGCTAAGAAGATGGCCATTGGGGGAAGGACACGTTGAAAGGAAGAATTTCTCAAGTGGTTCCTAACGCCTGTTTCCTTCAAGCTGTCCCATGTCATGGAAGCCACAAAATGGGCAATCCAGCTCATGGAAGTCCTTTTCCTGGGCCAAATGTTATGTCCTTGGTTAACAGCCCATAAGGTAAATATAAATGCCTAAGCCCAAGAATGTCATTTCAGCTAGAAGCATTTGTATCAACATGATGGTGACTTTGCTTGCCTCCTGTTAGTGCATCCTTGAGGTAAATACATACATTATTTTTTATTCATCTTCCTGAGTTTGGACAAGCATGGTACCCAACCCCCATAAGTCACTGCAGTTCCAACTGTACAGCAGGGAGGGCATGTGAGATCAAACAAGGTAAGCTCTGAGCTTGTAACAATTAATTTTTTAGCTTTATTCAAAAGTAGAGTAAGCAACATTAACCCAGGAAAGCTAGTTACCATGCAGTAATACCTACAGGGCCCACAGCTGCTGAATAATTTAGAGTAAATTTTGCACTGAGTGCCTAAAAAATATCAGTTACGTCAGCCTGAAATATCTGGGTCCTGATCCAGAACTTATGCCTTTATTTAAATCATATTACCCTGAGTCTACATTTCTATCTCCAGCGAGGAGTGCCCATCTGCCTCAATCCACGCAGAGCAAAGTCCAGTACAGCCTTAGCTGTGCATTCCCGTGCAGGACTCAGGTTTCCTCTGTGATGTGCATGTGTCTCCTCCGCACGCAGCAGCCCTGTCCAAATAATACTGCAACCCTGACTGACCTTTCAATATTAATGACAACACACTCTAGAAAGCACCAGGAGAGTGACTTTCAACGCTACTGAAAGACACAGATAGGTATCTTGTAGGACTTTCAGATGTGACTAAACAGGCCTGTTGGCTGACTCCCACTGCTTTCTTGAAATCAGTAAGAGCTGCACACTGAATTTCTTCAGTCATGTTTGGAAACCTTGCCGCAAGCACCTCTGAATAAGAATTTTGGGATATTTGGCCTTACTTACAGATGAGGTCTGCCCAGGCACACAGTCAAACCAACATAAAATCCTCCCAAACTGACTACAGCCTAGTACCTAGCACATGGGAGTGCTCAGAATAGCTGACTCAGCTGTAGCTTTGGTTCTATACGATTTGTATTCCAGATTCAGACCCAGCAGAAACCGGACAAGCACTGTTTTACTGAAGCCTGAGCACCCTCAGGGCATCTACGCACTGACAGCAGAAAGAATGTGAAGCAGGAGTGATGAGTGAAGAGCACCTGCAACTGGAACAGCTGCTTCATGTACTTGGTTTCTGAAAGAAACAGGGGAAAAGGAGGGCTCTGCATTTCCACAGCGTGTTCCCTCCTCCCACCCTGGTAACCTGGAGCTTTTCTGGCAAGGACTGCCAGGTAGCCTGCAACCTGAAGCTGCACTTAGGATGCCTCTCACCTGGGAGTCTTAACCAAGCTGTGGGCTGTGATCTGCCCTCTGCCATTTTGCCTGCCACTCCACATGCAATACAGGAGACTGCACTTCACTGGCAACCTCTTGGGCAAAGATTTTTACCTGTGTAAACAAAGACTTGCAAGAAGTGCAGTTTTTGGTACTGGTTCAAGAATTATTTGTTCCTGTATGCATGGCACAGCTGTCTTCACCAGGAACCCTGCATTTACTTTAATTGCTATATTAAATTGAACAAAAACCCTTTTGTGCTTCTTAATTTCATTCAACTGTAGAAATCACAGCTCACCACTGAACTCATCTTACTAGCATGTGAAAAAGATTTTGGGAAGTCACATCACACAGGCCTTCCCCAGAAGTCAATGCACCAAACAAAAAAGTATATCCTGTATATTACTCATTTCTTCTGCACAGATCTGGGTTCATCAGATTTGAGCTTTGATTCATTTTAGCCACATGGCCAAAATGATCTATATGAATCTGTCCAAAATTGCCTGCCTTTCTGTTCCAAGCTCACGCCAGCATTCAGAACCAGAGGCAAACATGCACCGGCACACATATTCATCTTCTGGTTACACAGAACCAAGCCCCCACCTCCAGCTGTATTTGCATTCAGGCTGGAATATGAGGCACCAGCCCTGCAGGGAGCTTGATGTGAAACTCCACATTTACAACCCTGTTACCAGACTAAATCAAATGGTATGTGGTCCATAACACTGTCAGGAAGGTAGGCTATGCCATTCTGCATCTGATTAAGAGTGATATATTCAGTCAACCCACACAATAATGTTGGTTTAGGACTAAAATGAAAAACTATTGGTGAGTGCAATTATCTTCTTTTTCAAACAATGAAGAGCGTGTGCAAATACACATGGAGCATAAAAGCCTAGCAATCCTAACAATACAGGGATTCCGGGATCAGGACTGGGATGCTTTACAGTCTGCGTGCTCTGCCTTCTGCCTCCTATTTGTTGTTTACGCTTAGGAACAGAGCTGTGGGGGACGGGATATTTAGGAATTGTCACTGCGTGAATGACATATGGGTGCTGCCTGGCTCATGGCATCTTTATGATGGTGTGACTTCTAATCCAGACATATGCAGATTAGCAGCGGGTTCAGTCATGCTGAAAGCATCCAGGGCTTCCTTTTAAGCACCTATCCCTTTCTGACTGGCAGTGATGTGACTGTCAGCTACTGTTTCTTGATGTCTCTCTCACATGACTCCCAAGTGCTGTGATACACTGCACTCAGATGGCTATCTGATTTCCAATCAGCGTACTGTGGCAGCAGACAGTAACGGGGGTTTCTGTTCCTGGCCAGGTGCCACAGTGTACTTAGAGACATTTGCTGCTTGCATGTGAGTTTTGGAATCCCCTTTTACAATCAGGAGGTCTATGGAAAAAGAAATCCCTACCACAGCATGAATATAATACTGGCTCTGTGTGATGCCAAAAGCATTAATCTCCTCCAGCCTTAAGGCCGTGTGCCTATGGACTCCAAATGTCCCGGTTCACTCAGCACATTTCTCTCGACCTTATGCATGATTTTTTGATAATTGTAACACCACATGATAGCACATGGCGCTGTCTTTGACTTATGCAACTGAGGCTGAAAAAGCCAGGTAATCTCCTTAAATCACACATAGGAGAATGGAGAAGCCGTTATTGTGGACTGCAAACCTGATGGTGTGGCGGCTTCCAAACTTGGGGATGAATAGCCTTTATCTTGGTCAAATGATGCCCCAATTTTGATAAAAATATCTCTGTTTGACTTTCATCAAAAGACATGGATTCACTCTCTGTAACTCTCAGTGGCAATAAGAATCTGCAGCCCCACTTAATTCAAGCCAGAACTCCACTTAAAGACGTTTACAGTGGAGCAATGGGTGACTAAATGTTATGCTAAGGGCCACATCAAAAATGCTTTTGACAGACAAAATTTTTGGCTTTGTCTCTCATACCATGTGCTGAATAGGCTTTAAATTTAAATAGGTGTCCATTAAAATGAAGAAAAAGAAGCCATTACTTTATGAGCCCTCCTCCTCTGTTACTGTCCCTCACAACTGCTCCATTTTCAGTCCTGGGCATCTTGTTCTGCCTGTCCAGTGAAAGAGAAGCCCTCACATGGCACAGGGCTTTAGAGATCCCGCAATGGCATCTCATCTCCCCACTTGAAAACTACTGCTGGAAAATTTTCTTTGTTTGGCATTAAAAGGTAAGTGATGCGTGTTTGGGGCTTCCAGCTTTACAAAATATTAGTTCATGTATATTATAATCGTCACAGCAGGGATTTCATTTACTCCTGCTGCTGTCACCATCACCTCTCTCGAAAGCTGTTTCGGCTGCTCTAGGAGATGCTATAGCACAAGAAGGCAGAAAGCAATGGGCAGCATGCAGCTAGAGGGGATGACCAGTTAGCCCACTAGAGGTCATGACTGGTGGTGAACAGGGCTGGTGTTGCTGTTTATGGGAATGAAGAGATGCTCACAGCAAAGTTGAGATTCCAGTTTCAAGGCAGAGCCCAAACAGCAGCAGTGCATGCTCCTGGTATTCCCAAAATTTAGATACTCTCATCCAATGGACAATACATCAGCCTGTCCACCAGACAAGTCCTGTGGCCACACAATTTTCATATCTGTAAGAGGATGGGTCTATTGCCAAAGGCCTTTGGATGAGAGGAAGAAAGGAAGGAGGAGAACAGAGATGCTTCCCAAACTGCTGATACAATTTTCTTCCCTTTACCATCTCCTACTGAATTATTTTTTTTACCTTTTTAATATTATTCATAGCATGCGAATAGGTCACTGTCACTGTCTTCTGGTTGCCCACTGAATATAATTTAGACATTCAGCTCTCTGCAGAGAAGAGAATTTGAGGTGATGCCATGCAACTCTGTTAAAAAGAACCACTACAAACTGAAGCCATGTTTTGTTGCCTCCAATTTAGGCACAACAGAATGGCTGCAGTTGTTTGGCAGGCCATGAAGGCCCAGCAAATCTACTTTTACAAGACTTTAGGAATGTAGGAGGGATGAGATCAATGTGGTCATATAAAGACTTGTGAAAAGTCAGTAGAATTTATGTTTTGATACAGGAAGATCTCCTTTCGGTTGAACTGCCAAAACAACTGGTCTACAACACACGTAAATTCAATCACATGGTTTATAAAACTGAGGGGAAATTACCTTTTTCTGCCCCTTTCTATAAATGCAGTTCTGTATGGCTGATGGACAGGAAGCTTCAGGTTTCCCACTTTCCCTCGTATTACTGAGTGGGGACCACACACCCCGATCAGCTGAGTGTGGTGGGTCACAAGAGACAGTGAGGTTCACCACAGATCCTCCTGCCTGCTGCTCTGGTCTGCCAGCCGTTGTCAGTGTGGGCACAGGACCACAGAGACACTTCAGCTGGGAGGCACCTCTGGGAGTCACCTAGTCCAACTTGCTGCTCAAGCAGGGCAACTTCAAAGTCAGATCATGGCTAATTAACACAAAATGAAACCTAACAGAAACACTGGGGACGTGCACGTGTGTTGGATGTGCAGCATCAGATAGAGAATTCAGAAGAATTTCATGTGTACATTCTCAGTTAACCACTACCTTAAAGGCATATTTTAACGTGACACTGATTCATGGTTAGCTTTCTCAGACAAACGCAACACACACAGAAATCAGCAGCTGTAGGCTGCTCAAACTTAGTAACAAATTGAACACAGGAAACTTCATGCAGTAATCCAAACACAAGCAGCAGACAAAAATCCCAACACAGTTGTCAAATATAGCATAATCTTGGCTTTTACTTTATTTCAGATTTGTTATTGCTTTTTTGTTTGTTTGTTTGGTTGGGTTTTTTTAAGGAACTGTAATTTAACCTTCTCTAGGAGTTTCTGGGCTTTTTTGGGAGGCAGGCTCTCTCCAGATCAAAGCAGAGGCATATGAGGAGAGAACTGAGAGCAAACATGTACTCTTGCAGTCAGTGCCAGGCAGCTGAGGGTGACCAAATCTGCTCCTCGTTTACTTCTGTACAGCTGGGGATCTCTAACAGTACTCTGCTTGCTCCACTCATATTTCCTTTTTACAGGGGAAAGACTTAATCAGAAAGCTGGAACAAATTGCACCTTTGGTTAAACCATCATGCATGCTAACCGTTGCTTCCTCTTTCCCAGTATCTGACATCAGAGCCATGCTGTTTGAGGAAGTCACAGTTACAGCAATTGTTTCTAACCGCTGCTCCCTTCTATTTTAGGCTGGCTGTGAACGATTCCATCCCTTTTTACTCCGCTTCTGGCTAAATACACTTATATCTGTAACCTGTACACCCAGGAACAGTGCTTGAGAAGACCAGAGGACAACAAGACATGTCTGTGGAGAACAAAGGAGTAGAAAAGGAAAGTGTGGCTCTTTTTTTTTTATATTTATTTATTTTGTATCGATTTGGAATTCTTTAACAACAGCACTTTGATTGATGTGAAGTCACAATGAAGTCACAGTAGACTTGGCGGTGTGATGAATGCTCCTTTGACCTTTAGAGATAGTTGGCCTCATTCCCCCACTGCTGTGCACCCAGGGTTGTAATTCATACCTGTGGCAAAGCAGTTACCAAATCAGCATGGTAGCACTTCATAGCGACTTGCGTGAATCACAGCACAAGAAACAAGGCGGGGGGAAACCAGGCCTAGCGCCTTCTCCCACATGGCATCAGAGAGAGGGTCTTTTATAATTTACTACAATACCGCCTAAGTACCAACCTAAAGCGAGGCCCTGCCAGGCACCCTACAAACACAGAATAGTGATGGCTGCTTGCCACAGCCCAAGGCTTGTGTACGGGGGGAAGTTGCTGCTCATTAAATGAAGGTGTGTGCAGGGAAAGCAGCTCTTTGTGCTCCGGGAGGAACCAGTGCAGTTTGTGAGCTCCCGGGCTGGCTGCAGGCACTGTGTAAAACCCGTGTGGCTGCACAGCAGCTAAACCGAAGGGCTGGAGCTTCACCAGTACCTCTCCTAAACCTACCATGCCTCCCAAGCAGATTAGCGCTGTGCAGAGAAACCTCTTTAAATCTTTGCAAGTTGCTAAAGCCTGGGAAATGTTGCAAAAAATTTCATAGGGGAAGAGATTTCCAGAGCTGGGCACATAACCGTGAAAGGACAGTGTTGGCCACATCTACCAGGCTGTCATGATTTAAGCCTTGCTAGATCACCCCTAGGACCATCTGACTCAGGGTGCCTCAAAGTGGTGGGACCTACCTGTGCCCACGCTGAAGGCCTTCAGGCATCCCAAATCCTTCCTCAGATAGAGAGCAGCTCTGTGCTCGCCTGGCCTGATGTTGACCTCCAAAGCCCTCCAGGAAGGAAGGGGTCCACTGTGGATGTCCTTGAGTCATCTCATCTTCAAGGCAAAGGCACCACGGTAATACTACTAGCTTCACCATGAAGCCCTACAAAGGGGTCCTGCATTACTGAACACTAGCTCAGATCACCCGACAGCATATTTATCTGATCATATCCAGGCATGCTGGGGATGAGGCAGGGAGAACTCAATCCATCCATCATCTCTTTGCCACCAACTGAGGGCCAAAATGCTCCTTTTCTGAAATAAGAGTTCAGGTTTGAACAGAAACAAGAAGTCTTGCACAGCACATGTTTTGAACACGAGCTCCTGTGCCCTCACACAGTGACAGCTTTTCAGATGATTCAAGGCAGGTTTGCGAAGGTGTCCCACGAAATGTGCCTGCACTAAATAAATATACTGATCTCTCAGTTCAGGGCCCTAGGAAAGAAAACAGTTCCCAACAAGAAACACAATCCCCTAACTCCTTCCAGAAGTCCAGGGCACCTCCCAGGACTATCTATTCCCTCTTCTTTAGAGGCACTTGGAGCCAGTGAAACACAGCAATTTCTGAATGCAAGACAGCAGCCCAAGCAAGTGTCCTAGAAAAGGGCAATCTGGGCTGGGAGTCCCAGCCTGTGACCATAGTAGATGGCTTGTCTTCCTCTTTGTGAGAAAAGCAGAGGAAGACAGATAGTAAGGTTGGACCACGGCCTACAAAATGAATATACAACTGTGCAGCTCCTTTTCTGTCTTCTAAAAGTCCTGCAATTCCCTTGTGCATACCTAAATTTTGAAAGTGCCCAAGAGGAACAGTGTTGTAAGAGGCAACATTGTAGGAAACCTGTGTATAATATCCCCTGCATTTCCTGGCCAAAGGCAGGACTTGGCAAGGAAATGGAGGGGACAGCTAACCTCTGCTCCCACAGATGCCTTCTTGCTTTTACAAGCACCCAAGGGAGAGATGCTGTTTCTTTAGATAAACATCTGTAATTAGTTAACTTAAGCCAAATACTGTTATTGAACCAGTTATTTGTTCACAGCCCCTATTACATACCCAGATATGATGAAGCCTACAAGGTTTCTTGAGCATAACTCAATGCAGAGTTTGTCCTATGTGGTCCTTACAAGTGATGGCACATGAGTCAGGTGGCTAACCACTAGAAAGCAAAACCGTACTCCTCATGAGCTTTCAATTAGAAACAGCAAACTAACAAAGCCACAGTCACTTTTTTAAAGCTTCTTTTACAAATCAAGCCTGCTCTGACACCCTTTCAGCTTTCTTTTAGGATCCCAAGGTGAGGATGAGCTCCATCTCCTTCTGAAAAATCAGAGGGGAGAGCAGGGCCAGGTGAACCTAGAACAGTAATGCAGATGTCAGGAAGATTTTGGTTAGAAGAGGTCTCCAATTCTGCTACCTACTCAAGGCAGACCAAGTCGCCTTGCAAGCTTTCAATGTCTCTATGGACAGAGACTGCAATGTTTCAGAGAGATCTGTTCCAGTGTTTGACTAAATCTCCTGGTGAAGAATTTCATTCCTATTATCAGAACTTACCTTGCTGCATTTTGTGACCTCTTGTAGTTTTGCTGAGCTATTTTGAGAGGAGCCTGCCTCTGTCTCCTCTGTAACCCCCCTTTAGAAGGCTGAGGATAGCGCTTAGATCTCCCCTTAGCCTTTTCTTCTCTGGGCCAAACACCCAAGTTCCGTCAGCCCACCCTGCTATGTTACACACTCCAGCCCACAGCACAGGAGCATTTTACTCAAAATTAATGACACTATTCCATTCCTGCAGAGGTCAAAACCAATGACCTCAGGATGTCACCCTCTGTATTTTAATGATAAAATCATTTGAGGATTTTTTTCCTCATTCTATAGAGGTTAAATGCTCATATAAACCCACTTTAAATTAAAAATTATATGGAGCTACATTATAAAATGCATTAAACACAGCAACAAATCACATCCTAGAGCAGGTGACCATCCCTCTCTGCTAGGCATTAAGGCTGCTGCTTGGCCAGCTGAGCTACACTAAGCATCAGATTAAACCTGCAGATTGATTAAACCCAACTGGCACCTGCAGAATTAACACCTGTGGTTTTGGTCAGCTAGCTAAACTAATTGAACTGAGCAGCACAAAAGCTATCAGGTTGCACTCCTCTTTTCACACATAACTCTTGACGTCCTTTGCAAGAGGTTGTGAGAAACTGCATATTTGATTTGGTTTGAAATTTGATCATTTTCGCAGGTGACTGCAGCTTCTTAATGCAAATATGGAGATACCTCTTTATTCTCATTGCAGAACAGAGCAGGTTTGGTGTTTTGTTCTGCTTTAGGAAACTGCCATTGGATATTCAGTGACAAGCAGTCTGAGCAGATAGATTAATTTTTGCTACAGCCCTGGTTACAATAACAATCCTTACATCTCTGGTAATTACCACCCAGCATTTCACCCACAACTACATAACAGCCTCTCTTTCTGTATATTTAATCACCCCTCTCCTAACCTTCAACTCAACTAATGGAGCTGCTGGTTGATTAGCAAACAAATAATCACCTGAGTGCCAGACACAGACAGCTGCACCGTGTGTGTGTCACTCATGACCCATCTGCAGAACACAGCGAATGCCAGATGCTTGTCTTGGAACAAGTTTGGCAGCAAAGCACTGGACACAGAGAATGGGTCACACATGCATGCATGTAAGCGTATGTATGCAGAGATGTAAGAGCAAGGAAAGCACAGAAAATGTGACAAAAAGGAAGTATTTTCATCTGCTCCATTCTCATGGCTGACTTGTTTCTCAGAGTTTCCTCAGTGTCATGACTACCATGCCATCTGCTGAAGAGAAAAGTTCAGTGTAATCCCAGGTACTCAAAAAAGGAGCTGGTTGCTCAGACTGTGCAGTGAGAGCAGACTTGGTAAGTGGTCCTGACTAATGTGGTGTGTGTGTGTCTCTCAGGAGTTTCAGAGTTTCTAAACACTACAAGATGGCAAGCAGTTACAATTAATATCATGTTTGGCAAAATCTCCTGACTAAACCCAATTTTACATTTGTTTCACAAAGTGGCTGCTCAGTTCAACAAAAGGTGGGCTTGTAGTAACTGTTGGCATTATTCACACAAATATAGTAACATTTTGATATTGCACTCATCACCTTGAAAAGAAGTTAGAGATTCAATGCCAGCTTCAGCATACATACACTAGAATGCTTCTAAAGTGCACCTAAGAAATCTCATTTAATGATGTGACATTTTATTTTAAAATATACATTCAGGTGTGCGGTGATTTTTGAGGAATGATATCAAGCACACTCAAATCCAAGTCCATTGGCTTCTCTAAGGCTGGACCTTACTTCATTGTTTGAGTTTCTTGACAAAAATGGCACTAAGACTTTTGTGGAACCCGGGTTTATATCAGAGGCTTATTAAACTGAGAAGTGCAAAATAAAACAAAAGAGAGGCTGAACTCTAGAAAGTAAAGGTTTCTTTGGCATCCTTCCAGTTGGAAAGAAATGGTGATTAGGTTAGAGCTGACCCATCTTTTTTAACTAAACTTGAGCAAAACTCAAACTTGTGCCTGGTGTAGATGCACATTAACACTGTAATAATGTATTTACTTTTTTTTAGTGATGAAGACACTAGTAAAGACACAGTCAAACTGAAGTAAAGAGGTATTAAACTTTTTCCTTACATGGGTTTAGCTCTGAATGTCAGATTTGATGTTGCAAGCAGGAAAATGGATGGGAGTAGCAATGCAGGAGCAGAAATGTTTTCCCCATCTTATTTGGGAATGTCGGCCTGATTACAGTGAGGGAAAGGGGAAGAGAAAGGAGAAGGGGAAGGGGAAGAGAAAGGAGAAAGGAAAAGGCCCTCTGTCTTCATTACACTAATATTTAAATTCCCATCTATTTTTTATACCATACTCTTCCTTCAGAGCAGCACACTAGCTTCTGTGTTTGCTGAAGAAGACACAAACTTCCATAAAGACCTCCTTATAGCTGAAGTTGCCCACCAAACTAGAGAACTCCCTAGGTGTAAGTCCATGTGAGGAAATGCAAGAATCCTATGCAGAGCTCACCCAAATATCTCCCTGGTAGCACACCACCACTGTGTCACCAGCTATCTCGGCTTGCGCAAACAAAACCTGACAGCAAATGCAGGGGAACCTTCTGAAAGATCTAATCTCAGAAAATGTTATAAGCTGCTTGATTCACATGATAGGTACTTTGTGGGGTATATCTATACCGCTGGATCAAATCTTCATTGCTGCTACATTTTTCCATCCATACCTTGGCATTTAATATTGATTTAATTAAGCAGAATCAGCCATAATCACACAGAATCAGCTAGGTTGGAAAAGACCTTTAAGACCATCAAGTCAAACCGTTACCCAGGATTGCCCAGTCCACCAATAAACCATGCCACTAAGGGCCTCATCCAAGGATGGTGGTTCCCTGGTAAGCCTGTTAATTTAAACATTAACCATTTGCCATAGGTGAGCTGTTACCAGACTAGAAGGTATTAATTGTTAGAAAGAAACTGAACTGAAAGCACTCTTGGCTTTGTGTGTTATAATACGTAAGGAATGGAAGTGAATGTGAACAGCATTCTGCCATCCTGCTCTGCTGCGTACTGTTGTAGCACAGACTCCAGAAAAAAGTGTGTGTTTGTTGATAAAACACAGGCAATAGTAGCTTTCTTAATGTAGGGAAGGGAAGCAGAGGGTAAACAACCCCACCTATGCTGGTTGCACACCAAAGCTCACTGCCACCTGCAGAGAGTGAAATTCTGTTACCTACAACCTGCTACATCTCACAAAATGAACCCAACCCTTTCCTTCATAAAACAGCACTGGTTGGAAGTACAGTAATTTCCAATAAAACAGTATAGACTGGGGTTGGGGCTGGGTGGAGGAATGCCAAACTATGTATTTGCACTTAGAAGAGTGGCATGAAAAGTGGTTTCAACAATCCCCTTCTTTTGAGCGGAACAAACTGGACTCAGCGCCTGAGGGTCTTAAATGCTGTTATCCACCTACTGGGTCACTATTTATATCATCTGCATCTATGTGACAAGTATACCTTTCCTTCCAAATTGCTGATAAATGCCAGCTCTTTCAGTCCAGAGATTTCCAGTCTGTATCACTGATGGTCTGCATGCAACCTCAAAGGAGCAGTCAGACACAATTAAAACTCTGTCCTGCTGCTTTCTTTTGCAGGCAGTGAGAGACAGCTTCAGTAGGTAAGAACTTACGGTCATACTTGGGATCAGCTTCACACAGCGAAGGGAGATGCTACCGTGTTGCTACTGTCTAACATTCTCTTCTCCTTCCACTGTTTAGACTAATACAGGACATAAATGCAGAAACTAAGGGCCAGTTCTTTTTTCCTCTGAATACGCCACTGCAGTTGCTGTCAGTTTTACTGACAGCAATATTTGTCCTGTGGCTGAATCACAGGAATCACTATGGGCTCATACTGTTCAGAGACAGTAACGGAACGTGGAGAAGTAGTGTCAAAGTAAAACCAAAATGTGCAGCTGAAAAAGTGAAATCTCAAATCATTGTCAGAAACTAATTCATGTGAGCAATGATCCAGCTAATAGCCAATCAAAAGGAGGTGAAGTTGGAGAAATATGTAAAAAGATCAGAAACTACATAATCAAATGGCACCTGACAGAGTAGCACACATTCAAATACAAAGCAGTACATAACAAAAGAGAAAACAAGGAAGATAATGTAACAATAACACAAAGGAATGGAAACCACCAAATATAACAGAAAAAGCCCAGATAATAATATTCAGAATCCCAGAAAAAGTCCAAATCAGTCCCAGAAAACTGTACACAACTTTTGGAAGTTGAATTCAGTGTTATTTATCAACAAGGGCACACTGGAGGAAGGGGTACACATGGAAAAGATAGACAACAAAGAATAACTTTTCCGATCTTCTATGTTCATTTCACCATTTCACCATCATATTTCCCTTCTCATGAATCCGCACACAGTCACCTTTCATTTCTTTTCTTGCTTCAGCCTATTGAATCCTGTCACTCATCAGCTGCCTGGGGTCTCCCATAGTCTTTGTTCCTTTTGTGTACAAATAACCATCCCAATTAAGATTCTAGGATTCCTAGTTGTGTGGCTACACAATAATTGTTATTTCTTTTATTGTTAAAAATATTCAGCAGTCAAACACAAGCTTTGGGGAAAATAAAGCAGTATGAACAAGGAGAGGCACAAGTTTTGGTCAAAACTAGGAAGAAAAGAATGCCAGGATAATAGCAATTTGCTTGTCAGGGAAATTCATGTAGCACATGAGAGAACCAGACACAAGTCCCAGCTCTGCCTGATTTACAACAAGAGCATGAAGGAAGCCAAGTCAGTCTTTCTGTGGTTCAATGACTATTAATATAAGGCAGAACAGACGTAACTGGAAAGCCTGAGAAAGTCCCACACACACTCCCTTGCAAAAGGTACTGTCTGGAGACGAGGGAGACCACAGCCTAGTTTCAGCAGAGCAGGAACTTGCAAGTACATTGAACTGCCTCAGGTTTACGCTGAAATGCAGAGGGTATATTTATAACGTCCCAGTGAGTTTGAAGGCTATTCTGCACCTACTTCCATGCTCCTCTTCTCTCACAGACCTCAAAAAAATACAATCCTGGTGTCTCCACTACACCCTGCTCTCCTCGGATTGCTCAGAGGAGCAATACGTTAGGTGAAGCAGTATTTTTTCACTTGGAAAAAATCTGGCTGGGCTTTTGGAAGGATGTGAACTGTGTACTCCCTAATATGGAGGAAACTGAAGCAGGGCAAATGAGAAGATCACAAATCAAAACTTAATAACAGTTATGATGACTGCAATTGTATGATCTAGGATAAAGGTTGTTAAAACCAGCAACAGCAACAACACCCAACCAAACCCAATAAAGACACTCGAGGGCAAAAATCAAGAGAAAGTTTCAGGAGTCATAATTCGGGTACCAAATGATTTTACAAGTGCATAACAAAGAAAAGTTCAGCAGAAGCGACTTCAAACTCTCCAAAGAAGCGGGAACCCGCAAAGAGACACAGGCTAATACTGGGAAACAGAACAAACTCTTTGCTCAGTGGTTATCAGGAAGAGGAAGAACAGTGTTTCAGGAAACATTTCCTGGAGGCACAAAAACATGAACATTCCTTTGTTAAGACACATGTAAAAGAAAAAAGAAACATCATTAAAAACATTCTTAGAGATTTTTGCTTTTCCTCTGACCCAGAAGCCCATCTCATCTTGCTAAGACTTGTCTTTGCATCTGTGCAATCACATAGGTATCTCCTATTACTTACAGATAACATTTATAATAGAATCATGGAAAGTTGCTTGAAAGGGACCTGTGGAGATCATTTAGTCCATCCTCCTGCTTGATACCACGGGTATCACCCGCACTAGGGCCCATCAGCTGTGGTTTGTCTGGCCACCTCTTCAAAATTTCCCAGGGTGGAGGTTGCATAGTCTTTCTCAGTAACATGTTCCCCATGGCCTCCTCTCCACAAGACTAATTTGTCAACCTCTGCTTGTGCTCTTGGTCCTTCAGTATCCTGGCAGCTCTCTCCTGGATCCCTCCAGCCTCTTTACAGCCTTCTTTGAAGTGGGGAGAGGAAGGAGGCTCAGTAAGGGATGCATGACTCCAGGTATGGCCTAACCGCTGCCAAGTAAAGGTGGATGAGAACAACAACTTGATCTGCTGGCTATGCTTCTCCCAGCCCAATGTGTGGTTTACCTTGCCTTTACCTTTTGGCTCAGCCATACATGCCCCAACCAGACACCATAACCCTGAGGTCCATTCCAGCCAGGCTGGTGCTTAGCCAGCTACCACGTTGTACCACTGCTGGAGTTACTCTGCCCTGAATGCAGAAACTTGCATTTCTTCTTGCTTAAGCTCATGAAACTTCTGTTGTCCCAGCCTTCAACTTTCTGAAGAGATTTCTCTGGACTAAAGCTGTGCCATTCTGTGTGTCAATCACTCCCCCCCACTTAACACAGTCTGTAAATTTGCTAACGGTGCCATCTGCCTCTTCATACAGGCCACTGGCTTCTTGTCTTTGCTGTGTTTGAAAATGAATTTCAAGATGTTCTTTTTCAGTGAATGAGGTGACAATAACTGTCATATTGTTCCCTGGATTCTCCTTTTTGCCCATACGCAAGACAGGCCTTTTAGTCTTTAGCCTTTTTCCAGTCTTCATGGGCCTCTGCAGATCACCCTGATTTTTCACAGATGATAGGTAACAGGTAACTCTTTCAATACTGATGAATCTCATCAAGCCCTGTGGATCTGATTACATCCAGTTGTAGTTGCCGCTACCTCATTGCTTCTTCCCTGTAGGCTATCTTCTATATCAAATAGTGCTGGTATGTACAAAGCTGGGAGTAGGCTTTGTCTGACTCAAAAAAGACACTGTGGACCCTGTTCTGTAATGGTTTTTTGTTCTCCCCCAAAGGCCTACATGTTCTTTGAGCTTCTTTTGTAATCTGTGTTCCCGTAGAATCCCTTCTTGTTACTCTAAATGCCCCCTCCTCATTTTAGCTCCACATGGGCCTTGACCTTACTCATTTTTTGACAAAACAAAAAAAGCTCAAACGTCTATACGCTTCCTCTGTTGTACATTCATTTTTTCAATTCTAGCATGCTATGCGGTTGCAGTACTGGCTCACCATGCCACTCCATGCTTGGTCAGGAGAGCCTTCTGCTGAAAGCCCATCCTGTACAATGAGGAAGATTGCTCTTCACATCTCAGTAAGTCTGGGGGGTTTTGCGTAGTTGTACCTGGGGGTTTGATTTTTTTAATTAATTTATTTATTTTTTTCCATTTTAAATCAGACAGCCCTCCTCTTCCCCTTTCCCCTTTGGCAGCTTCCCTAAGAATTTTGCACACAACTTCCCTAGGCCAAACTCTGTTCTATAAAGTCCAGGGTCCTTCTTTCTGCTGCTTCTCTTCACAGCCTTCCTCTGCGTCTTGAACTCGATCATCCCATGGTTGCTGCAGCCCAAGTTGCCATTTCTGCCATACTTTCTGCCAGTTCTTCCCACTTCGCAAGCAGCAGGTCAAACACAGCCCCTCCACTATTTGCATTATAGACTGTGAGCAACATAGTCTAGGGACTTCTTGGGTTGCTTATATGGTGCAAGCCTAGCAGTACGTACCTTGATAACGGAAATGTCCCAAGAGAAATGGGACTCAAATTTTGCATTCAGGAGACTTCTATAATTGTCTGTAGAAAGCCTCACCCTCCACATCTTGTTTAGGGGCTTTACGTCAGACCCCACCACAGCCTCTTCAGTATCACTCTGCCCTGAAACCTTGACTCTTAACAGGCACATCCTTGGATTTCTACTAGAGCTCTGCAAAGTCAAGTAGCACCTCTACAGAGAGCACTGCAAACCTGCTGATTTTCCATAAACAGTCTTTGCTCTGTTGTGAGAGCCCTCCGGTCAGGATCTAACACAGAGTTTATATATGTTTCAGAAGGCAGAAGTCTTCATATCATGCATTTTGTGTAAGACAGTGTTATATAAAGTATTACTGCTCTGCTTTCAGTTTTTTCTCCATCTTTTCTACATGACCTCTTCCTACCACCCTATTAACTAGTTTTTCAGCTCTTTAGGGCTAAGCTTTCCTTCTGCATTTGTATTTCACACACTTGAGTTCTTATCCTCACTAGCATTAACGTAACAATCATCTTTTAAAAAGTGTAATATAACTGGGGTGAATGTTGGGGCTGCTGGCCAGAAAAAAAGGAGCAACAGGTTCCCACTACTCATAATTTGCAATTCATCAACCTCAAAAGAGATGAATGCACCTCAAATTGATTTAGCATCATTTACATATGTAAGCAAAACTGCGATCTAGTTATGGTCATTTATCATTATAAAGAACAGGAAAAACTGTTAATTTTGAATCCATTCAAAAGAACAGGAGGCAGACCTGAAGGTGATCAAGAAGAGTGAATAGACTGCAATTATACTACTTTTACACAAAAAATTCATTGCAAAATTACGTGCAATAAATATGCTATTGTTGTACTGAAACAAAAAATGAATTAAAAAATATCCTTTACTTCTACTGATTACGTTCTACAAACCTTTCTATGATACCTAAGAGGATAAAACTGGATAAAGACACCAAAGTTTGCGTTATTCTTCCAACAGAGTACCCTAGTAGGTATTGATGGATAGCAATTAATGCCCCCTAAAGAATATTCAAAGGAATTAACAACTCTGTGGTCTCCAGAGGGTGAAAGCAGATACCGCTACTGACTTCTCCCTATCCTGTGCCACTTGCAAGGTGCACTTTCCAAGATTTAGGAGGCTATAGACCATAAATGTGCCCTCCAGAAGACCTGCAACATTCATGAAGTGACAGCTCTTTTTGATCCCACCCTTCCATGCCCACCTTTGCCTTCTACTCCAAGCCTTTCTCCCTGCCAATAGCCCCTGAGCTAGGGACAGGAGAAGGCATTTGCCAGCTTCAGAGGATGCTCTTATTAAGCCAGTAATGACCCACCATGCCCAGAAATAGCATGTCATGACAAAGTGCCTGAATTGCAGAATGGTGTATGCAAATCCTGACAGAGTGCGTGCTCCCCAACCGCTTTACTCATACATACTGGTGCCTCCTTACACCACCAGCCACATCTACTTCTCCAGTGGCTGCTGTGCTGGATTCAGGTGGTGAGGAAGGAATCACCCTCATCCAGCTGAACCACCACATCTGGGGTCATTATTTTTATGAAGTGCATTTGTCAGACCAAATAAGCAGTAAAACTGACATTTTAATTAGCTTCTTACAAGTTTTCACTGTAAGTATGGCACAGTTCAGATTTTATGTCAAGTTGCAAGTGATATCCCCACTGTAAAATGTCTATTAAAACACAGTTCTTCAAGGAGCATCATTAAAGAAAACCTGGTGAATGAATTCACTGTCACACCCATGGTAGACACTCAACTGCCTGTCTCTTAGGCTCTCTTTCACAGAATCATAGAATAGTTAGGGTTGGAAAGGACCTTAAGATCATCTAGTTCCAACCCCCCTGCCAGGGGCAGGGACACTTTCTACTAAACCATTCCACCCAAGGCTCTGTCCAACCTGGTCTTGAACACCGCCAGCGATGGAGCATTCACAACTTCCCTGGGCAACCCATTCCAGGGCCTCACCACCCTTACAGTAAAGAATTTCTTCCTCATATCCAGTCTAAACTTCCCCCATTTAAGATTGAACCTGTTACCCCGTTTCCTCCCTGTGTGGCCTAAAAGAAGTATCTTTTAACTTCACGTTTTCTCCTTTTTCTTCATTGCGAGGAATAATAATCAAGGGCACAATTCTGGTAGTAGGCGGCTTCCGTGCAGAGCTCTTCTTCATCGCTCTTGCCAAGATGAACAGTGCTGTCCCACTCTTTCCTGCCAGCATTTCACAGGTGGGGAATCAGAGGCCCCAAAAGGTGATTTATTGAGCTGGCAAACAACAGAGCCATATAGATCCTGCTGTCACCATCCAGCACTCACGCTAGAAGAAAGATTGTTCTCCAGTTTAATCTCAGTGATCACTACTGATGTGAGTCATATTTCCCACGGTGTCACTGATTCCTCACCTGTGTGATGCTGCTAAACTGGGGTGTGAAAGGGTATTTCAGACACCAGCTCCTGCCCCAATTACTCACACAGAGCTACCACCGTTATGCAGAGACAGATATAGTAATTAGTCCTATGACATGCCCCAGGGTTTAAACATTGCTCCAACCAGAAACACACAGGAATTCTTGAAATTACCTTGGATTTCCTGAAGATGCAGCATAATGGCAGCACATTTTGGTTTGAGAGCAATTTTTATTTATTTAGTTGGGGATTTTTAAGTCCTTAAAGAGCACAGCTTTTTCTTTGGCAAGTACATGTAAAAGCAGGAAAGCAACAGACAGTGCCAACCTGACTCTCAGAGAGAGACAAGATCTTTAAAATAGTACTTCCGCTCTTTTTGAGGCTACAGCCTGTGGTTTCATCTGATGTACCTGTGTGGCAACCTATTCAAATGAGCCCACAGAGAGTCTTGTATGCTGTAAAATACGCGAAGGAAAGAGGAATTTCCAGTGGAAAATGTGATTGAATGGAGAGAGGTTCACTTGGACAATCTCTTACCGAAGCACAGCAAATGACTAGAGGTATCTGCCAGTCTTTTTTTCCATGCCATGGGGCATTCTCTCTTCATTGCTTACATCAATTAGAACTCATAATGTAATTAGTGGGCACATCAAAGCATCATGCCTCCCTTCAGAAAGGCTCACAAGCCTGCCCACTCACATTGTGGTCTGCAAGGAACTATGAATCCCCCAGCACATAGTGATGTGTTTCACACCTCAGCTCTGGGCTCTGAGCTATGGTTCTAGGCATTTCTAACCCTGACAATTGTGGACACCATTCCTCAGGAGCCCACAGGCTTAGTCAAACATTCCCTTTTTTTTTCAGATTTCATATTAATAAGGGCTACTGTTAGAATACAGTGCTTACAATTTAGCATATACTGAAGAAAAGAACCCATCTCTTAACTTAATATTTCAAACCTGTGGTAATAGCACAAGACAGCATAAGTACATATGTATTTACAGACTTTGAAATCAGTTGTTCTCAAAATTTGCATATAGGGTTTTCAATGTCCCAAGGAACTTGAATATGTATGTATATTTATCAGAACCACAAAGATTTTTGCATGCATCAAGCTGTTTTCCATCTATAGGTACTAATTACACTGCTCCCTGAATTTGACAACATGCCTGGGTGGTTTTCATAGAATCACAGAATCATAGAATAGTTAGGGTTGGAAAGGACCTTAAGATTATCTAGTTCCAACCCCCCTGCCAGGGGCAGGGACACCTCACACTAAACCATGCTACCCAAGGCTATGTCCAACCCAGCCTTGAACACTGCCAGTGATGGAGCATTCACACCTTCCCTGGGCAACCCATTCCAGGGCCTCACCACCCTTACAGTAAAGAATTTCTTCCTCATATCCAATCGAAACTTCCCCTGTTTAAGTTTGAACCCATTACCCCTTGTCCTATCACTACAGTCCCTCATGAAGAGTCCCTCCCCAGCATCCCTATAGGCCCACTTCAATACTGGAAGGCTGCTATGAGGTCTCCATGCAGCCTTCTCTTCTCCAGGCTCACCAGCCCCAACTTTCTCAGCCTATCTTCATATGGGAGGTGCTCCAGTCCCCTCATCATCCTCGTGGCCCTCCTCTGGACTTGTTCCAACACTTCCATGTCCTTTTTATGTTGAGGACACCAGAACTGCACACAATACTCCAAGTGAGGTCTCACAAGAGCACAGCAGAGGGGCAGGATCACCTCCCTCGACCTGCTGGTCACGCTCCTTTTGGTGCAGCCCAGGATACGGTTGGCTTTCTGGGCTGTAAGCGCACACTGAAGCCGGCTCATGTTCGTTTTCTCATCGACCAACACCCCCAAGTCCTTCTCTGCAGGGCTGCTCTGAATCTCTTCTCTGCCCAACCTGTAGCTGTGCCTGGGATTGCTTCGACCCAGGTGTAGGACCTTGCACTTGGCATAGTTAAACTTCATCAGGTTGGCATCTGCCCACCTCACAAGCGTGTCAGAAAACCTAAAGCTGATGCTTAAGGGAAATTAAGGGAGACAGGGTCAATTTGAAGAGGGCAAAGGAAATTGAAATGTTATGTTTTGGGTTTTTGGGGCTTTTTTTTTTTTCAGACAAGTGTCATACCACTGCTCTTCATCACATATAACCCTTTTGTTTCAGTGACAAATGCATTTGTTCCATGGTGACAATGGTCCAATTTGGAAACAAGAAATTCTTGACCAGAAATAATCCATATTGTGCCCAAAATCTCCAAAGCAAAGTTAGGTCTAGATGCCGAGAAGTGCTGCCGGAACAGAAGTTAGTAAACAAAAAAGTCTTGCTGATCTGATAAGCCTGCTGCTCTGCACCACAATTCCGCCTGGTCTCACTCCAGCTGTATATTTAGTTTGGCATTAGCTCTCATGTTCCTCTACTTTACCAGTGATCCAAAAGGGTTCACTTCTGTTATGTGGCCAATTTTCTGATCTGCTCACTGTGTAGGGGTGCCAGAGACACCACAAAACAAGTGACAAGAATGTGTAACTGGGGAGGGGTATTCAACAGTGGTCCCAACTTAAGTGTTGTTTATCTGCAGGCTGAGACTTTACAGTCTATCCAGCAAAGTGCAGTGAAGCGATAGAAGTGAAAGGTCAGTACACAATGGCCTGTACATATTTCGTATTTGGGAACTGGGGAACCTCTGCCTACTTGCCTTCCACCTTCATGCACAGCAAGACCAATCCTAAGCACAGGGCATGCAGCTGCCTTGAGCAGCAGGTTGGTAAGTGAACACAGCCTTGATGTCTGCCCTGAATACGCCGAAGATGCAGAGAGCATGCCAACGCAGCTGCTGACGTCAGTGAAGGAATGGAGACAGAGCTTTCAACACAGGTTGGTCATCAATCCAAACAGAAAAAATGAGAATGCCAGAGATATGAAGGATTATATTGGAATCCAGCCAAATGAACATGATCTACACAAGCCTTCCATAGCAAGCAAAGGAAACTGTCACAGGGCCTCTATCTTCTTTGGGATGGTTTCTGCAAAGCTCGAAGCAGCTGAATGGCTCAGATACAACCAGCACAACTCTCTGTGCTGTTCTGAATCTCAGTAGCGGGACCACCACAAAGCGCTGCTTGTGGAGCTCATCACAATAGTGTGACAGAGAGTTTTTATAGTTGGCTGTTTTTGTGTTGTTTTTAAAGGTCAAAGCAACTGAAAACTGCAAAAATTAGTTTGCATCAAAATGAAGTTTTGCAAAAATGAGGGCAAATGCAGTCCTTTGCCCAGCTTAGTATATAACCAGTTTCCTCCCATGTCCTAACACAGACACATCTGAACTGGGAACAAGGGTGATCTTAATAAATGGTGTTACACTGCATTGAACTGGAGGGGATGGAAGCAAGGAGCAGAAAGCTAAGACACCTGTTGCAAGCCTTTGTCAAAAGAATCTATATCATACTAATTGTAGGCTGTCATAAAAAGCTTTATAATGCCCCAAAGGCATTGGGTCAATGTGTTAACAATTTGGCTCATATATTTAGTGGAAAATAAAGAGAAAAGAACTTTAAGGTACGCTTGTTCCCAGCAAACTAAAATACTTCAGCTGCATAATTTGATGAGTAGCTTTATGTTGGAAATTCCTTTATAGTTAGAGTGAAAAACACAAGAACATTGCAGGCCGAGTATTGAACCAGTAACAGCGAAGGAACAAAAGAAAGATTTTGAGAGGTTCCCAGGAGTAGAGGAATTATTGTTATGTAACCAAAGGACCTTTTTTCTTCCTTCCCCGCTTTCTGAAGACAAAACTTTGGTTCTAGTCTCTCTAAAAATAACATCTTTGCTTTTCAGGTGGTGGCTGCTTCACTCACTGAGCAAAGAAGTGTGAGGAAGGACAGCATCTGGGGAGAAAGAAAGCCAAGAGCATTTATTGGAAGGTATTAACTATATCAGAAAGAGTACTTCAGACTCTGATTCAATTGAAATCAGGAATGTAGCTGGAGAAAAGAAACATCGCCAGCGTACCCTGGAGAACACTGCTAAATATGTGCTACTTGACCACTGACAATCCACAGAGAGCTGTCAGGTCACACTGCGCTGGCTCTTCTTGTTTCCAGCTGCTAAATTACATTATAGCCAGCTTAAAATTCATTAAACGCCTTCCTATTATTACTTTTCCATATAAGCAGTTGTTCTAGTTGCTGCAGAGACATTGTGTGATGGTGACAGCAAAGGGAGAGGCCTGAGTAAATATGAATGGGAAAGGAGAGGTGATTTTGACCAGGAAAACACTTGGGACCCTTGCTTCAGAATTTAACTGCTCTTCAAAAGATGAATGCAGCTACACAGTAGATTGTGAATTCAGATGCTTAAATGCTCCAGAGATATCTTAACACTGATTGTGGAGGTCGGGTTTTTTTTTGCAGTTTTGTAAAAATTCCAAACCAGTCAGAGACACCACTCTGTGAGACTGTCAGTGCGATGATGCTGACCTGGTGTCACTGATAATTACAGGTAATTTCAAGTGCTGCCATTAATTTGCCTTTTTCAATCACTCAGCAAAGCTCGCAGGCTTCATCCTGTATATAATAGTGTTGAAGGTAATAAGATTTCTTCCATCAGGGATTTAAGGAATTGGATTTAGCTCAGATTTTTTTAAAAAGCTTTGCATTATTTCTTGCAGCTCTTGGTAAAAAAGAAATTTTTAGCATTTTTCACTGATTTCAATGTGAAGTTTTTCCGTACCAGCATATGGAGGACTGAAATTCAGGTATTACCAGAAATATACTGTCACTCTGTTCAGAAGGGAAGCTCCTTTGTAGGTGGAAGTGGAGGGGAGAGCAGGAGTACTCACCTCCGCCTCCATTTAAGCCTTTTTGCATATATGTTCACTTTTTATAAAAGACAGAAATACAAAGAGTCTTTGCTTGCATTCAGGCTTTAAATGACATGACCCTTTGCCAACAGGACAGATGACAGCCCAAGCGCAGTACTAAACGGTATTTTGAAGTCAAACGTTAGTCATAGTACCAACACATGCATGTAATGAATGGACAGTATGCGTCCATTCATTACCTCCATCATCTGATGTACATGAGAAAAATGTATCAAAGGGCCTTCAATAACACCTTTTACCCTGACTGAAAGAACAAACCCATCAGGTTGTCTGGGACAGCAAAGTAAGAACCTACTGGAGAAATAAACTCTTAAAATCTAAAAAGGAAGATAGAAACCCTTTTAGTGACTCATATGACTTAGAGCTGTAGAGACTTTTTAAAATAGTATTTCAATTTCTGCAGGGAAGATTTTCAGAACAGCATCACTAAAAATATCCCAATGCCTTCAAAAACCTACTGTCCGTGCCCAGAATTCTTGAAATAAGTAGACTATTAAAATAATATAGGTCCTACCAGAAAGCCATGTCGCTGCATAGCTTATAAATGGCGTATACACAGGAGAGACAGAGGTTCATACACTGGAGACTCCTGCATGCCATGCAGCTCCTCTATGTATCCAATTCCCACTGTTATCACACCTGACCCAGGCTACAGAATGATGCTTCCAGCATACAGTAGTCAAGTGCGCTGTTGGTTCATTCTGATCTTCACTAAATATTCTAAGCTGAATTTTGTTTGACAATCCAGGTGCAGCAGAAGGTATGAAGTTTCTCATGATTGTGGGCTTCCTATGCCTTGGGGCTATAGTAAAAGCAGCCAAATCACTATTGCAAATGCGCATCAGGACAACACAAGACTAATGAGACTCTCCTGAACCCAAAGGGCTTCTGTGGAATTCAGTTTATACTGCAGGTTTCCTCAGTGGAATATCTGCTCCTGTGGAGAGATGCAGAGCCACCAGCTCTCTTTGGGAGAACTCATTTCGTTCCTAGGTGGAGCTGTTCTGCCCCCGCATGGCGGGTCACTAGCAGAGCATGGAAGCAGACCTCTGCTTCACACAACAGACAAACCCATCATCTCATTGCAAGGCACGCCAAAGATTTTATGCCACAAGGAAGGAGACCTGTGTTGGCGTTCAGAGCAGCGTATTCTGTTACAATTACACATGCCAGCAAACTGCAGGAGCAAGGCAGCTGGAGGGAGTCTATAAAAAATTAATGGCTGACATTAATAGTGACCTCTGAACAGAAAGTGGTCAGAAATGAAGATACGACAGAAATGAAAGTTGATTTATTAGAGGCTTTGTGATGGGTTCTCATCCGAAGTACTGACTGAACAAGATGAGGAATTAAAGGCAGTCTTTGGATAGGATGCAAATTTGGCCTCTGGGCACAGAGGCCCAAACTGCATATATGGTGCAACTGGGAAGAAGGTCCCTGATGATGTTTAACTGTTCCACAGATGTAAAGAATGAGATACAGAGCTAGATACTGGAGATGAATGAAGTAGAAAGTTTCTGTAGAAAAACCCAGACAGCCTTTGAGGGAAAAAGGAAGATTATGTTAGTAAGGAGAATTAACACACAAAGCATGGAAAGTTCAGAGAAGCATGATGGAACATCCTATGAGACGAGACAGGCCGTCCCATTTTTCCACCAAGGAGAGCCTAAGCAACATCAGCAGTCATGGAGAGCTAAACAGGGGCTCGGCTGCATTCAACTGCCTCTTCTGAGAGTGGGAAGAAGATCGTGACTGTTTCCTGAGTACATTCAAAAAAAAACGTATAGAGCTTTTATGTGGGCAGGGGCATCTGGTTTTCACCCCATATGCTACTCTTTTTGGAGTGTAAGTATATAGCTGAGTAAGTGCAAGGGGTTGTTTATATGATGAGCATGTAACAGTCGGAAATAACACTAGAAGCCAGTAGTAATAAATAAATTTTACTTTACACCATGGGGATCCAAATTATCTTTTAAAATTAATTATTTCATTAATCTGCTTGATCTTAAATGAGATGGCACTTGTGCAGGGATGGGGGGATGGAAAACTAGGTATTCTTCAAGATTTGCCTGAAGTACACTTACTTCCCAAACATCCAAAACACAAACAAAACAGAGAAACAAAGCCAAAATAAAACACAAGAAAACCTCACAAAATTCCATCACATCCCAGCTGATGTTCTCTCTCTGCAGTGCTTACCATTAAAGACTCCATACTCATTGATGCTATATTCACTGGCAAGGTAGCCTCTTGCCATCAGATGCAGGGAAGCTGTGACCAAGTGACTTAACACTATTCTTGAAAAAGTAAATACAGCAGGTAGTGCAGAAGTGCAGAATTTAGGAGGGCAGCTCGGCCCTCATTAACTCTCCAGTGCTGCGGGATCCTTTCTGTCTTGAAAAGGTTTCCATTAAAACTCTCCTTACAAGTAACACAATAAGGAACAGCATAGGCTATCAGTACACCAAAGGATGAAGAATAAAGAATAAGTAATTTCCCTGCCCCTGTGACTGACTTCATTTATTGTAGGCTGGAAGGAAAGATGGCAAAAAATAGACTACTGAAAACAAAGAGAAAGCATCTGCCATAAAGGGGTTGTACATCTCAGACTGAAAACTCTGTGTGTCGATGTGTATATACATGTGCATATATTATTTGCTACCAATTTCTGCTGATTTCAGTGAATTTCATACTGATCTTTCATACTCAATTTCATACTAAACTTATCTTATGAAACAAAAAGAATTGTTGATGAATGTTTTCCTGGCAGCAGCTTGAAGAAAGAGCTTGAGGTGTATTGTTTGCACGTCCAAACTAGTTCTTATCCATTGTTAAGAGTATAATCAGTGACAAATAATTCTGCAGGTACAGGGGAAAGGCACACGTACAACCAGTATGATGAGTTTTCCTGACATGAAATCTTTGAAGGAAGTTGTCAGCAGAGAAAGACTGAAAAGGTGCCAAACACAATGCAAGCGTAAAGGCAAGGCATAGTGCAACTGTGCAGAGAAAGTGATACATGGCTCTGATTCTAGGCAGGGAAGATGCCTGTGATTAATCAGTAGTTGGTGGACATTTGCCATCCCAAGCCATACTATCAACTTTCAATCAGACTAAATTTCAGTTTCCACAGAGAAACATGTCAATATTGATGTCCAATGGATTTAGGAAGTACACACAAATACCTGATGTATTATGTATGCACGTATATATACATATGCATTTCTGTGAACACACATCCATTTATTTAGGAGTACAAATGCAGAGCCACTGATACATATTTATGCGATTATACATGGATGTAATTATATGGTGGTTTTATATTTGCACTTGTAACTACAGGATAAAAATACTGATATGAATTGGAGGTTTCTTTCTATATCCAGAAGAAATAGGAAGCACATAGATAAGATAAAGTTGGACGTAAAGAACTGGCAGCCTGACACACTGAGTAGGCTTGTGCTCTCACTGAAGGTTGGGGCTGCATTAATGTTAGTTTCCTTTCAACCATGACAGAGAAGGAGGAGGGAGGTCTGGAAAGCACCATCTGCTTTTCCAGATTGCTGTTAATCTGCCAATAATTCATATTGGATCTAAAGAATTAATGCTATGGGGGAACATTAAAATATACAAAGCTTTCATCTTCAGCATATAGAGCAAAGACCAGCAAAGAACAGGCATCAGGTTGGCCGCATGAGCCAGGAGGGTGGAGAACCCTCAGAAATCTGTCTTATGGGTAAAAGAGAATGAAAACATAGACAGGTATGGAAGAGGAACTGGATATTCCTCTGATAATCAAAGAAAGAAACCTAGAAGCCAACAAAAAAAAAAAAAGCTTTGCAAAGAATATTTTTAGGTTGGACTAGCAACACTGGAGAAGCTAGGTCCAAGCCCAGACATGCGTAAGAATGAATGAAATCCTGGCTTTGGGGAATGCGCAGGCTATGTTTCATGATCCTGAGATGGTTTCTGTGGGAACACACATTAGAAGCAGCGTCGAGCAAGAGGTCACACAAAGGGAGCCTGAAGTCACCTGGAAAGAGTGGCATCAGTGAGAAAGCAAAGCGTGGGGTGATACATCTGATGTGAAACACTAATCCCATAACAGTTGATTGTGGTTTTTACATTGACCAGTGCAGGTCGACATATGGTGTGCTGGGAAAACTGCCAGCAGAAGTACTGCTTTTTTTTAATGTTTTTAATACAAATGTCAACCTTTTCCTTATGTATACAGCTTTATTAGAGAAAGGAGCGCTGGTTACTAGACAGAGTGATCTCTACTGCTTATGATACTTCTGAAGAAGATGTAGGTAGAGTAGAAGTGAAGCATGTACAGATGACAGTTCACTGAAATAGGACTATTTTGTCCTGTACCTGGTATTCCAGCATAACATGGGAACCTCTGAATACACCTACCCAAGCAAACTGAGCGCTGACAAGCAACCAGTCTCACCATGAAAGCATCAGTATGTTTTCTAGCACACCTTTGGCCCAGGCTGAACGACACTGCTGATGCCAGTAACGCTTCAAGAGCTAATGCAGGTCAACAGCCACGCCAGATGCACCTAGCCTTTCTGATGGGCAGGATGGCTTAGGGGAGTTAATCTGTACAAACAGGACCTCAACCATGCCTGCTGGACCCAGGATCTCAGAGAAATCCCTGGCCCATTTTAGTTAGCAAATCAGATACAGCCTTTGAGTCCCAACTCCATATATTGTATGTGCCTCTATACTTTGCTCCCATGCCTTCTTTGGAGCAATCTGCCAGTTCCAGCACTTGCATCCAACCAGTATAAAAAAGTATGAAGGCTCTTGCAGAGGCAAACAGTGTATTTTGGATCTGTTATTCTATCCCTCCTCATCCAAGGTGGCAAAGGAGCTTTATAGGGATGAATAAATAGCCTTTCAAAGATATAACCTCTGCATTCCCACAAAGGTCCCCAGTGTCCTGTGCAGTGTGAAATTGTCTTGTAACAACAACATTTAAGTTTCACACCAGAATTGTAAGAACTTACCTACTCTAATACTAGGAAAATAAAAATCACCCGCCTCTCCAAGGACAGAAAGCTGGAGCAGCAACATAAGTGATCTGGCAGTTCTTGCATAAACAGGAAGGGAAGAATTCCACAAATTTGATGACATGTGCTCTTTATTTTCAGAGTTGTTTGATTGATGAGTGACTGTGAAGGGGTGCTGTGTATGGGGAGCTCTGCTGATGGGCCTTGTGATCCAAAGCTGGAAGGAGCTCTAGACTGACATCACTGCTACCTGATGACAATTTTCTGGCTCCGGGGTTTTTTACTTCTGTCAGACATACTGGATTCTAAACACCATCTCTCCTTCATTTCATATGTCTTGTTTTTCTCCTACCTTCCCCTCCCCCCTTCTCCTCTGAGTTTTCTTATAGTGTAAAATGTGTGAATGGGAATGGGTTGTAGTCTGAAATCATGAATGTGGTGTCTGTTCCACCCTAGTTTTTACAATCCTTGCTTTACACACAGCAAAAACTACCAGTAAAACAATTTGTTTTATTCTCCTCTCTGGTAAGCTTAAGGTCTGAGAACTTCTCAAAAGTTTGGCCTTTGTAAAAAGACTACAAAAAGGAGCAGGGGCCAGAGCCTAATGCCACAACACCTTAAGACTCTCCATCAGTAAAATCACAGATTAATGACTCACATTCCAGAAGCAGGATGGGGTTAGTAAATAATAGAATTTTTGAACCAAATATTACAGCTTGAAAAAGAAAAACCAAAACAGGTAAGATTTCAGACACACAAGCCCTTCAGAGGTTCTTGACCATAGAGTAGTAAAGGCTTTAAGCAATACTAGCCTTAATTACCACAGACGCGCAATGAATTCTAAAGGAAAAACTCCACACAGTAAGTAATGCTCAGTGACATGACATGCAAAGCACAAATTCCAGAAATTACACTTCTGGTTATATGAAATGTACTTATATTCTATGTACCCAAAGTATATGTTGTTTAACTCAGTGGCTTGTTTTATGAAAAGAAAATGAAAGACATCCTTTGTATAGCTGCTTAATGTTTTATTCCTGGCTGGGTATTTGGACCAGGAAAACAACAGCTTTCCTTTTGGCTGTTAGTGTTTAATTATTCAATGTTAACAGCCAAGAAGTAAGCTGTTAGCCCTCCTCCTCTTCTTCACAGCTTTTCTTTCCCTCGTGGGTCTAAATCTGTCCTTCACAAATACGAAGAACAATTTGAATTGTAGAGACTGCATTTTGGCCTCACAGGAAACAGCCTATGGTTTACATTATTTCCTTTTAATATTGGTGTGGTTTGTTCTCCAGTCTTTTAAAACGGCACAGTACCTGCTTCACTTCCTCTGTCACTGATGTTCTTCTTTGAACACTGTAACAGACCCCCCTCCTTTACAGACCTGCTCCCAGGATAAGCTCTCTTTGGACAACTTCTGAAATGTAATGACTATTCTGCCCAAATCACTGTATTTACTGCTAGACAAAGTAAATAAACTTTAAACATGGTGGGTTTCCTCCTGCTTCCTCAGGCTTTAGAAGCATTTAAAAGTTTTCCCTAAAGACAGCAGAGCTTGGTATCAGAGGATAACTGCTTGAATCATCCCAAAATAATATCTCATAAAATAAACCACATATTCACTATACTTGGGTAAAGTGCTTGAAGGCCAAATGTGCAAGTCTTTACCTGAAGACTCAAAAAAGTCATACATCTTGCTTCTCTAGGAGGAGAGCAACTCATGACATAATCACACACCTTCCTGCACCAGAGCTTTCCCCTTTACTCTCCTCTGAGAAAAACCTCTGGAAACAGATTCATCTGCTTCAGCACCCCTTCATGACACGTCATCCCAAGACACTTTTGCTGTATCAGACAGGGATACACAACCCTTCATGACTGCTTCCTAATTTTTGCACTATTCAGGTTACATTATAGACTGCTTGAATTCAATTCTGAAACACTTGAAATGTTAATGGCAAAAGGAACACCCTATATATGCAGTCACAAACTTACCATGACTCTAGCTCAAGTCTTAACAATCTAATGAAAAAACTACCCACCCAGTTACAATGATGCTAACAATTCACAGTTCAGATTATACTCAGTTAAACCTGTACACACACATTTTAATATCTACCCATTTTTTTGGTGGTATGCTTTCCTTTCCACTGCTTCCACGAGTCTTAACCATGATAGCTCCAGTGCAGGTGAAGGGAACTGTGAGCTATCAGTATTCAAGTTGTTCAAAGCTGATCAAAAGCTAAAACAAAATAAAAGTTACCTGTTCATTAGACAACCACTATTACAGGCAAACAAGCTAAAAGAAATCTGTGGGCAGGTCAAGACAAGTAAATACAAACCCTGACAAGTCCAGAGGCCTCAGCTCTTAACTTCAGACAAAGCCTGTGGCCTCTTATAATTAATGGTAACACCACAACTACTGGGCTACAAGGCTACAGATTTTCCTTGAACTGGCCTCATGAAAGAGATCTGAAAGCCTACAGCAGTAAAGTCTCTAGTCAAATTCTCAGTTTGAAAAAGCATCTCAAGGATTTATGTCTTCAGATCAAGTGGACCTCTGGCAAGCGTTGGGGACTGTGCAGCAAACCCTTTCTCTTAAGAGATCAGATACTCAATTCAAACTAGATTAGAAGAGACTAGATCACATTACTCATCAGTCTACAACAAATGTCTGAATTACAAATTTGCCATCATACAATAAACAAACAGACATTCTTATTCACTGCAGAAGGAGAGCAAAACTGAAGATTTCATGGCTGTGAAGCACTGTAACACCCTCTGTGGTCCAAATAAAAGCTTACTCCTCACCAAAATGAAGCAATAGTACTCGTGAAAGGTGCTCGCTGCTCCCTTTGTAGCTCAAAACAGAGGAATAAACAGTGTGAGTCTCCATGATATTCAACATAACCCTCAGCCTCTGCCTGTATATCCAAACACAAATGCAGATTTAGACTGACTCACCATCACTGACCTCTCTCTCCATTTTAATGCGTGTTACTTTGAAATAAAATAAAGTTGTCACTGATTACATAATGCTAATAAAAAGACACCTATGAAATCCATATAAATCTTTGCTTAGCCTTTACTCTTCTTATGAGGTTATGTGTTCTTCTTATGAGGTTCTCTATTTCAAGAGATAAATTACTACCAGGCATGGAATCTCATAGCTCATGGAAGAGGCAACATGATCTTTACTCCTCTAATCTTCCAAAAATGTATGAGATTTTAGTTCCATCCTAACATGCTTCATGTTATTTCCAGGCACTGTCAATGCTGGCATTTTCATTTACCTCTATGCAGAGCCATTGCAGAATTTGGTGAAGAAACTTCCAGCTGCTGATGTTGTGTAGAGAGGTACTAATCAGGAACTACTGAGCTACCCCTCCACCAACAGAGAAAATGCAATCCTGTACCACAAAGACTAATATCAGAGATCCGCTCAGGGTATTTTAGCAAACATTCTCATGTTCTGAGTCTACAACACGTAGATGAGAGGAGGCCCAATTCTTCAGGACTGTTTGACTTTTGTTTGCAACCCATCAACCACATCAACTTGGGTTACTCATCTTAAAAGAAAGGGAACAGGACAAAAAATAATATTTATACCTGTAGAATTTGTTGAAAACCAAAATTTACCAAACAAGATTTCTCATCTGTCCTGTGCAGTGTCTATATTGCAAAAGAAAGGACTTTAACTTGCTTACAGATAGTTAAACAGATTGGGAAAACCCTGCCTTTGTAATTGAAGGATGCCTCCACCTTTTAAACACTGGAAGTTGTTATTGATTCCCCCACCAGATGGAGTAGCGTGTACAGTTTTGATGATTCCTGTAGACATGTGATTTACTTATTCAGACTGCATACTGTATTCTTAGCTAATATCATCTACTTGGCTCAGTAAATCAAAAATTCAAGTTCCAGAACCTGAATAAAATCACTAAGAATCTTCTTTCTTTCCACGACTCTCCAAGACCTTTGATAACCTGAAGTAGGTTATGTTCACAGTCAGCTCTTTACCTCAACTGCTAACCAGCAGAAATATCCCCAGTTTCAGGGGATGCAGACATTCAAGTCCATGTCAGAAAGGCCACACAAGAATCATACAGTCATAAAGTAATTCAGGTGGGAAGAGACCTTGAAATGTCATCTATTGCAATCCCGTTACCTACAACTCAAAGGTGGGCCACCTATGAGACCAGATGAGGTTTCCCAGGGCTTTATCTATGGGTCTTGAAAACATCCAAGGGAGAAGACCGAACAATTGCTCTGGGAAACCTGGTCCAACGCTTGACCATCCTCAAAGTAAAAAGGCTTCTCCTTGTATCCAACCCCTCTTGTTTTATCTTACTTTTTCATCTTCCTGCTATGTACTGCTACGAAAAGCCTGCTTTCAACTTCTTCATGACCTCTGCATAGGTATAGAAAGGTTGCTATTAAGCCTCCCCTTCTCCAGGTTACGGAACCCCAATTCCTTCAGCCTCCCCTCAGAGCAAGTGCTCCAGACCCTGAACACCTCTGCTGCATTTGCTCCAGTTTATCACTGTCTTTCCTACATTGAATGTGCTCAAAACTGTACACAGCAAATCTCTTCTTGTAAACTGAAACACTGTGCCATCACTCTCCTGCATTTCCTCGTATCGACAGCTCATGCAGAGGCTGACTCATATTAGATGGACTTCATACTTTCATGGCAGGTGCACAGCATTACATAAAGGATATTTGTAACTTAAATCCTGATTTCTAGCCCAGCCTATGTCACTAAATTGATGTGAGGAGAAAATTCTTCAATTTCCATGCTGCTCCCATGTAAGGACAGCATACATCTCATAGGAAACATACAAAAAGTTCACCTCAACCTGACATGTACGATTTTAATACGACAAAAGAACACATCACGCTGATGCCTTGGGACCAGTTTCAGAAGCAGGTGTGATCAGGTGAGACCTACCAAATTCTTTCAGGTCAGGCTGTATTTTTCCTGGAAAAGGCAAGATGATGCTAGATGGCCTCAGCAGAAACCCAAGCAGTGCTTTCTGGCAACAAACAAACGTGGACATATACACAAAGAAGCTGGGAGTGGCATTGATGCAGTACAGAAATTGAAGTGGAGGCAAAGCCCTGGCTTTGCTCAGATATCATTGGCTTTATCCCACACACAGCAACCAAGAACAGGATATACGATTACTGCCCTTCTGAGCAAGCAAAAGGGAACAGCCCAACCACAACCATGACAGTTCTTCAGTGAATTATATCCCATACATGAACGTGAGCTATATACAAATGATATAACTCTTACAAAGTAGCAAATGCAACTAGTGAGGGTATCAGGGGAGTGAGTGGAAGCTGTACAACTGTTTAAAGCAGAGGAGAGGTTTAGGGATTAGTCTGGTCAAATCTTGAAGGCAGCAAACCAGGAGAATAAAAGAAATGATGGCGGTATTGCTTGTGAGAGATAGTATTGTGAGAGCTAGTGAGGTATTGCTACAAAGAGCTGGTAAGTATTAGTGGTTCATAGGAAATAGTAATATCTCAGATTATTATGCTTTCTTTACTATCTTATTTGAAGACAGTATGTAGGTCCACTTTTATTTAAAACTTACTTCCAGTTCTGCATGACTGTTGTCTTCTGATGCACCTTAACAGTCTTCCAGGGAGACAGTGCTACAGGGGTTTTACCCAGCAGCACCAGCTAAGGGTGAGAAGTGAAAAGTAAGAAAGGAAGCACTGCATGAAAGCTCTTCTGTCACGGCAGGTGCTGGAAATATTCAGCCTGGGCACGCTAATTAGGCACTACAGTAACACTTTCAAGTCTGGAATCTGATGGAGTTAAATGAATAGTGAAAAAGTAAGACTTTGTATGTGAAATATTGCTTTGACTCCATACATCTGCTGGTTTATAATAAAACAATCACTACACCTGGAATGCAAGAAATTGCAATGCCATCACTCCCCCACTTTAATCTGATTTTAAATTAAAATCTTTAATGTTAGAAAAATCTGCCTTTGCAGATTTTTCATAATCAGATACTTCTTTTGCTCTAAGTTAGGATGCTCTGTTGGAAATACATGCCAGTTTTTACTACAAGGTTCCTTGTCACCTGATCAATTGCAGTACTGTTCCCAACTTCAGCATTATTTGAAAGCCACTGTCTTAGAATAGATGGTGGAAGAACACGTTCTGGAGCATTAATACAATTGTTTCAAAGCACTTTTCATAGAATCATAGAATGGTTTGGGTTGAACGGACCATGGGCAGGGACACCTTCCACTAGAAAGGCAGTTTTCTGGGGGAAGTACATTACAGCTCATTCCTTACCTTAAGTACAAGGAGCATCTATTTTTCTATCAAATTTAATGTAATGATCAGTATAGCACCTGGGTGTTCATTTCAGGTTTGCAGTAAAGAGCAAGCTTAGAAACTGAACAATAAAAGCATTAGATTTCCTTTTTAACACAAACGCACAGCTGCCTCATCCTCCTCTAACAGATGCTTAGCAGCTTTCCCATTAGCTTCACTATGAGACAGTCAAGCCCATGACACACACACACAAAGTTTGCTAACATTTCTCTAACAGGTTTTCTTTTTATTCCTCACTGGTGACACAATTATTCCCATACAAGACTAAAACTAGGCAAAATTTATATCCATTCAATTTATTTTTCCCGCTGCATAGGAGTGACTCAGCCATACGTACCACAAAATGCTGCCTGGCGATGGCAAGGCACTAACAGACAGATTCTAACTCTGTGTTGGCACATCCAACATGAAGCAAGTTAAACTGAACTGGTTTGGTGATATCCATGAGGAAGAAACATGCTCTGACAGCATGTACTGACTTACTGTCTGTTTAAAGCGCTTTCCTGACTTGCAAATTATTTTTTAATTCAAGGATCATGGCGCTCCTAAAACCTTCGGTCTCTGGAAAGTCTGTTTTGATGACTGAACCTGCCAAGCATGTCTTCATGAGGTTTTCGGGTTGCATCACCACCGTACACTCTCAGATTATTTCATCAGCAAAATGAAGTTAAAGATCCCTAGCTCTGTCAGCAGCAGCTGTTGAACGCAGGGTTGAATTTCATTTCAAACAACCTGGCACCTACAATGTTAACAAACGCTCCAGCTACTCTAAGTTGCTGTCCAGAGTTCTTCAACTGCCTGGAGCCACTGGCACCTACAGGATACGTCTTCACCTGACACGAAAACAGGTTAGCAGAACTAAAACCTAGAAATGCAGGTTTGTCACCAGCGACTACAAAAGGTACACAACTATTAGCAGCTACATGCTGGAAGTCTAGAGTTAGCTAATATAAAGTTAAATCTCACCCTAGAGAGGCGAGGTATGTGTCATTCACACAGAGAAAAGGAGTTCATTGAGTTACACATCCTCAAAAGAAGCCAGGTAAAAGTGGAGAGAAAGGACTACCGCTGCATGAAGTAGTGGTGTTTCTTAAATATCAGGAAGGAACAGCTGCAGGTGAACTACCCTGCTTGGACACCAGGACAAACAAAACCTCTGTGTTTCCTTCAGAACATAGATGCTTTTTCAGATGAGCTACACGGCCATAGGCACAACAACCTAAACCACAGAGATAAAAGGTTTGCTGCAACAAGTCATTTTACTGAAAACTTTTCCCCTTAAAGTGGTCAATCTTCAAGCAATCATGCACAAGAGGCCTTATCTGATGTTCTCCTGTTCTTGAGCTGCCACAAGGCAGAAAGTGGTTGAAAATCATTTTAACTTGGAGGTAGAAAATATGATTGGAAGCAGAATTAGCAAAACCATGTTTCTTCCCACAGGTATTGCAAGGTTGTTTCTCTGTTCAGAAACAGGGAGGTATCTCACTCCACAAACCCTCGTTCAATGAAGACAATTCTGTCATTATTAAGTAATTTTGCATGCAGACAGCAGGGAGATGAGTATCATTTAATTCCACCTGTAACAGAGGAAAGGCTCTAATTCTATTATCCACTACTCTGAGTTCCTCCATGCGTGAGTTTTTAATGTTCTGTAAAGTTTTTTTGCAACCTGCAGCCAAACATGAGATAAAATTGTTAAATCTGTGACAATCCATATCTGAACTTAGATTTTATTGTAAGTAAAATGGGTGTGCTCTGTTCACTGTTGTTACTACCTGCCATGTCGCTGTATTATCAGAGCATTACCCTATTACATGGCACAATTCAGTATGATCAACAGCCCTCAGAGAAAGAGACAACTAGAATACAGAAGGAAGAAGAGAAAGTCACAATACATGTCAAGAATGACATATACTCAGGTACTCAGTAACTTCACACCTGCTCTTCTTTTGCCTGCCATTCTTTTCACCAACTTCTGAAATCAAAGCAGAAACCACAAATGCTATACAATTTTCCCCTCCAACTGAAAACATAAATAAATGACAGACAGTCCCCTCTTACAGCTCACATCCCAAGTTAAGAACCATTAATACTCTCAACATATTACTAACAACACCAAGTCTACGAAAGAATCTTCTATGAAACACAAATAAACAGCTAATATGAGGATGTCAATGCAGATTATCAAAGCTGGAAATATATAACCTTAGCCTTTACAAGAAACAAAAGGCATCTCTTTTCCAATCAAAAAAGACCCCAGGATAAATTTTTCTACCAAACCCCTCACAGAATCCATTAATGTATTTATGAAATCATTTAGCGCTCACCACATGATCTCAGTACACCATCCACTCACCTCGAGCTAACACAGCTGAGGAAGAGAATACAAGCTGTTCTGTTTGCTTCTTTGCACTGCTGTCATGGTGCAGTCTAATGAGGGCATAACACACCATTTTACATTTTCAGATGCATTCTTTTGCATTTCTAAACTGATAAAGCACTGTAAACATTCGCATACATCTATCTTTATACAGATAAGGCTGCAATAAAGGCAGCATAACTTACTGTGAACAATACTGAAGAGAGCTTGCACTAGTTTATGTTATGTCTCATAGGCTCGGAGAGCTTAAGAAACAGCTTGATATAGATGAAACACTGGAAAGAGCGGACAGTTTCTTTTTGGAGGGCAAATTCAGAGTCTGACGTAATAAAAGAAAAAATACCCTCCTGTTGCAAGTGGGCCATGAATGTATGGGACAGTCACAAATTATACATTCAAACAACTGCCCTTTCCCTTGGTCCCTTCAAGAACAAAAAATCATTGAGAGCGATCATCAGAGACACAGTACTTATCATGACATGATGTCAAAAGCCGGCAGGAGTTCACACGCTATATGCACACTACAAAAAGGTTGGCCTGGATGTAACTAACTGGATGCCAGTAAATAGTGAAGCATGGAGGTAGGAAAAATAAAAACCCAACAAATATCGTTTTCGTGTAGTACAGCTGGCTTCTACAGTGCAAAAAAGCAGTTCCGAAACATCAGAACTAATGAAGCTCGCATACCCACAGATCCATAGCTTGTCTGTGATTGACTGCAGTGTGCAAAAAAGGTGCAAGAGCAAAGATTAAAGCTTTTCCTATCATAAGGACACCTAAGTTATCTACCTCTCCCCCTGTTATCTGTAGGTAACCAGTTAAAAGTGAGTTTTGGCTCAGAGGGAACTTCTACAGTCTCCCTCTTCCAACAGCTACATATTCCACCCAACCCTCAAGAACACAGTCTTTCAGCTTCTATTCCTCTCTTAAATCAGACAAAAGTTGGCTCCCAAGCTCAGATTCATTGCTGGGGGATGGAGGGAAAGCTTAAGCGACACAGATGTTCTCATATACAGTACGACCGTTTCCTCATAAAACCCCTTAATCACCTGAGGAATAATGGAGCCTGAGGTTGCAATTTTTTTTTTTAAGTCAAGAATAAAAGGTTCTTGTACATTATCAAATCTTCTATGGAAATACAAGTCCTTCCAGATTTCCTGAACCTTTGTCATTAAGGAGACAGAGTAAAGCTCTTTGTAGACCTAGAGCCCTCTCTGGACTTAAGTAAACTAAAAAAGATATTTACAATATCTAACAGTCAGCTCAGCCAAGCTTGTATTTCAATCACATTCAAGTAAGCATAGAAATTCAGTCTTACTAATTCCTAGTTGTCCAATATGAAGCTTTGCAAACGACCATCCTTCTTTTCCACCTATTTGCGAAAAGACTAGTTTCCTGTATTACAGATTGGTTACTATTTATCCGCATGGGCATAATTTATTCACCCAGACCAAACAGAATTTCACACTCATTATTAGTCAAACTTCCGGTAAGTCTCTGCAGCCTGCATTTCTTTATCTGTCCTTCTGTGGAGCTGAAGTTATGATAAACATCAATTGCAAGAATACACTACAGGTCATGTACACAAAATGCTAAAAATATGAGCACGAATTATCTAATGCTTTTATGCTGATCACAAATTGAAAATATACAATGGAGAAATCTGTCTTTATCATGTACAAGGAATATTAAGCAAGCTATGCTATTTCAGCTAGCTGTGTCCAAATATCACTTTTTTCATTAATTAAAGCAGCAAGGGTTTTTTTAAACCATTGAAAAGCACACACTTCCAAAATATAAAGTCAGGAAGTGGGAAGTAAATTATGCAAAACTAGAGACATTAGACTCTGACAGTGTATGTAAAAATCTGATACAGGCAATTCTAAACCCCAAAACATTTAATCAAGAACAGCACTGTCAAAATAGTCATTTTCATACTACACTCAGCTGAATTAAATGTAGGCTGTGCAGCAGTAAGCCTTCCCCACCCCTTTTCTTTTTCTAAGTTCATAGTCAGTTTTGGTCTTTAGAAGCAGCCAGATAGCAGGCAAGCAAAAATATGAAAAGCTTTAAATGGAATTACTTGATGTGGCAAAACAGCTTTTAGGACCGGAAGCATTTTGAAGAAAATTGTTTCCTGCTGTGTTAGAAAACTGTATCATAAAGAGAAAACATTACCTATTTAGATATTACTGTTACCCATTAATCCTTTCCCTTACGCTACTTGAATAAAAGCATATTATTCCTTTCCCTTTGAGTCAGCAGCAGTCTGTCCACATTGTCAGTAGAACAACTGACTTGCATTTGGTCCTTTCTTAGCATTTTCTTTCTTGCCTTAAGATAAAAACACCGACTATACAGATTTTATTTTCTTGCTAGGCAAAGCATTTAAAGGAGGTCCTTATCTCTGCCTTTTAAAGTGGTGAGCAAATACCCCTATTTGTTTTATTTTCCCTAGTGTTTTTACCTCCCTTCCATAGCAGCAAGTGACTTGTGGATCCTTTTCCCTTTGACACATTATTTATTTGGCTCAGTTTCCACTGCTTTAGTGTATTCTGCTACCCCACTGCCTTTGAGTCACCAGAATTCCCTATTGCTCAACTTTCAATCCTCTGAAAACATAATCCTCCTACCATTATATTTCATAAGACAATTTTCAACCCTCTACATTTACACTAGGCATTATGGCATAAGCATAGCTCAGAGCAATTATCCTGAAGTTTCTTCCTTTCAGAAGTAATGGTACTTTAAGAATTGGAAGGAAGGTAGTGCATAAGAAAGGCTGCTTCTACAAAGTGTCAGCAGTCAACACTTGTATCAAGGCTGCATAACCAAGAACAGTTTTCCCATTACAAGCTGATATTCAAACAGAAATTGCAACATGAATAACAGGCTAAAATAGTTATATCCAACTGTTTGGAAAGGCCTGATTTGGTTATCTGAATCTCAACACCACATCAGCAGTAAGAAACATCTGAAACACTAATGCACCTATATGTAAGTACCTTTAAAAAGAAGGAAGAGCTGTTTGAACATTCAAAAGGTAAAAAAGAACATCACCCAGAAAGAAAATGGACACTTAACTGAAGAGCCACTTAACTGTATCTCAGCCTACTTGCATGTCCTGTTATTTAAAATGTAGCCATTGCTTCGCAAGTCTTCCCATTTCATTTTTCTCACTAAGTCTCCTTGAAAGAGTCTGGACCTTCAGAAGAAACATGACTTTGACAGTCATGCTATTATTCTCTTTTAAATCAGTTCGGGACCAGTTCATCCCATCATTCCTTAAGTGCAGTTTGAAAAACAAGCATACTTATTTACTTTCATGTATAATGAACACCGAGTAAAGTTCAACTTGTTATTTGAGAAATAAATGAAATAAACCCAGCTATTTTTCTGGAGTTAACAGAAAAACATGACCAGATCAGCTACTGTACCTCCATTTTATTTCAACAGACATGTTTGTTCCTTCACCTGTTTGTGTACTTGATTTTGCCTCTCCCATTCACAAAAGAAACTCCAACCAATCAAAGACCTTCTCGCATAAAATTATATAGCAATGTACAGTACAAAAGAATCTGATTTGAACTGTCAAATGTTGGAATAGAAGGAAAAAATTCAGTGAAAACTGTTTCTATTTCCATACACAACTTTTATTGCAATTCCTGTATTCTAAGTGTACAGATACAAATATAAAATGACCCATGACAAACTTTAAACCTGCTCAAATAGCAAACTGAGAAATTGATTCAGTATTAGAGCCAAAGTTGACAGAACTTCAACAGGTGATAGGAAGCTTCCCCACTCTTTCTCCAAGAACAACCAGGATCCACCATATTTTTGGTCCAAGATGTATGCTTTAAGCTGGCAGCTGAGTCTACGAACGAGTGTATTTACCCCAGATGTGCAGCATAAACACAGAAGCAATAAAAAGAAGACTCATGACCAAAACTGGAACAGGCCCACTAAAAATAAAGAAAAAAATGCATTAACATAAAAAAAAGCTTGCTTTGTCCAAAGGCCAGTCATTACCAGCCAAGTGAACCCACCAGTTCATAAACAATTGTACAAAAAAACCTTATTCCATTCCCATAGAAATACTTTCAAGTACATAGAAATGAGATATCCATCTCTACCAAAAACTGCTGCTGCCCATTTTTAAAGATAGTTTTACACACCCTAATTGTTACGTAACTATAAAGCACAATATATAATAATAAGAAATATAAAAATCACACATTTAAAAAGCCATTAAAGGTTCATTATTACTCAATGTTGTGCAACTGATCTCTGGAAAATTATCAACTGCATTTACCACTTGGATAGACACCTGAGCAGAGATGTAGTCAGATTCAAAAACCAACAGAGTCCTCTAGCGGCTAGTAAAATTTTGGCATACGATTCGCATTAGCTTTTTGGGTTTTTTTCAGAGGTTCTATTTCTTGGAAACAATGGCAACAGTGGGTGAGAAACAGAGACTTTGTTTCCTTCAGAAAGATACACAGAATGACAAAGTTAACTCCATCATTAAATCATTACCCAAAAGGTATAAATGAACAGATTTCTTAACTTTTTCCTCCCCATTATTATATTGTTTAGAAATTGTATGGTGATGTTTTATAAGCCAGTTTAATCTTAGCATGTTGAGAGACTAAATCAGCTGTTTCACACTGTGCTAGGATACTGTTATCTGCACTATTACAAAATTACACGCACTCAGGACTGGTTCATACCATTCACTTGGTATAATCTCACTTCTGATTTTCAACATGAATTCTGTTATCCAGCCTGGACTCACTGGATCCTTCAGGTTACTGTTTATAAGCAGGTGTTACTTGAATACAAAGTTAGAAAGAAGCTGAAAGTGGATGGAAACAATTTACTAACATATTTTTCTATGAGATCATGGTCCACATACTTCATATATCCGTTAACTGTAATCTTATACTGAGTTTTAAAAATCATTTATTATCCAGCATAGATTTATTGGGGTATGGAGAACCCTGAACAGACACAAAGCATTTATCAAATAAACCAGTGACAAAACGTGCAAAATAAAATAAAAAAGTAAACATACACACATAGTGACTACATAAGCAACCCCTGCCAAAGAGCATGTTTCACCCAACAATAGAATGTACTTCTCGATCCTGAGTGTTTTATACATATTTGAAGTTTATGTTCTTCATAATATAAATTGCAATGATATCAGGTGCAAAAAATCTTATACTGTACCTGAATTACTATTTAATACTTTTGAGCCTTTAGCAGTAGCAACATGCAAGCTACTCTTTGCCGAAGGCACATGTGAATAGAGGAGCACCACTAACCAGAACAGAGCAACACAGAAATAAACAAGGGAAGGTTGTTTGCATGTTCGGTGGCTGTTCGGTTGTTTTGAGGTTTTTTCACTAGCAGATGACAAAATAAACAGTTTTAGAATACTGGCATGTATCTTATTTCCTCCAGTACCAAAGACAACTTGCTGAAACCTTGCCATTCTCCTCCATACACCTGATTCTTCCCAGCACACCATGCAGTTTAAATAAACAGATTCAGGCACATCTGAAATTTGATACTGCCCATTCTCAGAATCTTTCATAAGGTTGTATACTATATCACAAGCCCAAATTGATTCTCTACCCACAGGAAACACCACCAATAGCCCTTCAAACAAGAAAGCACAAGACAAGACACAGGAAGCACAGGTATCAACTGCCACAGAAAGGGCAACAAGTTTGGGTTTAGTCTTCCTTGCAAAGTATACAATGCTTGATCTGAGTTTTAAAGAGAAATATTGTATCCCACTCTCAACCAGATTCCCCACAGCCCCCTTTTGCTAATATTATTTTTAAAGGCATTCCTATGCTCTAGAATCTTGTACTACAGATAAATGTACTTTCCCAAGGCAAACCAAACTTGCTTGCTCAACATACTCGTTTCTGATGCTGAGTACAGCTTCTAAATGACTACAGTATAATTATGTACAACATAAAATCATAACTAGCATGAAAGAACCTGTTCTCAGATGGGTTTATGTTGGTTCTTTTCCATCGTAATTTCAAGTTCCCATATTTTGAACATCAGGATTAAAACAAAACAACATCACGCTAAGCTCTCACACTGCTGTATGCAGTAGCAATCACAAACATTTTTAAAAACTTCAGCTGAAGCACTTCACTGAGGCAACCACAACCCCTCTATAACCTGTATTTACTTTTAAACCTACCAAACAGGACAAAGAACATAGCAATCGGCTGTTATGGAAAAAAAATGCGTAGAAAAAGACATGGAAATCCGTAAGAAAGAAAGCTGCTCCCAAGCCATGGTTCAGAAGGTGTTACATCTGGTGTGCAACTGATCTGTAAAAACAAACCACTTTTACAGATTTATTTCTTCCATTAAAAGCCTGACATACAGCTACCTATGGCAGCCTGCAGTAAAATTCCCAACCAAGCAAGCAAACAACAAAAAAACCCCCAAGAAAACCCCAAAAGACACTCCCAGTGTTCCAAAACCTCAAAATTTGGAACCACTGTGTTGCAACATAAATAGAAGGGAAAATCTATTTACTGACCCGCTTGCATTGAAGTTTAGAACAATTAAGTGGCCATTCAAGATCGAAAGTGATACCAAAGGATTCACAATGAAACTTACTAGAATTGGTAAAGCTGCTTTGACAGCTTGTATCACAGTATTTAAAAAACATAAAAATCTACCTAACAATAAGTACACTTCTGGTTTTTCTCAGTTTGGTTTTATTAGAATCATAGAATAGTTAGGGTTGGAAAGGACTTTAAGATCATCTAGTTCCAACCCCCCCGCCCGGAGCTTTAGTAGACCAAACAACATGGAAAATTGTTGCCTTTGCCTATCTGCACAGATTTACTCTAGAACACTACTACTGCTCTGTGGCTTTTTCTTTTCTTAAACTTGCCTCCTTTTCGGATTCAGAATGGAGAAAGCAAAACCTGAAGTAGCAGAGCACCACTACATTAACAGTTTGCTTTTTAATGGTTTGTTTTTTAAAGTCAAGCACATATGAAAACGAAAAAACACATAAGAGCTTCAGAGGAAGGATTACCCATGAAACAATCACTAACTAGACTATCACAAGCCCTTCCCCAAATGTTCTGTTTGCACAGCCAGCAGCAGCCCCCTTCAAGGGCTCCAAAATAAAATACTAATGGATTCTCTTCAAACCAGTTAAGATCAAGAGGCCATGAAGTATAACTCTACAGGAAGCACAAACATGCACTGAGGGTATAACTTAGCAGGCATCCATCAGCTGATAAACACCTTCCATCTTTTGTTATCCAAGTATCAGGCGGTAAAGCTTGTTTGGGAAAGTGATCCAATTGCCTCAAACCAGCCAAAAAGTAAAAATTTTGGCTCTCCTTACAGCTTAAGGGACACTACCACCATTATTTGACCATAATATTGGAATAACCACCTTGTAAAAGCAGAGATGTACCAGAATGCTATTTGCTGTACAAGCTTAGCTAAATAATTTATCTTCAGCTCTTTAATTAAAAACACCTGAGATTCTGCAAGCACGTGGCACATCAGTTATGTTTTCAAGGGGGTTGCAAGATCATAATACACCTATTACTAAAGAAAAAAACACAAAAGTTTTAACTAAAAGAGAACAAAAACATGCACTAAAACATAAACCAAAGAACAAAAAGATGCCTAAATTCACTGTGACAAGTAATCTCTCCCAACTTTAAAGGGACTGCTTACAGTCTTCAATGACCATTTAAAGCAAGACTAGGCAATTACAAGATATAACTTGCACCTACCTTTTTAAACCCATTACAAACTTTATGAACTTCAGAACTACCTGTCCAGGTTTATATATTAAATAAAATACTCTGTCCGAAATCTACGCATCCGTCAATTCAGCATGTTTTCCCATGCAGACCAAAACACTGATGTCTCAGTCCAAAGACTGAAAGATTACAGAAGCAGGTGAAATACACAGCCCCCATGCCCACCACCACCAATACACCCAACTTACACTTTGAGCCCTGGAGAGTCCTCAGTGTAGAATCGCCACATCCCACCAGTGCCTGTGGATGTGGCACGGCCTGCACTTCTTGTCCCGCAGCTGGCATTTTTCCTTTAGGGTACAACAGAATGAAACAAAGACCAAAACACATTAGTAGTCTGGCAGCTTCTAGCACTAAGCACCCCAAGAGACTGTGCAGAAGGAAGACATTCGCATCAGACCGTACGGTCAGGCAAGTGGAGAGTATCAGCCTGCGCAGCCAGACAAGCGGAGGACACAGCACCTCGTAGGGCTACAGCCAGGTGCACCGAGGCCCGGTGAGGGCTCCCACTGGAGCTCGGCCCGCACATCCCGCGGAAGCACACGGCTCAGCCCCTCTGCCCGCCGCGGGAGGTGCCCAGCCGCCAAGCGCAAAGGACGGCGAGAGAGAAAGAGACCTGCCCCACTCTGAGAGCCTACCTTTGCCGGACGGTGGAGCCCGCCGCGCGGGGAGCCACAGCCTTGCTGGGGGAGCGGCCGGAGGAACCGACGCTGGTAGCGCTGGGGTTAGGTCCGGGCTGCGGAAAAAGGAGAGAGCCGGGCGACGGTAAGGGGCGGCGGACGCAGCCAAGGGAGAGGGGCCGCCTCAGCCGCCCCCTGCCCCGGGCAGACCCTCACCATGGCGGCGGCACCGCGGGCTCACGAAGCGACACGGCTGCTCCGGCCACGTCCCTGCCCGCAGCAAGTCCCGCCCCCACCGCGCCTCCCGGGACCCTGCGGCTACCGGCTGTGATGCCTGAGCACCGGCAGCCCCTTTTCCCTCCCTACCCTTCTCCTTGGCCCCTTTCACAGGCTCTCTGTAGCTTCTGGGTGGAGTTCTCTCCCTCACCAGCGACCAGGTTGGGCCGGCCGAGCGGAGAAGTGGTGAGGCGAGGCGGCAGGCAGCGCCGGGACAGCCCGACGGGCGGGAGAAAGGCAGGGCCCGGGGAGAAGGCTGACGTGTCCTGCGGGGGCCGCGGGGCTGCGCATGCGCCTCGCTGTGCGGTGCGTGGCGGGCGCTCGGTCCCGCCGCAGCGGCGATGGCGGCGGCGGCGGAGGGCGGTGAGGAGAGTCCGTCCGTGCTGTTCCTGCACCCGGACCTGGGGCTGGGCGGCGCGGAGCGGCTGGTGGTGGACGCGGCGTTGGCGCTGCAGGCGCGGGGCTGCCGGGTGCAGATCTGGACGGCGCACTACGACGCCGGGCGGTGCTTCGCGGAGACGCGCGGCCTGTCGGTGCGGCAGGCCGGCGGGTGGCTGCCGCGCAGCCTGTGGGGCCGCGGACACGCGCTGTGTGCCGCCCTGCGCATGGCCTTCGTGGCGCTCTACGTCCTGCTGCTCAGCGGAGAGGGGGCCGACGTCTTCGTCTGCGACCAGGTGAGGGGCCGGGCCGGGAACGGAGGGCGTCGCCGCCGCTTGCGGGGTGCTGGCTGGTTACGGGGCAGCTGTGGGAAGAGGCAGCGGCTGCTGCTGGGGTTCCCCCGCACCTCTCCCCGGTGGTGGGCCTTGGCAAGAGAACGGGCATGGGGAAGTGCCCGGGCAGGGAGGGGGGCGGGGTCTGGCGGCCTCGCGGACCGAGGTGAGAGAGGAAACGCAGAGCTGCAGCGAGAGGTCCTGAGTGAGAGAGTGCGGTTTGATATGGAGGGGAGAGGGAGAAGAAGGCGGCTGTAGTGATAGGACGAGGGGTAATGGGTTAAACAGGAGAAGTTCAGGTTAGATATAAGAAATTCTTTACTGTAAGGGTGGTGAGGCCCTGGAATGGGTTGCCCAGGGAAGTTGTGAATGCTCCATCCCTGACAGTGTTCAAGGCTGGCTTGGACATAGCCTTGGGTGACATGGTTTGGTGGGATGTGTCCCTGCCCATGGCAGGGGGCTTGGAACTAGATGATCTTAAGGTCCTTTCCAACCCTAACTATTCTATGGTTCTAAGGCATCTGGCTTGTAAAAGACTGGCTCTTTGGGTATGGCTTTGAAATAGTGTGTGCACACCAGCAGCACTAAACCAAATAATAATTGTCTCCTCTTGTCCTGTCTCTCCTGGTTGCACTAGGTGTCTGCTTGCATTCCTGTACTCAGACTGGCCAGAACTCGTAAGAAGGTTTTGTTTTACTGTCACTTTCCTGATCAGCTTCTGACCAAGAGAGAATCTGTCCTAAAGCGCATCTACAGATTACCGCTCGACTGGCTAGAAGAGTACACAACTGGCATGGCAGACTGTATTGTTGTGAACAGCAGGTTTACCGCCAGTGTGTTCAAGGACACGTTTAAGTCCTTATCTCACATAAACCCAGATGTCCTCTACCCATCGCTCAACATCAGTAGCTTTGAAACAGTTGTTCCCACAGACATAGCTGACCTGATACCAAAAAAGAAAAAGTTCTTGTTTCTTTCCATTAATAGGTATGAGAGAAAAAAGAATCTCGCGTTGGCTCTTGAAGCTTTGCATGAGCTTCGAGGAAGACTTGATTCTCATGAGTGGAATGAAGTTCACCTGGTTATGGCAGGTGGTTATGACAAACGAGTTCTGGAAAATGTGGAACACTACGAAGAGCTGAGGAGACTTGCAACCAAGCTTAATGTAAATGACCATGTCACTTTTCTGAGATCCTTCTCAGATGAACAGAAAATTGCTCTTTTTAATAGCTCTATATGTGTGCTTTACACACCAAGCAATGAACATTTTGGCATTGTCCCTCTGGAGGCAATGTATATGAGATGTCCAGTTATAGCGGTTAATTCAGGCGGTCCTTTAGAATCAGTCTTGCATAATGTTACAGGGTTTTTGTGTGATCCTCTGCCAACACAATTCTCTGAGGCCATGGAAAAAATTGTAAGAGATCCTCTCTTAAAGAACACAATGGGAGCAGCTGGGAGAGCCAGAGTTATGGAAAAATTTTCCTCAGAAGCATTCAAGGAACAGCTGTACCAATACATATGCAGATTAACACAATAAAATTATATTCCCATATTATATTTTACTGCTTTGTATGTCTCATTTGTTTTAGGGGACCGGTATTTATTGTGACTATGATGAAGAATCTGGGACATACGAATTTCCATGTTGTTATTCTTGTGTTGCCTTCTGTCACTTGATACAAAGAACAGGCAAAACGTCCCCCACTGCCTCATCAGGAGGTTAAAATTTTCATGTGCTAGGCTGGTCTGCCATTGCAGTTCTTTTGTGTACGGTGCCTTGGAAAAATGGATAGTTATATGGCAGTAACTTACTAGGAAATTACTGGACCTTTTACTTTAATACTATACACAATGTGGTTCTTTACAAATCCACGTTTTGTAAATGGTTAAGACAAGTGCTGCTTTATTTTTATTTATTTAAAATGTTCAAGAATACTTTTTAAGTAAAAAAGGTATTTCAGCTGAAGTATGGAGAGAATTTTACAGCCAACTGTATGTTTAAAAAAAACCAGCACTGTTGGGTATGTGAATTGTATGGTTTTAAAATGATTGACCTTCTACTGCTCTTGAATTGCATCATGTAGTCACACTGGGTGTCCTAAGTGTACAGGTGTGAGCAGGAGGTAACAGACTAGAATAAAACCAGGGACATCAGACTAGCTCACGCAAAAACATTAGCACTGAAATCCTGTGTCTATGCAGACATCTGCGGTGCTTGGGGGTGTAATTGTACTTTGAGATTTCTTTGTTTGTAGAGACTTAAATGATATCCCCTCTATTTAACATTTCATTCTAAATGATGGTGCACTTAAAGGTGTTAACACAGAGCAGACAATAAAGACATTTTATTTTGCCTGTTTTAGTGATAACTTTTTGGTATAACTTTTCTGAATAATTTAGCTGGGGAATACTTTCCTCCTAATGTAGCGACTGCACATATGACAGTAATTTGACTTCCTCATTCTTTGAAATCATGTTTTATCTACAAAATGCAATTTTGGAGTCTAAATTCTGCAATTTGTATTTAAAATAGTTTCAGGCATTTTCACATTGAGTACTTCACGACAGAGGCAAGTCTTCTCATTGCTTAGGACTGCAACCTAGGTCTCAGTAGAAGGCTTTTATTTAAAGTCAAATAAACAAAGATCCTCAAAGTCTGTCCTTGTCTTTAGTCAGGAATTTGGGGTGCTATAATGCTTATTCATTATCAGTTGGGAGCAGGTGGTTTCACAGGCCCTATATCCAACATTTCTGTTCACATCAGGAGAGCTGGCAAACCTCAGTCTATCATCTCTTCCCCGTTTCAGCATTTCTGTTCCTTCCCCACCCCTTAAAAGTTTTCCTAAATCTTTGTGCAACTTTTTCAGGATAGGTGTAGCAATGAGTAACTGAAGGGCCTGGAGAGTGTTAAAATATTCTGTGATCATTGATGTTAACACCTTCAAGATATGTTTGGCGTAGGTTTTAAGCTCCAGTTAGAAGGTGCAGGCTGGTTGGAGCTAATTTCTATGGTTTCTTAGTTTATGTCACATTCTCTCCAGGTACGGAGTTAATACGGAGCCTAAGGTACATACCAGTGCACACTTACCAGCATACCTGCAGTGGTAGCTCCATTTATGCTCGAATCATGGCTGCCAGCCCTTTTCCTGAGTTGTGTTGCTGGCTGGCATGTGCCTAGCCCTGTGCCCTGCAGCTGCTGTTGACTGTATTTCCTGGTTTGCACTTGGACTTGACCTGCCGTTTCCTGGTGGCCGCTGGGACTGTCAATAGAATTTTCCTGCTTGGATACTGGGCCTTGGTCTGTGACATCACTGTTCTGTGATGTGATCACCTTTGGACTGTCATTCCTTACAGAGCAGCCTGTCTTGCTGGTTCCTGACAGGTATGTCAAGCCCTGAGCTGAATCTCATGAAGCCTCACCTTTGGGCTCACCATCAGCTGCAGGTAAACCTCAAATTTGTGCAGGAAGCTATGGTCAGCACGTAGATGCATGGCATAGCACTTCAGGCTGCTTCAAGGTCTCTTGCTCCCCATCTCAAGCAACCTGGTCTAGTGGAACATATCCCTGCCCATTGTAAGAAGGTTTGGCTAGATGATTTTTAAAGGTCCCTTCCAATCCAAACCAAGCTATGCGTCTATGATCTTCCAGAACCATTCAGTGTGGACTGGGTAAATGGTATCAGGATTTGTTAGTCAGGTATGGCTAATCTTTACAGCCTATCCAGGGCTTGTATATCCCAAGGGGCATTAGATGCTCAGCTGTAATAACCTTAGCTCTTTGGGCAGCCTAAGAGTAGATTGTGACCATGTGGAAGACAAGGGCCCTGTGCTCCAAAACCTGATTTGGGGCAACCACAACTGTCCTTTCACTACTGCTGTTTTAAAGACCTGCACTATTAAACAGAAGCACCTCTGTCATGGGATGACAACAAGTGCCCCCAGATTTTACACATCAGCATGATGTAGGGGTTATCAGGTACATTTTGTTGTGCTGTCTCTAGATCACTACAGTACAAGAAAACAAGCCTCACCAGTGTTGAGCTTCCAAAATGGCAGATTTTTAAAGCAATAATTATTTGTACCTGTTTTGATCCTGGTTTAGAAATCCATATTCTTTGTGTGTATCTTTCCTCCTCTCTCCATTTTTTAAATAAAAATTTATTTAAAAAATAAATTATTTATGTTTTTTATTTAAATTATTTTTATTTTTATTTAAATCAAATTGCAAATGCCATGTGTAGTCTGCTGTCCAAAAAAATATTAAGTATTGGACTAGTACAATTAAATGAATTATCATTAGCCTGCAAGAAAATTAAGGGTTTTAATTTGTATCCCGGCAGTGTAGTGTGAAGGATGATGCAACAAGAAGAAAATGGTTGCAAGGAGGAATTCAAGACCTATCCTCCCTGTATTTGTACATCCTTCTACTTTCAATTGCAACCCAGATATATGAAAAGAAGCCAAATAAAGAAGTTGTTTAAAGCTTTTGGACAAATAAGGGTAGAGTATGTACTGGTGTGAACAAAGGAAGGCAAAGAGAGAGGTGATGAGGTTTTAGAGTTTCTTTACTTAACAAACACTGTGGGCTGGAAAGTGGAAACCCACAGTTTGCTTTCTTCAATTTACCTTTCGTTCCTGTAGTAAATAAGAAAAGCCACAAACAATTTCATATGCATAATTTTTTGTATACTTTTTTCAGATTATTAACAAACCAATGGGAAAGCCCCCAATTTCAGGGCAAACCCCATCCACTAATGCTGCTTTTTTTCCTCCCCTCACCCCTTCATTACTATTTTTTGCAATTTTACACAATTTAAAAAATTTATAGATTTTACCAGTCACAGAGAGTCTATAAAAACCTCATGCTACATTATCATATTGCTAAACTTTATTCCTTTTTATTATGGCCTTATTATTCTTTCTCATGGATGAAATGGCAGATATATTTTGAATTGTAATTTATTACACAGTTAATATCACAGGGGTATTTTTAATGAAACAGTAACTGTAGAATACTGAAAAATTGTACTATTATGAAAGGAGTATATGCAATAGCATGAATGTTAACACAAATAGTAGAGAAAGAAATAGACATTTTAATTAGAATTACCTTTATCTGCTTTTATGGAGAAATTAGAACATGTTACCCAATAAGAAATAAATCAGAGGTGATTTATTGATGTGCAGTTGTTCAGTGGCAGTTATTTTATGCCCAAGATAAACTGAGGCGATTGCAGACTTTTACACTGTTAGTCATATGGGAAGACCAACAAGTCTGACCTCATGAACTCTGAAACAAATCTATTAACATTATGGTGTCTTTATGACTCCAATTCCTGTGCACTAAAAGAGAAGAAAAATATAACGATTGAGGAAACACAAATAGAAATCAGTTGGAGTTGTTTTGACATGGATAAAGGGAACAAGTTTTAATTTTAAAATCCTTATGTAAGACAACCGATCACTGGGAAATTAGCCTTCAAATGACCTACGCTACAACTACAGGCATATATCATACTTTATTTAATGAACTGTTCCGCTCACCATTATACACAGAATTCCTGTATAGCAAGATTTGTAAAAGACAAAAAATTGAGCAGCCGCCTTCAGTTATTCCCAAGCAAAAGTAAAAAGCAAACGAATCAACCGACCAACCAAAGCATAATTCTTAGTTACATCTCTAAGTATTTGCAAGTGTGTAAAACAAATCACAGGAGGATCGCACCTTCTCTGATTTACTCTTTTTTAATCTTGATCCTCGCCTAGGATTAGCCCTGTAAATAAAACTACAGCAGAATGAGGTGCATGTGAAATAACAAACAAACCTAGTAATGATTAATTGCAAGAAGAGATCCGACCATCAGCTCCTGTAGGAATGCAGGAAGCACAAAACCTGTCAGGAATGTATCTATCTCTCATTGGCACCCCTCTTCTGGCACCTGAAACATGAGACAGACCTATTTGTCCCCTTCGCCCTTTAAAAAAACCCTTTTCTTAACCAAGTAAAACCCAAGAACACTAACATGGCAAAGGACTGCTCAGAGGGACCTAGTGACTGAGCCTAGCAGGACATTGGACCCTCACCAAGGTGAGAGAGGTCCACGTAGAGCTCCCACAGGAGCAGCGCAGGTAATGCAGCAGATGAGTGAAGATGCCTGATGTTCTAGTGGGGGCTTATCAGCAGCCAGGGGCAATGAAGCTATCTTTGGTGCTAGTGGAGGAACCAGCACTCATATAGGCCAGGAAGAAGTCCAGAACCACCTCAGTCCCTGCCTGTATCAGCTTCCCTCCGCTCAATCCTTTCTCTTGCTTCTCACTACCTGTGCAGATCCAGTCAAGATAGAGTTAGACTGTCAGGGATCAGCAAGGGCCATTTGGTTACTAAGGGACAGGGAACCAGGACCACTGTGTAATAACAAGGTGGGCATCCCACAGTATTCAGGCAAGGTGAGCCAGACAGGCCTGGAGATACGAGGATATGGGAATTGCCAAGCGTAGCTGTTACACAGCTGCGAACTTACCTCAGCAGAAATGAAACCAGCTCTAGGCAAATGGCTGTATCAGCTAAGTGAATGAACTATCTGTGTAGCTGTTGGTCCCCAAGTTAATAAAAAGAACGGAAATATACCAGCATGGGTCAGATGGATATAGATTATAAAATGCAAACAGCAAACAGGAAGAACTGTGAAGAGATATACAGGCTTGAGTGGCTTTCAACCCACATATTCCTTCTCAGAGGGTGGGAACACCCATGTTCATGATGGTGAATATATTATAGAGATTAGTAATGGAATCGCATTTGTATTGTGACTCAACTGCACATTACAGTTGCAAAACTCTCCCAAGAATGATGTGTACTTGAGTTGTGATTTAAGTGCATTGCTGTCTCACTCTGATAGATCAAAATCCCATGTAACATAAGACAACTTTAACAAACAGTAGGTTTGTTGTTAAACATTAAATTCTTCATGCATGGGATATGTAAAAGAACCTGGTCAAAGATTAGCATGTGACCTGTGAGGAGAGGTTGAAGGAAGTAGGCTTGTTAATAGCAGCCTTCCAGTTCTCATAAGGGGTTACTGGAAAGGAGCAAGGCTCTTCACCCTAGTGTCTCATAGAATGATAAGAGACAAAGGGCATATATCATAGAATCATAGAACAGTTAGGGTTGGAAAGGACCTTAAGATCATCTAGTTCCAAACCTATCAAATCAAGGAAGGCTCCAATTAGATATTAGGAAAAACTTCTGGTCACTGTGAGAACAGACAAGCCATGAAACCAGCTGCCCAGACAGGGAACACAGTCTCCATCTTCGGAAGTTTTCAGGACCTGACTCTATAAAGCCTTGAGCAGCCTGATCAAATCTCATAGCTGACCCTGCTTTGAGCCGGAGGAGGGACTCTGGCCAGAGAGTATGAGTAGAGAACCTCAGAAGTCACTGCTGGGTCCAATAGTATTCAACATCTTTGTCAGCAATCTGGAGGATGGTATTGAAATTGCTATCACAAAGTCTGCATATAACAGCAGGCTGGGAGGAGATGTATGTATATGCTGGAAAGTAGAACCATTACAGACAGAAGTCTGGGCAGTCTGGAAGATCAAGCCAACAAGAACTGAACATACCAAAAGATAAATATAAACCCCACACTTCTGGGCAGAATAATTCCAAGCAGCAGTACAGGCTGGGGTCTGACTGGCTTGGGAGGAGCTGTGTAGTGACTTTAAAAAAACCCTTTCCATGTGCACTATCCACAGCTATTGAGCAATCAGTTAATTCCATTTATCTACAATGGCTATATTCTGACACTGTGAGAAATCCCAGTGGTCTGAAACTAGGATCTGGAAGTGATACTAACAAGCAGGACTATTTATTCCTGCTTGAAGCATGGAAACAAAATGTGAAGAAAGCCTCTGGAAGGACCCACTGGATATTACTGTATGAATGGAGGTTATTTGCTTCTGCTTCCCAGGTTTCAATCTGTTCCTCACCTTTACATGTAGCAAGCACAATGTCATGCTTCTGTGTTAAACTTGTGCTTTGCAGATACCTAGCAGCAAAAATGAAACACTAGATAGGAAAATACAGTTGTCCTTTTTTAACTGGTTCTGTTGATTATGCTGTTTTCTCCTTTGCATGATGACGCCGGTTTAACAGTAGCACTAGATTACAGGTTCTACAGGCTTACTCCAGAGTAAAAAAACCCCAAAAAGTCTTTTTCCTCTCAGCACAGTTACATTGTGAGAACTATTCTTCTTAGTGCTAAAATAACACTAAAAGCCAAAAATAGGTTAAAAAAATTGTTTGGCAAATAGGTTGATTTAAAATTGATGGTCCAAATACAGTCACTGCTTGGAAAGTCCATTAATAGCTGGTGCTTAGGAGCTGGAAACTGTATTAGGTAGCATACAAATAATGCTAGACATAAGCATCTGCTTTCAGGCACTGCTGAAAACAGAATATAAATACAATCTGATCTTTGATCCATATTCAGACATCTTCTATTCTTGGGCAGAAGCTTTATCCTTAAGTATCCCAAAACATGGAAAACCAGATCAAGAAGGCACACAAAAAGCACATGCAGTGCTTAAAGGACATGAAAATAGAGAAATCCCTTCCTGAAAGTGTTCCTGTCCCGTGGAAAATCTATGCATTTTCATAAATAGCAATACACCAAAGGAATTCTCCTGAAAGGGGATGTTTAATTCAGCCACTGCTAGTGTCCGTTTTAATAATAACTAAAGGAGAGCATGCTTTGTCACCTATTCCAGCAGCATCTAATTTTCTGCATAGAAATATTCTTCTAACACTTCACCATGAATTCAAGACAAGAAATTGGCACTTTTAAATTAAGCTACCAATCTGTGACATACTGTGAATAAAGTGAACAGTATCATGAAACTTCATCTATGAATTTTTGATCACTGAAGCTATATGAAAGTTCATGACAGGTGACAGGGTAAAATTCCCCAGCTTGCATTCCTACTGTATTTCATAAATAATCTGGGATGCTCACATCTCTAAATACCTTATATATATACAAGCCCACTGTGGAGATCTGACCTTTTAAATGAGAAAGGCCCAGTCCAAGCTGTCCCCCACAGCAATTAAAATGCTGACATAAATTTACTTTCTGCCTATATATTCTTAAAGGGAAGTCAGTTCACAGAACTTGGGGGTTATGGGGTTATTCATGAGGCTACATTTCTAGAGGCTGAAGCAGTTATTAATTAGAATTCAATTTAAAATGTTCTCTGCAGTGCGTAAGGGCACTTGCCATTAGTCTAACATGGTAATCTAACCTGATCTGAAAACGTCTGTATTTGACAAAAGAAAGAGATTGTGATTACATACCTATTTAACTAAAATCAGGCAACACAAACTCTGACTCATGCAAGTGAACAGGTTCTCTAAAATACAATTTGAAAACATACTAGCTGTGGTCATCTCAAACAAAGCACCTCAGCAAGGACTATAGAAGTGGATTTAAAAAAATTTAATAGACGTCAGCCCAGAAGGATTAGAGGACATGCATCCGTCTCATAGGAATAATTAAGCATTAACATTCCTTCCTTTAAGGTGCAAAGAAGCTGATACCTACATTTGTAGATTCCTTGATTTTTATTTGGATGCAAGCATGAATATTGTCCCCAAAAGTAATTTAAAGCAAAATTCTGTAGCTGAGCAAAGGAGACTGTCTCATATGCTCCAGATCTTGCACTTGCCAATAACTGATTCATTGTTCTGCCAATTCATATAAAAGGTCAAGAGAAAGTGAATCCTGAGACCACTGTTAGTAGAAGAACAGCAAGTTTTGCAGAAGGATCCATTTTGAAGAAGCAGATCCACTGAACACAAAGAAATCACAGACAATATTAAAATAAATAGTGAAAAAACAGATTAGAAAGATATGCAAAGGACTAAAATAAAAGACTCTGTGCCAGGGTCTTCTTCAAGCTTTGACTTGGGAGAAATGAAGACTTCTACGTGCAATCATAACAAAGGCAGGATTTTCATCAAGAAATTTGCTTTTCTCCAGAGTAAGTAGCTTCCTCCTTGAAACAATCTCCTAAAAGGCATTTTTCTCCATCAGACATAAAATAGGCCCTAACCACATTCATTTCTCAGAGAACAAACTTGGAGCAACAGCAGTGAGTATAGACATACAAGAAATTACACATCATTTTCTTCACAATAATAGGAATCAGAATTTATATACGTGTGTACATGTATTTGATTTATTTTAATGAACTGGAGGAAGGAACAGCCTCTTTCCCTAAATTCCAAGTAGATAAATATATTCTTGTTTAATAAAATATTTTCTAGAAGACCTTCTTATGAACTCAGCTGGATAAAGTAATATCCTTGATATCCTTGTCTAGAACCTGATATAGCATCACTTTGGGGTGCCAGCCATGAAATAATCTTCATGTGCAAACAACACTTTTAAGTGTTTTGTGCCTGCTGAAGAGTGCTTCAGAAGAAAGGAAAAAACACACTAAACCCAAACTGTATCATGCTGTGAGCAGTTACACCTCAAGTCCAGATTCACACTGTAATAAGTAGTGATTATATTGGCATTGTTATCTTGTGTTTGCTTGCTCTCTCTTTCTCTCTCACTTCATGCAATACACTCACTGTTTGCTTTCATCAAGTTTCATTTCCTCCATCTCTTTATCACTTTATCACTATGATACAAGAGGCACCTTCTTATTACAAAATACTCAGAAAACTGTTCTCCTCATCTCAGTTTCATCCTAGGCTGGACTGCATGGTCACCATGTGCAAGGAGCAGAGGTTGCTACCTGTTGTGATTAATGCTGCATATAATTGCATGTGGCATCAAGATGCTATTCTCTTACGAGTATGTGAAAGCCATATAGAAGACTGAAAGAAAGATTAAATCTACAACACACTAGGATCTGTGAGACTTTTTCCAATGACCGTGGTATGAATGTGGAAAAAAAATTTCCTGGTACTCTGATACTGCAGTGTGGCAGCTGCGTGGATGGAAACTCCTCTGGATAAAAAGCAGATGATAAACAAGCAGGAAGATCAACTCCTTTTACAACTTAATTTGAATCTCTTCTCTTTTGCCTGCAGGATTCATCTGGTTTTCCCTTCCTTCTTTAGAACCCTTTTATATCAGACTCTCTCACCCAGGCAAAGAGCAAGGCCATTTACAATGGCAATAGAAAGTTGATTAGAACAAATAACGAAGGCTGTAGCTTCAGTGAGTTAAACATCTTTAAGAGCATTAAACAGAACTCAGGCAGGATCTGATCCTGATAGACTCCCAACAGTGGATTTCAAGATGAGAGTTTCTTTTTCATAGGTGTTACATCCACCATAGGGATTCTAGGCTCGAAGTTCACCCTAGAACTGTGCTGCTGAGAATTAATGCACAAAAGGCCAAGCAATTGATTCCTAAGGTGCTTTGCCAGACTCACAGCATGTCTTTACAAGCTGAGCAAAGTAACTAAGTTCTGATTTGAAACTCTCACCTCCCCTAAATATTCAAATTGCCCATTATGAAGATAGGATGAGAAAGTTGGGGCTGTTCAGCCTGGAGAAGAGAAGGCTGTGTGGAGATCTCATAGCAGCCTTCCAGTATCTGAAGGGGGCCTATAGGGATGCTGGGGAGGGACTCTTCATGAGGAACTGTAGTGAGAGGACAAGGGGTAACAGGTTCAAACTTAAACAGGGGAAGTTTAGACTGGATATGAGGAAGAAATTCTTTACTGTAAGGGTGGTGAGGCACTGGAATGGGTTGCCCAGGGAAGTTGTGAATGCTCCATCACTGGTGGTGTTCAAGGCTGGGTTGGACATAGCCTTGGGTGGCATGGTTTAGTGTGAGGTGTCCCTGCCCCTGGCAGGGGGGTTGGAACTAGATGATCTTCAGGTCTTTTCCAACCCTAACTATTCTATGATTCTCTATTGTGCTTGGTGCTCATCTTGGTGCACAGGGACAGGAAGGATAAAAATAGTTTTTCCCCTTTGCAATGTTGTTTGTAAAGTATTCCCCCAGTAACAGATTCCCTTTGCTCATTGCAAAGAGTATTCCAACACTTGGAGAGGCAAAGAGCAGGAGAAAGGGGTGGAGGTGGGCCTACAGCCAGAAAGTTACCCACAGACTTTCAGACAACATCTCATTTAAGCTGATGAAACTCACTTTCACATGAGTTGTGACATAACCATGGCAGGAACTGACAAGTGTCAAAATCTTACTGAACAAATAAGATATCAAGTCCTATTCCTCTGTACCAAAGAAAAGCCAGCAAATATTACACATTTATCCTCCTTTTTCCCCCATGGCGCTTACTCCTCTCAGCAGCTTCATTGGCACTTTACAAGCATGTCCAATTCAAGCTCTCACTTAGAATAGTTGCTGATATTAAAACTGAACTTGACATGGCTTTCCCACTGGGACACCTTTCAAAGTACCACTCTACTGTGGGGGATAAAGAGTTACTGGATGGTCTGCTATCAGGACTGGTGTTTGTGTGCTAATTCTTGAGCTCAAGAAGCAACCACTTGTGTTGACCTGTTAAATTATTTTCTTCAGAGGCCACAACATCTCTCATTCCCTTTTTCCAAAGCTCTCATCACACACCAGTGTCTTAATGAAATAGACCAATAGGAGTGGACCTGGGCATAAAGGACAGATAGTGGTAAGAAACAGATAGATTCAGGTATCACTAGATCATGGTGTTCAGATGTGAACAGGGGGAAATTTCCAGTAGCTTCTTCCCCCTTACAGTCATGTAATAAGCATTCACTGGCGGATATTGTGATCTCTGCAACTAATCAGGTCCTACAGACTATTTTTTTTACCAGAATAGCGTCTCCTGACAGCTGCCATTGCCCCCACTTAGACCAGGTGCTATGAGAGGCACTATGTCTGCAAACTTCGTGTGGCTGAGGGAGTGCGGGACACAGTCTCAGAAAGCAGAACCACCATGACCTGGAAGGACTGCAGTTATTACTTCTCTGGAAGTAGCAAGTGTTACACAAGAGGCCGTGTTGTGCCTTTCCCTCTGTACATGCCCTTTTCCTCTTCCATGTCCTACGTATATGAAGGTGAAAGTTGACTTCTGCTCCATCACCCTTTCCCAAGAAAGGTTTCACCATATGTCTAATTAAGCTCTCACAGCTACCACAAACAAGGAACAGCCTTCAGCATGGATTATCAGATTTGTCTCAGGGCAATAGTATGAGTTGGAGTGAGCCTGTCAATTTGTTCTGTCAGAGCAGGCTCAGGAGATGTGCACAAATGGCAAACTGGACAGAAAGTTCGGCAACTCTTTTGCTAATGAACTTCCCTTTGCTCCTGCATGGATTTCCTCATGGAACTCTCTCACTTGTCTCCTTCTGGATGTATCAGCCCTTGGGATTGTATGTATGGGTGAGCAATACCCACAGCAGCCTCTGCTGCTAGTTCCAGGCATTGATGTAGTGCTCTACAGTGCAGGCCTGAATGACAAAAAACAAGTTCTCCAGCCCATGACTGCCTCACACATGTCTGGGGACCTTTGGAAAGGAGGAGAAATGGTGGAGGCAAGAGAGAATATTGTAAGAATGAAGTAAATGAGTTCTGAATCAATAAGGTGGAATTGCAAAAGAGGGAAAGAGTTTGAGAGATGATAAAGGAATCCCAGCTCCACATTAACACTTTTACACACACTGGTGCCATGTGCACATGTGCAGCACCCTGTCATCTCATATTCCCTCTCTGTTAATGCCCTGCTGGATCATAGATCAGCATCCCTTCCTACTAGACATCCTGCAAAAAGCACATCCATCTGCAGAGCATGCTGCCACACCACAGGTTACACATGATGTAGGGAAGGCTAGTACACTAGATGGGTCTGTGTTGCATAAGGAGAAGAGATGAGAGAGCATTGCTTTTGAAGCTTTGGTACAGTATAGAAAGGGCCTGAGACCATAAAGGCTCTCAGATGTTATTAGCACAGGCTCACACCAGTCTGCTCACTCATTCAAGTAAAACACATAGCTGAACCATCTAGGACAGAACGATCCATCTAGGACTGCTCACCCTACCTTCAGTAAATAGTTTATCCAGTGGCTTATCTGCAGCCACCAAAGGCAACAGAAATCTCTCCATTATTTATTGTTAGTGCCTCATGATTTGACATTTAATTTAAGTCTTTCACTATGTCTTGCCCAGCAGCTTTAGCATTATAAATAGGAAAGCACTTTCTTTTCCATTTAAGAAGTAGCCACAAGGATTCAGATCTATTCAATGAACCTTTTCTTAAGGCTTGCATTGTGTTGTTGTAAAGTGGTGATGTTCAGAAGCTTACAGGCACCTCTCTTATAATAAAAGTAAGCTGACTGCTGAAGGCACTGTTGCTTAAAGGCATCTATCCATGTGCAGCCTTGTCGAAACCAGGAAAAACCTTCGTGGTCATACTGTTTCCCTAAATACTGTAGAGACAAGGAAGTTGTTTCTTTTGTTTACAGTTACAAACTTCTCTGCAAACATCTTTCTTTGAGACATTTTATTTTCTTTCTGTTATGAAAGCTTCCACAGCCCTTGGGATACCAGGCATTCTGACACAGAGGGCAGTCAGGCTGGCTATGGAAAATACGCCCTTGGCAAATCTGTGTCGGGTATTGCCGATTGCTTTCTCATCCTTCACATGCTTAGGTATGGATGCCAAGAGGACGTGCTTCATGATACTTCCAGGGAGGGCTTTTGCTGTGTGCTTTTCTCACTGTACTTCATGCTTACACATGCTGCTATAATTGTCTACCCATTACGATTCCTCAGATGTTGTGTCAGATTTATTTGCAGCAATGACCGTAAGAAGACTCACCAGCTTCAATCAGATGGCACTCAATCTCCAGCATAACAGAAGTCATACAAACATGTAGCCTGCCTTCTCAAATCAGAAAAGACTAATGACAAATCCAAACATCCTTCAGATGCAATTACTTACTAAGAAACATAAAATAAGGGGTTTATCCTCATTGAAACAGGATGTTAGGGCCTGGAAGAGTCTAAACAAACCAGCCACTCTTACTGGCATTCCAAGTAAACCTCCCAGTCCTTTGTAAGAATGGCCTCAAACCTATTCACACATCTTGCAGCTGGAGCTGAGAAGCAAATAAGGCCATCTGGTCTTTAGAACCCTTGTTGTCCGTGTAACAGATTGGCCACTTTGTCGTTAATTGCTTTTCAAAGCATCCATAAAAAACATTTCCAGCACTTATGCTTTCATAGATACTCACTTGTATTAGCATTTGAAACCTCTTTATCTATATTAAATGTTTATACTATGCTTATTACCATAATGCTTGAGTAGCATAATACCTGTGGCCTCAGAAATCTCCTGGGAATAGGAAAATACCAATCCTCAACCTACAGGCAAGGAGAGGACCATATGTTTTAAGCTGTCTGTGTTCAGCTTCTGTCTTCTGACAGGAGTTGCCCTTTCATTTCTGAAAACACAACTTTGCTTTGGCCCCTTGGACACATGATTCAAGAGCACTCCTTGGCTGAAGAAGCTGCAGTATAGGAGATGAGGAAAAGAGCTGACAACCCAGATAGCAGAGACCACCACTGAACTCATGTCCTCTGTCTCAGACTATAGATGGTAGGCATCACAGATTCTTTTTCTGACAGCTGCTTCTGCGTGGCAGTGGATCCACCAAGCCTGCAGTAGGAGCATCAGCTGGGTCAGATTCCCTGGCTGAGGGAGGAGCGAGGGCAGGTGCCCTGCCCTGAGGGACCTGGGCTGCTCTGGACTGCTCAGCATTTACCCTGGAGCACATTCTGTGACATGAACTTACCCATGTGATGCCTATGGACTAGAAAAGGTTCCTAAGCTTACTTACCTACGCTTACTTAATGTTCGTAGATGGCGTATTTTGAAATGTCTTTATTAAACCAGCAATTATGATTACATTTGAATAGCAGTGGGAGCTCAAGGTTGGTAAAAATAACACTTTGACCATTAATTCAATTTCTTCACATTTTATTTTTGTTTTCACCACATTTTTTTCTAGGGGGAAAAAAAAAAGATCTTATATTCTCTGAAGCGAGAGGTAAAACCAATTAGTGGCTGATATATTTTGTCTACCTTCATGAATCTGTTTCCTAGGTTCCATAAAGATTTATAATTTTCCCTCGTGTCTATACAACTTCAAGACTGCACAAACTGATTAATACTCTGTTCCTCCCTACAGTCTACAGTAGTCTGTATTCCTGTATTCTGAGGTTTTGTGAATATAACCGTGCATGGGAAGACCGCAACCTCAAGATAAACTGGAACTTTTACTCAGCATATGACACAGTTTTACCACTTATCTATGCATTTCTGTTACAAAATAATACATAAAGGAACAATTCATCTTTATCTTTACCTCCGCTTGCAGGCTCAAAAAAGAAAAGACCACACAGCTGATATTTATTTTTCAGGTGAAATAACTTTCCATGTGTCGGAAAATAAGACTTTTAGCCCTAAGGAGAGGATCCTTCAGTGCCGGAATAATGGCTTGTGTTAAATGTCTTTGGGATAAAAGATTACTTCACTAAGAACATTAAGCACTGGCTATTCCATGACATCTTTCAAGTACCACTCTCCTTGCAACAGAAACTAACAGCCTTGAGAACGATGCCCAGGCTTCCATATCTGTGTCACAAAAGCATATGACATCTCAGGATAGGGAAGGATCAGTGGGAAACCCAATGAAATAATGAAGACTTCCTTGGAGATGGAGAACAAATGGGAATGTGACACCATGGCTGAGCTCTCAAAGGGCTCTCAGTCTTGATCTGGGTGAATCTTCTAACCTTGAGCATTCAAGGCAGGACTGCTAGCTCTTTTGCGGAATCTCTTTTGGGCAGGGCCTCATCTGATACGTTTGGATTACAGAGCAAAATTCTGACATGAACTACAACGTTAAGACTGACTATGCTCACCAACATAGCATTAAGGTCAAAAGCAGATCTGCAGTGTGAGACAGAATCCAGCTACGGGAGCTCTGAAGGGTACAGGCTGGAATTCATATGTGCGAAATGGACATCTAGTAAGATTTTGCCATCTAATCCTGTTCAAGGTCTAAACTTAGTCTTCTCAGACCACTTATTCAAAGGCTTTGTTTCTGTATTTATAGCTGGAAAATCTATGGAATTTCAGCTGATATTATGAGTATGCAGTGTGTACAGATGTTACATGTCTGTAGTTCTCTTTTTAATAGCACACCAAATTAAAGCATCCAAAATTGGAATTTTCTTCCTCCCAAAAAGTCCTCACTGCAAGTTTGTGATTTGTTTCATCTGTAATGCAGGAATAATGAGGACTTACTTTTGACAGATGCAATTGATAATAAAAATCCAAATGAGATCCACTTAGCCTAACCCTGAACAAGGCTGATATATGGAAAAATCATACTTATCTGTAAACTTCTTTCTAACCTTGGTTGTGAAACTTTTGGCTCAAATACTTCCCACTCTTTTCCTAGCTATAGTAAATTTAACTAGTAGAAAAAACAGCAAGTTAAAGGAAGTGATTCTTCCCTTTATCACAAAACAACCCTGCATTAATTAATGTATATTCTGAAAAGAGCTTTAGAAGTTTTTGAGAAGCATCATTATTTATTTCTAAGGAAACATATTTCACTGTATGATTAAAAATACACTAGACACATACCTAAAGTTAGAAGGTAAAATTCTATTAGTATCAGAAGTGTCCCCACCACCCCTGATTTTCTAAGCTATCGATAGCTCTTTAGCTACTTATGTCCTAAAGGTAGGGTTTTACCTCTGCTTTTTAGATCTGAAATAATGAGGGATATAAAGAAGATGGAGAAGCTCTTCAGACATGCGTAGAGAATGGACAACAGACATAACTTGCAGAATTCTGACTAGGTATACAGGGGGAAAAAAGTCACTATAAGAGTGGTCAAATACTGGAGCAACTTGACCAGAGAACTTCTGAAATCTTCATCCTTGGAGATACTTAGAACTCAACTAAGCATGTCTCTGAGCAAATAACATGGTAAGTTCCTGTCCGGACTGAATGACCTCCGGGGTCATTCTATGTGATTCTATGATTATGACTACATAAAGACCTCTTTTACATTCACGTGAATCATGTGATGTCACTGTGTGAGCTCCTATCAGTTCCATGATGTCATACTATCAATCAGTCTTGTGTCGTTCATTTCTGATCCCATCTCATGCTATGTCAATCCTGACATAGACCGAAATATTTTAAGTCACAACACTGCATTTGCTGACCTACTGTAAGCATGACCATGATCCTATATTAAATGCTTATTATATTAATTATGCTTTTTTGGACAGCTTACCTAATACATCTTGATAATGAGGTTCTTATCTTTTTCACAGCAAATGCAGCTTTATAACTAATGAAACTAATGCCGTCTGTATTACGGAGAGTTTCAATGTTTCGGACTTCACTAGAAGCCCTCTTATTCAAGTGAGGTTACTTTGGAAGTGTCTTGGAATATGTATATTGTATGCAGCTTGTATAGATATCTCTTCTTGGGTGAAATGAAAAATTTAATTATATGAAAAAAATGCAAATCGCTGCCAACTGTGTTAACTGTGAGAGTGTTGCATTATCTTCTAACATAAATTGTCAGTGAATTGAAGAAAAGACGTTTTGGAAGCTGATCTGATTACTGTCAGGGAAAGCGCTCAAACTCAATTGTTGGCAAATGTCCAGTACCCATCACTGAACGATCATCACCTCATCATTCAGCCTTCTCAACTGACATGCAAAACAACATCCAAATATTCATTGCACATCTGTGCTGGACAGATTATGCATTAGCAATTCAAATCAATTCAATGTACAGGCAGTTTCTGTAAAAGCGTCTGTTTGGGTGAGATGCCTTGTTGTCTGGGATGGATAATAAGGCAACTCTGTCTAATCTTGGAGAACAATCAACCCATCTTGAGAAGGTGACTGACTACGTATGCTCTTGCCCTGACAGCACTAGAACAATGGCCCCATAATGCACTTGACTCAGCTGGTAATAAAATCTACTTTTGATTAGCAGCCATGGCTTGTGTCAATCACTGCATGATGTACCATTGTCCTCTGGTCCTGAACACAGTTTATTTACAAGGAAACAAAAGCTTTTTGGATATGGCTGCTGCCCAGAGATTGCAAAATAGATTGAGCTGTCAGCCTCACACACTAGATGAAGATTAATGAGTTGTGCAGACAATAAATATGAAGCAATGACCATAAATATGCTAATGGGTATTATCCATATACACTATAATTGCTACAAAAATTAAAAAGTAGTGTGAAGGAAATAGGTCACAGGGTGACAGATAGATAATCTTGGATGCTGAAGATCTTTGGTTCAGTGAGATTCTCTACAGGTTTATTCCCTTCAATTAGACCCTTCAAAAGAGCAATTGTTTAAAGGCTGTTTGAATAATCTCTTTTGAAACAGAGGTTTATGGCAAAATATTTATGAAAAAGTGACTTCAATGAACATGTTATTGGAATAAGAAGGCTGACTACCAAAAGGAGGCTATACAGAGATTAATGTCTGTGATCAGCTGCCCAGCTCCACTATGAGGAAAATGCCTCTTAAGCGACGCACTAGTGAGGACTTCAAGGAAAACAAACTGAAGAGACACAGCAGTTCATATATTCACAAGTACAAGTAAGTAAGGCCAGTCATGAGCAAAATATAGAATAGTTGCATGCACATCTGGTTGTGTTGGTTTGTGATTTCAGCTTAGCATGCTTTCCTCTTCTTTTCTTTTATTAACTGAAGAAAGGAAGGATGCCCCTGGCCCAAATTTTCAGATGATTTCCGACCAAGCCTGTGGTTACCAGTTCCTTTCAAAAGCACACAGTCTAGACAGCACATGATTTTTGGCACTGAAGGATGAAACCTGACACTCAGAGAGTTAAAAATCAGCCTATGTGTAGAAATCAGCCTACATGTGTAAATGCTTCAGCACCTAAGGCTACTGAAATTGTAGTGCCACTGAAAATAAAGGCAGTTGTACTCTTGGTATTCATGGCTTTGACTCTCTGTTCCCTTAGGCTTAGAAGTGCCCCTGGGTGCTTTTTGTTACAGTTTATAAGACCTATCTCCTTTCCTCAGATTTTTACCTTCTGGAACAGGGAAGTTATCCCATGTCCAATTTACTGTTTTAATGTCGGGCTCAGTGTATTTCTCTTTCCTTCCATACTTGAACTAGAACTTGCATCAGTTTGTCTCTTAAATTATTAGTGCTTGGATTTTTGACAAGCTGTCCACAAAGACTTAGAACTGCTTTAGTGCTCCTGTGCCAAGCTCCCTGTAAACTCAGCTGGATATCAACTATACTCACCTAACGCCTTGGAAGTCACACTTTCTAACCAGAAATGCCAGTAAAACAAAGCAAAAATGCTAGGTGAAATTGCACAAAGCCAGCAGAGGAGAGAAGAAGCACTTCTTTCTGGGTGAATTGGTGGAAGAAGAGGACCTCTGGAAGCTGCAGGCTCAGGGACTAAATTCTTGTTCCTAGTCCCACTTCAGAATTGACATTGGGTACGTTTAAACTGGAGTCTGTGATTTTAATGTCACATGTTGCCAGAGCACAGGGAGGTCCTGTCACACCACCACAAGCAAGGTGAGCACAGCAAACCCAGAGATGGTAGTCAGGTTGAATCGAGAGTCCAAATCATCAGGCAAGTTTGTAGTGGTAAGGCAAGTGCAAGGTCAAGCCAGAAGCATGAGTCAACAACTCAGGTTCAGGTCTGGTCATGGTAGCCAAGGTCTGTCCAGGGCTGTTAAGACCTAATAGCAGTCTCAGCTCTGACAAGGTACAAGAGATTGACCTTGGTTTCCTTCATTTTCACACAAGAGATTGTCAGGTTTTCATAATAAGCTGAAAACAAGTAAAAGCAAACCCCTTCTAGGTCAGAACTTCTCCATAACTGTTATTTGCCATGTCACTACAGTAACAAGAGCATGAAAGTAGCCAGAGCTCAGCCGGTTTTAGCACCTTGTTGTCTGTGCCTATTCACACATTCTTCACCCAACTCACTGCAGCCACTTGGCAGATTTTAAGGTCATGGCCTTGCTGACTAGGTCCATGGCACAGTTGTAAACAGAAGCTTCCCTCTCCTTATTATATTGGGTTTTTTCTTGTTTTTATGATGCTACTATTAATTTCTCCTTTCCCTGCTTATTCACTGATGTCTCTGCCAATTGTGAACTGCCTTGAGGCACTTTGCTTGCAATAAAACTTCAATTTTGTCTAATTTTAAGTAATTTTAGTTAAACAACTTTATGTGCATCCATTATGAATTGTGTTTTAGGATGGAGTAAAAGTTCATCACACACAAAGTCTCTGCAACTTTGTGAAGCCTTCATTATCTGTGGCTTTGCCAGAATTTATAATTATTTCCTGATGGGCTGTATTAAATAACTTGCATTAACAAAGCACCAAAAGATTTTAGCAGTTTTGAATCATAGAATCATTGAATAGTTAGGGTTGGAAAGGACCTGAAGATCATCTAGTTCCAACCCCCCTGCCAGGGGCAGGGACACCTCACACTAAACCATGCCAACAAAGGCTATGTCCAACCCAGCCTTGAACACTGCCAGTGATGGAGCATTCACACCTTCCCTGGGCAACCCAGTCCAGTGCCTCAACACCCTCACAGTAAAGAATTTCTTCCTCATATCCAATCTAAACTTCCCCTGTTTAAGTTTGAACCCCTTACCCCTTGTCCTCTCACTACAGTTCCTCATGAAGAGTCCCTCCCCAGCATCCCTATGGGCCCCCTTCAGATACTGGAAGGCTGCTATGAGGTCTCCATGCAGCCTTCTCTTCTCCAGGCTCAACAGACCCAACTTTCTCACCCTGTCTTCATATGAGAGGTGCTCCAGTGCCCTGATCATCCTCGTGGCCCTCCTCTGGACTTGTTCCAACAGTTCCATGTCCTTTTTATGTTGAGGACACCAGAATTGCACACAATACTCCATGTGAGGTCTCAGGAGAGCAGAGTAGAGGGGCAGGATCACCCCCCTCGACTTGCTGGTCACACTCCTCTTGATGCAGCCCAGGATACGGTTGGCTTTCTGGGCTGCAAGCACACACTGAAGCCGGCTCATGTTCATTTTTTTCATCGACCAACACCCCCAAGTCCTTCTCTGCAGGGCTGCTCTGAATCTCTTCCCTGCCCACCCTGTAGCTGTGCCTGGGATTGCTCCCACCCAGGTGGAGGACCTTGCACTTGGCATGGTTAAACTTCATCAGGTTGGCATCAGCCCACCTCACAAGCGTGTCAAGGTCCCTCTGGATGGCATTCCTTCCCTCCAATGTATCAACCGAACCACACAGCTTGGTGTCACTGGCAATCTTGCTGAGGGCGCACTCAATCCCACTGTCCATGTCACTGACAAAGATGTTGAACAAGACCGGTCCCAACACCAATCCCTGAGGGACACCGCTCGTTACTGGTCTCCAGCTGGACACTGAGCCATTGACCACAACTCTTTGCGTGCGGCCACCCAGCCAGTTCTTTATCCACCGAGTGCTCCACCTATCAAATTGATGTCTCTCCAACTTAGAGACAAGGATGTCATGTGAGACAGTGTCAAACACTTTGCACAAGTCCAGATAGATGACATCAACTGCTCTACCCCTGTCCATCAGTTCCATAGCCCCATCATAGAAGGCCACCAGATTGGTCAGGCAGGATTTCCCCTTAGTGAAGCCACGCTGGCTGTAACCAAGCACCTTGTTATTTCTCATGTGCCTTAGCATGCCTTCCAGGAGAATCCGCTCCAAGATTTTGCCCAGCACAGAGGTGAGACTGACTGGTCTGTAACAAGGATCTGTAGTAATATGTACAAAGAAAGTGACATTTTATGTCTTATTGCCACTTTGAAGTGGGCCTGTAGCTTTAATTGTCATATTCTTATTTGGAATTTTACTTGCATTTAAGCTGCAACTGTAGATCTTTTATAATATTAAGTAATATAATATCATAAATGAGAGCCCTAAGAATTTATGGGGAAGCTTCATCATAATACAGAAGCCCTAATGTAAACAGAAAAGAAAAATTACACACTTCAGAACTACAGAAAACGAACATACATGAATTAAAGAAAAATTGAATGAGTTAAAAGAGCAGTACTGCTCAGGGGTGCACGGGCCAGATATCCCACTGCTCAGATAAATAGCACATATAAGAAGAAAGGAATGGACTTTGTTTCCTTAGCTCTATAATCCACCATGTACAAGATAAAGATATTATAGAACCCTGAAAATGCTCTATTTTTATTTTGTATATTTCCACTTTGAGAGCCATCCCTCTGGTAGTATGACCTAATCAGATATTCCTCTTGACTTAAGGGAGAAGACCTATGGAGTTTTAGATAGCCTTATTTAAACTATTGGCTTAGAAAAACTGTGATAAAGGAGTGTGTGCCATTTGCAAAGGCCTGTTCATTAAAGATGGAGGCTCTGCTTTATCACGAGGGAGAATAAAACATCTGTGTCAGTCTGCTTGTATGATGCAAGGGCCCCTAACAGTTCCTTCCAAAAGAAATTAATTTCAACCATCCATTGTTAATCGAGTTCTGATTTCCAGCTCTCTCTGCAAACCATTTCTTCCAGGGGCAGCTGTACCACAGCTGAACTCTGGGTGCTATAACAAACTCGAGTTGCAGCTTCTGCATGACCACCACTTTGCTGCCTTTTTTCCTATTGCCTTTACTCAGGGTTGTATTAATTCTTAAAATGCAGGGCTAGCTTCTACAGGTGCAATTCAGCGCAATAGAGTGTAAAGCAAAAGAGTGAAGAAGAGAAGTTCTCAGCCACATTGGTTGCCAATCAATGATTCATTACACTACTAATTTGTTCTAGTGTCATAAGAGGAAATCAGTTGGTTTGCCTAAATTTCACCCTCACTACATGAGGGTGAAATGCCTAAAAAGGCGTTTTCATAAAGTTCAGTTTCATTTTGTGAGTGAGGGTAAGTTTCGTTTTCATTTCGTTCTGATGGTGGCAGCAGTTTCATTTCTCTGTTGTGAGGTAGACAGTGTATAAAAAAGCTGGCTGAGCCTCTCAGTGCTTCAGTGGATTCCACACCATCAGAAAGAGAAATGTCAGACCAAAATGTCCGCAATGCCGGATTCTCTCCCTCAGGGATCAAAGGAGGATCGCTTGCTTCATCGATGATGTCCCATGAAGCGAAGGCTTCTGGAGGAGGTGTGCGCTCTGGAGGCCCTACCTCTACTCTCCAGGAAATGGGTACGAGTAATTTTGTGTGTGTGTGTATTTGTGATTTACCGCATGAGGACAAAAAGTTTTTTGTACTTGAAAATAAGCTTGGCAGGTGATCTGTTCTCTCCTACCTTCCGTATTGCTCTGAAGACAAAAGATTTCTATATTGAACTGCATGTTATGAGCAGGATCCTATGAAGAGTATTTTCTATACCGGTACATATGCATGAATGTACACATGCATATGAGATTCAAGACAGTGTTTGTATGAAGTTTGTGCTATCTCTTCATTCTGCCAGGAATCACCAATAATACAGGAATTTGTGGTAGCAATAAGCAACAATACACTTATGCAAGAACATTATCTGTGTATTTATATTTCACATAAATTATCGGATTTCCCTTGCTCTTTACTCACACACATCTATAGAGGGAGAACCCATAAAATGTTATGCAGACGCTATAGCAGAGGAAAATTAGCTGCAGTGCAAGAGCTGAATTCATGAAGGGAATATATACACATTCTTGACAGCATGTATATAAGTACTAAAACTAGGCATAGCTGGCTTTCACGTGAGCTAGCCTTGCTTGCTTTTCTGTTGCATGCACAGAGCAATCCCTGACCGGATGACCCTAAGCAGCTTGGCACTTGTTTAACCCCAGACCCCATAGGATTCCTGCATAAGATATTCTCCCTGCCAGTCCTGCCTGTGTGACCTGATTCAGCAGACATCTCTAAGCAGGCATCACTCCACGGAAAATAGTGACCCATACAGTCCTGCTTTACCCAGCAGTACAGTAGTTAGCATGCTGACTTGAATAAAGGCCTTCAAACCCTTTCTGCCTTTGGGATCATGGACCTATATCTCCCACATGTCAGGAGTACACTAACCAGCAGACTGGTTATAGGTGGGGATCTCTGCCATGTTGGTCATGTTCCTGTCTATTCCTTTCATAGTAAGCAGCTGGAAGTCTACTGAAGGATGGAGCTAATATCTTCCAGGCATAAAATGGATGTTTGGCTGAGTGAGCTGGCCAGGGTCCAGATTTTGGGCACCTTTTCACAGTAAAAAATGTGATAAACTTAATCAAGAGGAAGTAAGTTATTTTTTTAAGGTATTATTCGCACTGCAATATTATTCATAGTGTGTGGCTCTCCATACAGAGAGGGATTAAGTGGCATTAAATGACTTCAGAGAGATACTGCATGTGACTCCTGTGAAGCATGTTTTAATTTCTATTCTGTATGGCTTGATTGTTGAGTTTAGGTTACTGAATACAGTGTTTACTGAATATTTAATAGCAAAGAGATGAAGGGATAGTAGCAGCAAAGGAACAGAAGATGAAAGAGAATGAGGAGAGGAGGAGAACTAAGAGAGCTTGAGAGATGCTCTCAAGCACCATGCTGCATTAGCAACAGAAATGCTGGTACACAGGAGATGCCAGTTACTTAATCTTGTTGTACACAGAGCCACCTGCGCAGTCTTGCCTTCTGTTACAGATAAGGATGTACAGCAGTACTCAGCCAGTGGCAAACTCTTCAGTGGTGATGCCACTGAAAAGCATGAAGTTGTAGTTTCCAGACTAAAAGGCTGAAGACTTTTATCCCTCCATGTGTCAAGAATCTCTATAAGAGAGAGAAAAGCAAAATAAACATTTAAAACCACCTAGGTTTACTCTTGCAATGTCTGTATCAGCAGTGGACTTTTATGAAACCCACTATTTCGGTGAAGAGGAATCTGCATGACTCAAGGAAACCTTAGCCATGCCTACGGGAGATACTCCAAAAGAGCTTTTATCCATGTGAAAAATGCTAGCTCTGTAATGTTGCCAAGACAGGTGTGAGCTTTGGCTCCCTGCAGCAGGAGAGCTTGCCACACATTCTTCGGCTGATTGAGAGCTAAAAGGGCCTGATTTCATTTCCGCAGGTGCTCACTGAAATCTCTCACTCTTCAAACACATCTTCTTAACCTTTTCATTCAGACTGTAACCATTTCTCCCCCCAGAACAAACACGCTCAAAGGAGCGGCTGATTCTGCAGCAGGGGATGAGTATTGTTCAGTATCACTTTACAGATGATATTATAACAAGCTCATCACCAAAATATTTGAGCATTCTCCAGGAATGCTTTAAGCATTATCACTAACATTTGTCATCACTAATGCTTTACTCCTCTCCCAGGAGAAGAAATTGCAGTGGAATACTTTACTTTGGGCTTATTTATACTGACATGGAGATATATAAAGAAATTGGCCACTAGCTACCACAGTGTTTGAATTTTACAGGTATCTATTATGTACAGGTTTATGCTATGGAAAGTGAAGTGAAAGGGACATATCTGTCACCTGGAACAGTAAGCACTGAAGTCTGCAACAACTCTTAGTTCCTGTAGGAATTTGTTCCGCTGTCCTCAGGTAGCTCCTCAGCAGAGACAAACTGTGCTGAAACTGTTTTGGAGATCCAAATTTATGAGCAGCAGTCTGTGTAAGAGTTGTAGATTTTCTTTGTGTTCTGGAACTATCCACAAAACACTGCACATATCCTTTTCCCAAGGCGGCAGCTAAAAAGCAGTATAGTGATGGAACAAGTCATCAGCAAGTAACCAGCAGTCTCCTTGACTTTTGATATATTTGTTAGCCTTGTTAGTAGTTCATAATTACCCCATAAGGTTCCTTCTAGTCAGTAACATCTCCTTTGTATCCGTTCTAGGTGCCAGAGGCTCAACCCATTCGTCAGGTTTTACCAGCAGTGGCATCTCCCCTGCATCTCACGCCTCTCAGATGATGTCCAACGAGGCCAGATCTCACGGAGGTGGAACTCCCAAGGGTGGTACAACTTCCACTGTCCAATCCATCTGTAAGTGAGAGTCCTCCTCATACAGATGATTAGCAGATGACTTCTGAGAAGTCAGCAGTATTTCAACTGAAGTGTACATTTACTAGACGAACGGATGTACATAAGAGAAGTGGCTGCATTGTACCTGAAGCAACGTTTCTGCTGTTTGTTGCTTTATACTTGATGGGAAGCTGAAACTAGGGAATCAAGGGAAATAGGTATGTGTCATGGGTTCAGCAGCAGCAGTCATTTTTCTGCTTCTTGGTAGCTGGTGCAGCGCTGTGTTTTTTGATTTTGGGCCTGGGAGCAGCGCTGATAACACCAGTGTTTCGGTTACTGCTTAGTGATGTTTTGGTCTGGCCAAGGACTTTCTGAGTTTCATGCTCTGCCAGGGAGGAGGGGAGCCGGGAGGAAGCAGAGACAGGACACCTGACCCAAACTGACCAAAGAGGTTATTCCATACCACAGCACGTCATGCCCAAGATGGAGGACGGAGAGGAGAGACCCAGAAGGGTGGGGGGTGCACTGCGTGGTCGGGCTTGGTTTTAGGTGGTGAGAAATTGCATTCTTCCCTTGTATTTGCCTTGTCATTATTGTTATTGGTGGTAGCAGTAGTGATTTGTGTTATACTTTAGTTACTAAACTGTTCTTATCTCAACCTGTGGGAGTCGCATTCTTTTCTATTCTCCTTCCCATCCCTCCGGGAGCGGGGGGAAGAAAGAGGGGGGAGTGAGAGAGCGAAAACTGTGTGGCTGACTGGACTTAAACCACGACAGTATGCCACAAGGTTGCAAAGATATGGGTGGATTGCAGAGGCAGAAATCTGAAACAAGTAGTGACAGAAAGAAGTCCCATGGAAGTTTAGGTTATGCTCTCATCAGCACCACAGTAGAAGTTCATTAACTTTTAATTTCAAACACAACTTCAGGTCCAAGCCAAGAGTTTCACATTTGAACATAAAAAACAGTGGGATGACATCATTAAACATGAGAATGGAGTTATCAGGCTGACAGCCGGTAATCATAAAGTCCACTTCTTGTGGCCTTTTAGAACAGTTTAGCTTTCTTTCTGTCATGGGTTTCCTTTAAAGGAAATTCATCGGGTCAAAAGCAGAGGCTTTTTGAGCTAGTAAATGCAGACTAATCTGCACTTACTAGCTCAAAGCAGAGAACAGCACAAGTTTTCCTCATCACCCTCCCCTCTTAATGCAACCCACACATAGTTAAATCAAACCAAGGTATGAGGAGGCCTAGTCTGTACCTGTATGCATCAGTAAGGATGTTTATTATGGTAGTGGGATCCCGTGGGGTCTGCGAGAGGATTGGAGACAGGATTGAAGTTGTGAATTTCAAAAAATGCTTTTCAAAGTGTAACGCAGACCTTTGGCCTCTGACCTGGGCACGTTTGCGACCAATGCTCAGATATTCTGTGTTTCCCTGCGCTGCAGCTTTGCTTTAAGCTGTTCTCCCATGTTTTTTTGTATTTGTCCTTAGCAATGGGTGGCAAAGGAGGAAGACGCTGAATAGAAGAAAAACATCAGTCCAGAAGTAAGCTCTGCAAGCAGTTCATCCGTTACCAGCAGTTATCTGACAGCTCCTCCCCTTCTTTGCTTTCCCTGTCACTGCATGAAAGGCAAAGCCTTTTACACATGCGTAAATAAAGTATATTAAAATGGTGGATTCTTGCATTAAACTAGCGGGGACAGGGAAGAGCGGCAGTTTCTTCCTTGAGTAAACATTCTCTGAAGCACGGGCACATAATAAACACAAGCCGACAAGTGGACGCTAATGTGCTTGGACTGCATGGGTGTCCTACTAAAATCCTGGGCTTAGCAACACTGGGCTCTCCAATCACAGGTAGCTTGCTTCATTTACATTACCAAAAGTGGTCAGAGTGCAAAAGTCACTCTGTTGTGGGAGAGAAGCACAGAAACACTTGGTAAGGGGCATCCAGCAGTTCCCTTTGGATGTACTTTTAATGGGCTATCAACTTAAATCCTATTTAATTAAGAATACACATAAGCAAATGAGAACAGGTCTCAGTAAATCTCATACCTTAGAGACGCAACTGATTTTTATCCCTTTACTATTTCTAAGGTCCCTTTCATGTTAATTTAGTTCAAAGCCCCTGTTTGTTTATTGAGAGGTGTCAGCTTTGTCATAGCTAGACAAAAATTACTCCTGTAAACTTCTTATGATACCTGAGAACAGATAAGGAAAAGAGCCATCTTCTCTGGAATACGTGTCACTGCTGAGGCTTTTTGCTTTTCCCCACATGCCAAACTCCTTTCCTTCATATGTACTCATACAATGATGTTTCACCAAACACACATAATGCTGTCTATTCCCTATGCAAATTCCCACATACATTCTCCCCCACACTTCTAGCTTATCCCTGTCTTTCTGGCTCCTCATCATCTCTCCCCTAGCACCTTCCTCCCTTTGTATTTCTAACAAAACCACACTGTGCAGCTTCTCCTTCCTTTTCCTCACCCCAAGACAGAAGGAGAGAATCTCATACCTTCAGGCCAGAAGTTAAGAAGCGCTGGGTTTGTGGTGCTGCAGTCAGTGATTTTCTCCAGCAGCTTCTGTCACCCAGATTGAGCATTCCCATCTCAGCTGCATCTCTTCATGGCTGAGAGACTTGTTTGTACACGTGCAACTTATGCTCCCAGATACATTCTTTTCCCTCCTGCTTAGGCACCTTCCTGAAAGGACATGAGAAGTCAGTGTCTGCCTCCAGTTGCAGCAAAGTTACAGGGAATTATTTAATGAGAGGAGGAGTGCCAGCATGGAGGAAGAGGTGCAGAAATTTATCTTCATGCGCTGTGCTATGCAAAGTATTAAAAACCAATGGAAAATCAAAGTCTTGATTTCATGGGATGGAGCTGCTATCGTCACAAGGTGGTATCTCAGGCAAACGCTTAAATGTAACCAGAAGCTGAAGTTATAAAATCATGGATCCTGTTTCAAAGAGACCGTGGTGTGAGGAGAATAGGAGCAGTTCTCTAGTCCAACATTCTGGTCAAAGCAGGGTTTGCCGTAATGTTAGACTTGGTTGCTCAGGGCTTTGTCCAGTCACGTTTTGAATCTATTGAAGGAAACAGATGTCACAGCTTGTCTAGGCAACCTATTCAAAAGTTTCACCACTCTCCCAGTTGAGATTCTTTTCCTAGATGTTGGAAAAGAATTTTTTCTTCCAGCTAGTCTCTATTCTCCTCTAGCACTTCTCCAGAGCTCAGTAACAACGATTTTCACACTTGCCCCAGTCATCATTAAGCACAAAGAAAAAGGTCTGGCAAAACAGAAACAACAGGATCTGGAAACCAATGTCACCAGCCCCTGAAGTGGGAAGGCAGCGGGAGACTGATGGTTTTACTCTGATGAAGTTTCTATCTGGTCCTCCTGTTGTGGTTGTCCCTCCTTATAAAATGCCTGCCTTTCCCACTGTGCTCACGGCATTAGCCTCCAACTAAGCAACCGCCTTGCCCTCGCATTTTCAAACCTGCTTCATAGTCATCCTTGATCCCTTCCAGGGCAGCAATCTCACAACTGCTGCAGGACATCAAAAGGGTGCTGTTACCTTCCTCTCCTGCCTTGGCTCACCCTCTGCAAGAGCTGTGGTGGAACACCTTGCTGGCTTGGACTTTGCCCCATGACCTCATATTGTCTCTAAAAATGACTGTTTCAGCTTTGCCAAACAGCTGATGGGGCATTGGTAGAGAAAGCTGCTTACATGCCAAGGAGCACACCTGAATTTCTACAAGGCTTCATGATCCTTGCTCATGGCATTTTCATCACAGTTCTGCCATCTCTTTACACAGGAGGGAGGAAGCATAAGATCAGTGTAAAGCAATGTGATTTTGACTAGACAGCATTTTGTCTATTTACTACAGGTTAAAGGACAGGGGCAAGTAAAAGGCAAAGGAGAAGCTGCATCCTGTCTTTATTGACTTTACAGATCACCAGTGGTTCTGCTTTTGCAGCTTTTTCCACCCAGCATAATAAAAATAAAAGCATTGAAGCTCTGGATATTTGGCATAGCTTTGGTGGACTCAGAAGTTCACTGGTCTTTAAGTCTGGATGAGTGCAAGGCTCTAATTAAGACACCCTATACTTTCCTCCCAAGGCCTAATGCAGCAGCCTGTGACTACTAAAGTATCACTGTGATCCACCAGCACATCTTTATTTCCTTCTATGCCCTTAGTTTGCACTGGCATGAGGTAGAACAAGAAAGTCTACGCTGGCTTTTTCCCATTCAGAGATTCCCCCATGTGCAAATGCCAAGGTATACTCACAGAGAACAGCAAGGACCTAGATTCCCACAAGCGGACGTCCAAACACCTGCTTTAGCACTGATGATGCTAAGGTTAGTCATACTAATGAAACTACTGTAAGAAGGACAAGAAGTAGTAGAAAAAGTCAAGCACACACATAACTCATTAGATAAACAGTTGTGTAAATTGAAGCTGTATTATGAGAAGCTATGTGTGACCATTTCATGACAATCAAAGACTTTGTTTCTTACTTACCTGAAAAGGGGAAAGATGTAAAAATCTGTTTCAACTTTAATTTCTTGACCTCTAGAGTTTTCGTCTTATTAAAAAATGACTACCATTAGTGAAAGCTGACAAAAGGTATTTATGCCTAAAAGAAGGAAAAGCAATTCAAACTAAAGCAAGGATACTTAATCATGTATCATTTGACTTTTCAGCACTCCTGTGGCTCTGGTGTTACCAGTTTGGATTATTTTTCTCATCTTTAGATCTTGATGTGTTGAGAATTAACCTAGATAGCTTTACTGAAGCAGGGAGTATCCTCTGCTGCATTAGAATTCACTTAACTGAGTCAGCTCTTACAGGTCTACAGGAGAACAAAGGTAAATGCTTCCTCCTGAAAGCCTTACTCGCAGACCACTTGAGCAAATTCATATGTACATTACTACAAACAAAGTATTTACATTTTTAACAGAGTATAATTGAAAAGGGCAAATATCAACAAATATGGCAATTTAAATCCCTCATGTCTCTCAATCAATCTTTCTACAACAAATAGAGAGCGAGAAAGGAGAAGAGGCAGCAGCATGTGATTACCAGAGCAATAGCACTGAAGCAATACACTGCAGAAAGCACATAGCTCTCTGCACAGAAATCAATTTCTCCCATGGGATGGGGTCGATAATTGTCTGACAGGACACTATACAGGCAATTTAATAGCATTTTATCTAAATGAATCTATTCCTCCCCCTCCCCACCAACCTCACAGTCCATAAGAAGCCTCTCTTAGTAAAATAGATAATTTTTTTAACAATAGCAAAGTATTTGTCATTCTGAAGACATGACCGTTGTCCATTAAAAAGCATTTATCCCTGTTAGTTACTCATTACTCACAATTCTTTCCCAACATTGTTATTCTAATCAGCTAACTCATTCACACAACCCATAAAAATTACTTTCGGTTACGCTGGAAACATCTTCCTTACCACAAAATGTTTTAAGCTATAGATCACCCTTTCAGGAAAAATAAGCCAACGAAATAGGCAAACTCAGTTGATTCGAGGGAGTGTTGCTATGTGAAATTACATTTTTATGCAAGAAAAAGCTTATTTTTTGAGGAATATGTAATACATTGGGGTTGCTTGCCCAGTAAATTTATAATAGTACTTCATAAATACTAAAGCTGAGCTGATCTTGTTAGCAGATATCTGTGTGAAGTAAATGGTAATGAATGAGAAACCCTAATAAGCATTATTCCAAGGATGGATCTTCGCTGCTCTAGGAGTTTGGTATTGTGCCCCAAAGGCTCTTGTAAATCCAGCTGCAGTTCTTGTTCATCATTTAGAAGATTAGGGGCTGATAAGCGACAGTCAAGCCTTATTAGAACAGGCTAAGGCAACAGGAAACATTAATTGGGTAATTTAATGCACAAGGAGACAATAAATGCTTGCATTGTGGTTCAGATGCTGTTTTCTCTATTGAATTGTCATGTCTTATTTCGTTAAATTCTCACAAATTTTTGATGGAGAGACCGTAAGACAAAGTCTAAGTTTAAAAATACAGAATACTTTTGCTACTGCCTGCAGTTTCCCTTTACTCTTATGTTACTAAGGGACCCATAAGTAGCCCTGTCCTTGGAAGCGAAAGAATGATGACTGCTCCATTGCCTGAGGACTCCTCCAACAAAGGAGGGAAGAGATCCAACATATAGCAGCAATCTGCAGTGACATGATGTCTCACCATCTTATTTGTGTTATGGTTTCATCACAGCATGTGCACACAGCAGGACTGCTGTGACTCTGTGAGGAAGTCCAGTCACTCTTTTCCTCTAGAAAGCTGGGAGCGCTTAACAAAGCCCTTTTCTCTTTCACCATTCTGGAACAGACATAGAAAGAGTTGCTGAGCTGATATTCCTCAGGAAGTAAGGAAGATGAGAGGAAGCTCCTGACATGGGTGCTTCTTCCCCATCTAATGCCAGAATTAATCCACTCACATGAGAGCGCTCAGTCCCCTCAGTGGTGAGTATTGGTGTTTGGAGCACCAAAATCTCAGTTATATACCAGCTCCTCATTTGGGTCCCATTCTAAGATTTCCTTCTCTGAGATATCTTTACCACAGCTGAACAGGAGGGAAAAGAGGTTTTCTTATGGTGGAAGAAATTCAACGTAAGATGGGGAAAGTCTTTCATCTACTTAGCTGACTTAGGCACACTTTCCATCTCATTTCTAACACTGTAACTTGGAAGATTGGGGGTGATAATTCATGGACATTTTATTTTAATAATTCACATTTGCAGCAATTTAAATATTAAAATGCAGTTTGAAGGCACGCAAGCATCATTAATTTCAAATAAATATATGTTATGCTCTGTGTAACAGCATTCAGTTTCACTTTTTGTAGCTTTATTCCACTTTCAGGCATGGCTTTTGAATCACTCCTTCCAAAGATTCCCAGCCACAGCCTCTCCCTTCCACCCAGCAGCCTGGCACTGTTTCTGCTGCGAGTAAGGTTCCCCATGCCTGTGGCACTGGCTGGAAGGCCACTCACTCCTCATCGCCTGCTGCAGCAAACTCACTGTGGACAGAGAACCCCTCCACTTCAAGGTTCTTCAGGACTGTCACATATCAAATTGGTGTCCTCTTCACACCTCCTTGTATTTAAGGAAGGAGATAGTCTCTCTGGCTCTATTTACCATACGATGTGGCGCTGTAAGGTGCCTATTAGCAGATCCCCAAAGTCATGGCAGCCTTGGCACAAGAGGCAGGATCTACCTACAGCTGAACACACCCTCTCCACCACCACATTAACGGGAGTTCTAGCTGTGCTCCTTCCATCTCCTCAAGAACTGATGCAAATACAATTATCTGAGACTGTCCACTAGGCCAAAAACAGGAGCATGAACACCTTCTTGTCAATACAGTGCTTATTTGTACTTGTACTTGATCATGTAGTTCCAACCCCATTGTCATGGGCAGGATCCTCTTGACCAGGTTGCCCAAAGCCCTATCCAGCCTGGCCCTGAACACTTCCAGGGACAGAGCAGCCACACCTTCTCTGTGCAGCTTGCTCCAGTACCTCACCGCCCTCACAGTAAAGAATTTCTTCCTTACACCTTATCTAAATCTACCCTCTTTCAGTTTAAATCCATTCCCCTTGTCCTATCACTACTTCCTCGTATAAGAGGTCTCTCTCCAGCATCCTTATAGACCCCCTTCAAATACTGGAAGGCTGCTGTGAGGTCTCCATGCAGCCTTCTCTTCTCCAGGCTGAACAAGCCCAACCCACAGCCTGTCTTCATAGGAGATGTGCTCCAGTCCTCTGATCATATTCGTGACCTTCCTCCGTCTTGCTTCAGCAGGTCCATATTCATCTTGTGTTCGGGTACTGGACGCAGTACTGCAGGTGGGGTCTCATGAGAGCAGAGGGGGACAATCACATCCCTTGACCTGCTGGTCACGCTCCTTTTGATGCAGCCCAAGATACGGTTGGCTTTCTGGGCTGCGAGCACACACTGAAGCCGGCTCATGTTAAGTTTCTCATCAACCAACACCCCCAAGTCTTTCTCCACAGGGCTGCTCTGAATCTCTTCTCTGCCCAACCTGGAGCTGTGCCTGGGATTGCTCCCACCCACGTGTAGGGCCTTGCACTTCGCATGGTTAAACTTCATCAGGTTGGCATCAGCCCACCTCACAAGCGTGTCAAGGTCCCTCTGGATGACATTCCTTCCCTCCAGCATATCAATCAAACCACACAGCTTGGTGTCATCGGCAATCTTGCTGAGGGCGCACTCAATCCCACTGTCCATGTCACTGACAAAGATGTTGAACAAGGCTGGTCCCAACACCGACCCCTGAGGGACACCACTCATTACTAGTCTCCAGCTGGACATTGAGCCATTGAGCACAACTCTTTGCGTGCGGCCATCCAGCCAGTTCTTTATCCACTGAGTGGTCCATCCATGAAATTGACGTCTCTCCAATTTAGAGACAAGGATGTGATGTCTTAGACATCGAGCTGCTGACCACAACAATTTGAGTGTGACCATCCATCCAACTCCTTATCCACCGAATGGATTCAACAAGTGGTCCATCCATCACACCCATGCCTCTCCAGTTTAGAGACAAGGTTGTTATGTGGGACAGTGTCAAATGCTTTCAATGAGTCCAGGTAGATGTCAGTCTCTCCTATCTATTAACAATGTAAATCCATTGTAGAAAGTCACCAAATTCATCAGGCACAATTTGCCCTTAGTGAAGCCATGTTGGCTGTCACCAATCTCCTCCTTATTTATGATGTGCTTTAGCATAGTTTCCAGGAGGCTCCGGTCCATGATCTTGACAGGCACTAAGGTGACACTGACTTGCCTGTAGTTTCCCAGGTCTTCTTTTTAATACCCTTTTTAAAAATAAGGGCTATTATTCCCCTTTTCCTGTCAGTGGGAACTTCACCAGATGTCCACAACTTCTCAAATGTGAGGGATAGTGGCTTAGTCACTTCATTGGCCAATTTTCCCAGGACCTGTGGATGCATCTCATCAGGTCCCATGGATATGTGCATCAGAGAGACATAATTAATAATTGCATTTAAATACACAATAATACAAAAGGTTGCAAAAACAGTCCCTTATAAAAATACTCATCAGTAATGATTATAGTAATTAACTTCAAGTAAATTATCCTTCTCTATATCATCCTTCTCTATATCACTTCAGGGGAAAAGTGAGCATTGACATGTAATCTGGTTTAGTCCTCATCTAACGCAAGCAGTATTTTATCCAGCTTCTCTTGGTTTTATCCACTGTTTGGTGGGTTTTGTTTTTTTGAGGGGGAGAGAAGGAGGGTTAAGGATGCCTGAATGTGAAAATAAATAAATAAATAAATTTCTCTGAATGAAATAAAATTGTATAGAAAATACTGTCCCTAAGGAAAAAAAGTGTACGCTACAAAACCAGTTCTTAAAATTCAGATGTTGCTTTTTGCAATCTTTTGCAGTTGGAATTTCCACCTAGCCACGATTTTTACTGGCCAGTTTTAAGCTACCTCTGCAATTTATGTTTATACATAAACATTTCTGATTTTAATTGCTATCAACTTCTTATACTTGATAGATGGTCTTAAACATTTTTTGCCTCCAGAGACTATTTACTTGGCCAAGTATTGACACACTTCCAAGATTTATATTTCTCTAAGGAACGAAGTTTACAATAAAATACAATGTATTCCGTGGCTGTGAATGGTAATGTTACTAAACAGTCTAAAGATATTTCATAACTGATAGTTATTCCCCTCTCACACCCAACAGAGCACTGTCTCAGTCCTACTATAGATTTAGGATTATAAAGAGAAGTAAAATGCTTAATTTGCCTAATCTAACGTTCCAGAGATCCAATATGACTTAATTTAGGTTTTCTTTCATCAGAGCCATTATTGGACTAGTTATTACTCTTTCATTTTTTTTCCAATAATTATTTTAAGAAGGTAACTCTTGCGGAAGGGATTCAGATTCATTAACTTATGGGATTGGAATAACTCCTTACAGAGCTCAACTATTACATAGCAGTCAGAAACAGGAATTGTTGCAGAAGTCTAAAATACAGTATCAAACATACAAATAGTTACCATTATTAGACATAACTCAGTAGATGATTGAAGTTACATAGAGATCTAACTATTTGGATTGCATTCAGTTTGCTGGTAGCAGTCATGGGTCACATTGCCTGTACATACCCCAGAGGACAAGGAAGTGCTCTTAGAAAAAATGCATCAATTTGTACCATCTCCATGCAACTGCTATTGTATTAATGCTGAAGGAACATCGTCAAGCTTTATCAGTAGCTCTTTTAATATCAGCTGAAAAGGTCTCCAGCACTGAAACAATTCATAGATGTTATTTTAGTGGCAAAGTGCAGCTCTCAGCCTTCTACAAATAAACTTTCAAGGCAGATTCCATTTTTTTATTTTATTTTTTCCAGCCATTTCACCTCTTTAATACAGCTTTATATATAATCTATTTTGTAAATAGGTAGTTTAATGTCATACAGCTCATTTGCAGAGGAAGAGGAAAGATGGCTCTGGGTTGATCTCTTTTTATCTTAGTATTAACACCTCTCAAAGATGAGCAGGCACCTCAGCAATAAAAGGAAATATGGTCCATGGGTTGCACCACCCATCCTCGTCACTGACTGGGGAACGGAAAGGAAGTGATCCAAGACGGTTCGTTATTCCCCTGGGACAGGTGATGATGCAGCCTGTACAAGATTCATTTGGTGTGAAGTTTTGAATTTAAGCATCTCAGCTCTTGGAGACACTACAATTCCAGGTTACTTGGCTTTCACCCTTCAGGTGGAGGAGACATTCCCTACAATTTCTATAAGAGAATTAAAAATTCTAGGAATAAATTATTTTGGCAAAGTAATAATTTCTATATTTATTTATTGGGAGGCCATGCCCTGGACATCCTCCCTCTCCCACCTGTCTTACAAGGATTTATCTAGAGCAAATGACAGTTGAAACTGCAGTCAGACTAAAAACTGAAGAAAACAGAAGAGCAGAAGTATGAAGAGACAGAAATGAGCAGTTGCTTAAATCTGTTAATAACCAGATATAGAAACAACAAACGAGAATGATCAGAAAATTGAAGAGACCAAAAGTGAAAGTATTCTTCCAGACTCCATCCCTGTCAGAGAAAGCAATAGAAATGGAGACCTAATTCAGATTATAATTAAAAAAGCATGTCAGTGCTTACTTCAGCACTTAGAAGCTTACTTCAGCACTTATACATGAATGTTTAACAAGTTCTTTATGTTCTGTCAGCATTAAGTTAGTTTTTACTTGGTCCCAGCAGTAAGATTTTTTGCAACACCACTAGAGAGTTTCCAAAAAGTATTTTATTAGGATGTGAATTAACTCTGGAAATCTATTTTAAGATATAAACCCAAGAATTCTTCTGTAGCACATTTTATTTATTCCTTTTGATGCAAGCATATAAATCTGACAGCAATTTTACACTAGCCCAATAGAGGACTTACTTATAAAAGACAGTGGATGAGATAACTCATATCTGATTATTCACGTTTATTTTATCTTTAACATAAATAGATGATGAAAATAATTGTTCCATGGCTGATGTTTTTTCTGATGAATTTTAAATTACACGTGGAACATTCTTAAAAAGAAAGATACTGAAAATATAAATTTATTATGATTATTTTGACTCCTGTTGGCTCTGTGCTTAAAAATGGTGTACACACAAAAGTGTTCATGGCATTGTCGTTTTCAGATAATCTGCTTTTAAACTGCTGATTTAGAAACTGTGAGATTAATAGCACTGAGAACCTCTAAAAGTAATAGGATTACAATTTAATATTAACTAAATGTTTCTTGGGGGTCTGCTATAGCAATGCCTCATCTCTGGGATACACCAGAGTAATTAGTCTGCAGTGGCATACAGTGGCGATGCATGATAACTGCAGCTCTTCCTGCCGCTGTTAAGGTTTTCATTCACTGGTAACTAGTTTTTATTGTCGTACCTGTCATAAAGAGGCGCAGGGCAAGCCTGTAATAATCTTATCCTAAGCTGCACATATCAGGGAGAGAACAATTCTCAGAGGGCCCTCTACTGATCCGAATACACAAGGAAATATTTGCTTGCTTTTCTCCCATGTAGCAGAATTGCAAAAATTACCTGCTCTCACCTCTACCACGCTCCAGGACTGGTGACATTGTAGAGTCTCTTTAGGAGAGCTTGTCGTAGCCCACGGTTGGCAGGGGTGATGTGTAGCGTGCTGCCTGCAGGACAGAGGGACAAAGCAAGTAGCATCCCTTTAGCATCATCTAAATCTCTTTTTCTCGACCTTGTTTTGCTAGTTAAATGCAGCCATGTGAAAGGAGTTTGGCTCCTCCATCCCATGTCGCCATTCCATCTGGGCTGACAGAGTAGTTTGGTTCTTCTTCAACCTATGGTTTCCTGACCAAACCACATCTGAAATACCAGTCACAGCTAATGAGGGTTAACGAGCTAGTGAGTCACAGTGAAGTAAGGGTTGTGGAGACTTTCCTCCTGTTGTAGGAGTATGTAACAGAAGTACTAAGATAGCATGAGTGAAGTGCAAGTGGAAAAGAACCTGAGGCCAGAGCAGAGCAGAGCAAAGGATATGGGTGCAGCTTTTATTTGTAAACAAGGGAACAGTCAACAGAGGCAAGCTTGTAAACATCAAAGGTGTTGTTTACATCAAGACCAAAAGGCCTGTGCTTCCGTAAGGCCGAAGTACAGCTAGGTCAGCAGAGCACCTAGACAAAAGGATGGCAAAAAGGCACTTTTGACCTGGCATTGCCCCTCCTGCTCTCTCAACAGGAAGATAAATGTCGTTAGACGGATGCGTCAATTGGGAAATGGAAACAATGCATTGTAAGCTATTCTTAATATTCAAGGGTCAGAGGGTTAAATAAGAAGTAATCAGAAGCAAAAGATTACCTCATATTAAACATCAATCCTTAGAAGCTCAAATAGACCTATCCAACAAACCACTTCAGGACAACCAGTCCCTGCCAGCCCCAGGAGTGCAGCCAGATCCCCTTATCCTCTGGTCACACAGAGGGACTCCTACCCACACCCTGGGGACACATCTATCTCACTGCTTGCATGCAGGCTCGAGTGAGTGAAATCTAGCAGAGGTTTATATATTTGCTAGCAAAACAAAAACATGTAAGTTAAAATAGTAGCAGTGGAAGCATAGTGACAAGGCAGCATCCATTGCAGGACTGTAATAGCGTATTTGCAGTGTATAAAAACATGTTCAAATGGATCGCTTCTCATGATATATGCAAAATCAGGCAGGCAGTCATTCACTTCATATAGAGACCAGCTTAGCCCACCCAGGAGTTGTTTTTGACCATTGCTACTGATTGTTACCTGCTGCGAGCTAGCTAGCAAAAGCATTAAACATTAATATATTTCAGTTGTGCCATTTGATTGTGCATTTTAAATAGGCTCTGCTATTCTCTCCCAGTGGAAAGATTTATCTTACTTTAAGAATACATAGGGCTGTGCTTTCAGTACTTTTTCTTTGTTTAACAAGCAGCTGTCTTACTGAAAACCCAGTAGACCACAGAACCAGTCAGGGTCTTTTATCCAGGATGTCTGACCCGTCGCCTGACAATAATTAGTTCAGGTTAATTACAGCAAATCTGTAGATTTGCAGCCTGAAATCATCTCATCCCCTAAGCTGAACCCTCCAGAGGTTTCTTTTATGAGCTCTGCATCCTAAGGGTGGACTTAAAGTAATGAATTTGTCTCTAATAAGATTCATAGGTTTGTTCCCTAAGCAATGGTGTCAATTATAGAATCTAACACTGATGGCTTATTTTGCTGAAAATAGAGAAATCAAGAGTTTTTAATGAAGCATGCAGGATTTTTAACTCTTTGCATTGTCAGAAAGTATAAAAATACAATTATGCAAAATATCGTCCCGCTTTCTGTGTATTTCTGTGTGTGCCAATAGCTAATTTCCTTCCGCTCTATAATGGAAAAGGTTAATGTAATGACTCTGAGATTTCATTTGGAAATGTTCCAGAAGAGTGTCTGGGTATTTGCTGCACTTAATGGCAGGAAGTAATAAGTGAGGTTATGTATTGGTGAAAAATATTTCATGTGCTGAGAAGATTAATACTGGAGAGAGGCACAGGGGACACAAGGCTGAGGCTTCCTCCTCAATTCTGACACAATATAATATGTCCATACTTGGTACGTGCCCTTCTGTAGTTAGCTCTTAATCATTAACAAAGCAGAAAGTAGGTCTTTAGGGGACATGGTATCGGGAGAAGGAACCAGGCGGAGAATTCTCCTCTCTCCTACAAATGAGTGGCAGGCACTTCCAACTGGGAACACTGGATCATCAATGTATCTACATAGCAAGATAATGCCATAACTCCCTTCAAGGGTTTGACTCTGTCCTGAGTATTTCAATGTCTATACTAATTTTTTTGTGCATATTTATTGTACTTAGGGTTCCTGGAATATAAACCACCATGCCACAGCTTTATTTCAGCATTTTATTTCACGTTGAATTTATTACTTATGAAAAATTCAACATTATTGGGTATGAAACATTTAGCTCTTTTCTTTATTTCAAGCTTTTCAAATTTACTTTTAATTCAGATCCCATTCCTGTTGTCTGAGCCAGTCTGAGTCACAAAACAAAGGTTTCAAACTTCTGAGAAATAGCTCCAGTCATTTATTTTACTCTTTTTAATATTAAATTGCCATTATTTTGCTTGGACAGAAGAGACAAGATTCCAGGACTCTTGACTCTACTGGAAAGAGATTGTTGAGGCTGGACATGGGAGGTGGTAAACATGGCAATAGCAATCACAGAAGAGTGGATGCAGCTAAGCAGCACGGTACATGTACACCTACAACAGCTCCTAACATTTGCAGCACAATTTCCCTGGGCAAGGTGAATTGCTAAAAACTGCAAACTAACCCAGCACTGGTGGTAAACTAAGCACAAAAGCTTGTTCTGCTCCCCAGCCAGAGTCACACCCGGGGGTGAATGCAAGCCACGTGTTCAGGAAGACTTCTGGATCACCTGTGGTCTCTCTGTACCTTCAGCTAAAGGGAGAGAAAAGCCTCCATGTTTGTTTGGTTCTTGGGTGTTCAAGTCACTGTCCCAAAAGGGGATTTGGGATTATGGGTACAGACTGTTGGGTTGAACTTAGAGACACATGTCATGTCCATGTCAGACAGGACAGATTGCCAGGTTCACTGGTGGTAACAGCTCACACCAAGAGCAGGGATGGAGGGCTGTGTATCTCCTTGCCTACCCCACGTCAATGACTAAATTCTCTAAATTCTCACTTATTACTGGCTGTCATGTATAATCTTCTATTGATCTCTGCTCTGAAGGCTGCTTATCAATTGAAGTCTATTTCATTGCATACTTGAGGAAATGAAGGCATCCATTGGGAAAAATAATATTCAGAAAAGGGAAAGAAAGTGCACTGGAGATGCAAGAGTAAAAGAAAGCTCCTTTCTCTAGGTTAAGCACTGATCAGATGCTTGCAGTGGCATACTTTTACAGCTGGAAAACACTGAAGTACTGTGCTGGATTTATGTAGCAAGTTTCTGGCAGTGGGGGGCTGCAGGAGTGGCTTCTGTAAGAAGGCACCAGGAGCAGGGTGTGGGCAGGGAGAAGGTGTTTTTAGTTTTGTTTTCACTTCTCATTGTCCTTCTTTGATATTAATTGGCAGTAAATCAAATTCATTTCCTCCAGTCAAGTCTGTTTTGCGGTGCTAGTATTTGGTGAGTGATGCCCCTGTCCTTACCTTGACCACCTTATTAGCTTACCTTTATCTTTCCATCTTATTTTCTCCCCATCTTGCTGAGGAGGGGGGATGGCAGAGTGGCTTGGTGGGCTTCTGGTGGCCAGCCAAGGTCAACCCACCACAAGTACCAAGACCTAAAACTTTAATGGAAAAACTGATTTTGCTTTTTCCCAATAGGGCCCAGGATTGTGTTTCTGGAGAAAGAAACCCAGACCTAAGAAAGCAAATGGATTGATCACTCGCCTCAGATGGCAAATCCTTCAATATCAGCTGCTGTTTTCTCTGTTTCAGGGTAGGGATCTGAACATTAAAATTGGATGTCGTACATGGGTATCCACTCTGCTTGAGGTAAGAGAGGGTCTACTTCAGCTCATCTCAAAGTTGAGCTGCCCTCTTGCTCATTCATGTGAATAAAAACTGTTTCAGTTCCAGCAAATGAAGATTTTCTCTACAGCCTGGCAGGTGCAGCCCTGGTCTTGAACACGTCTTAGACCTGAGATTTACATTACTGGGAGGAAGAGGGGCAGGAGGATGATATTAGAAAAAACTCCATTTTCTTCTGATGTTGAATCAGATACAAATTCCACTCTCTCTCACATCTCTCATAAAACTAAAACCTTGCTTTTCAGGTGGCCCTAGGGACTGGCAAGTGGTATTAATTACTAAGAAAACTATTTTGGCCACATCTTTGAGAGCATGTTGAGTACAGTTACCAAACAGGGGTTTAGTTAGGGGAGGCACACACTGCACTTGGTTCTGTTAACCCTGTTAACTCAGCTACATAACAGCTTCTCCGCATAGAAAGACCACAGAAAAGCTCAGGTGTACAGAATACCCATCTTTTAATCCTGTATTGCAGCCAGAACTCTCCTCACTTGGAACCTGTAACCTGTTAATTGCCTTAGTCTCATTTATATGATAAGTGGTTCATTTCCTTTATTGTGATTGAATCCCCTCCCTATATTACAAGAAAACTGGAGCTGCAGAGAGTGCTTGATTGGATTTCATTGCTGTAGGCCATTTCTTAAACAGGTTACAGGTTGACAAACATAGAAAGGGGATCAATATCCATCCTTTGCCTCATTGACAAGCTAATCTTTGCAGTAAACATTTCATCAGTACCTGCCATTTGTATACACACCTGCCTCATGAGGATGGGGAAAGCTCTGCTTTATAAGGTTTAGGTAACTAATAAATGAAAGACAAGAATATAAATGGGGCAAATCATCGAGATAGCATTTTTAGGGAAATAGCCTTTCATTGCCTGCAGAATATAGCCAAGCACATTCCCAACCGTTCTTAATTTTAATTAGGTTGCATTACACTCAGACCTGGTGTCAGCTTCTGTTTCTGTAACTCGGCTTACACCACTCCCTTGGAAAGGTCTGCCCTTCAGCCCGAAATCACCAACCATGTTACAGATGCTTCTGAAGATCACACTCGCCAGAATTAGAGGTATTAAATGAGCTTGGCAAATGCGACAGGGGACCTAAACTGCCCCTTTTCAATGCATGGGGCCTACCCACTTCCTTCCTGCTTTTCCACTCTGGTGTAGATAACAGCCACCATGCTCAATAAAGTGACATCCTCCTCTCTTATCAGAGGTAACAGGACTATTTTGAGCGGAGGGTTAATGAAGCGGAGGCTCTACTGATCACTTAAAACTCATGAGTCATACTCCAAAAGAAAGCAAGAGAGTTATGTCAAGTGTGTCTGGAGACATCTTCTTTTGTTCGCTTTTGTGTCACATGTCAAAGTCTCCTTCCCCCACAGTGACATGGGCTAGAAACTGACATTGTTTCTGACATAAACGAGGGCCAAGAGGATCGTTATATTTAGGCTTCTCTTACAGTCCTGCCTATCAGAATTGCACAGCTGAATGATAAAAGCTGCAAAAATTGGCAACCTGAGGCAGAGTATGATGACATCCCTGCAGGGAGCGGGGTGAAGGAAAATGGGCAGCAAACATGAAACTTTGGGGTCACAAGAAAAGAAAATGATTCTGCTGTTGGTACTTTAGTAATGAGTTTATTCCTATCTTCCTATCTTCAATATCAAAAAAGTACATATTAGTGTTGCAAACAAGCTATAAGGCGTGGCAGGTAATTGGTTTATTTTACAAGCCCTTCCTCTGCTTCTAGGATCTAAAGCTACTACTGGTTGCGCTAAAGGACTGCATTATTTCCTCTTGTACTCCTGAAATACAGCCAGCAGAAGGATGTACACACGAAAACAGCTCCTTTGCACATAGACAGGTCCCCATTCAGTGCTCCAGCCTCTGCCTTTTCACTAAGGCTAATAGCAGTGCGTATGCTGGTGCAAACTGGCTGTTGGTGCATGTCCTACTTTGTCTAAGCTGCTTCTGATCACAGTTACAGGATGTGGCACTCCTCCAGCTTTAGGCAACATTAAGGCTTTTAGACCGTCTCCACACAAACTGAGAGCAGAAGCTGGGATGTGAGGTAGCAGTCCTACACAGTCACATCAACACACCTAGGATACTGCACCAACTCTGCTTATGGTGTATGTTCATTCCTTCTGACAATTTTAATTTGCCATCTTGCCAAGTCCTACGAGCCAGAAAAGTCTCCTGCAGTAATTTTGGAGGCAATCTGTTTCTTCTATTACATAGAATCACAGAATCACAGAATGGTTTGGGTTAGAAAGGACCTTAAAGATCATTTAGTTCCAGCTCCCTGCCACGGACAGGGACACCTCCACCTAGATCAGGTTGCTCGAGGACCTGTGACACAAACTCCATTAAACCCCACACTGATGTTCATGAGTCACATAAAGTTTGTAGACACTAGAAAACATTAGAGGTGAAGATTACCCCAGCTGTGACTTCAGTGCCACCACTGGAGTAACATTAGAAATGTTTCAGTCTTGCTAGTGAAAATCGAGGTGATAAAACTACTCAGTGTTTAAGGAATGAGAACAGAGAAAAAGTGGGGCAGTGTAAAGTTTGGGAGAACACACAAACATTTGCTTTTCTTCCCAATGGAATCTTCCAGTAAGTCTTTTAAAATATGTATTCACTAACTGCAATACACCTCAGATGTCTGTCCTATCATCTATATAACATTAGAGAAAGCAAGGGAAAAGGAAGAGCGCAGCTAATGTTCAGTAGTCTGGGAAAGGATTTAATGTAGCACATTTCCAGCATACTGGATGCCCTCTTTTCTCCTATCAAGCTGGTACATCTAGATCTGAGAACTTTTGTTTTCTAGGTTTTTCAATTAGCAAAAGCAGTGTTCGGGTACATCTTTTATTTGAGGTGCAGACTAGAATAGAAACATAATAGGGAAAAAATACTCCCATAACCATAGGTTAATTGCTAGTAAATGTTGCTCAAGCAGTCTTGGGTATGTTGATTAATGGCCTCAGTGAGCAGCTGAAGAATAGCAAGGCTGCTGGAAAGATCATTACCAATTTTAACTCTTCAGCTATTGTGACGGGTATAGAGAAACAATTACTAACACCTATAATACATTTCACTGAGTACAGTGGCATGCTGAAACACAGGTTACAGTGAGGCAGAAATGATGATTGAGGTTTTCTTGTGTTCAATTTCATAGAAATTTATAGGTTTCTAAAGCTTTTGGACACATCTTTGAGAAATGCATGGGAGATGCTATACATAAACACAAATATTCAGTTCTGCTCATTAGCCCTATGATTTGAAAGAGGAGACGACAGAGATGCTGTGTGAAAGGTAGTATGCGGGTGATGAAACCCTGTTTCATCTTGCAGAGGCACAGCAATATTAAGCTGTGCCTTGAGACAGCACAAAGCTTGCAGTCCAGGGACTAAAGAAAAGAATGATGAGCTTTCAAGCTGCCTCTGATCTTTCAAAGCTCTGAATACTACAGCCTCCCTCAGAGCATCCAGGAGGCCATGGTGCTTGTGGGAATTCATGGCAATACTCCTTATCCAGAGTGAATGCAGATCCCACAGGTGCTACAGTGCCTATTGCCATTTCAGAGAGGGGATCTCTCAGCAGTAAGAAAGAGAATTTCAAAGCCCCTGTGGACCACTCTAGGCCATTTACACCACATAAACCCAGGACAAAGATCTCTTCATCAGCCTTCGGATAGCTGCCCAACTTTACAGACGTGGTCATGAATTGCCTTTCAGCTGTCCGTGTGGTAAACAGGGCATATTGGTACACCTACTGGTCTGCAAAAATCAACTCTACATTGCTGAATGCTCCTTATGGCCCTAAGTTAGAGTCCTCAACTAGGTTCAAGTACAGCTGGGGCATCTCCTCAATCTGCTCCACTGCATAACACAGACAAACACAGAATGATCCTTTGCAGCCTTGTTGATCCTCTCCTCTTCTCTGGGCCACCCGCCACCTTCAATCCTAGGAATTTCTCAGTGACTTCTGTCTGCCAGATCATCTCTTACTGAAGGTTAGCACAGGGGTAGTACACACTCATGAACAGCCATCACTGCCTCCTAGACCATCACATGGTAGGCACTGGTCTAGGATATAAGCACCATGTAATGCCTTTATGAATAATCCATAGTACTCAGAGCACTCCCTTCCTGCCCTCTTTCTGTGCTAGCCCAGATGAATTTGTGCCACTTACCTTCAGAGACTTCATAACTTCATATCAGCATTCTAATCCCAGGAAGGGAAAATAAAACAATCCTGAGCTGCGAGAGTAAAAGGAGGGCAAGAAGCTGAAGGCTATTTCTGGCTGATAATGAGACAAGTTCAGTTGTAGCAGGCTCCTGGAAAGCTCATCAAGAGCAATCCCTCACTTGGTTTCAGAAAATATGCAACAGGAAATTGCAGCCTGAAGGCATTGTGTTCACCAGCAATTCCCAACCAAGAGAGGCAGAGAGAGGACAGACCAAAATAATTGAATGAGACTCTGAGCTTTACATGAAAGCTCCGTATTTGCCAAGGGAAGTGGGTAAGCAGCCAAAAGAGACACAGATTATCAAATATCAGAGAGAAATACCTTGCTTGTTGAAGAAACAATTCAAGAATCATAGAATAACAGAATTGCTTAGGTTGGAAAAGACCTTGAAGACTGTTGAGTCCAACCATTAACCTAGCTCTACCAAGTCCACCGCTAAACCATGTCCCCAAGTGCCACATGTACATGTCTTTTAAACACCTCCAGGGGTGGTGATTCAACACATATTCCACAGTATAACTCTGTCTGGAGTGAGACATTTGGTCACCTACCATTTTGTACCTGTGATGGAGGGACAGGGCTAAGCCTCCTCCATGGTTCTTACACTGGTGTAGCTTTTATATTGATGCTTCTAAGAGGAGGCTCAGCCTGTGCAAAACATGGACACAGAGAATGCAAGGCACTGTAAGCTATTTGTTTCATGGAAGAAACATATGGGATAGCTGCATGTAGTGATTTGCCACTGTTCCAAGGGAAATGAGCGCCTTCTTAGCAATACCCCACCAATAGTCAATTCATTGTTGCAGGGGATTTCTCCTGCTTTGCAGAAAGCTGAAGTAAATGTGGAGGAATGAAGAAAAGTGGAGGCAGGAGGAGAAGGGAAGCCATCTACATTCCTAACGCAGCCAGGCAGGACATTGTTTCCTCTCAGATTGGAGTAAGTGCTACAGATCCAGCCAAGCTGCTCTGAAGCAGCCTTCCAGCCTCAATACCCACTGGCACTGTAGCCACAGGTCTCCTCCTCTGTCATTTTTGGCTCCCAGCTAATTCATAGACACCAATCAGTATACTTACAGGTATCTAGCACCTTCTCACTGTGCCCCAGGCCAGTGATGATATCTAACGAGTCAGCACTACAGAACAAGGTTGAGAACGGTATAAGCCAAGACACTTTGATAAATGCAAGCTTTCCATGTAATAAATTGCCTTGTTATTAATTTGTTTGCTGGACTCAAGGTTTAATGGGAACTTTGAATGCAGATATAGATAAAGCAGCAGTCCTGAAACTGTAGGGTTTGAGGCAGATGTAGGTGTAGCCCCTGGGCTCACCGAAAAAGGACAAGACAGAATACATGTCCACACGCTGCTCCCATCACTTTACCTCGCTCTATATTTGTATGGGCTCAGCTAAATTCCTTCCAAATTCCATTTCCAGCCAAATTCATGCAGCAAAAAGCCCCAGCCCCGGTCGCAGCCCGCCTTTATTCCAGCGGGTGCTCTGATTGCTTTTAATACATTCAGTAACTCAAGCACATGAGGAATCGCGCTCGGAGCCGGACCCGAGGCGGCGCAGCAGACGCCGGGCTCTCCCGCCGCCGCGGCGGCTCTGCGCGGGAACCGCGGAGCGACGCTGCCACCTGCCGGGACGGGCTGGCCGCGCTTCCCGGGAAGCACAGACGGGATGCATCCGGGTCAGCCTCGGGACGAGCAGCGACGCAGGCGGGGGCGGGTGTGGTGTAGAACGTCTGCGGACGTCCCTCCAAAAGGTTCTGGCTGGCAATCACCCGAAGAGACAGATTGAGTCTCTGACGCAGCAGAAGTGGAGGGAAAGACCCTGGTGGAAACCTGTAGGAGACCCCACATGCATGGCAGCAGAGCAGGCTGAGAAAATTGGGGCTGTTCAGCCTGGGGAAGAGGCTGCGTGGAGACCTCAAGGGTTAATGGGTTAAAACTTAAACAGGGGAAGTTCAGTTTAGATATAAGGAAGAAGTTCTTTACTGTGAGGGTGCTGAGACACTGGAACACGCTGCCCAGAGAATCTGTGGCTATCGCATCCCTGATAACGTTCAATGCCATGTTGGACAGGGCTTTAAGCTGGGCATTGCAGATTAGCAGGCTCTGCATCCTGGCCATGCTTTCATGTACCTCACTCTCTGCAGATCTCTTTACAGTTCACCTGCACAACTTAAAGCCAACTGCATTTCTCTGCGTCAATGACAAGCTTCTTGGAATCCTATCTTTCTCAGCAACCTGTCAGACAAGCTGGGACAGACAGCCCAGAACAGACAGAGGAATTAGTGTTTGAGCTAAAGCAGAGAACACAAAACTTCTTATTCGAGGATGTGGTAGGCAGGGCCCTGAGAGCACTGCTCGAGGAAGTAAACCAGCTCAAAAGAGGAACCTTGCCAGGAAGATTTACAGTGGCTGCTAGGTTGGTTGTGCAAGGTCAGCTACTACTCGGGAGCTGAGCTCCTACTCTTTGTGGAGGAACAGAGGAAGTAGGAAGTGCCTGGGGAGGAGCACAGCAGAGAGGGGTTGCTCAGCCCACAGGCTGCTGTTTGGGGCACACCTGAAAAATTGAAGCTGGGGACAAGCAGAGAGGCTGAGCTCGCAAAAGGCAAAGCATTTCCAAGCACAATTTGCAAGACTTCCACCGCGTGTTTGAATCTTCTTTTGTCCATGGGCTTATTGTTCTTCATATGATGTGGCTTTCTGTCTGATCTGTGGCCTTCTGACAGTACTTCTACCACTTCTCAATGCCATCTTCCACTCTTTGGAGGAGGAGTTGCGTGAGTTTTGTCCTTTTGGGAAGATAAAGGAAGGAAGCTGGCAGATTAGGATGTGTAATGCAGGCTTCCCTCTTCAGTGCTTTTTTTAAGACTGGTCCCAGTTCTTCCCTAAGTGTTTTGTTATTATTTAACTGAGAAGATTGGAAATGAGGCCTTGACCAGCTGGAATTCCTCCTCCTCCTTCTGCTGCTGCTGCTGCAAAAAAGACCTTAGAAACCATCTGCAGGCCTCTAAAGATAGGTGATTTTCTCTGGTATCAAAGCTGTTAGATCAGCCTGGTTTTTTATTCCCAGGGCAAATATGACTTGTACAACCCTGGCTGCGGAAGCTCTTGAGCACCTTGTTCTGCTGTAACAAGACAGCAGGTAGATAACCTTTCTTTTTGCACCTCCCAATGTGCACAACTCCCCAAGATGTGGTGGAGAGTGGAGCAATACACCTACTCAGAGTCTTCTAATACTGGTAAGTCAGGTTTCAATGTACACCTCCCCAAAATCATATGGCTTTTGAGTGAGTCATATCAGCAATGTTACTCTTCCCTTTGGATTTGACTCCTACATACACCACAGTTTCCTGCACAGTGATTGTTCATTTGCGAAAAGCATCAACATTATGATGTTGGGTCATGAAGAATTAAATTGCAGGGGTTTTTTCAATTGTGACAATCATTACTTGCATGGACCCTGTGGAGTGCATAAAGCATGCACTGTGTCTTTTTGAGTGGCTTTGTGCTTCTTGCACATCTGGTTACCTCTGATGCCCCCTCAAAATGCTCTAAAAAGCTCAGGAAGTTCACTTGCCACTACCATTTGAAGTAAAGATAATTACAAGCTTTGTTTTGTTTTGTCTTGTCCTCTCTTCACCTACCTTCCCAGTTCTCTTTGACATTAAAACAAAACTAGGTGGCAGCAGAGCAAAATTCTGACTTGGCTCACTCATGTAGGATCTATACAGTCTTATGCCAAGCATTCAAGGAATTATAGGGCCAATAGCAGCAATGTCATTAGGAAAAAACAGAATATTTGAATATCATTGATTTATTTAACATCAGCTTTTACCTTTATGTTAGTCACAGTACGCCTTTCTTCTTTCCAGGAAGTCCTATTTTCATTCTCTGGGATGATAAGGATGGTAAAACACTGGCACAGGTTGCCCAGAGAGGTGGTGGATCCACCATCCCTGAAGATATTCAAGGCCAGACTGGATGTGGCTCTGGGCAACCTGATCTAGTTGAAGATGTCTTTTCTTACTGCAGGAGAGTTGGACTAGATGGGCTTTGAAGGTCTCTTCCAACCCAAACCATTCTGTTATTCTATGATGACAACGCACTGCATGTAGAAAATCAGTCTATTTGTAACTGCAACATTTGTCAGCTGAGGGCTGAAGAGAGGAAGGTCCTAAGACTGCAGTTACTGAAACACACACATCTGAGTTGGAGTTGAGTGGGTATGCTTTGCTGAGAACATGTCGACTGAGAGAAGGAGCACAGAAATTAAACAAGATACAAAGCAGGAGTTCAAGACAGAAAGAGGAAGACCTCCTTAGCTCCAAGGGTTAGCTCAATCTTTTTATAAAGGGACGGTGTACGATCTGCCATTTGATTTAGCATTTCTTAGAAGGTTTAATCTTTTGAGTTTTTTCCTGGACTAGAATACTGTCTGCTCCATGTTGCAAAAGTAATCGTGTCATATGTTAACGTCCTGGAAATAAAGTTTGAAGATTATTCAACAAAGACTCAGGTAACAGCAAAGTCTTGAGTAATTCATATGCAAAAATATTTAGTTTTCAGATGTTCATTATATGTGTTAAATTCTTGGTTACAGCAAAAGGATTGTAACATACAACATCACAGTGACATATAATCAAGTTGCAACAGTACAGTTTATTACAACTGTGTAAACAAAAAGAGGTCTTTCTTTAATGGCACTCTTCATGAACCAAATTCTGGCATACAGAATCTCAGCAGAAGGCAAAGAAAACATTTACAAAGAAAACAAAACCCCAAATCGAACAGTACATGAGCCTGGCCAAAATGGCCCAATCTACGTTTCTTAAGAGAAAAAAAAAATGTCCTTTGGAATTTTGCTTGCTTGCTTTTAAGTAAATTCAGTCTGATTTTTTTTTTTTTTTCAAGGCATCAATCCAGCATGTGAAATGTTTTTACTGTTATTGAATGATATGAACAAAGATCATGTGAATCTCTTAATCACAGCCATGTGAATACCTCCTACTGTGGCATTATTAAAGGAGACAAGAGATGGTTTGGGAATGTTATTGCCGGTATAGCATAACACATGCAGAAGATATTCCTTAGAAAATAAAAATAAGTTATTGAGAAATAAAATCTATCAGAGAAACTTCTTTGTGCATAAATATCTAAGAGAAAAAATAGTGTCTTACTTTCCTGTAACAGAAGTAAACAAGTTGATTATGAGACAATGTACATACTGTAAACTGTAAGATGGGATTTGAACTTGAAACACACTCATCTCAAGTAGATTTTAAATATTAGCACCTACAACGTAACTGGGGTTTAAACAATTTTAGTAGCTTTCAAGTCATGCATCAGTTATGGCTTGCTTGATGGATACAATTTTGCCAGCAATGTTTCAGTGTTCTGTGAGATCCTCTTAATAAAGAAACATAGGTCTGAATGCCACTACATTTTACGTGTGTACCTTTCATACAGGCAGTTTTGCATATGTTCCATCTGCAGAGAGAAGGCCCCACAGTAGCAGGAGGTATAGATAGAACAAAGAAGTTACAGTTATTAAAAAACACTGGAAAACTGGGAGTACATGATAAAATTAGAAGCTGGTATCTTCAGTTTACAGAAAGCTATAAATTTGCTCACTTACAAAAAGACATCCAACATGTGCTTACTCACATGCTGACAACGGAGTTCATGCAAGCTATTAAAAAAGAAAACAACTTATAAATGTTACCCTTCAGAAATTCTGCATATACTTCATCCTCAGCTAAACTGAAGCCGCTTCAGAAACAACAGAGACCTCATGTGCAGATTGACTCGAGTAACATGTAATTGCTTCCTCTGTAATGAGAAGTGAACAGCAGTATCAAACAGGAAATTTCATTGACTCGTGCTTCATTTCAAACACTGTCAAGTCCAAATCCAGGTTCACTTGTCATTAAGCAATAAGGCTACCTTTAAAAAAAAAAAAAAGAAAAAAAAAAAAGAAGAAGAAAAGAAAAAAAGAAGTTATTTTCGTGGAGGAAGGACATTTTCTTCATAATAGCCTGGATTTACTACATTTCCAGCTGGATCATATCTAGCCACCACAAACGTTGAGCCATCACTAGCAGATGCTTTTCCGACTCCCATCTTTTTCGTGCTCTTCCAAACCATTGCTGTGAAGTGACCTGAAGAAAGAGGGAGAAACATAGGCATTCATTTTAGGTACTAAATCTGTAGCACTTCCTTTAACACATGAGGAGTGGGGAAAGAAAGAACAATAAAAAAATTATTCTTTCCCTAACTGGAGAGTAAGCTAAGAACATGAAAAAACCCTGCATCTAGCATTTTGTCTTGGAAAAGCCTGATCTGATCTGGTTCCTCACTACCATTCCCATTTCCATGTCCAAATAAGAATATCTTGTAGGAGAATCAAGAAAGAAGTACTTTGATGAGTATCTGATATAAAATGCAACAGACATCATGGTCTATACTCCCTGCAGTATGAGCAGCAGTTCTGACAGTGACTAATATTCATTTGCTTTAACCATCTCATGCTCCCCCATGTATCTGCATGTGCAACTGTTAAAAATAATACTGCTTTTATGGCTTCTTCTGCCTAGTGGTAATAGCCACCCCTGCACTGTGCTGCTCCATCAGTTGTTCCTTCTATGCATAGACAAATTCCATGGGTGAAAAGCATGGTTTTCTTCATCTGAAACAAACTCAGGCGTATATCTTGCTTGAGCATTATTCAAGGAACAATGTTCTTATGTTCATTAAACACTGGATTGTCATCAATGAACAATGTCCTTATGTTCATTAGACACTGGATTGTCAATATGCAGCCAATGGCCTGTTCCTGATCTCCACGTTATATCTGAAGTGATCTCTGTGATTGGTATGATATAATTTGGTAGAAGGCACATGACAATGTAAACACCAGCATAGTACATTTAGTAAGAAACCTATATGATCCCAATTTAGTGTTTTCTACAAATTGATTTGCCTTAAAAATAAATTGCCTTTTAAAAACTTTGGAGTTGGAGGAAGAATACAGTATTAAAAAAGCCACAAAATTTGCCTACTTCTTCATTTCTCAGTTTCCTTCTACCCTTCTGTTAGTTTGAGGAAATTTGAGGAACATTTGAGGAAATGCAAAATTTTTTCATCTCTATTCTTTTTCCTAAGAAAAGAAGGTAGATTCTTGAAAAATACCAAACAACTTGGCTCACCAATTTCTTAACAGAAAAGCTGTTTTTTGAAGAGACAGTGCCCAGTCTGACCTTACCTGTCCCAGAAGAAAACCCTGGGTTTTGAAAGCTGTAATTTTTGATTTCATTGTACCATCTGTCAGCCACATCCTTTCCTGAAAGACAAAAGAAATCTGCTGTGGAACCACGATATAAATACATATACATACAGCCTGGCTAGCAAGATCATCTGTTAATAGCTGCCAAGAACTTCTAGAAACATGGAGAAACGATATTTTTACTGAAAAGAGTTTTTGAAACATAGGTAACATGGTAGTACATGTAACTTACCAAATCGTTACTGTTTTGCAATAGCTGTTGCTACTCAGTTATAGAATCATAGAATTGTTGAAGTTGGAAAAGACCTGTAAGATCATCAAGTTCAACCATTAACCTATCACTGCCAAGTTCATCCCTAAACCATGTTCCCAGGTGCCACATTTACATGTCTTTTAAATACCTTCAGGGATGGTGATGCCACCACTTCCCCAGGCAGCCTGTTCCAATGCTGTGATCACAGCTGTGTGAGGTCTATGATTATGGCCAGTGATGCAGCTGTACATGTCTGTGGGTCTCTAAGGTTGATATTTGCCAAAGAAATAATCCTTTCTTGTTTTCTGTTGAACAGTTTAGGAGCTTGATAGAAAGGAGCAGATTCTGATAATCTGCAGTGGGTCCCATGGAACAGGCAGCATAGAGGGCAGGAGCTCAGGTGAGAACTAGGGAGATGCTGTGTACCAAAATTCAAATGTTGCTTCTTTTCCATTACTGGTTGTTAGGAAATTATTGTGTCAAACACTGTGGGGGGTCAAGGGAGCAGGTTTTTCCTTGAGCTATATCAATAATGAAATTTCTGCTTAGCGTTCCAGGATGCGTATTGCAAGACCAGTTGATTTCATAGCAAGCTGCCAACGCTGTTAAGCCTATCGTCATGAAGTACGCTGGTCCCTGGCGGACTGCTGGCTGCAGAACAGCAATGACTCATGTTTGCTGCTATTTTGCAACAGAAAGCCTTAAACTTGCACTGTTCTAGAAGTCAGACACTGCACTGACTTCCTTAAACTTCTGTGTCTTGTGAGTGCAGTCTGCTAAAAGGATGGTGGTGTTAGCCTGGCAAGCTGGCTGTCAGAGCTGTTGTTGAAAACAAATTATTGAATGAAAAGCCATCTCCTGAGAGACTTGTGGACTGGAAATACTGTGAACTTACCTATGCCACACTGCTTGTTAGGACTAATGCTCTCTTAGTAGAGTCATTTTACATTTTCCACATAAAAAGGTAGGAAAATCTCTCTTGCTTCCTAAATTTCAGGAATAACAACAGGGTCCTTATTTCCCTGCTTTCCCTGTGCCAAACAACAAACCCTGTACATCTATTTTAAGGCTGAAGTACGTAACACAAATAAATATCTATGCATTTGTTACTCACACTAAAGCTAAAATGAAAACCAAAAAAAGTGCAAAGAGCAATCTTTATGTAATACAAGAGGAAAAGAAAAAGCACAAAGTAACCTCCCCCTCCCAAAAAAAAAAAAAAAATCCAACCCAAACAACAAAACAAGCAGATCTTCCTTTTCCGCTATAGACTTCAAAGCTATGAAGGATTTAGCACTGAATTACAGAATGGCTTGGGTCGGAAAGGACCTTAAAGAACATCCAGTTCCAACCCCCCTGCCATGGGCAGGGGCACCTTCCACTAGATCAGCTTGCTCAAAGCCTCGTCCAGCCTGGCCTTGAACACTGCCAGGGATGGGGTGTCCACATCTTCTCTGGGCAACCTGTGCCAGTGCCTCACCACTCTCATAGTGAAGAATTCTTTCCTAATATCCAATTTAAATCTACCCTCTTTTAGTTTAAAGCCATCCACCCCTTGTCCTGTCACTTGAAAAAAGTATCTCTTCAGCTTTCTTGTAGGCCCCCTTTGAGTATTGGAAGGCTGCTTGAAGGTCTCCTGCAGACATGTTTGTGGGAAACTCGACGGAACGCAAGTACAGAATGTGACTGCAGACATATGTGTGCATTACGAAGCACATGTACTTTATGCGTACAAGTGCTTAAATGACCATACTATGTAAGTAACATTTTCACAGATAGAAGACTGCATTCCCATTGCTACCAGCACATCATTCCTTCTGTTAACCCAGCAGTGTGACATAAAGAGTAGTTCAAGCGGAAGTCATCCCCTCCCTGCTTACTGTAGTTCTAAGAGGTGTACCTAGGCTGCATGTGACAAGAACTTAAAATCTCCATAATGAAAATATTGCAGGACACGTGGAAGCTTTAACAAACACAGTCTCTCTTCATTTTTTTGGGTTTTTGTCTTTTTTTTTCTTTTTTTGGTCAATTTAAATACCATCCATCCTGCGAACATTTGGCAACTTTCATTCAAGGGAGATAGCAATGGCATCAGGTCAGAATACCTCAATCCTGTACATGAACATCAGCGAGCATAGCTGGGTAGCATAATCTCTGATGTGCTAATTCTCAGCCTTCATGTATGAAAGCTTGCGATTTATTGCAGCCAGGCAGTGAAAGTCTAGAAGCTGATAGCTATATTCTGGTTTTCATGTGCAGGATCAGGTTATCATTACATGGCACTGCTGTCATCCTCCTTGAACTGAAAGAGTCATTACATCAGAGGTTGTGAGAAATTAAAGACTAACTTGTTCCCAGAAAAAGAGAAGGTGAGCAAAGGACTAGGCAACTTCTGACAGACTAACGAATCGTGCTAAAGAAGTGTCCGGGAAGTAAAGGAAATGAATACTATTTGTCATATGCCACAGGAGGTGAAGGGACGTTACTACCACATGAGAAAACAGGTAGGTACTAAGTGATTAAACATGCTCTCTTTCCTCTGAAATACTTTCTTTCTGATTCTTTGCCCCTGGGGAGCAGTAAACAATGCAGTGATGGGACACAAACCAAACCAGTGTTGAAAGCGATAGCTGAGTCATAGGGGACTAAGGAAAACTCTGTTTTGAGCCCAGTGACCTCTGAGCTTCCAGAGAGAGAACAGCAGAAGGGTCAGCAGAGCACTGAGCCTGCCTGATTTAGCAGAAACTTGCATCCTCAGACTTGGTGGTTCAGAGAACACAGTATTTAGATTTCAAATCATTACGGAGTAAGTGATGCAGTTATATCTAGTGTCAGCTTCCCTTGCATTTCAGTGTATTGTTGAAAGCAGCTGCCACTCCCCCCAAAGCTACCCAAAACAGGAGGTTTTTGCTGCTCAAAATGCATTTCAATCATAAGGAAAGAATACAGAAAAAGAAAACTCACACCCCTCATTCTCAATTGTAGCAGAAACCATAGAAGTTTGCTTCTGTCAAAAACCATGCAGATCTGTCCTACAGTCAGCACTGCAGCTTCTCTTCTGTTGCCTCACTTGCAGAACGAATTAGTATACTGCTGGGAGGTTTTAAATACCCTTCCTGTCTGCATTGCTGTAAACCACATGCATAGTTTCAACACTTTCTCTAAGGAAACATTGACTCCACCCTTATCCTAGCGATAGCGGGCTGATGACCTGCTCAGTTAGGCTTACTGAATGTTCATTTCAGAGCAGGCTGAATCTCACTCCAACAAATTTCATCAGTACCTTGACTTACAGGACACATCTGCATCACACAAAAACTTGGTGCAACAACCCTGAGTTAGTGTCCAATTATAGTTCTGCCCAAGGCTAGGTTCAGTATCAGCAGTGATTTTATTTACTTATTCAAGCTATAAGCTAGTAATGTGGCCACAGTGACTGTGCCTCAAGCAGTCAGAGGACTGAATGTATGAGGTCAGTCCATACATAGGACTAAAAGTCCTGGAGCAAAGCTCTGCTGATACCACTCTTTGAAGGATAGAGAGATAATAAAGGGCTACTGCTGCAAACAGATATCAGTACTCTTGCCTGGCCATGCTCTGCATCTCATCAGTTGCCCTGCTGTCTCATTAAATTCCATTTCTAACTATTCTCTATTCAGCTGGGTGAGAAGCTCTGCTCTGTGTGGATAATGGGGGGGGTGTGTGTGTGTGTGTGTGAGTGCCAACAGTCAGTATCAGGCCAAGAGTTGGAGGGACCTTAGTGCCTGCAACTGGAGCACCAGTGTGGGTGCTGAGTGTGTGAGCACTAGTGAAGCACAAGCTGTGCCAGCTGGTGAGGAGGTGAAGTAGCCTGGGAGGAGTCATTAGGTATACGGCAACTGCAGGGACAAGGTGGGTCCTGGCCAACAGCTAGGGAGCGGTGTGTGCACGCGTGCAAGATGCACTGGACTGGCAACCAGAGTGGAACTGCAGCCTCAGGGGGTACAAGCAACTGGGGAGACTGGGATCAGGAGCAGATACTGGGCAGACTGAGTGTCTGACTTTAGCTGCTGTGGAGACCCACACTGGACTTTTATTTCCATTAGCGATATGTATATACACACACATATTTTTATATATATATAAAAAATTAATGTTATAAAGATATAAATGATATCAATTTTTAAAAATCTATTGGTAGGGAATATGTATTTTAATGTCTATTATATTTTTTATATATATATTCCAGTAACATACTTCATTGCGATCAGCCAAAAAGGGGAACAGGAAGAGGCTGCTGATGCTGTTCATTTTAATGTTGACTGCATCTGTTTGTGCTTATCTATGTGGCCACCTGCGTTATTACACATGTACATGCTGTACATGTGTGCTTTTGTGTGCAAGCCTGGGAATACATTCTCAGCGTCACTACTGGGAACACAAGGCTACGGCAGCCCTACTACTGTATTAGCTCCCTCTTACATTTAATTTCCCTGGGCCCAGGCTTGTTTCTCTTCATACCAAAGAATCCTTAAATCTCCAAGTAATCCCATTGAGTAAGTTGCTGAAAACACTCAAATAAAATCGCATAGGACATATATCTGTGCAAGGATAGGCAGCACCATGGTGATCTATTTAAAACCCACGTACCCCAAATCTTAGAATTTTCCTCAAATGTTTTTCTAGCTTTTTTTAATCACAACCTTTCTTCCACCAGTCTGAGGGGAAAGAACGTAGAGGTAGATTTAATTTGCCTCAGAAATGAACTACGTACTTAGATTGAAGTCATACTGATAGTTTTAGAAAGTAATCCTCTACTTTCAGCATTCCACGCGCAGGTCCTTATTTTATTCTACTTTATTTTATTTAAGAGTACTGTATAAACCTGGTGTTATACAGCAAGAGATGCATCAAGGCAGGCACTCAGTCAAAGCATGCTCCTCCTGGGCTGGGGCAGGAGGTGTCTGTGCTGTTCTGCCCACTAGTACTGACCTGTAGACAGACCCAGGTTCCTCCCGTAACAGATTTGGGTGTTAACATACAGTGCATTTCTCTTACAAACTCTCTGCAGTTCACAAGCCGCAGTGTTTTCACAAGTGGCATGGCATGTTCTTCACGACCACACCAGCCATCCCAAACAGAATTTAGTCATCCCGTGCTTGCCTTCAGCCTCCCAACAGATGAGAAATGCAATGAGATGATATCCTGAGAAGCCTGACATACTACAGCTGCCAAGGCAGGCTGTGGTCTCTCGCATTAGTGGCAGATGACAGCTCACTTATTTGAGCACAAAGAGATGTCTGCCATGGAGCAGTTCCTGCAGGACTGGAGGGAGGAAACAGCTGTCAACTATTTCTTGGATTACAGGGATAAACATACTTCCAGCCACAGCTTTAGGCTATGTAACTCCCAAATCCTGAATACAATTCAAGGTATTCTTTAACCAGGAGAAGAGTCAAGTTAGAAGGCTTTTATGGTTGAAAGCTTAAAATCTTCTCTGAAACAAGAAATGTGTCTTCTGGCATTATTTCAGAACTCAGTAAGAGCCAAAATAAACAATAGCATCACTTTTTTGAGAGAGAATATAGAGTATGCTAGAGGTTTGTTGGCTTTTGCTTTATCTAGGAAAGAAACAGGAAAACACTGCCTGCCTTTGTTAAGCCCTTGAATGGATTCCTTAATACAGATTTCAGCCTCATTGAGCAGGGTACAAATTAACTATCCAAAGGGAACTATACGAGAAAAAGAGGAAGAATGAACCAGCTCCATAGAGGTGGAGACCAAGGCCAGAGGACAGAATAACTTTCTTTGAAGAACTAGTTTTCTCATTCTGGAACTTTGATTGATCCTGCTACGTAGGAAATGTAGAAGTGTTTTACAGAACAAAAGAGGATGTAGTTTAATTTTCTCAGCAAGACATTCAATCCTTTGGATAAAAAAAGTAGTGACAAAATTGCTCAGAACTGGAAAGTTAAGTATGGAAACAGAGCATTGAGGAAAACAAATGGGACACAGAAAAAGACAGGCGTTATATAATTTATGGAAGAATGCATGTGTTGACTCCAGCTCTTTAAATGGGAATTCTGTGACTTTAACCTCGGGGGAAGGAGCACAGGCCATTAACACAAATAAGAAGGAAGAAGTAAGCTCAGCCAGTGAGTCATAGCCACAAACTTTGCTGTACATCTGTGTTTTCCCATGCTGCTCTGAACCCTTGCTTCAGACTCTTGCAATGGACAGAATGCCAAATATGAGTAGATCAAATTGTATTTTTCCATCCCGGCTTTCTTTTTCAACAGGAAAAAGTACCCACTGGGGACTCGAGTTGGCACTTGCAGAGGAACCAAGCAGTGTCCCTGGGTCTAAACCTCACTTCCTAAGATTTCCAGGTCCTTCAGACAGGGGCTCCAGCCTGCAGAAATGAGTTTTTGTCTCCCTGAGGCTGTGCTGGAAATTCCAGGGGAAGATGGGAACAAAGAAAGCAAGTGGTCACTTTTAATACATCCCACCTGCTGTCTCAGCAGGCTAACGCATGAGCCCTGCCTGCTGGAGGAGGCAGGAGGGAAGAGCCTACTGAACATCACTCCAACTGAAAGCTCACCACAGGCTGTTGGCCTGGCCAAAATTCAGCTCCTTGGGCATCCAAATCAAAAGCTGCCCATTACATTTATGATCAGAAAATATGTGGAGTATTTTTGTCTTCGAAAATGAAGGCATGGAAAAGAGCTTGAAGCCTGTTTTGCTGACAGACCAAAAGAGACTAGATGTCTAACACATTAGCCTCTGTCACTTTGGTGTCCATGCTCCCATTTTGCCCATACAAACAGGAACTGCTACATAGCATGCAGTGGCCATTTTTCCACCTTCCTCACCACAGCTGGCTTGTGGCTGGCCTTCTCTTTGCTGGGACAAACTAAGGATAAAGGTGAAGTATGTGGCATTGACAACTTCCTTCTCTCTTCTCATGGACATGCAAGTAGCACTCAAGACAGCTCCACAGTGGGGACATATGGAGCAGCCTAGCTGCCAAGTCCTATCTCCAAAAGGACACAGCACACTACCACAGTCCCTTACCTCCTCTGTGCCTACATATGCTTCTTGCTGTCAGTATATGTAGGTGACTGCAAACCACCGCCATGTCCCCAGGGACCTGAGGCTGGGTTGGACTGCAACGGATGCCTTTTTGAAGCAGAGGAAACACACCAGTACTCTTGCAACTAGATGCTCTGAGCCCAAAGTACATGAAAAAAAACATTTATTCAGTGTCTGTGTGACAACAAGAGGAGAAAGCTTACCTGGTTGGTCATAGGATGCCCATGCTAGGTTTTCTCCACATTTTCCATTAGCAGACTCAGAGCTGTGTTTGAGGACCCTTGTGGTAGCCAGTTCTTCTGCATACCTAGCAAAGGAATCCACATATTGAGCCATGGAACACAGCCACGGCAAGCAGAGAGAAGGAGGAGGAAGAGGATGAGATACAAGCAAGTAGTTTTGCTGGAAGATGATCTTAAGGTCCTTTCCAACCCTAGCTATTCTATGATTCTATGAGAGTTTAAGTTACTCAGCTGTAAAGCCCTGAAGCCAAAGATGCTTTAAACCTATCTAGATCTAGGAATTAGGCAAAGGGAAGGCCCAGAGGCCATTTTTTTTGTCTTTCATGAGTATCTGTGTCACTGCTGAAAAGAGCCTAGAAGAAATCAAAGGGCAGATCTCCCCCACTGTATTCTTCCCTGCGCCTGGAAATCCACTGGCCATCCTTGGCTGCAGCTGCTGGTGGAAAGGGAAGTACCTGCAGCAATTGCTATAGGTGTCACCTCCTGACATTTCTAGGCCACTCACAGGAGTAACTTAAATGTTCCCAATCAGTAAGGAAAAAGACCGAAGTGGGGATTCAGTCAAAGCAATTGTAAAAAAACCCTACATTTACAAATGAAGTCAGATGCAAAGCAAGAGCAATGTGCCAGGTGACAGTACAGAAGAGAAGGGGACCACATGGAGCATCTGAAGCCACAACTGTGTATACCAACACAGAGATAAGCAGCACTGGTTTTTTATATAACCTGATGTGTGAGAGTGTGGGATGTATTTTATTGTCTCACAACAGGGTTAAGAAGAATATCTGTGTAAAACAATTATTCTCTTTATGCAACATTGGAAAGGCTTCAGTACAGAGACAGTGAAATTGGAAAGACCATTTGTTATTTCTCACAGTACAAGAAATAGGAGGCAACACACGGAATCATCAGGTCATAGATTTAAAAGTGAAGCAAGATAAAGTGCTTTTTCCACACTGCGCATTAGAAGTCATTGCCACAGGACAATGTAGACATCAAAGCATGTGTGGGTTTGAAAAAGAGCTAGACAAATTTACAGAGTGTGTATGTGGGGAGTAATCTGGGCTTATTAAATAACAGCAACAAAAAATGAGGATACAACACTCTGCTTAGGAAAACCATAATTTACAGTATAAATCTGTAACTTCCAGGAGAAGATAATGCAGAAAGGATCACCATATTTGTTTTTCCTGCTACTCCTTCCCTAATTGTGAATTACTGGCATCTGCCAGAGACAGGAAATTTGTCCAGCTGAACATTTTGGCCCAAACTGGTACTTCAGACACTGGGTTCTTATTTCCTTCTGTCCTGATTCTTCTACCAAAACAATAAACAAAAAAAGTAATTAGTTACCTCTATTAATCTGGATGAATGAAAACTTGTCAGTTGGTCAGTCTGCTAGATCCTGGACTAGAGGATCCCTAACTGCTCCTTCATGCCCTATATCGTTACAGTCCTGTAATTTTTCTCTTCAAGGTTTCCCACATCCCAAGCAAAGGGAAGACTGGAACAAAGTACATATTGCATGCAGATAAAGTTGCCAAGGGCTTGAGACAAAGAGTGATTGATTCAATCTAGCTCAGGCAGTTAAAAGCATGAGGTTTACATCTGAGATCACCACCCTATGCTTCATTACAGTCAGAGATAAATCTGCTGAGGATGACTCATCTCATGCTAAAATGGAGACCCAATATTCAGTTCATGTAACCTGTTGTAATTATTGGAACTGAAAATAGTAAGAAACAGACCATTTTCAGCACAGAGAAGCACAAAAAAGTACCCAGATATACACCAAATGCATAGCAACAGAGATGTCAAATATACATAGAGAAAAAGGTAAGTTCTTTGAATTTAACATTATGCAAAATCTGTCTTGACAAATATGACATCTCTTATATTTCATGTCTTATATTCAGATCAACCATCTGGTTCTTGCTATCAACCAGATTCATCAGTCTCTGAATATGTCTCATTGCACAACCAAGCAAAGGTTTACTATTGTTCACCACAGCTGGGAAAGTCAGCTGAGACCAGAGAGGACTGAGGAATTCCAGAAGCATCTAAAAATACCCAGCAAGGCCAATAGAACACTTAGAGATAAATGTGGAGCAATGCATATTTGACAGAATAATCTGAACTATTCATACAAGTTGAGTTGTTCAAAGCAACTGTAGCACTTTGGAGAGACAACAAGTGTTATTGAAAAGTCAATGAGATTTCTTCCTCCTGAGGCATCATGTAAAACAGAAACAAAACAGCCCTTTGAAGAGCAGAAGGAAAACCCCAGCAGATTACAAAGGTATGTGGATGAGTCACTGGCATTCCATCTCTTAGAAATACTATATCCACTTATCATGGTGTCTCAAGAAAAAATGATGGGAAAAAAAAAATCAAGGCAGAAACAGACTTTGCTTCGTGCCAGAGGGCATGTGCACATTGTACAGCACCACACCTGGCAGAGATCTCTGGTCTAGGAGTGCAGCAGCTGGTGCATCTGTGTGACAGTGCAGCACCGTGCTGGGACAGTAAATCAGGTACCAGAAAGGTTGCAGCCTCTCTGGCTCCCAGCCAGCCAGCACAGAAAAGTCTGCGTGGTTATGGTAGAAAGCCTCATGTCTACAGGGATCAAACTGGCCGCTACTCAGCCACCATGGATGGACATTTACTTTCTGAATCAGCATTCTCCTTCAGGTATCTCCTTTGTACTGTGAGGCTCAGCCTGAAAAAATAAAGATTTTCAAATCTACTTTGAAACAGGTTGCTGTCAAAGGAAAGGAAATGACCCGGTTGCATCTGCAGCAAAAGGGATAGGAAATATTGGAATCAAATTTCTGTAAGGAAGACTTGAGTCAGACAGCATAAAGGTAGATGTACATTAGACTGACAAGAAGTTGTGCAGTCTTCAGCACCGGAGAAGTAGGATGTGTCCATTCTGACCGTGTAAATAACACGTACTGATTTTGCTTTTGGGGCAGGGAGATAGAAGTAATTTCAGATCATATTGTCTTTCTCATTCCATTGATCTTAGGCCAGTCATCATTTTGTACCATGAAAAAGTTCTTTTCTCTCTATTTTGGCAGCAGTGGTTATCGTCCTGCAGATGACAATCCATCGTCTGACAGAGGGGGTGGTGAAGCATATTTTAGGCAACTACCCTCTGCAGAGGAGACACACCAGTGTAGACAGATGCAGCCCATGCCTGGAAAAGGGTGCAAGACAGATTTATAGAGTTGTAACCAGAGAAGTGTCCATGTGACCAGCTAGTGCTATGTGATGAAAGAAGGAGAAAGAAAGGACAAAAAGAGTTTGGTAGGGAGACAGAAAAAGTGAAGTCCCTCACTCTCCACCCGGTAAGTCTTCATTGGATGCCAGCATGTCAAAAGACAAATATTTCTGCAGTATACACAGATAAACCTAACACATAGAAGTGTCACAAATCTCATTAGAGAAAAGAAAGGACTGAACTCACTGCTGGGCTCCTCTGTTTAACTTCTTGCAGAGTTTTAATGGGGGGACTCCATGTTTCTTCCTGTAGTCATTGTGTGCTTTCAAGACTTCCTCAGCAAATTGTTTGGAAGCTAAAATCACATAAAAAAAAATGGAAAGGCCTGTCAAACACAGACATTAGTGAAGACAGAAGAAACATATCCTATAGCTAACATGCTAGTGCAGGCTGGACTGAAGAAAGAAGAATACCACCCGCATTACCTGTGAGTAGGATTAAATGGATGTTAACACCTTCCATCCATGAACTAACTCCCACTGGGATGGTACAACTCACTAAAAGTTGAAGAATAATGTGAACCTTATTCTTTTACTCAATAGCAAGAGGATTTAAGGTCAGTTTGACTGACTTTCATTTGAAGATTTCAGTTCATTGCATCAAGACTGCAAAGTCTCAGTGTGACTTACAGGTCCTCTGAGGAAATGCACTAAAAATGTATATTACTGTCACTGTATTCAAGAATTTTCTGTATTAGTCAAAACATCACCTAAAGAAAATGAAGCTACTAAAATGTTTAGACCTATACAAGTACTTTGAAACATGCACTATTCTTTTTATTCATTACATAGAGCAAATTCAGAGAAATCTGAAAATGCGCCTTTATTTGGCTCAAGACAAATAATTGTTCACAAACAGCAAGTGGTAAGGAAAGAAATGACTGCTGGGGATGGGTTTATTCCCCTGTACTACAATCTGTTCAGTAAATATCTGAATTCCAAAGTTACTGCAAAGCTCTCAAAGAGTTCTTGTTTGTACCTTGGTAAACTCGAGACTATCAGCAGGGCAAGGCAGAGGGCACGCAACATGTCCCAGTGCAATTCACTTTGACAGCAATCTCATGTTACCTCCTCTTATGACTTTGCTGATTTTCCCCAAGATTCAGAGGAAAAGAAAAAAAAAATAAATAATCCGTTATTGGCCACCCTGTGGAATTTGCTGAGAAATTTGGAACCTGAACCTGAGTTTTGGGAGAACAGGTAGAAAGTATACATAGCGTCTTCAAAACAGTTTTCACTTTGTCTTGCTGAAGCTTCTGAACAGGCCAAGACATCTTGACTAGAGCTTGCTGTTATTAACCTTAGGTTTCTCAACTTCTTCTCACTACTCAATCCTAACAACTATTATCAATCATTCTCTTTTATTAGTGCGTGCACTATTCTGCTGTTTGTAATATGCATTTTCCCCACATGGAGCTGTCAGTTTGCACATACTGCTCTCATAGCATTCTCCTAAGGTGATTACCCAACCCATGCTCATGCTTTAAGCTGTTCTCAGAGTTCTCTCCAGTTTCCCCAATAGCTTTGGGATATAAAACAGCTGTACTCTTAATATCTAATGCACATAGAAAACCACTGCTGTTTCATGCAGTACCTTAAACATTTTGAACACAGTCTGAAGTTGGGTTGATCTTTTCCAAAGACCAAAGGGCCATTGTGAACATACATCTAATATATTCTCCATCAACATCCTTTCAGGCTCAATTTTTTTGGTATAAGACTGTTGGCATGAGACAGCAACACGAACCCTGTTGAGTGAGATGAGATCTGCCCACCACCTTCCTCCTTTTAGGTTTTCCTTCAATTTTGTGTGTCACAAGTTACATGTCATCAAACAAAATAAACGCCTCCATTCTGGTGCTTAAGCACCCACACACCCTTTTGCTAATAAGCCTGTCCCATCACTCTTATTACCATTGCTCACAGCTCACCAATTCTATCACTCATCTGCTGCATCACATGGGGTCATAGCCTCTTTCTAAGGCACCCAATTCACTGAGGCAGGGTCCACGCTTCCAACAGGGGAATTTTAAGACAGACTGCAAATCAAAGAAGTTGCAATAATTGGATTGGAAGTTGCATCACACACTCCAGGATGCATTTTACTTGTGCACAAGACCATCTTAAAGCTTGTGGTTGTTATCACCTAGACTTCGTATCTCATCCAGTCAGCATTAAATAGTGCATAAACAATCTGACCTGCAAGTGTGAAAGTTTCTATTAAAATTCTTTGCTCTCAATGACAAGAACAAATTGAAATTCTAAAAAAAAAGATTAAGTTGATTGAAACACAGGCTCTGTTCATCCATGCACAGCAGTATTGCACAGTCCAGCTCTGGACTAACATTTTGATTTATAAAGACCAACAAGACTTGGACAAAACTGAGTTTCTTCTAGCCATGGCAGGCACTGCTATGCTATCCCTAGAGAACTTCCATCCTCCCCTTCCCTTAAAGGTGGCTTCTATAGAAACTTATCTACCATGACTCAGGCTCATGTGCTAACCGCCTCCCTCTGCACAGCTTCTCCAGTGCATGCTGATGTGTGGAGAGGGACGACCCAGCCACCAGATGTATTTCAAATTAGTTTTGGAAGGCATGTTAAGTTTTTCCATTTTACCAATATTCCATATACTGAGAAGCCAGACTTTAAAAGTGAGAGCTAACAGGAGCTTTCATGCTCCCACCCAAACGGGAACAGCTTCCCAAACAGCTTAAGAGACGTACATTTTTTCCCTTCAAGTAGGCTGCTTATGCTGCTAGAAGAAATTATTTCTTACTGCCAGGAAGTTAGGTTTGGTCATGAATCATTGCACAGCTTAGTAAGTGAAACAACTAAAGGTATTAGATACAGTTGCTTGCTCCTCATTATTCAGTCTTTTGCCTCTATTTTGGATTCTTCTGGAACATTGATAATGTCATTAAAGATAATGACAGCATGTGCCAACACATTTCAAGGCTGTGGTGTGGTACAGAGCACACCTTACAGTTCTTATGCATTTGGATTTTCAGTTTCATTGTTCAACTTTGTGTGACCACGGAAAAGTAAGCAGAGGCATCTAGGTTGCCTTGTCCAAACAGATTTGTTTTCTTAGTATACCATTTCTCCGTTCTCTTACTGTCTCTAAACAGTGCCAACCTATTCAGTCTTTCTCAGGTGAAGAGCTCTTCGTGCCTGAATCTTTCCTGCTTCTTCAGCTCTTCCTGCCTCTTCTCCTGCTCTGTTCTTCTCTTAGTTTGAACATCAAAACAGAAGCAAGTTATCTGAACATGTTTTCCACAAAAAGGATGCTGCTCTGCATCACCGTTGAATCAGACAGATTCCACTGGTCTTGCAGAGTTGCAAAATGATGAGAAGAAAGAGTAACAGTAAAATATTCCACAAAACACAAAACCTCTCTACCCAATACCTACACAACAGAAATGCATAACGTAGCCCTTATGTCAGCACTCAGGATGCACAACATTATACCAGGTATCCACTTTACTAACAAAAAAAGGCGTACATTTTTATGGCTAAGGATCCACCCCAGTGATTCAAGAAAGAGCACAGTATCAATTTATCAAAGTATCATTGTCTTCTTAGTGCTCTCTGCTTTATTGTTTATGGATTAATCTTCACTGGTAATTTTGTACTTTCCATACATACTAAGCTTTTCTATTTAGGCTTCAGATAATTAACAAGAGGGAGTTGGGATTGTTCAGCCTGGAGAAGAGAAGGCTCTGGGGAGACCTTTCAATACTTATAAGAAAAACAGAGATGGACCTTTTATCAGAGCCTGTAGGGATAACACAAGGGGGAATGGTTCAAAACTAAAAGAAGGTAGATTCAGACTGGGTATAAGGAAGATTTTTTTTTATGAAGAGGGTGGTAGAACACTGGCACAGGTTGCCCAGAGAGGCTGTAGATGCCCCATCCCTGGAAACATTCAAGGTCAGGTTGGGTGAGGCTCTGAGAAATCTGATCTAAATGAAGATAACCCTGCTCACTGCAAGGGGGTTGGACTGGATGACCTTTAAAGGTCCCTCTCAACCCAAACTATCCTGAATCTACTAGTCTATGAAATGAATGTCATATAGAATCCTACACAAAAGCGTACCATTATGTGCTTCTCAATCCTTCTTTGAACCATGACAACTTTTCACCCAATGGGTGCATTACAGGTAAATGAAGATAATGACTTTCAATTCTGCCCCAAAATAAATAATTACAAATTTGCTTGTATAATGGCTAGAGCAACATATCTGAAGAAAGCTGCGAAATACACTTCAAGGGACCCACCCTGTTGGAAAGAGGTAAATGAAAAAACCTGATACCATCAGCCTTGGCAATGTGACTCATATTAACCAGGACATGGGTCCTGCATGTTACTTCCACACTCTTTCCTGCCCAGAACCCAGACAGAAAGAAGCCAAGCACCAGAATACATGGAGAGGACAAAAATGCAAAATGGACAGAAAACACATTAAAAGGTAACTGGGTATCCATTTAAACACTGAGTATAGCTCTGCTTTAATACTGTAATCCCTTTAGTCACCCTTGAATATGTAGAATTTCTCTACCCTACCCTGATAGCAGAAATGAGGTGTGGAATAAGAATGCAGCAACTTTTAATATGGCAAACAGGTTTTGGGGAAAAAAAATAAAATACAAAAGATCATTGAAGGCTTTAGGGAACTGCAAAGTAATTATATCACAAAGTCTTTATTACTGCCCCATATAATTGCCGCTACCTCTGTTCTGACAAACTTCTCAAAGCATATTAACAGGCTGGAAACAAACAAAATTCTTGAGTTAAAGACATCCCAGCTTCTAATTGACGACATTTTCATCTAGACCTAAAGAGACCTGACACGCTTATTATTAATAAACTTTATCCTCACCTGAAATGTAATTCCCTGGAAACTAGCCCTGGCTGAACCTTTCACACTGAGAATAATATTCCTTCAAGGGAAAAGTGATGGATACTTAGATGATATGAAAAATGTTAAGGGTTCATTTATGCCTCTAGTACATTTTGACTCGACACTTGGGTTTGAAGCTACAAACACTCCAGGATGGTCTTATACTGGCTGGCCTCTGCAATGCCCCAGGGAGTGAATATTCCACGTTTCTTTCTCCATGTAATTGACTGCACTTTTGTACTCCCCATTTGGGACAGTAATGTCTTCAAAGACTGTCTCAACGTTATTCCTAAATGCACCATTTGGGAGTATGGATCTGACACTCCAATTCATGAATCACTTCCAGCCATAAAAACTGACCTCCTTCAGTGCTAAACTCCCCTGTTCTCTAACAACACTGGCTGATTGCTTGGAAACATACAGAAGAAATGAAATCATATATATATCCTTGAGGGAAGGAAAGAGAAAATGCTACTATATTCAGAAAGCATTATATATTAGGTGGGATTTGTCTTCTTTCACACCTTTGAACCAAGAATTCAATAAAGGGGCAACATCTCCATCCCATACAATAGGCATTTATAGGAGATATCATAATTGTTGGTATGCTATTTCACTTCCAACCTGAATTGTTCTATGGCCATACTAAAAGTTAGAAGACAAAGTATTGCTTATGGGAATGAAAGGAATTGGGGGTTATAATTAGGCATGAGTTTGAATGTGAGTAGTTTCCCGGAACGTCCTTGTGTTTATCAGGCTGCTCAAAATAGCTTTCCTTTCAGCTCAGGAGATCCCTCTTCAGGGGAGAGATTCTCTGATGCCTTTCAGCATTCAGTTTTGTCTGAACTCTTCTTACACAGCTACTTATTGCTGGGGTGAGTAAGATGTGCAAGTTAATTGCATCTGATGGACAAAGTCCCCACTCATTTTATTTTCCGGGCTTCCGCTACATCAAACTGGCATCTTAATAACCTGTGCCATATGACACAACACACTACTTTCACCCATACCCAATTTGAGGCATATTGCCTGAGAATATGAAGCCGCCAGTGTAATAATGTTTCAATGACATTAGTCATGTCACTATTTGATTGCAAATCCTATTCTTGCTATAATAGACAGTGTTGATTACTTCCTCACTTAAGGCTTTTCATAAACTGTTAGGCAATTGACTGCCCTGATTAAAAAGGAGCACCTGGTAAACTGGAAACTGCACAGCTCTGAGAGGCAGCAGAGACTTCTGTGTATAAGCATTTAAAAAAGCCCCAAGCAACACTAATCAGCAGCCTGGAGCACTGATAGAATGAAGCCTTGTGTTCTTTAATCTAATTGCCACACAATTCCTAGGGCACGTACACTTCAAAATACACAGCTACAAGTTACCTAAGTTAGAACTGACCACACTATGCAGAAGAAAACAAAGTCATCTTCTCCATTTCTTCTCTTCCTCCTTCCTAACATCATATATGCTTAAAGTTTCTAATTATAGTAATTTATGAAGAAAATAAGGTACAACTGTACTCACTAACGAGCAACACCGGAAATCAGAACTTCCCTCCTACCAAATCTGAGCTTCAGCCACTAGGTTGTGATTCCTCCTGTTTGCATGACAGCAGCATGACAACTCTTCAGCAAGTAACAGCTCTTTGAGGTCATTTGCTGTCTGGTGTGAATAAAACTCTTTGCAAAAGGAAGATTTTTGCAAAGAAGAACTGAAGAAAGGTAGAACTACCCCACATCTCCTGGATTATGTTCTGCCATTTTATACCTCTACCATTTATGCTTTACCATTGTTTGGGGTAGTCATACCTGATCTAGCTTTCAACTCATTAGCTCCAACACCCTCCCACCTTGCTTTTCTGCCAAGGACTTCCAAGCTAGCTGGGGCAATGTTTAACATATGTTTATTTATGCACCTCCCTGAGGCATGGAAATATGACCACGTATATTTCTTATGCTTGCTGATGTGTAAACTCACCTATCCAGTAGCCCAGACCAGGCAGTGAGACACAAGAAGCTTTCTTCACCCACATTTACTATCAATTACATCATCTTTCTGATCCCCCTGCCCAATAGGTTAAACCCCAGAAAGTCAATGCGACACCTACAACACTGTGTCATTGACATCCCCTCCTGTGACCTGCCATTGGGGTAGCTCAGGGCAATATACTCCACACAGTCATAAGTCCTCATACAGTGAAGCTATAGAAGATATAGGAGCTATCAATGTCTGAACACCAGGAAACGCTTTTTCACTGTGAGGGTGACAGAGTGCTAGCACAGGTTGCCCAGGAAGGCTGTGGACTCTCCATCCTTGCAGATATTCAAAAGCCATTTGGACATGGTCCTGGGCCACCAGCTCTAGGTGGCCCTGATTGAGCAGAGGAGTTGGACCAGACAACCACCAGAAATCCCTTCCAACTTGAACCCTTCTGTGATTCTAAGCTGAAAGATTTGTTTTAGCAATGGGTCTTCATAAGGGAAAGTTCAAGAACAGATTATTCCCTACCACAGTTCACACCAAATCACTTTCTGAGGATTACTTATTAAGTGCCTAACACCCACCAATGGCCTGCAGGATTTACAACTGTGACAAACACACACATAGGATACAAGCAAGCATGTATTCAATAATTTCTTAACATCTGTCTATCATAAACTATCATCAGAGCTGTCTCATGGAAAACAGTTCCTTGTGCTCTGCATTTAAATTTACAACAGGGCATAGAGGCTTCAGCAACATGCAACCATGCCATTTCAGCTTAGTGACACACAGGTATATGTGCAGGGACAGCCCACATAATCTGCAGAAGCTATCGGGAAAACTGGCTACCCTGGATTTGGAGAAGGCTGAGGTTCTTAATGACTTCTTTGCCTCAATCTTCACTGGCAAATGCTCTGACCATACCACCCAAGTCTTGGAAGGCAGATGCAGGACAGTGAGAATGAAGACCCTGGGCCCACTGTAGGAGAGGATGTGGTTCGAGACCATCTTAGGATGACTGGAAAAAGGGAAATATAACCCCCATTTGCAAGAAGGGGAAAATGGGTGAGCCGGGGAACTACAGACCAGTCAGCCTCACCTCTGTGCCTGGCAAAATCTTGGAGCAGATTCTCCTGGAAGGCATGCTGAGGCACATGAAAAACGAGGAGGTACTTGGTGACAGCCAGCATGGCTTCACTAAGGGGAAATCCTGCCTGACCAATCTGGTGGCCTTCTATGATGGGGCTACGGAACTGATGGACAGGGGTAGAGCAGTTGATGTCATCTACCTGGACTTGTGCAAAGCGTTTGACACTGTCTCACATGACATCCTTGTCTCTAAGTTGGAGAGACATCAATTTGATAGGTGGACCACTTGGTGGGTAAAGAACTGGCTGGATGGTTGCATGCAAAGAGTAGTGCTCAATGGCTCAGTGTCCAGCTGGAGACCAGTAACGAGTGGTGTCCCTCAGGGATCGGTGTTGGGATCGGTCTTGTTCAACATCTTTGTTGGTGACATGGACAGTGGGATTGAGTGCACCCTCAGCAAGATTGCCAATGACACCAAGCTGTGTGGTTCGGTTGATACATTGGAGGGAAGGAATGCCATCCAGAGGGACCTTGACACGCTTGTGAGGTGGGCTGATGCCAACCTGATGAAGTTTAACCATGCCAAGTGCAAGGTCCTCCACCTGGGTGGGAGCAATCCCAGGCACAGCTCCAGGTTGGCAGGGAAGAGATTCAGAGCAGCTCTGCAGAGAAGGACTTGGGGGTGTTGGTCGATGAAAAAATGAAAATGAGCCGGCTTCAGTGTGCGCTCGCAGCCCAGAAAGCCAACCGTATCCTGGGCTGCATCAAAAGGAGGGTGACCAGCAGGTCGAGGGAGGTGATGCTGCCCCTTTACTCTGCTCTCCTGAGACCTCACTTGGAGTATTGTGTGCAGTTCTGGTGTCCTCGACATAAAAAGGACATGGAACTGTTGGAACAAGTCCAGAGGAGGGCCACGAGGATGATCAGGGGACTAGAGCACCTCTTGTATGAAGGTAGGCTGAGAAAGTTGGGGCTGTTCATCCTGGAGAAGAGAAGGCTGTGTGGAGACCTCATAGCAGCCTTCCAGTATCTGAAGGGGGCCTGTAGGGATGCTGGAGAGGGACTCTTCATGAGGAACTGTAGTGAGAGGACAGGGGATAACAGGTTCAAACTTAAACAGGGGAAGTTTAGATTGGATATGAGGAAGAAGTTCTTTACTGTAAGGGTGGTGAGGCCCTGGAATGGGCTGCCCAGGGAAGCTGTGAATGCTCCATCGCTGGTGGTGTTCAAGGCTGGATTGGACATAGCCTTGGGTGACATGGTTTAGTGTGAGGTGTCCCTGCCCATGGCAGGGGGGTTGGAACTAGATGATCTTCAGGTCCTTTCTAACCCTAACTATTCTATGATTCTATGTTAGAAAATAGCTCTCAGACACCTCACCTACAATGGTGGCATGGCAAATCTTCAGGACAATTCACTCACCATTTCATGCAGCTCTGCAGTGATCATGCTTAAAGATCATGCTTTGCTTGGAGACCAGGTAAAGACCACGTGATTTCTATTCAAAGCAGAGATTCGCTCTGGTAACTCAGTTCAACAACTTTAAATGATAATAAATAATATTTGTGGTGGCATTAAACAGGCCCCTGTCCTATTCCTCCACTACTATTATCTCGCATACTTGCTTGCATAGGTGCCAGAGGGGTTTGCCACCTACCTGGTCCCCTCCACAGGGCCACCCAGCCCAGATGTGGCAGAGCTGCTATCAGACCTTCAAAAACCAGGCAGAACATGGTTACATCTGCCACCAAAAATATAACATAGATATGCTCCAGATAATCTTTCAGAGAACAGCATGGCCTCTACCAAAATAGTGATCTGAAATAGCCTTCTGGCCTGATGAGGTATGTAATAAACAACACTTACAATGAAGAGACTTACTTCCCCTTTCTTTTTGTTGTTGTGTACACAGCAGCAACTGAGGCAAATTTGAATCTAGGCGTGATAGACACTACCAACTGTACTGATAGAGAACTAAGGGTTTAAGTGGTTCCAGTAATAAAAGCTTTCTTCATGCTTAATTTTTCTTTTGAGAAAGATTTCTTGGAGGATTCAGAAAGGAGAGCTGATGCTTTTTGATGTGCAACTCTATGGCATGGGAAACCATGAGTAGTATCTCCTTTACTACAGACCATCACATTCCATCTTATTCTTTGTGAGTCCTTCCTACTTGTTTCGGTATGCATCTGCCTTGAGCATATATATCAAATAATCAGTGTCTTCTACACACAAAAACTGGTCAAGTGTGGGGTTTTTAATGGAATTAACTTGATTTTTGAAAGGCCTTTTTCCCACCACACCAGTAAGCTGTACTGATGACAAGTTCTGCAAATGCCCCACTGTTACCAAACACAATGTTTGGTTGCTATCAGCTTAGACTAATTCATTTCCTCTATCCCCACTGGTCCTGTAGAACCAGTCAGCATGAAACGCCTTGTCATTTTGGCAGCTTGCGAGTATTGCCTTTCTCAGAAAGCAAACAGGGCACTTCTCTAGTATGCTTGTACTTTTGCTATGAGCTGCTACAGCTGTCTCCTACTGAGATCCTAAAGTACAAGTCTGCACTTCAGATCAGCTGAAGATGCAGCTCGCCCCACAGAAAACACAACAGCCCTTTTTAATGTGGTCCGAAGGTGCATCTGAAGAATTAAAAACTGGAACATGCTTGTAAGGAAGATTAAAACCAGCATGGAAATCTGCACCAAGTTTGGTTCCTGTCTCTTTCGTTTTTGTCAAACCCCTTTTCAGCCCTTATTTTTGTACCGACTCAACAGCAGCACAGCGGGAAACTCCCAGCTCTTTCTCTGGCGTCCCACCCACATTTGCAAAAATGGGAAAAGAAAAAGCAAAGCAAACAGTGTAAAAAGATAACCAATATTTACTGAACCCATCCCTGTTTTTGTCTGATAGCGTCTGCACCCAGAAACAGGGCGAGTCCCCTGCTGTCACCTCCAGCTGGTTTTCAGGGAGCAAGCAGCAGGAAGCGAAGAAGCGAGACTTTTAGCAGCCCTTTTCTGCCACATCCCAGCCTTCTCGGAGACTCCCGCCACGCAGCAGAAATCCCCTCGCTCCAGAGCGGAGGAGTGGAGCTGGCAGGCAGCTGCTTCCCCAGCATCACCCGCAGCTGCTCACACAGATATCCCCTCTGGGGTGAAGGCTGCCACAGGACCCCGGCCTCCCACTGAGCACAGCTGCAGGGGGGGTCACAGCCCTACCAACACGGTGCTCTCAGCAACAGCACAACAAAGAGCGGCCAGCTCACCATCGCCTCATTTCCTGTAGAAAATACTTGTCCAAGTCTTTTCCATTAGGGCTCTCCGGAATCTGCAAGGAGGGGAGCCACTAATCCAAATGCTGTCCGACAAGAGAAGAACATGGGGAAGGCAGAGGAAGTCCTCATGTTTGGCTTAAGTGTTTGCAGGAGTTACAGACATGGAAGGCGTTTTTCTAAACCTGGTGATGGAGTTTCAGTATGAATGTCGTTCCAGGAGCAGGCAGCTTCCAAGGAAGAAAGCTGAGTCAGAGGTACCAAAGTCTTCCAACACTCAGCTCTATTCCGTGAAGCAAAACCAATGCTAAGACTCTAGCTTTGATACTTGCAATGAACACTGTTTCAAATATGATCCAGCATCTAGTAACAACAAATAGCAAGCTTTTATCAAAGAACGGAGATTGTCAGTAGCCACATCTCTTTGTCTGGGGATATCTAGACCTCAAGATAGATTTACTGATGAAAAAAAGTTAAAGAAACTGCTCTGAAGACATTTATTCTAAAATAGTGGCCCCACTTTACATGAATTAGAGCATCCTTAAATTTATGCTTTCAAGTAATCTGCATTAATCTTTCTGACCCGGAGAAAAGCAAGGACTGTTTTGAGGTCAGACAGATCCCAACCTGTTACATTTTCATACATCCTAGTACAGTGAAACCTGCTTGCACCGTGTCCTCAAGAGTATTACAGCAGGAACACAAGGTGACAAGTTGTTTTACACAAAACACACGGGAAGAGGTATTGAAGCAGTACGCTGCAAAACAGCTGCTCTCACCCATTCAAAGGCAAACCACACTGAATGATCTCACACAGGAATTTGAAGACTTCGGTGCAAAAGTGCAGATGGAGTTTACTCAATAAACCAATTGTCAGGACAGGATCTCAGTTTTATGATTCACCTAAAAATATCACATGCAGCTTAAAGACAGTAACCTGGGCCCAGTTTACCATTGATTTCAAAAGTGACACAAGTGACAAATCATGTTTAACATTTTAAACATTTAGGAATCAGAATGTGCACCGTGGAATATCTACACTGCTTTTGCCTAATGTGCTTTGCAAATATAACATACAGCCACTAGACTGCATTTGTTCTTTTCATGCTGTCAGCGAGGAATGGCTGAACTTGATACTTCTCAGAAACCACGGTTATTCAAATAGTTGTAAGGTTATTTATTAACTCCCAATCCACTTGAAAACATACGCAGCTTCCAAGACACAGGGCCAAAAACCGCCCACTGGCAGCTACGTGGTGCTTCACCTGGACTGGGTGTCATACCAGTAAGCCCTTTACAGCCACATCTGCAGACAGTCCTGATCACATCTAGGATGCTGCCCTTTGAAAAAAGAAAAGGGAGAAAAGCTCAACACACCCATGCTTAGGCTCATTAGAGTGCTATAAGCACAAATATTTTCCTCAAGTTTCTCTGGAAGAGGCCTATGGTTTTGAGTGAATCAGGTACTAGTTCTTGCTGAGTGTGTTCCATACATGCTGTTTACACACAGGACAGAGAGCCAATATGCTGCCAGGCTCTGATTTGTCACCAAAGTAATGTCCCAGCCACAAGCACAAAAATAAACCATGCAGTTTCACGGCCATTTCAGAAGATCGGCTCAGATTTTCACTCATGACTCTAAAAGGACAAAGACAGAGGAAGTGCTGGGCACAAGCTCTCTCTCTTGTTAAGGTCTCTGGCTCCTTGGCAGCTTTGGAGGAGTATCCCCCAGCTGAGACAGTCAGAGTAGGGCACACAGACAGCCAGAGGCAATGGGGAAAGGACCAACAATGCAGCCAGCAGCAGGGAGAGACTTCAGAGCTGAGCAAAACTATCCTCAGTTAAGCAGTAACCAAACCTTAAATCTAAATCCTCCTGACAAGAAGGGTGATAAAAATTGCCCCCCCCCCCCCCAAGCATCCTGCTGCCTATCTACATGGCAGGTAAATTTTATCAGACAGCCAGACGTAAGATAATTTTGAAGCTATAGGGCTTATAATTATTTCATATAGCAAATATATGTAAGTTACAAACTGTAAGCTGTGTATAAAATACAAGTACTTCTGCATTGTGCAGACTGGGGAGAGGGTGTCGTTTCCATCTGATTTTTAATCTCACCCTGTGTCGGAGAGAAAGCTCCTCCCAGGCTGTACCATGCAAAATGAAAGCAGCTTTCTCTGAGGAAAGCCACTAACGCTTTAGCAATGCTTTCCAAGCACAAACGCGGGCACAGGCGTTGTAAGAACGCAGAGCAAACCGCATGAGGGCATTTGCTCACCTGATTTCCCCATGATGAAGCGATGGTTTGGGGTGTTTTAAGTTCAGCTGCTGCCTCCTCTCCTGAGTGAGTTTCGCTGCTAAGTGCCGGGTTCGAAGTGTTTGCAGGTCCAGCTCAACTTCTCCAGTCGCCTGCGACCGCTGCCGGGGAAAGCTCAGCAGCGTGAGCCCGTTAGCGCCCCTTCTTCAGCGCTGGAGTAAGCCTGCCCATGCCTTATAAGGCATAGACACGGCTTTTTTTTTCTTGAAAAGATGGGTTTTAGGGTCAGGAGCTATTTACCCTCCGCAGTAACCAAGCAGCGCCAAAACACCGTCTGTTTTCACATACCGGTTTAGCTCAGTAATTGCGGCTGTCTTCTGATAAGAGTGGGCTGTGAAAAGAAATCCTGCTGACAAATAATCCTGCTGCCACAGCAGGCGCAGCCCATGAGGTCAATTCGTACAGCTGAAACCTTGTTCAAGTTTTACCCAGTTTTTGTATGTAAAGTTGAAACAGGCGAGTCATAAGGCAGTTCGAAGTGTGACTGCATGTCACAGCTAAAATATATCACTTCCAGCACTCCTCTGACATAATCTGTAGAAGGTATTAGTAAAATGCAGTGTAAGATTTTGCAGGTTAAAGAGGACCTGTGCTGATGGTGTATTTCTGTGAAAGGAGTTGGGTGTGTGTATGCCTCATTTTACTTGATCAAGTGCACTTTGCCACTGTTATCTTCACGCTACATCAAAATACCTCAAGCTAATCTGGCAAATATTAACTACTTCAACTACAGCAAACGTGATGCTTTGATTTAACTTCAGAAGTGCTGCATCTCTCCAAATAATAATTCAGTTACGTGTTTCCAACTTTCATCTTTTTATCATCACAAACAATCACCTGAGGTTAGTGCTTCTCAGTTTTTACAATGCCTTTCATAATTTCGAGGTTCCACCTGGTTTTGTGCCAAGTCTGATGACTCAGTAGGTTTTAATTATGCTTTATCTACCTCTGGAGGCTGAACTCCACAACAAGGAAAGAAAACTCAGAAAGAAAATGTCTGGGTTTGTCCCATTTTTAAACAAGCAGCAGCAGCAGGTGGGGAAAGACAGCAGCTCTTCACCAAGAAGCAGGAGGTCAGAGAAGGTGCAGGAGGAAGTCTCTTCCCACTCCCTCTGCCACAGGTGGTGGTAGCTGGCTGAGGAGCAGGGTAGAGAGCTGGAGCTGGTATTATCAGGGCCCTAAATCTGGAGGTGAAAGCCACTGTTTTATTTGCTTGCAGGAGTGAGAAAACATCAGCTGCAAACCCTATCTCTAAAAATGGTCTGCTTAACCTGAAATACTGGGCTGTACTACTCCCAGGACATCATACACCGGCTCTCAGCAATAACCTATGCCACCATATGGCCATCACAAGGCATAGAAGAGAATGAAAATTTGCATAGTTGGGAGTCCCTGGTAGTTGAAATGTTCATTTATATCCTCATAGTTGATTGTTTCATTTTATACTGTTGATGGTTTAGATCTTTATAATATTCGGCTGCATTATAAAGCAAGATCCCCTGGGGACCTGGACTGCTACTAAGAAGACAGCATCAAGATCTTCAAAAGTCACCAGATACACCCACGTACCATTTACAACATCTGTGCAATCATAACTTGGAAAAGAGGGGTTTTTTGATCCGGCAAAAAGCCAGTGTTGCCTACAGGAAAAAAATGGTGGTGCTTCTGATCAGAAAACAAGGAAATCAAAATCACTGCTCCCTCATGGAATGTGAAAAGTATCAGTACAAAGTAAATGCAGTGACTCATCAGGAACTGGGGAGTAGTGTAAGCTGAGATACACACAAAGAGGAAGGGTGGAGCTGGGCATATTTAGTATATTTAACATTACCTGTTGAAATTTCCTCACTATGAATATTGCTGATCTTATCAGGTGGAAATTTGGAGGAAGTTTGTACACTAATAGTCAAAAATGTAATCAAGTCTTTGAAAGCAATGAAAGTAAGAGCCACTGCTAGGGAAATATCCAAGCTGTAAATCATTAATAGCCTTTCACCAGTTTCAGGTAGTATCAAACATACTGAAATCTGAATGGAAACAAATGGGGCTTTCCATTTGCTTTATGATGTATCAGAGCACCTCCAGATGCTTGCTTGTTTAATTATTCCAGATAAAATACTAGGATAACATTGGAATTACCTAAGAGTGGGCCTTGGAAACTATCCTGTCTTACAGAAACAGAAACCTCTGACACAATTAGAGCTGAGTCCAGCATTCTGCCTTCTATAGCAACCCCTACTAAACATTTTTGGGAAAGGTGCAAAAAAAAGTACAACATGGATTGACTCATTTTTAATTGTTCCATCTTTCTGCTAAAAGGAAGACTTAACCAAAACAGCTGGCTAGAAAAAGTAACACTTAACTATTAAAGACTGGTGTAATAAGTTTTCTTTCTGGAAACAGGTTATAGAGCACATAAGAAGGAAAAAATTCAATTTGAAAGGAAGTGCTTGAATTGTTACAATCAGGGAGTTAGAGATAATTCATCTGCAGTAGGGCTATTTCATCTGTGGCTAAAATTTTGGTGTCCAACTGAATATGGAGCATTCAGATGACCAAACAGATTCCTCCTTCTATCCCAGCTTCTATTTTCAACAAAGCAAATCCATTTCACTCATCCACATTATCCACTTCTCTTTACCTTGATGTGACTAACCCTAATGCTCGCAGTCTCATAACCTCCTCTTTTGTCACCATATGTAAACCCACATCCTTCCCCTGCTTTGCTTTGCTGTCTCTTCTGGAAGTTTCCTGCACCTCTTCCCACCAGCAATGTGTCTTTGATGCCCCTCAGCCTGTTGTTTGCATTGTGGTCAGTCCTGGGTGAGCAAGAAACCCCAGGCAGACCCCAGGCTACCTGTTGTCTTCCCAGCATTCTTCCTCCACACAGCTTAGTACCCATCTCCTCCTAGCAAGTGGGACTCTGCACCAGTATGTGTCTGTTGCGAGGGCTCCAGATGCATCATGGATTTCAGCCTCCTGATTTCTGTTCCAGCAGTAACAATGAAATAGGCTGTCCCTGCCTATGCAGATCCCCACGTTTAAGAAGGCCTGAGATGAACCTTTTCACATGTGCACGCTCTGATGGGTCCAGCTGATGCAAATACCTGTCATCATTAATGTTTTGAATCATTAATTCAGTCCATCAATTGGTATGAGTCAGGTACAATTAGGTGCCCACACAGACTAGGAGAGACATATGACAACAGGCACAAGTAAGGCCTGCCAAGGAAGTGTGGATGCCTCACAGCCTTCTTTTAAACACAACACTAAGCAGTTTCTTCACAAGTCAAACCATGCATATGAAAACTTTGTGAGCAATACAAAATGTAACTAATCTGTTCTCCCCAGCGACTCTTAACAAGTGACCCTAAGGACCAGCAGCATTCAGATGACTATAAATACATCACATATGAATAATAAGCCATATGGTGTCAAGAACCATGAGTGAACAATAAAATTATGCTATTATTACTATCAATCAATATCAATATATTTAAGAATATTCCTCTTGTTCCAGTTTTGCTAGGCTTTGATTGTGGGACTCAGATCTGGTATTGCCATCTCACCTGTAAAGTAACCCAGGCTGTGTAGTGGGTCACAAAAATTCAACTTTAACACAGTTTGGGACGTCAGTTTTTCTTGCAAGAGGAGTAATCTCTGCTTTCTAGTTTGACCATAACTCTCAAATGAAGTAAATGAAAAGAACTGAGCTTCTGAAAAGAGCATGAGTACAAAAGCAAGGCTATTCCTCACTTCTCAGCATGGTGTCATCATTGACTAGCTACATCCACAAAACCCTCACACAGAAAAGAGGAGACTGTCATTGCAGAGTAGTCATTTTAAGTTCTTCCTACACATTGCAAGATAAAAGTAGCACATGTTTAATCACCAAAAACAGTCTTAAAGGCTGGATTCAACCCCTGCCTTCGGGGAACAAAATAAGGGAATACTGTTGTCCAAAGGAGAGTGTGGCACAGGCACTGCTTGTCTATTGAGAGGCCCAGCACCCTTCCCAGTGGCATTCTTCAGGCTCAGTCCTTGACAATCTAAATATCAGACAGCACAAGTGTGCAAATCTCACGAGAGCAGGGCAGTGAAAAACCCACTTGAGCCTCAGGATGTTCCTCAACATGGGCCAAGCTACTGGGATTCTAGCTTCAGAAAAGAACCAGAGGAAAGCCCTCAGAGTGGTCACTCTCAGCTAGCTCCCAGCAGAAGCCTCCATGAGAAGAGTTCCCTCCAACCTCTGCAGATGTTCAGAGTGTTCCCCCTGCACCCAGCCATGGAGAAACACCTGGAGCTGCTACGGCTCTGTAAGAGGCAGGGGCCAGCTCAGCCTCATGAAACAGAGGAGTTAAGGTAAAGAGAGCACCCTGGAAGGAATGCTGGCACAAAAAAGAATTTGAGGGAATTTAAAAGGAAAAGAGCTTCTCTCAGTGCTACCAAGTGTTACCTTGCTTCTCCAAGGCTGCGGTGGGCTGAACAGTACCAGGTGCATGGTGTTAGGACACTTTGCAGGCTCTTTGCTTCAGTGCAGTACTGCAGGCAGAGGTTAAACACCATTTTTCTAGGACCCCTGTAGCTATAAGTTTGATGACAGGCCAGGTGAGCACAAAAACACAGAGGAATCAGACACCTACACCAGCAGATGACCTCCAGTAGCGCTGTATCTATACGTAAATACATTGAGTCTGCAGCATCTGTGTGTTCGCCTTCTTGTGCATAGCCCTGCAAGTCACTGCTTTTTATATCAGATCCATGTACGCAGTAACTTTTGTTTTAGCAAAACCTCATCCTACTATCTGGAAGCACCTCCTGCTTAACAGCCACATATTTAGCCATTATATTAAAATATCATTTATATGAACCACTTTATGAGTCAGAAAGTAAATTTGAGAAGCTGCTTGTGAATGAGATCACACAACTAACTATGATAGGTCCTGATAATATCAGTTTAAATGTTCAGAAGAAGACAAGAAAGCACATCTGATATTAGGGGTAACTAGAGAAGAAACAGAGAGGGAGGCAGATTGTGGTACTGTTTAAATCTCTGATTTGCTTGTGCCTTCAGTTATGCAGTTAGTCCTGGCTTCCTAATCTGAAAAAGGATACAGCAGAAGTGGAAAGAAAATCAGAGAAATGCAACAAAGGCATGGAAACTTCATACACAAAACAAAAGGGTTTTGAGCAATGTGGTCTAGTGGAAGGTGTCCCTGCCCACGGCAGGGGGGCTGGAACTACATGATCTTTAAGGTCCCTTCCAACCCAAACCGTTCTGTGATTCTTCAGCCAAGGGAAGAGATCATGGAAAGGGAAATTACAGACGTTACCAAAAGATGATGAGCAACACAGATGGTTCATGAATGTTGATTGTGGCCTCCAATACATGAATTAAAGGATATTAAAAAGAAGCTTGTGGGAACAAGGTTCAGAAAAATGGATGTGGGATGCAACAGAGAAGGTGCTTTGGCAAGCAGTTTGTATTTTTGTACATATTGCCCCTTGTGGTAACTGCAGCCACTAAGTGTCTGTCTCCCTCTCCTATACTCCCTTCTGGTTTTTATACATGCTGATGAGTTCCCCCCCCCCCCCCCCCCCCCCCCCCGAGCCTTGTCTCCTGCTGCTAAAGAGTCACAGCTCTCTGAGTCTCTCATCCTAGGAGAGGTGCTCCAGTCCCTGAACGGTCTTTGTGGCCCTGCACTGAACTCACTCCAGTTCATCTATATCTTTCTTGTACTGGCAAGCCCAGTAAAGACAGCTGAGTAAAGACTCACCAGCAAAGACTGAGGCAAAGAAGGCACTGAGTACCTCAGCCTTCTCTGTGTCCTGCATCACGCTCTGCATTCAGCAGCGGGACACATTTTCCCTGGTCTTCCTTGTTTATGTTCTTGAATAATCCTCTTGTGTTGCCCTTTATACTCCTCACCAGATTCAAATCCAGGTAGGCCTTGGCTTTCCCAACCCTATCCCTGCAAGATTAAACAACAGCTCTATCATCCTGCTGGGTCTCCTGCCCCTGATTCCACCTCCTATACACTTCCTTACTATGTCTGAGTTCAGCTGGTCTAAATCTGTTCCTCCATATCACCTCATCTCCATCATCTCCTCTCCAGCAGCTTTCAGGCTCTTCTCTTCACAGTTTTCCTACATGAATTTAATTTCCATTTTAGTGACCCATTCAAGTCCTTAAAAGCAAACCATCCCATCTGCACCCATCAACAGTTTTGGTTCAGTCTTTGTACTCCTGAAGAGTGCTGTTTACCACCCTGGGGCTCTACCTGTCTTAGCAAGTAGTTCAGCACAGCAGAGGCAGATTTGTAAGGAGAAGCCTGCTGTTCAAGCTAAATATTTCATTGAGTTTCACCTTGACCTAAGACTAGCACAGGCCAGCAGCATGGAATGAATATGCAACAGCAGTTGTAGCATGTCAGATAAACTCCTGGAGCAACTCTGGCTATACTGGATCAAAAAAAAATCCATTTCACACCCACAGACAGTTCCATGGTGCAAATTACTGAGTGCCAGAATGCTGAGATGGGCACTGGAATATCATCTAGCCCTGTTTTTGCTGATCTCTTTCTATTGTTGATTCTGTGTCCCCATAATTTCATCCAACTTGTTTGGTGGAGTCTTGACTTATCTCACTGGTATATGCAATGAGTTTGTAAATGGCAATGGCTCATCTACTTGGTTAGCCAACAACATCATAGTTGATGTTCCTTAGGCAAGATTTCTCTGGCATTACTTTGTGTTTTCCTTCCTGTGGCTACAGAAATACAATTAAATCCAGGAAAAGTCAAACTAATAAATCCAGAAACAAAACATGATTTTTATTCAATTATATTATTTAGCATTTTTCTCCTTAATAAGTATTTTTTCCCTTCACAGTCTTCCAATACACTGGATTTTATGTGCAACCGACACACTTCCAAAAAACTTCCCAGAAACCACTGACACCAAGAATGAGGGCACTGCTTAACACTAGGAGTTGAGCCACTGTGGTGTTGTTGATAAAACACTGTGGAATGTATGCACCTGAGCAGGACATATAGCACACAGGCATTTCTGCAGTGACAAAGAGAAAGCTGTTCCCAACACCTAACTTTTTTGTTCTTTCCCTCTACACTTCAAATCACAAAGCCATCCCTGCAGAAGAAAGGCCTAATCAAAGAAGCATGAGGAAAACCAATGCTAATTCCATATTATGCATCTCCCTGGCTTGTATGTATTCCTGGTGATACTGCCAGGGAAAGTGCTTTGTTTGCCTTCTCAGGGCTACAGAGGTGTCACCCCTCACCCTTGTGCTAAGACATCAGTGCTTGACTGGACTTTGCCTTGGTAGGACTGTTTTTTTAGCCAGAGCGGTCTAATGGTACCTGCAAGTCCTACCACTTTCGTGAAAGAGGCAGGAACAAGAGGAAATAACTGGACTTGGTCCAGACAGTTCTTTCACAGTTTTTCCAGTACAGTTCAAGCCCCTCCTAAACTGTGTACTTGGGAGTAGCGCACCCTGAGGCAGAAGAGGAAAAAAGCTGCTCAACTGTGAACAGATAACAAACTGCATGTGTATGTCAGGTCTGTTGTGGATCTTGATTCATCCCTCCCAGTTCAGGGATCCTGCCCTCATCTATTCACACTGCTCAAGGCTCTGTCACTGCAAGTTTACACTTTAGCATTTGCCCTGGCTTATCTGCTATGCTTTTTTTTTGCCTTTTCCATTCCTTCATGAGGCTTTTACTGTTTCTCTTTCCCCTTTTCTTTTTTTCTTTTTTCCTATGAATCAATCTGAACCAATTTTTCTGCCAGTTTGCAGTTCTCTGCAAACCTTTGAGACTGACTCATGTTCAGAGAAACATTTCAGATGCTCCTGTCATACTTAGTGCCAGCTCTCAGTTTTAAAGTCCTAGGATTGTGGGAATTTCAGTTATTGCTTTTCCTTGATTTAAAGGTTGCTTTCTAGACCATTTGCTTGCAAAGAAAATCCTGACAGTGTCACCTGTAAGAAACAGATGGTGATTAATTTATTTTTAAACAATGTAGGCATCAAACTCTTCTCAGGAAACCTACCGTTTCTGAACAGGGGGAGATGATAAATCAAATTGGAAATATCTTTTCTTCATTCACACTCAGCAAGTGTATTTTTCATTTACCTTCCCCTATGAATTCTATCCCTTTGTCTTTTCACTCAGGAGCCTCTCATGGAATCCTTGCTAGCATTCAGTTCATTTTCTTAGCTCTGTCAACTCATTTATATACCTGTATGTTAAATACACTTTTTTAAATGACTATTCAAGATCCTGTATAGCACATTTGACTGAAAACATATTTTATGACTATTTATGTAATTTTAATGTATTTTATTTCTATTCCTTAAACTAATAGTCCATCAAATACTGTACAGCCAATATTAAAGTTGACAAACATTAAATGATGTTTTGAGTCTTTCATGTGGATTTTAGACAGGATACTTTGGTTTTCCTATCTTAGCCTTTTGTCCGATAGAATTCCAAAGGCATTATTTCAATTTTTTCTTTTTCAAACTATGCATCTGTAGGGGACTGCATTCTGTCTCACCAGCATTATTCCGTATTGCCCACAGGCAGTACCTTGTTTTCCTTTTCTACTTTGCTTGTTACTCAGCACTTTTAAGGCATTGATCATGCATAATTCGAAAACTGCTTATACTGTTTTGCAAAATCATAAAAGTGACCAGCGAGTACATAAGCAGGAAAGTAAAGAAACTTCCCCAGATCACCGAGACCAGCTGGCGCTGGAATCTCCACCAACAGCTTTAGGCTGTACTACCACCCACCGGCTTAAAGTAGAATCAACACAAGCAGCGGAGCGGACAAAGCCTTTACTCTGCAGCTGCAGCACAGCCGTCCACAGTAACCTCACTCTTATAAGGCTGTGGATCCCACCAGCTGGAAACTCCTCACGCCTGATGGCTTAACAGCAGTGGCTAGAGAGATTACCAACCCCCATTATGGTCCTCTTTGGCGACAGCTAAATCTGATGGGGATTTTGGCTTTTCAAAGCAGGGCTTCGGTCTGGGCATATGGGATTTTTTCTACAAAAAATGAGGGAGTTTGAAAGTGTTATCACTTAATTAAAAAATAATTACCATTTCAAATGTCGAGTTCTCTTCACAGATATAGATGCAAGCTATCTTGCACTTTCTCATTCTGGAAGGTGCTTCACTCAGGATCACTCTCTACCACTCAAGATCCTAGCATTTGGAAACAGTTCCTGTGTAGGACAGAATCCAAATTAAGCTTGCTACTGATTTCTTGGTATTATAGGTAAAATTACTTAACCTTGAAGGTTATTGTCAGCAGAAGTAATGATCTGCTCTGGGTTTTGATAATGCCAATGTAACCCAGTGCCTCTTTAAATCTTTAAACAATTTATTATTTTTTTTGGTCAGGTAAGTCATCAAATCTGTGCATCCTTCTTTAATTTCTTTGGCCTTTACAGCGCCTGTAGTAGCATTGCTAAAGAGTAGAAAAGTGTGTAGGACCAAAAATAATTAAATAGAAATATCAATCTTTATGTGCAAACTTCATGCATAGCTTATCATATAACTAAATAGGTGAGACAGATGACATCGGTTTTGTCCAGAAGCTATGAAAAATGAAGACCTCTAACATTCAGTCCACCCTATCTTGTGAACAGAGCTTTTGTCATATAGATACATACCTCTTACAGTAACCAGGTATAAAATCATAAGACAGTTTGGGCTGGAAGGGATCTTAAAGATCATCTAGTTCCAACCCTCCCCCCACAGGCTGGGTATCTTCTAGTAAGCCACAGTTTTACTTCCAATCAAGACACTTGCCTAAAATGCACCTAATCAGATCAAAATTTGTAGCATTATCTCTGCTAGGAGAACTTTAAAACATTTTCTTCATGTAATAAAAGTAAGATTTGTGTGCAGACTTTTTTGATGATACTAAACATTAGCTCATTTCACACACTCAGTAACAAACCTTTAGCAGCTCACCTCATTAAACGTGATGCCCTGCTTTACAGCGGCTCTGTCCAAAAAGCTCTCCATGTTAAAAACACGTTATGCAGTGCTACTGTTGCTGTCTTTGTATCTTGGAATCCAAGCAAGAGGATAAACATTGTCCAGAGAAAGACACAGGTACAGCTTTCTAGATATATGAATATTGGTATGTGATTTTAAGGTTTAGATTTTATTTGCAGTTGGCAAATATAGTGACTATCAAGCCTAATTCATAATATAGTTAATACGGGGTTTACACTAATACAAGGTAACAACAACAGACAGATTAAAGGAACATTCCATGAGTCTTTTACTGAGAATGAACACTTGGGATTTTGTTTATGCTACTCCTGCTTGGTGAAAGTGATCACGATCAAGGAGTCAGCCAAGGTAGTACAAATTCAACAGCAGAGTGTACATGTAGGTCTTGTCAGTACTATGACAACACCTTAATTTTACAACTGTTCTAGATTGTAGTTCACAGCTGAACTGTGACCTTGCTATTTATTTTGTATCATTTATTTTAAAAAAGCCACAATTTACTGTCAGTAATCATACAGCATCTCCTTAATAAACCTTCTATGGATTGTCCATTTTCAGTAATAAAAATATTTTAGAGCATTTCGAACATAAGCTATACTAGTTTTGGGAATTGCATGATTTTTCATTGTGGTGTACTTTGAGGATATTTTTTTTTTCCCACAAACAACTGTTTAACGTAAATGCCCACTTCAGAATATGTGAATTTTTTTCTCTTATTTATAGTATGACAAATACTCAGCTGTATAAGCTTGTTGAGATCTTTATTACTTTAATATTTCAAATTGTATCATCTGTTTAAAAAGAACTGCATTTTAGCTCCATTCAGCAGATGGCAAAGTTCTTAAAAAATGATTAATTTTACTAGTAATTTATTCTAAAGTTACTTTAAAATGTTTTGTAATGTCAGCATGAATGTGTTTAAGAGTATTTATGTTGCTGCACTAAGCAGCCATCTCATTAGATTTCACTGAGGAGTGATAAGCCTTCAAGGACTATTTATGCATAAACTGAAAAGTACCACACCTTTTGGAAATGCAAGTGTTGCTGCAGTGGAACACCTGAATAGTGAAATAATTATGAAAGCAAGGAGTATGGGAAGCAGGGGGAAGCCCTTCTTCAAAGTCAAACGGCTCTAACTTTCTGCATGTTTACATGTAACATTTCTTCTAGATTCTTTACGTTCAAATTTGTGTTTTACATCACAGCTGGTTTTGGAACCTATTAATTTTGACTTCGTAATCTCTGTTTTAATTTTTACTAAATGTTGCTTTAGATACTATTTAGAATCTAATCCCCTCTGCTGTTTGAAGACAAGGCCATACGGTTTTCAAAGCTTTAGCTATTAATATATAATCGTTGCTCTACAACTGCATACCTTTTCCTGTGCTTGCACAAAATCACCAGACATTTTCCCCTTAACGCATTCTTTATTCCCCTGATATTTGAATTTTTGCATATTTCTAGCAAGTTATATTGGTACTGCAACAGCAGTGATAAAACTGTTGTTCAGAGGAATACAACAATTTATGATTATACCTGCTATGCACTACGTGCGGCTGTATGCAAAAAGGTTTCCAGGAACAATGGTGCAGTTCGAGGCTGTTACGTGAAATGCAAGATCACAACAACAGGGGTTAGATAGCTATTAGTTTATTGATAATATACTCACACTGCAATCAGCAGGCAATCTCAGTAACCACACGGACGGTTGAAAGGGAAAAGCGGACAGTCTGGCCAGGCACCTGATTGAGGCTCAGCCCAGGGACATCATTGCCTCAACTTAGATACTTTTTGACAGCAGGTTAAACATATATATCCTATGCCCACCTGGTTACACATCAAACAATACAACGCTGCAATAATTAGAATTTCAGGTCACTTTGATAGGGGCAGGATATTTGCTTTGTGAACTGGGACTAGACCATGTTCATCGATCCATGCTCTTGACTCCTCATCAAACTTCCAAGTACTCCCCTTGCAACCTGTACATCCCAACGTAGTGCATTTCTCTGTACAATCTGCAGTGACCAGGTTTCAGTACTTGGAGTAGATTATTTCATGCATAGTTTTTCTTTCACTCCGACAGGTACATTGCAGGGGGAGAAACAATCAAACAAAAAAAAACAAAGGCCCACATCTTTGTGGTATAGCTATTTGCACTTGCAGCAGCACAAGTATTTTTGTGTTAAAAAATTTATATATAAAATTGTTTCCTATTATTTATTTTAAAAAGGAAGAAAAAAATCTAATGCAAAAGTATTCTTACATTCCTTCCCCAAAATAATCTGAAAATTTATACTGTGTTTTAGGAAGACTTTTGAAATAATGTACACAAAAAAGATTACCTGAAAAATATTGCCTGAAGGAAGACAGGGAGAATCAGAATGGCAATATGCCACCGATAATGTTCAAAAATGCAGCAATTTTGAGGCTAGCATTTCTTTTGTTCACTTGGCTGTCTCTCTTCTGGCTGATTCACATCAATCCCAAAGCAAAAATCATTGGTAATGTGCTTCATTAAGACATGGAAAATAGTCTTCAGTCTTGAAGAGGACTGGAGGTTCATAGAGGGTCTGCTGTTGTCGTGAGGAAGATGATTTCTGCAAATCAGATAAGTTTATTTTTCACCTTCTTGAAAAAGCAAGTTTTAAAACAAAGCCTACAGAGCTAAAATGCAAAACCAGAAGAGTTGTAAAGACATACCTTCTTCATCAGGCAAATTTTTAATCATAGCTCAGATGGGTCTGGCATATGCTACCAAAGAAAAGTAGCGTTTGACCTTTGGCATTCCATCACCTGAACAGACTCAGTCCTGGAAAATGTAGGACATGTCAGCTTTGCAGGAGCCAAACAGGCAATCATTTACAGCTGATGGTATAGTCATCATAACCTTCATCATTCCAGAACCATATACCTCTACCTTTCCTGCTTTAGCCTTTTGAGTACCCTTTAGCTGCTTCCTTTGAGTTAACCCTAACCTGTGTTCTCATTTGCTTAGTGAAAAAGTTTCATACAGAAACACACTTAGCAAATGCTGCTCCTGTCCAGCTTACTCACCAAGTATACATTAGAATATATGTACTATGACATACCATTAAAAATAATACAGTAGTGGACTGCAAAAGAACTGCTAACACTGTTTTTCAGGAAAAGTATACATGCTTCTTTTAAATACTAACTGTACATTGTTTTGTTACACCAAATGGCTCATTTTAAGAGAGAACAGCAGGGACCATGACATGTCAGCCTTCCTGCCTGTAGATAACACTGCACTGCAACACAGACCCAGAGTATGTTTTCAATACATGGTCTTAAATAGAAGGCTAAAAATCAAGACTTCATTCATTGAAAATTATTTTGGACTCATGAAAAGATTTTGATGAACTATTTTGCAGACCTCTCAGTCAGTTTGCCTGCAGAGTTCCTCAGGTACTTTTTTTGCCTGTTTGGGATGAGGAAATTAGAGTCTTCACCAATAATAAAGTTAAAAGCATACCTACTATCATTGGTATACTTTGACTTTGGAATCATAGAATAGTTACGGTTGGAAAGGATCTTAAGATCATCTAGTTCCAATCCCCCTGCCAGAGGCAGGGACACCTCACACTAAACCATGCCACCCAAGGCTATGTCCAACCCAGCCTTGAACACCACCAGCAATGGAGCATTCACAACTTCCCTGGGCAACCCAGTCCAGTGCCTCACCACCCTTACAGAAAAGAATTTCTTCCTCATATCCAGTCTAAACTTCCCCTGTTTAAGTTTGAACCCATTACCCCTTGTCCTCTCCCTACAGTCCCTCATGACGAGTCCCTCCCCAGCATCCCTATAGGCCCCCTTCAGATACTGGAAGGCTGCTATGAGGTCTCCACGCAGCCTTCTCTTCTCCAGGATGAACAGCCCCAACTTTCTCAGCCTATCTTCACACGGGAGGTGCTCCAGTCCCTTGATCATGAGGGACTGATGGCCCTCCAATGGACTTGTTCCAACAGTTCCATTTCCTTTTTTATGTTGAGGACACCAGAATTGCACACAATACTCCAAGTGAGGTCACACGAGAGCAGAGTAGAGGGGCAGCGTCACCTCCCGCGACCTGCTGGTCACGCTCCTTTTGATGCAGCCCAGGATATGGTTGGCTTTCTGGGCTGCAAGCACACACTGAAGCCGGCTCATGTTCATTTTTTTCATCGACCAACACCCCCAAGTCCTTCTCTGCAGGGCTGCTCTCAATCTCTTCTCTGCCCAACCTGGAGCTGTGCCTGGGATTGCTCCCACACAGGTGGAGGACCTTGCACTTGGCATGGTTAAACTTCATCAGGTTGGCATCAGCCCACCTCACAAGCGTGTCAAGGTCCCTCTGGATGGCATTCCTTCCCTCCAACGTATCAACCGAACCACACAGCTTGGTGTCACTGGCAATCTTGCTGAGGGTGCACTCAATCCCACTGTCCATGTCACCGACAAAGATGTTGAACAAGACCAGTCCCAACACCAATCCCTTAGGAACACCACTCGTTACTGGTCTCCAGCTGGACATTGAGCCATTGAGCACTACTCTTTGCGTGCAGCCATCCAGCCAGTTCTTTATCCACTGAGTGGTCTACCTATCAAATTGTTGTCTCTCCAACTTAGAGACAAGGATGTCATGTGAGACAGTGTCAAACGCTTTGCACAAGTCCAGGTAGATGACATCAACTGCTCTACCCCTGTCCATCAGTTCTGCAGCCCCATCAGAGAAGGCCACCAGATTGGTCAGGCAGGATTTCCCCTCAGTGAAGCCATGCTGGCTGTCACCAAGCACCTTGTTTTTCATGTGCCTCAGCATGCCTTCCAGGAGAATCTGCTCCAAGATTTTGCCAGGCACAGAGGTGAGACTGACTGGTCTGTAGTTCCCCAGCTCATCCATTTTCCCCTTCTTGGAAATGGGGGTTATATTTACCTTTTTCCAGTCATTGGGAACTTCACCTGACTGCCATGATTTTTCAAATATGACGGACAGTGGCTTAGCAACTTCATTTGCCAGCTCCTTCTGGACCCAAGGATGGATTTCATCAGGTCCCATGGACTTGTATATGTTCAGGTTCCTAAGATGGTCTCGAACCAGATCCTCCCTACAATGGGCCCAGGGTCTTCATTCTCACTGTCCCTGTGTCTGCTTTCCAAGCCTTGGGTGGTGTGGTCAGAGCATTTGCTAGTGAAGACTGAGGCAAAGAAGTCGTTAAGAACCTCAGCCTTCTCCAAATCCAGGGTAGCCAGTTCTCCCGATAGCTTCCAGAGAGGGCCCACGTTGTTATAGGACCAAAATGAGGATGTAAATAAGCATCCCTACAGAAAAGCTAAGTGGATTTTTTCCAATATTCAGTTGAGTTGTATACTTGCACTCCATATGAAATAAGTACATATTCTCTTGTTCTATCCAGAAGTACAGATTTAGGACATTTAAATGATATTTGTCTGTAACTTTACAATACCATAACTTTCTCTGAAATATGCTTGTTTCAGAATTCCAGTTGCAATGAAATAAAAAAAAACATAAACGGATCTATAAATAGTGGACATTACTAATGTTCATAAAATCACCAAATGGTTTGGTTGGAAGAGACCTTAAAGATCATCTAGTTCCAGCCCACTCACCATAGGCGAGGACACCTTCCACTAGAACAGGTTGCTCAAAGCCCCATCCAGCCTGGCCTTGAACACTTCCAGGGTTGGGGCAGCCACAGCTTCTCTGGGCAGCCTGTTCCAGCGCCTCACCACCCTCACAGTGAAGAACTTCTTCCTAATATCTAGTTTAAATATCCCCTCTTTCATTTTAAAATGTTCTCTATATCAGAAATTTTGCTAAATGTAAAAAACAATCTTAGAAAATCAAAGCTCTGCTTTTAAAAATTATTTCCTATCCTGTACTGCCCTATGACAAAACACCTGGCAAGCAAGGAAAACTAAGGCCGCCTGACACTGATTTAAGAGGTGCTATATTTACATACATGCAAGAAGGGGATAATTTCAATCTAGTGAGGAAATTCATAGGCAGGCACAGTATCCACAGTTGCCTAAGTACACCTTTATGATGAGTTATTTTTGCAGCTGCTCAGGACACACTTTAACCTTTTGAAAAAAAGGTCTACATCCTTAGTGATATTAGAAGTTTTACAGTACTGTACTTTACACTGCCTGGTATTCACAAGGGAAGAACTTGAGGCAAAATCTGAAAGGTAGACTGCAAATACACAGCTTGAGAAACACAAAGTATATTCTTTGTGTGAAGAAACAGATACATTCAAATGAGAAGAGAGCAAAGGGACTTGATTAAATTCAAACTGTAGCAGCAAAACATGAATTACAGCTACAGTGAAAATCCCTGCATTGGTGTAGCCTCTTTTTCTAAAGCATTGCTACATTGAGTAAGCTAGTTCCATGTCAGGCATGAGTAGAAACCTCTACAGATGCTTTAATTCAGACATGCTTGTGTTTACCAGTGAGAATAGATATTTTACTATGCAATACTCAGTACCAATGCAGAACAATGACCTGCCTTTTAGTTACTAAATTAATGCCAGTAAGTTCTGAGCGCTGATTTTACTGCTAGCCATACTCAGATGAAGAAACCATTGGATGTGCCAGGCTCAGCTTGCTGACACTTTCATAGACTTTCCACCTTAGTGAAAAAACATGCTAAGTGGACAAAGTCTTCCCAAGCAACACTAAAAAAAGCACTTTCTTAGAACTTGAAGAATCTAATTCCATAATTGACAACTGTTTTGAGCAACAAAATGAAAAATACTGCTGAATATTCTTCAAGGCAACTGCTGCAGTTGTCTGGTTTTGTAATTGGCCCACAAATACCAGCTTTGTGCTGGTCTTTTAAAAAAGACAAAAAATGACATCACTCTATACCTTAACACCGAAGAAAATGAAGAAATGAGAAGTTAACTAACTTAAAGGCTGCACTAAAGAACAAGTTTCCTTGCCACTTCAAGTCTTCTGTAGACAAACAGTCCACGTGTAACAAGAGAAGAGAGAAAAAACTGCATCCTTAGAAAGTTTAACAAGGTGCTTACATGATTACTGAACCGTGTGGACTGAATACAAATAGTATCCATAGTGTTCAGTGTAGCTTTCATTTCCCAATTTGATAATATTCCTGCAGTGATATTATCAATGCGGTACAATTCTTTAACAGTTTTGTCTGTACAGGCTCTTTCTACTTGCATTGCATACCATTGGTGCTTTCATATAAAGGCTTCTGCAGTACGTGTTTGTACCCTCCGTGGTCTCTTGCGTATTCAGCCTTATTTTGGAAAGTTACATAGACCTTTGCAAGAATTTGTGATTTTTAAGGTTTTTGTTTGTTTTAGTGTTTGTGAGGTTTTTTATATACATATATATTTATTATTAAGTCTAAGAACTTTTCCAAAATCCCAATAAAGTATATAAGAGTTTTGTAGTTAAATTCAGCTATATGTGTAACAAACTTCTTATTATTTTGATCACCTACTCAGGTAAGCAGAGCAACTAAGCTGGTCAAATGCGAATAAAACTTCACTTACATTAAGGAAGGATGGTATGCTGATTGTATGCAAGATTTTCTTGAATGTGCTTGGAAAAGCTCCAAGGTCTGTTTCTGCCTTTGTGACCCGTTCTTCCAGTCCAGCTACGCTATTGCTGATCATCTTCACAAAAGCCTAGTGTGAAAAAAAAAAAACCAAACCCAAAAGAAATCCAACTTTTTCAGTAACAAATTAAAACAGAGAGATTACACAAAAGAAGTGAAACGAAAGTTCCATTACTTAATGAAGAGTCAAAAACTCTATGCTTTATTTCCCTTCCACCTGAAACTTCATTTTATTGCTAAAAAAAAAAAAAAAAAAAAAAAAGACTTGAAATACTTAAAAGGCTGCATAACCAGGTTAAATGCAAAGAAATAATCAGTCTTCCTTTTCCTATATGCTTTTCAAATAACTAATTCAGACTTCTTAGTATCTAGACTCCCATCTGCCTTTCTATTAAAAGTGGGACCAAGGATCTGAATCACAGTTTTGAAATTTTGACAGGGATCAGTAGACCTTTCATTCTACTAGTACCCAAATAGCTCCTAAGACAACAATTTTGAAGGATACTACAGCAGAAACCAAAACAGAACAAAAACAACAACAAAAAAAAACCCATCCAACAAAAAAACCAAAAAATGGTATTATTGCTTTCTGAAAATCTCTCTTGCTTCAAGCAGTAAATAAAAAAAAATATATATTTTTTAGCAGAATAACCTCAGTCCTCAGAAATTCTTCAAAAAATTGTGTTATCTTTAGTAACCCTGAAGCACTGAACCCAGATTAGACATGGAAAACAAAACAGATCTGAGCCCACTCTGCATGCCTGCATGCACATACACATGATTACAGGACATATTTGATTGTCCCCACCCCTACTAAGAAATAGGTTACATCTAGAAGATATTAAATACATACCTCTAGCTTGTCAATCTTCCTGTATATGTGTCTCATTTCTGTAGCTTTTGTGTAAATTTCAGGTATACTTTCATTAATAACTTGAGAGGAATCACTTCGAATCTAATGATTTAAAGAAATAACACAAATACTGATGAATAAAACAAAATGGTTAGTAGATTTCATTCTAGAAACTAGAACTGAGCTCCAATTAACAGATTAAAACTCATAATTTAAAAGACAGATTAGCATAAAAATATTAGATTATAACTTCTTTATATAGTTTGGAAAGTAACTCTGAAGAAAATTTATTTTGCATAGGCAAAAATATTTACCTTTATAATTATATGAGAAATGGGCAGATACAGCCTTAACAAAACTAAGAGATGGAACATTTCCCAAGACATACTGAAAAGTCATAGAATTATAGAATAGTTAGAGTTGGAAAGGACCTTAAGATCATCTAGTTCCAACCCCCCTGCCAGAGGCAGGGACACTTCACACTAAACCATGCCACCCAAGGCTATGTCCAATCCACCCTTGAACACCACCAGGGATGGAGCATTCACAACTTCCCTGGGCAACCCAGTCCAGTGCCTCACCACCCTCACAGTAAAGAATTTCTTCCTCATATCCAATTGAGGCTTCCCCTGTTTAAGTTTGAACCCGTTACCCCTTGTCCTATCACTACAGTCCCTCATGAAGAGTCCCTCCCCAGCATCCCTACAGGCCTCCTTCAGATACTGGAAGGCTGCTATGAGGTCTCCACTCAGCCTTCTCTTCTCCAGGCTGAACAGCCCCAACTTGCTCAGCCTGTCTTCATATGGGAGGTGCTCCGGTCCCCTCATCATCCTCGTGGCCCTCCTCTGGACTTGTTCCAACAGTTCCATGTCCTTTTTATGTTGAGGACACCAGAACTGCACACAATACTCCAAGTGAGGTCTCAGGAGAGCAGAGTAGAGGGGCAGGATCACCTCCCTCGACCTGCTGGTCACGCTCCTTTTGATGCAATAAACTAAATTTTTGACTTAAGTTTTGCTACCTGTACATTTTGACAGCTTTGCTAAAAATGTCAGGCCACAAAATCTTGCTTTAATTGTATACAAAATACCATTTTATGATTACAAAAAACCAAAAACAAAACCAAAAAAAAATCCACAAAAAAACAGCAGAAGTTCCCCTTTGAGTAGCACAGAGGAACCACATGTGCTACACTGTAAAAGACAACTGTAACACCAGTGTCAGCTTACAGGAACTTCCCATTCAGTTGCCCAGTTTCACCCCTGCGAAAGTGAAAACTGAAAACAAAGCTGCCTTTATGATGAAAGGGCCCCTGAAGATAAATCTAGGTTTGTAGATTTGGCAACTCTGATTAGGTACTTTGATTACCAAAACCACAGAGGTGGTCTTTATGTATTTTAGAGGAGAAGCAGAGTATCATATTGTTCTTTTAAACATCTGTCACTGTGCCATTTAAAACACAGTTCATGTATGTGCACACACACACATATACAATTATAAAAACATACATTTTTATAGCTCATAGTTATATAGGCCATAGCTGTATATGGGCATGTTTTGCTTGGGCATGAAAGTCTGATAGTTTTCATCCACGAGTTATCTAATTACCAAATGTGCTTACTGGAACCTGCCTAGACCAAAGGTTGCTTCCTATATCTGTTGCACTTTAAAAGAGAAGCAGACATTAAACTGTATTCTGACTTCAAAAACACAAGTACACACAAGTTATACATACTATGTCCAGCATTCCCACAAATTCATCCACTCTGGTCAGCAAATCTTCTAGGCTCTTGTCTAAGCTTTCTATCTGCAAAACAGAAACCCTTTAAAGATACCTGAAAAGACACAAACCCCCAGGTTCTCCAGAGAAAGCCTCCGAGTCCAGACACCAGCCAAATACCACCTGTACAGCCAACTCCCGGCTACCCCCCCTCCCGGCTAGGAGCCGCGGAACGACTCGACACACTGGCACAAAACCCCTCCGAGAGCCTGGAACCGGCGCCGGGCGCTGAGCCGCCCCGCTCCCGAAGGCCAGCGATGCCTTCCCCGTCCCGCCCGCACGGCCGGGGCAGCCGGGCTCCGTGGCCAGACAAGCGCCGGCAGGGAAGGGTCCGGAGAGCCGGACAGGACGGGCCGCAGGGCCGGAGAGATGGGGAGGCACCCGCCCGGTACCCCGTCCCGGCGCGGCCCCTCACCTCATCGCTGAAGAGGCTGCGGTCAGCCAGCAGGTATGCGGAGTAGGCGGCGGCGGTGGCGCTGAGAAACGCCTCCAAGGTGCCCTCGTCCTCGGGCTCCCCGAGGCCGGAGGCGCTGCTGTGGCTCTGGGAGACGTGCCCGCTGTCCGCGCCGGGGCAGGCACCCGGCAGCTCGGCCCCGCTGCTCTCTCCGAGCGCCGCCGCAGACGCCATCACGTCGCCGCCCTCCGCTTCACCTCACGCGGGCGGGGCGGAGCGGGGCCGGCGCAGCCGCACTCGCGGCGGGCGGAGCTGGGAGAGGCGCGGCCCCGCAGCCTGTCCGGGCCCATCGTGCCGGCGGCGGGGCGGCCTATAGTGTCGCCGGTGGCGGAGGACGGAGGCTCTGTCTGGCTGTGGCCTCCGAGCTGCCCCAGCCGTACGCTTGGAGTCAGGGACAGAAACGCGGCTCCCCCTGTAAGAACGTTTGTGGAGGGTTTGCCCTCAGCGACCCGCGTTTAAAACCCCATCCGGCAACTTGACCTCATGCCCTAAGAGGCCTCGACCCACGAAGCCTAACCGGCTCCATCCCGTTTCCTCACAGAGGTTTCTGCGGGCAAGTCTGTACTGGGAAAGCAGTTAATGTGAAAATACAGCTAATTTCAATTACCAATATGGTACATGCAAAAATAGCTTTTTTTCCCCTCCCTTGTTTGTTTTATTTGCACCAAGTGTTTGCAAGCCTTAGGAGTTATTTTGCAAAGTGTTAGCTGTAAAGCTCATATATCAATATTTTGCTGTTCTCAGCTTGTAACATGTTTTGGGTATAATATTTCACGCGGATGTGTGAAATGCAACTTATGTTTCCTACTTCCTGGGATGAATTAGTTTGGGTATTTCCATATTATCTCACTTTATTTGGGCAGTGACATAGAGCCGTCTCTGGTGTGGCAACACATGAGTAATGTGGAGGTGTTGAAGGCTATTCCTGAAGAACCAGACCTACCCCAGGTCCTCCAAGTCAGGAAAGGTCAAGCTCCTATGCTCATACAGTGTAACAGGACCCTTCAGTAAAGGCAGTACTGGTTAAAAACATTACAGAAAGAAACTTGGTAATCACTAACAGCAACCTGAGGAATCCAAGTCCGTACTGGTATGGAGAAAATCAGCATTAGAAGTGGTTACTTATTTGAAGACTCATCAAAACAAGGTATCTTGTTTCTACTGGGACTAGAAATACTTCCACAGAAAGGTGCACTTGTGCACAGGGAAAAGGATAGTAGCATAGAAGTAAGACAGTGCACATTTTATTGCAGACAGGTCACATTTTCATCAGTTAAATAAGGTAGAACAGGTAACTTCAGCCAGACAAATCCGCTTATTCACAAAAGTAGTCTTATGCAAGGTGTAACAGTCTTCCTGCTCAGATGGTCTGACTGAAGCATATCCAGCTATTCAGGTTTTTTACTGCACCAGTAATCAGATTTTTTTAAAAAATTAAAACCTTTGGTAAAGCACAAACACAGCTTTAAGACGAACACAATCAATGTTCTACTCTTACTGTGCTGGGAGAAGTACAGCTCTTTAGCTGCTGTGATACCTAGAAAAGGTTTAATTCGAGTAAGTGAAAGAATTTTAAAATAAACTTTTAAAGTAAATCTAAAAAGAAATAAACTCAGGTCAATGTCCCAAACGTATACAACAATGAGCAAAAGACTGGTTGTTCCACAGGTATTCTGTCCTTTGTCCAGCCATTACAGATTCCAGAATGGAATGTAACTTTTTCAAACCAAGACTTCTGAGTTTTCATCTCCATACAATATTTAAGAAATGTCTATTCCACCATATAAAAAAGCTTTAATGTACTACAAAGTTAAAAACAAAAAGCAAATGACAAGCTAAAAGTAGAAAAATACACTGTGAAACATTTATATTTTGTTCCTTACACTGATCCAAGATATAACAAAATATTTTAGATTAGACCACTTTAATCAATTCATGGCATTTTCAGAAGCAGACAGTTAATCGACTCATCAGTCACTGGTTACCCACCAGCCAGCATCCAGTAAGGATGTCTGACCATCGCAAACATCCAGTATGTTTTAAATTTCCAGAAATCCTGTGCAGACATTAAGCTTTATTACTAGAAGAGTCCAAAAATAACAGAACTATTCTAAGTTAAGGTTTTGGCAGCCAGTCACCATCCCTCCTCTGTAGAGCAATCAGCCAACCTTTTCCAAGGAAAGACCTTGCTGTTTAGGTAACCCCAAAGACACAGCAAGGACCTGTGTCAGCTCTGAGGTGAAGGGGACAGTCCTAGCACACTTTGCCACTTGTGTCACCTAATCTCTTGCACCCCTAAATCTCACATGAACCATGACACTGAAAAAAAGAGAGATGATGGGGAAAGAAAAAAGAGGTATTATCTAATAAATATCGAAAAAGAATACATTTACACATAACGGTGCCTGAACCCTACTTTTAAGTCCTGTCGTGTTTTTCTGGAAGGCAGGGCTGCCTCTGAACAGCAGGTGGTGCTGCACCCACAGCAGTAACAGCAACATCCTCCAACATCCCCTCTCTACGCTTTTAAAAATACATATATATAGTTTCATCTGGAAAATGTATTTGCAGCATCTCCCTAACGCTGTTACCACCCGAACAGGAAACCGCTACGTTTTAAAGAGCTTGTCTGGATTAGACATAAGGTTGCAAATACAGTATAAACAAGTTAGTGGAAGGTCTGTAAGTAACGGTAGAAGATGGGATGGCTGTTAAGGAGCACTCTCTTTAAACTGGTATTAGAAGAAAACCAGGTTCCACTTCAAATAGACACGTCTGTTACTATTAAAATCTAATTCATATACATGCATGTATAAATACATCCACCCATGCATTCAAACCCATGTATGTAGCACTGCCATTGGCAGCCTGTAAAATTGCTTAGATTTATACCAACTAAACCAAGTATGTGTTCTCACTTTAGGGCTGGGACATAAACCAGGTTTTACACTCTGGCTTTCTCCTGACAAATTTTGCAGTGCATGACAGTTTCATGTCTAACTCCAGATGCCACATTTCCTAGAAAGCAACAATTTTCTGCACTCGTGAGGTCTATGAGAATACCAACTCTCTGTTTAGTGCATAAGGTTGTTGCAACAGTCAATTGTTCCAATTGGCACTTAAGACTGAAGGGAGAGTTTGCAGGAATTGCTACTAAAGTGTAATGACTGTTCCATCCTCCTCGATACCTCCTCTGGGGATAACCAGACTGTGTCGGGGATCAGTTTTTAAGGAACTGAGTAATTTGTGAATGTTGCCATTGCTTTCTCGGCCAGAGTTGTTGTTGAGCACCAGGTCCCTTTGAAGTCTGTGGCTAAGGCTGCTGCCATTGATTCGAGAGAGGCTACTGGAAGTAAGGCTGTGGAGTTTAGGAATATGCTGTGGCTCCAAACCACCCTCGATGACAATGTCAGCCTCTTCATCGCTCTCCATTTCATCAGGGTGGAAATTCTGCAGCACGTGGGATGTGGGCAAACTGTGGTGGCTCGCAGTGCTGTCTGTAGACTGGCCAGAGCTACCAGACATCCTACTGCTCCGAATAATATTGTTCCTCTGGTTTGCTGGCTTGACCGTGATAATAAGATTATGGCTGTTGGCAATCATCATGTCTGTGACTTGGTCAAGAGTCTTTCCTGCTACTTCAATGCCATTAACTTCCAGGACCTCATCATTCACAGCCAGCAAGCCTGTGCTCTCTGCTAAGCCTCCAGGAACCATACGAGAGATGAAGATACCAGGTACCTTTTCTAGTCCATGAGGAGTAACCCTTACGCTGGTGCCATCACGAATGTAAAATCCTAAGGGTTTCTCACACCCATGTCGATACAGCCTCACCCTCCTGTGTGTTTCAGGAAGAATGTCCACATCGATTATGGATGACACTGGTCTAAAATCATGAGGCATGCTGATATTAATGTGAGGACGCCGGCGGAGGTTGTCATTGCGGAGAGTCACCAGAGCCTTCTTCTTCCTTGATAACGTGTTGGTCCCAAAATTGCTGTAGTCTACTTCATCTGAAAAAGGAACAGTACCAATGTATCAATCAAACAGAGAATAACACAACCTACAGGGCATTTACCTCGTAAATCTGGTTCAGTGAATCCACACTCCTAATAATATGGAAAAATCAAATGGATTCTTCCACTTACTCTAACCTTCATTTCATTCCATGTCCATCACCACAACATTCAGAATGAGTGAGTTGTTTTCAATGACTACCCATATTCCTTCCATATTTTGAGGGAAAAAGACTTCTGATTCTCAACTTTCTGTGTAAGCAAGAGGCCCAGTAGAAGAAGCAGGGAGAAAGAAACTGTGCTGCTGCCTAGTCCATATGCTAAGGACCACAGAACAAACACGGACTCACACATTCACTCCTGCCCTTGCAAGGAAGATTCACCGGAAAGCAGCCTTTCCATGGTCTGCTGTTTAACAAATTGTTTAAATACTTCAGTCTCTGTTGTGGTATCTCAAGGGCATGTGCAAAGTGATCAGCTTTAAATCAGCCAAGTAATATGACAAATTATTCCCTGTAAGAAGCTCAGATCGTGCTTTGCATAAAAAACTACTTAGTCATGAAGCTGTTAGCATACAAAATGCACCACTGCACCTCACATAAAAAATACTATGCATATTTTAAACATGAAGCACATACTAGCTGTAAAATTATTTCACCTGGGGTTTAAGCATGCTAACACTTTTCAGATAAACTAACAGACCTTGTTCATTCTGCTGTTGAAAATGAGCAGTAAAATACAGAAGTATGATTACAGAACTGCCACTAAGAAAATTATCTCCAACAAATTAACCTTGAAAACTAATGCTTGAGAAAGACAATACCTCTATCTGATAAAGGTTTAAAAAAAGAAATGTTAGTAAAAACAAGCATATAATGACATTTTCGTGCTTGCAAGGTCTCATTTTCAAGTCAGCTTTTGAGGCATATTAATGTCACTTCACTGAAGTCTGTCAACAAGTTAAACAACTCAAAGGTTACTAAAAAAGGGTGCTAAGCAGCAACCTGATCTAACTGAGCCTGCTTGGAGCAAGGGGTTGGATTAGCTGGCCTCCAGAAGTCTAACTTATTCTCTGATCCTACACAGTCCTTTGGGCTGAAAAAAAATAATGTGAGGACTTCAGAAAGACCATTCCTGCATTCCCCTACAATTTGTTTACATTGGCTATACTAACACTGAGGACGTCACAAGGCATCCAGAAAGTCATCCTGAAGGAAAAGCTTCTGTGAAATAAAGAGTCCTTACACAAGTTTGTTGTGTTTAATGTCATACTCGCCTCCTCCCAGGTCATGCAGAGCTACAGCCTCAAACACTGAATCCTGCTCACCCTCACAATTCACTGATAAATTTCTGTGACAGTCCTATGAAAACAACCTAGGGATTCAGATTAAGAATTGAAATTCTTCCTCACTTGAAACACAGCGTTGGACCTTATAGCCCAAGACAACTTTTATCTCAAAATTCCAACTTAAGATGGCAATCAAAATTTCACATAGGTTTATGTAAGACCATTTCTTGCAGTACTGTAAACCAAACTCAAAACAAAAACTGCATCCCTTAAAGACTAAAAGAATTAGGTAGGCGAGTCCAACTCCTTTCAATGGAGGTAAAATGAAACACATGTCCTAGTTACCCATCTATTCCCTAAAAGCACTGGGTTCTCTCCCTGTTAGCTGAGTTACTTTAAGGCAGACTTGTGAGAGCTTTATCAAATAATTCACCTGGGAAGATCTGTTTACAACACCGCTTTCTTCCCCTTAAATTAACAACAACCCAGACAGTTCTCACAACAGGCAAGTTTGGGATAAATCAGGTAGTAATTGTCACGAGAGAAGTACGATGGTCCTCCTGACACACACAGGTCATTTCTGAAGCAGTTTTCTTTGGCTGAACTACCAACCAGGGCAACAGCACAAAAGAAATGGTTGTTTTGTGCCTGTGACCTCCTCACCTGTGCTCACAGCCCACTAACCTGTCTCCCCAGATGATTGCCAGCATTCCTAACCTCTGAGCAGCTTCAAAACAACCACCTCCTTTAATAACAAAAAGCCCAGCTTACCACAAAAATGCTATCTTTTTCCTCCAAACACGAAGCAGGCAAAAGCAAGGATTACATTACAAGGGATAAAGGCAACTTTCAGTGCTGAACCACTGACCACTCTTGGATTTAGTACTCTAGAGCTGAAGAATGTTAAAAAAAGAACTCCATGTCCTGATGATGACTGGAATTCTGTTTTTTAAAACAGTGTCATGCATTTAATTTCCAACCCTCTCATATGTAATTCTGTAAGGGTCAAAGATGAAGTCCCAGTTTTAACAGGGAAAAGTGTTAAAACTCTTCCAACCTGACAATATGGGGATTGTTACATTACTTCTATTCAGGATGACCAGCTCACTAGCAGTTACACTTGCTTGGAATCACTTCAAATAAATACAAATAGAATTAAATAACTAACTGAACCTCAGAACAAAACAGCTACCTCTCTCCCTCCTGCAAGCCGATGCTATTTAGAGCCACTACTCTTGCTGCAGGAATAAAGCAAAGTATCTCTACTGACGTTTAACATCAGCTGCTGCTCTGGCAGCAGAAAATCATCAGTCCCTAGCATAATGAATTTTCCTTCCTCCTGAGGTTATTCAGAGAAGTCAGGTGACATCACTCACTTTCATCAATGAGAGGGTGATCACACACTGGTGTATTCCCTGTTTCCAGTAATAAACTGCTCAGGTGGCATGTGTCAGTCTGAAATAAAACCTGTATCATTGTATAATTTATGACATGCTTTTGATGAAGGTCAGCCTCTTCTTGTTAGGTTTTGAGTTTCTCACCATATACGATTTCAAGCAGGAATGCCACTTCAGCTAATGAAACAGACTGTGCTTGATACCAGGTCTCAGTGAAGACCAGCATATACCATATGAAACCAGACAGAGCTCATTTTTCATGTTTCAGTTGTCGCAATATCAAATTCTCCTTCTACAGAGCAAAAGGTCTACAGAAATCTTCATGCATACTGGCAGAAGTGCCATCAAGTGGCACATCCAAAAAGTGCTTAAATCCTCATATTTTACGGGGTGTCATGTTTTCTTATGTCTTCAATTATGCCTGAGTGAAATGCTACATGCAGGCAACAGAAGGAGAATTAGTCTCTTAGGTGCTGAATGTGACTCCTGTTTCTTAGAAGGAAGCATATTACATGGAGCTTTTTCATCTACAAGATGTAGTGCTTTCAATCAAAGATGCATTATGATGTGCATGGATAATCCTGGATAACCACTAAACTTTGGAAGGCTTGGACTTCAATTTTACTTGTGCTCATAATTTGCTTCCTACTGAAAATACTGTTCCTGTAAAAAGAGATGAACAACATTTACCACAACTGGAGGACTCCTCAGCTTTCCAGTTCTCTCCTACTTGAAACCACAACCCAAATCTACACATAAAATACCTCAAACTCTTCTGCAGACATTGAGTACTATTGCAATTCTCTTCACCAAAAGCTTCAGTTTTAAGTGCATGTTAAAACCATTTTGTTATCTGTCAATGAGTTACACAAGACCTTAAGTACTTTGGCTGCATCCTTTCTGTTAATATGCACTGCCTTCTTTTTTGTTTTTCCTTAATAGAGTTGTCATTACCTACTTATCCCTGAGGACCTTTCCATTAGAGATGATATATGCTACAGATCTTTTCACGCAGAGATACACCTGAGCTCACTTTCCTGACAACAGTGGTAGTGGTGGCATTGGTTTTTTGGTGGGTTTTTATTTATTTGGGGGTTTTATTTGTTTGTTTTATTTGTTTGTTTTTTAACTGGTGGAACTACCTCCACTTGTCCAGCAACAGTAAAACCCACTGAAGAAGGTTTTCATTTTAAAGCATGGATATTTTACTACCAGAATATTATTTTTAATGAAACCCCACATTTAGAAAGTTATAGAAGGGAACTCTTCTAACAGCTCTGCAGTCAGCCTGTGACTTAACAGAATTCATTATATTTTCCTGGTGGGCATCGTGAATCCTATTGTTAAATCGTACAGTATACAACAGCAGAGCATACTTAAAAGGCTATTTATAAGGGAAAGAAAACTGCTTAGAGCATCTGGTTGTAGCCAAAAGAGTATTGTATTTCTTTAATTTACATGAAACTAGGAATTATAGACCTTCTGAAAAAACCACCAGGAGCACCACTCCCACTGCTTGGACAGCTGCTTTTCATAGGAACTGCCTGCCAGATGAAATACCAAAGCTTAGCCAGATAAGATTGTATAAACAAGCTGAATTCCACAGAGAAGCAGACTGCCAGGCTCCTATAGGAACAGTTCATTTCAGACTCTACGTTTTCAGTGTACATGCACTCATGCCTTATTATTTCCTCTGGGAACTGTGGAACATTAGTTGACAGCTCTGGAAAGTACTTCAAAGACAAAATTACTTCCACTAGGGAGAGCAGCACTTCAGGCAGCTTGGGAAGGAGGCCAATGAGTCATTAATAGTGAAGGGTAACCCCTCCATCCAACAGATCTCTAATACTGAGCACTCAAATTAGCAGCAGTCATAAAACCGTTTCAAGAGACCGTGTCATGTTTAACCCTTCTACCTTCTGTGTCCCAGCTACAAAACACTGCCCATGTTTGACACAAGTTGCATTCAGTGTCTGTTTTCTCAGATTAAAACCAAAAGTGTTTGAGAAAGTAATCAGACAACAAATAAGCTGTCAGTCTCTTGTCTACGACCTGTAGGGCTGACCACAGGCAAAGGGATTTAAGAGGAAACAGATACGAAGTGAACTATGGCTCAGGGGGAGGCCCAGTGCCAATATCACTCATCAAGGAATATTTAATAGGGAGAAAAATAAGGTTATCTGAATGCTAACACTGCATTCTGTGTATTGCAGGAATATTAAAAAAAATCCAGCTATTGCTGCTGCCAGCAACCCCTGGGTGAACCAATCTCAAAAACACATAGCAAGTAAAGTAGTTGTAGCTGCTATTCCATCGAAAGTCATGTATTCCACACATGCACAGATATACACACACACTCTCCTCTCTCTCCCTTCATATGACAAGGAACTGGACACAATCTCAACAAGAAAGCCAACTGTGTCCTGGGCTGCATCAAAAGGAGCGTGACCAGCAGGTCGAGGGAGGTGATACTCTGCTCTCGTGAGACCTCACTTGGACTATTGTGTGCAGTTCTGGTGTCCTCAACACAAAAAGGACACGGAACTAGTGGGACAAGTCCAGAGGAGGGCCACGAGGATTATCAGGGGACTGGACCACCTCCCGTATGAAGATAGGCTGAGAAAGTTGGGGCTGTTCAGTCTGGAGAAGGCTGTGTGGAGACCTCATAGCAGCCTTCCAGTACCTGAAGGGGGCCTATAGGGATGCTGGGGAGGGACTCTTCATGAGGAACTGTAGTGAGAGGACAAGGGGTAACGGGTTCAAACTTAAAGAGGGGAAGTTTAGATTGGATATGAGGAAGAAATTCTTTACTGTGTAAGGGTGGTGAGGCACTGGAATGGGTTACCCAGGGAAGTTGTGAATGCTCCATCCCTGGCAGTGTTCAAGGCTGGGCTGGACAGAGCCTGGGGTGACATGGTTTAGTGGGAGGTGTCCCTGCCCATGGCAGGGGGGTTGGAACTAGATGATCTTTAGGTCCTTTCCAACCCTAACTATTCTATGATTCTATGAACATTTAGAAGCCTACCTAAACATTATGGTTTATCTACGACATTCAACAGGGCTTTTAAAGCACAAATAAGATTAAAAGAGACAAATTCAAATTAACAGTAGAGCATGTTATTCTTGAGATCCTTAATCCTTTAGTTTCTTAAACAAGGCTTTCCAGACACTTGTTTTTAGGCTGTAAACTCAATGACGTTTTTTTAAAGAAATGTCACCAAATAACTGCCCTAGAAAGAAAATTTGAGAACACCATCCTACTCTAGTTTAGCCCCTGCTAAACCTAGTAAACTGCAGTTCAGCAAAAAGCAACCTTCCCTCTATAGTGATTCAGTATTAAGAAGATAAATTTGCCTTCCTACTTAGGAAGCATTCATTAACAGGTTAGGATTAAAAACTCAGGAACACAAACGTGTCTTTCTACTCCCACCACGTTTATGAACTTAAAATATCCTACCCTCTTTCAAGAAAGCGAACATCATTTTGTTCCTTGGTTTAGCGTGCTAGAGCAAGCAAACCGTCATTGCATTGTCAGGCTCTCTTCACGGTGTCAGACATGCACAAGAAACGTTTTTAGGCAGCTTGCATTGAGAATCAAGATAACCTCTTGAGAACTGTCTGCACTGCTGGTGTGGCCTCCTGCGCTTCTCACTGCTTGTCATCAGAGGCCACCATTTCCTTGCTGAACCTCTTCCCCTCTCGAGAGAAGACACCCTATTTTTGACTTGCTGCACTGCTTCAAAGGAACAGGAGCTGTTGCTTGACATGCAAGTCTGCCCCATGAAGCAAGTGAGGCCTCTGAAGAAGAAAGGTGCTACCAAGTGTAAAACAAGCATCCAGGCTTCTGACTCCCAAAGCTATCCTTGCCCTCAGAAACACCCAAACCCAGCTCCCCAGACTAGCCCAAAAGCCAGCTACAGGACTACAGATTTCACTGGTAAAGTTCTGGATAGAGTTTGCTAGGATTGTCAGGGTTTTATTCCTCTAAGTTTCATATGTGACTTCTCTTCCACTCTCAAACATGAATCAAACAGCTCTTCTCCCCTTGTTTTCTTACACAAACCACATTTGCAAGGTTATGTTATGGCAGCACTAGAAAATTGTAGATTTTGAGCTTTGGCTTCGTTGTTGTTTTGGTTAATATTTCCCTTTTCCTGCAGTGGGTCAGTGGGAATTTGGGGAAAGTCATGTTCCTCTTGCACATCTCAGCCATCAATCATTATTAGGTTCATCCCAAGGTTGCAGGTGCTGCTATAGTGGCTTTATTGGCAAGACTGTTTCCCAGGCCAGTCAGCATTGAGTGGACACCCAGCAGCAGCGATAGGTCGGTGATGCATGCAGACAGGAATAACATTACCTGTAAGGGGCTTTCTGTCTGGTCACAGCCTGACAAATGATGCCTATCAACAGGTACCCAGCATCTCCCAACAGCCATCAAAAATTGTATTCACTCAGCTGATGGTATCAGAATGTGGTGGTTATCAACCCTATTCAAAGACACTTGGGGGGGGGGGGGGGGGGGAAACACCCTCCAAAATCACCACTCTCCAACCTATAATTACATGCAATCTCTTCAGCAAGTCATCATCATGAACTTTAATGTTTAAAGTTATTAAAAAATAACCCTTTAATTACTTTTTTTTTCCCCACCCACTTCATTTTTTACCTGCAACAAACACACTCTTCCACTCACTCAGAAGATCAGGGAATTGAGGGGAGAACCCTTTGCTCCCCATACAAGCACAAACGAAATTTCTTCTTTACAAAAGAAAATGTGTGCACGTTAGGCAAAGCAAGACAAAATGAAGCAAAATGAGAAACCCACCTATAATGACTCTAACTGGACACTGCAGATACAGTAAAAATCTTATTAACACCACAAAAAAGTGGTGTATTTTATCAAGTATTCGGCAAGTACTGAGTAGAACTGTTTCCCAAGTGGCACTAGAAAACCAGTTACTTTTTGCAGAAGTCTAAAGCGTGGAAGGTAAGAAGTTAACAGACTGACCCAAAGAGCTAATTCAGGAGAATACCATTCTGGTTTTCACAACTTCAGTATTTGGCAAGCCACCACAAATAATAATAACAACAACAATAAAGATTCACCTCAGAATCCTATTCATTCAGAATACAAATTCTATACCTCTAAGAAAGAAAAATGTTTTCCTCAGTCTCAGAAGAAGCTGCAAAGGAAGCTTGGAACGACAGCACAAAATCAAGGTAGTGTGTAGCAGAGGTTAAAGGAAAAGTTTCTGAAGAGCTGCAGTACTGAGCCTGATCATAACTGACATCCTACAGACACTGATGTTAAAACAGTCTCTTCTCCTTTCAGAAGGAACTTTGTCAACATTGAAGGCCATTTCAGGGTTCTGCTCAAGAGCCAGCAGAGCTGAGCAAGGCTGGGAAGGCAGGACCTATATTACCCAGCTAACACACCTTGTAGCTCACCCAAGGGAGCTGAATCTAACAAGGTGTTTCACACTCCCTCCTGCTGCCTTCTGCCACATACCCTCACTGTCTCTGCCAGGTGCTCTCCTCCTCTCCTGTCCTCCTCCCTCCCCACCTTAAAGCAAAACTGATAGTGATCAAGAATCATCTATCATCCTGTGTTCAGGTAACTGCTAATCACATTTCTGCAGCATGCATGTGGGTTTTCCTATTTAGGAAGAAAACAGATCCCAGAGCTGGGAGCACTAATAGCTTATTCAAGGTGGCAGTGGGGATATTCAATTGTTGCACACACTTAAATCTGAGATGCAAGGGTACTACCAAGAAACACTGTTTTCTGTTCTGAAGTACTTCTTTCTCATGCATTCTTTTGCTGAGTAACACCTTATTCATCCCAAGCTAGTTCAGACAGGTAAGCTAGGAAGTGCCTTTTCACTTAGACTTCTAAAGTCCCAGTAAAACTAACTAGAAAAAGAAATCCCCAAACTATGGACAAGTTCATATTTAATGAAGATTTAAGCCTCAAAGAAACAGGCAGTGGTCTTGTCTCTTCCCCGCTCTTTATCCTGGATTGTTCTAAAAAGTTGCTACCGCATCTCAGAAAAGACATGTTTTTACGCAGTTAAAATTCCTCTAGGATATCTTTTCTCTCTTCAAAAAAAGAAGCCGCAATCATGTTTTGATAGTTTCACTGTTGTGGCATGATAATACCACATACATCCTGCAGTGGTGGGGAGGGAGAGAAAACACATTTACAATGCTTCACAAAGCACTTTTCTGGTTCCTGCCTCCAAGCTGGCAGATTGTAAACAAAGTCCAGATTTTGGCTCTTATCGCAGAATTAAAAAGGTTTCCAAACAAGCGTGGCATAAGAAATTAATTACAGCACTTGTCTTTCAAGTCGCGACCTCTGGGAGTCTCCCAAACTTTGCTGGCTGGAGCTGAATGAGTCACAGGATAAACACCCCTCCTAGGCCAGCCCTGCAAAAGGCTCTGCACAGCTGCACCTTCTCTCATCAGTCCCACACAGCACTGCCTTGGATGCCCCGTGCCTTATGGCACTGGCACGCTCTCGCCTCCACCTGCAGCCTCCTGGACATACCCTGGTGCCGTCCTGGTTGTGGGACAGGGGAGCTGTGGGAATCCCACCAGTCAGAACTGCCCCAGAAGACACGTTTTCTAGTCTGCTGTTGCCCAGGCTGGAGCAGGCCAGAGAGGGAAGGAGCAAGCCAGCAGGCAGCAGGAGAAAGAGCGGCACGGAGCCATGGCAGAAGCAACTTGGAGCCAGTTACCTACGCACCAAGGGAGTATGGCCAATGCAACCCTGTGCTTCAGATGTGGGAATGATGCAATGGAAAAAGAGCCCCAAGCAGTGAAGCAAAAATGAGGACCCCTCAGGTTGCAGGGTACAAGACAGGAGCAGCCTCAAAGCACTGCTGGTACAAAGCAAATGTGTTTTGTAAAGATTTATTTAATGGTCTGTTTTCTAATGTGGAGGAGAAGCAAAGTCAAGAACATGATCTAACTATTACCATTCAAATTGTGTCTGTAACACTTGACTTCCCCGGCACCCTTCTTCTTTCAGAGGGCAAGGCTGCTCGCTTCACATTGCTTCTTCTAGATATAAACAAAGCATGCCAGGAAGCCCTCTCTCCCCATGACAGGTCACAAAAGCTGCCTGCAGAATGCAAAATAAAGACTTTTCCTGATTAAACACAAGGGCACAAGCAAGTGCTACTTTTCTTGAGAACTCAGTTGCTCTTCAATAGGCCTGTGCCAGGCAGTGCAGAGCTGATCCACCTTACAGAGATGGCTGGGAAGAACTCCTCACTTGGGGAACAAAATGTCAACCCCATCCCTAAAGCACACTGCCTCCAGCTAAACACTGCTATTAGTGTATCTCCAGCCCCTGCTCACAGGCTAAGGAAAGGCTGAAGAAACTCAGTCCAAGGAAGGCTGCCTGTCTAGGATTTGCTCCACGCACATCCTCCCTACAGAGCCAAGCATATATGTTGGTTGTCCCAATGGAGGGATAAGCTCCACAATACATCTTTATTTTGCAGCATAACAGTGGATATTTAAAGATTAAAACTATGTCTCACAAGTTATCAATGTGAAGCTGATCATAACCCCTATGGTTTTCACCCCACTCCATCATGTGGTACCCCTGATCTCAGCTGCAATGGCAGTACTTATCTGGGCTACAGCAACATGTTACCACCTTGTTTCTTAGCAGCAGTAACAGCATGCAGCAAGAGGGTCAGCGCCATGTCCCCAGCCCTCTTCCTCAAAACAGAAATGAAGCCTTGTCTCAAATACAGCTACCATGGCTTCTCCAGATGAGAACAAAATACATCTGTTACTTTTAATGTTAGACTAGCAACATCCTTGCCTGGCCACCCCCAGAAAGCAAGAGGCACTTAACTCATCCCACTTCTGTCAGTAAAAACTCCATGTTTTACTTAAAAGCAGCTTAAAGGATCACGGCAATTCTGGCAGAAGGATCAGCTGTGTAGAGTTACTGGTCAAGTGATTTCCCCAATATGATTTTTGTAATACTGTGTTCTTTTCTCCACCAGTGGCTAGGGCTCCATGCCTAACTGCATACACAAAGTAATTAAAGGCTGTGGCTTGGGCAAACTTAGCACCTGGGGGGCCTCTCCAAAAGCTGTGGATGTTTGCATGACCGGCACACTTGAGGGGTCCAGCCCTCAGATGACCCCTAACTGGATGGTGAAGTTTCTCTTTCTTAGAATATCAAGCACTGACCTGCAAGACTGAAAAAACAAACAAACAGAAGAAAACTCCCCAAAGTACACCAGTGATGTCTGCACCACTTAAACAACCTGGCTTCTTTCTTCAAACAGTTTTTGAAACACCCCATCATTATGTGAGTGTGGTAACATAGTGGCGGGTGTACCTTCTGCTTTTAAAAAAAAAAAAAAAGGTGTTTTTTCCTGTGAGCACATGACACAAACAAGGGAGTGGCAGACAGGAAGTGATTATTCAGAAATCAAAGAATTAGATCAGGTTCCGTGATACCAGAACAAAACGTGACACATGACAAGTGAAGCTGACAGCACTCCCTCAAATGTGAGAAAGCTTCCTCTTTACTTACTGAACCTGATTCAGGGCTCAGTATGCATTTTGTCTCCTTAATGAACATCAGCATCGATATGTCTCCTGGGGAGCACAAGTTACTCCATGTATTTCACCAGCAAAGTTACATCAAACACTACAGTACTGATCTCCAGCTTCCACCAAAACAAGTTACTTTGAATGGAAGCACAGCTCTGCCAGTAGTAGCAGCGAGTCTCTGATGACACTGCTGCTCCAGAGGTACTAAACACAGACGCTATTAAGTGCAGCCCTCCTTTCTGCTAATAGCAATCTTCTGCCACTATGAATAGAGCAGAGGTTCCTACTGCCATGCTCAGCTACATCCAGTATTCCTGCCACTGAGAATTCCCTTCATGATCTCAGTTATCCTGTTGCACAGGAGATAACACTGAGTCATCACCACATTTGTTGTGAAGTGACATCGCTGTGGGGAAATGGAAAACTTACACCTTAAAGAACATACAGTATCCAGAGCCTGATCTCTGCTCTGAGTGAACTGCATAGACATGGCTCTTCTCATGCCCAGAGAAATTAAGTTGTGGCCAGACCACAGCCATGCAACTACTCAGTGGGCACCGACTGATTTACCTCCATTGTAAGTTCCAGAAAAGTTACCTTAAAGAAGAGCATCCCACACAAGAGGGCTAATTACATAGAGCACTTTGCATCTGTGGATCCCATAGTGCTAAAAATAAAAACTTAGTGTTCATGAGGGACTAAGCTCCCATTAGAATGGTTAAGCTATAAACCTGGAGAACACATCAGAGGTTACACAAAGCCCAGCAGCTTTAAAGGAAGGAGGAGGGATTTGCACAGTTCAAAGGAAGGAAAGAACAGATGTGGTACGTTAAGACTTATTTTCATTACACGGCATAGCTTGTTTCCAAGAATGCTTTCAACAGAAGCATCCTCCCAATACAAAAGGCAAGTGCTTGCTAAGCTGACTCTGAAAAGCTTTGATACAAGCTGCATCCCAGCCCAGACACACTGACTGCTACCAGTAACCTCAGCTCACGACTTACTTCTCGCCTCTAGCTGGCAGACCTTCCTCCACTTTCAGTCCCTCCTGGACTGGTACTACTGTGAGCAGCCAGTTCATGTCTTCACACACACACACACACACACACACACACACACACTCCCCCTATGAAACAAGGATGAATTAAAAACCCCATAGCCTTCTTTAGACAAAAGCCCACTGTTCCTTTGCCATGCTTTTCCTCACCTCACTCTCTCACATTGCTAGACAGCATCAGGAATTGGCAAGATCTTTAACAATAAGATCAGGCAGTATTACTAATCCATACTAAATTCCCACAACAGGAGCCAAGTGGTGACCAAAACAAGAATTTTTATTTGATGATGCATTCTATCTTCAGAAAAAAACCTCTTCCAAGGACATTAAAAGTGAAGACTACTCGTTATATAGAACAAAACCACTGGCTCACAGGCTGATGTGATCAACATGTCTTCTTGCTAAAATGCTCTTTGGGGGATACAAACACTCAGCACTAAGTTGTGCTATATTTTAACATGTACTTATTAATACAGTAGCTAATGAAACTGCTTATTTAAAGTCTACCAACTCCACAAAGTTTTGTGGCTGCAGCATAGAGATCAACATTAAGAACCAAGAACTCACTCTCAGGGTTACAAAGATGCTCGCTTTGTGCTTACGTTAAACCTGATGGACATGTTCTAAGGTGACCCAGAAGGGAAGTGAGCCTAGTGTTTGGTACAGCACTCAGGCACAGCATTAACACAGAGCCCCTCCTGCAGAAACTGAAAAGATCTGAGTGCTTCCTCCCATTCTGAGGGACAGATAGAGAGAGCACCAAGGAGGCAGGTTAGACAGGTTTCAAAGTTAACAACACCTGCCCTTGGCTTCACGGCTAACACAACATTAATCCAGCAAGCTGCAGCGAGGGGAAAAAAATCATATACAGGGGTAGGAAATCTTTTTCCTCACCTTCTTTCCCCTTTACCCTTCCAGATCACATTTAATGCTCAGCTCCAGCTTCTTCTGTGCGGATGCAATTTAACATCCAGATCACTGCACTAAAACTCTACACAAGACAGGTCCATCTTGCCTTTGTCTGTTTCAGTTCATTTCACACAAGTCAAGCCTTCGGCCATGGCAAGTCAAATGATAGGTTAGCTGAAAGGAATCACCTCCAGCCCTTAGTCTCCACCTTTTAATACACAGATACAGTACTGAAAGATTAAGAAAGAAAATGAGGGAAAAGGCTGTGGCTGTGAATCACCTGCTTGTCTGGGAAAGACAGACTACTGGAAAATCCTGGTCCTAAGAATACCTGAAGTATTCTGAAAGAGTGGTGATTCATTCAAGACAAGGTAGGCTTTGCAGATACCAAAAAGCCAGGCAACAGAAAGGAAAATCTCATTTGTAACACACATTTCTGCTGAGAAAGTACCACCATTCTGTTTGGTTTTATGCCTCTCCTGTCAGATCAGTCAAAGGCCAATGTAAAGTTAACATGCCAGATTTCACATCATCTGCTTGCCCAAACAGCTGGGGAAACTGTTTTAGCTGAGCTCTGCTCTTTCGCTCGCTTCAGATTGTTGTGTTAATTAAAAAGTCTTGCTCTTGTATTACACAGCCCACAGGAAGCGAGAAGGAGATTCCTAGCTTCATAATCACGTTAGTCAATAGCTCCCAGCGCTCTCACCGCTGCTACATGCAGAGCCAGCATCGTGCTGTTGGTTTGACAGGCTGTGGGAGGGTGCTGCGTAGGAGCCTCGTCATGTCATGCAGAGTCAGCCCAAGCTCCCTCACAATGGGAGCTTTCTGCTGAAGCACAACATAAAAACCTCCCTAAAACTACAGGGCCATCTGAGCACATTTTCCAAACAGAAAGCCAGCCCCACACAAATCCACTCAACATGCAAGAGGCAGTTACTAGCTGGCGAGTTACTGGGTATGGATGTGTCACCTTTGGGCTCACCCCAACCACTAACCTATCAAGTAAGTAAAAATATATTACTATTGTCACCTCCAAGCTCAGACTTAAGAATTTCCATCTTGGAAGCCCTACAAGAAGTGAGTCACTCTATATACCTTGGCAGTGATTTGGAAGCCAACAGGGAATATCCAGAAGGAAATAATGTCACCAACTGGTGAGGCAGCAGCTATGTTTACCAGCTTAAACAAGTTTGTGCCACAGTACTTCTAGTTAAGTATAGCCAACAGGGAATCTCCAATTCACAAGTCATAAAGCTTTCAATTCACAAGTAATTTACTGCTTAACATGCCTGAAAATTAAGAGACCTTTAGAAGTTATCCCAATTGCTTAAGAAAAATACCAGATATTAGGATAACTCCAAGTGGTGAGTCCTTTTGGATACCTGTATTGCCCTTGCCTGCTCTCTGTAAGGTTTGAACACTGAAGATGCATTCAGCATGAGGCCAGAGCAGTTGCCACCTTGCTCTCTCAATCTGGGCAGCAGGAGGAATGTGGAGAAAAGCCAGCCGAAGGAAGCCTTCACAAATGGAAGCCAGGTGTGGTGGCACAGGGCACCCACAGCCACAGTAACCAGTGCAGCTCAGCATATAGAGGAACAAGGTGGAGAGCTGCAAGCATGAACGACTTTGACAGCTTTTCTGAAGCTACAGCTGACTATCATCAAGAATGTGCAAGGTGCGAGCAAGCTAGTTCGAAAGAACAAGAGAAAACATAAAGGGGAAAAAACCCACCCAAACTCATTCTGTACAGTCAAACTAAGCTTTGAGGGAGGTATCAATAAATGAGAGACTGACCAATTAAGAGGGCTGTTTATGTGTCACATGAGATGCTTAGTATTATACACAATGACAACTATTCACTAGCTAAATGTAAGAATAAACTGAGGAATTAAGGGCTTTCAGCACATCCTTCACTATATAACCTCTAGCGATTTATGCCTTTGCCACCTGCCTGATAAGCAGTGCTAACGGATGCACAGCATTGTACTTAAGGAGGTCTTCCTTCACACCTAATGAACTCTTCATGTGGCTTATTCACATTTTGTGCTAAAAGTTTACTTTCAAAAAGGGCTAATGGAGATGCATTATCATAACCTTTAAGCAGACAGTGAGGGGACCAGCAAAGAGCCAGGCTTACAGTTTGGAAGAATGTCAGGCCAAAGGCTGGCTAAGAAGCCGTGAGAATAGCACCAAGCAGTCACTTGAGAGAAAGTGTACTAATTGAGGAAGGTCCTAAGCTGGTTTTCCTGTCTAATTCTAACAGATCTATTATCCTCAGGGGATTTATTCTTTCCACAGTGTGCTGACTGCCTTCATTACCACAAATGCTTTCTAAAAGGTACAAGCTGGACACTTGATGAGCAAGGATCACATGCAACAATGGCTTATTTTCAAAGTGATTTGCAAACAGTGAGGACACAAACCCCTTTGCTACATTGATTCAGAAAGCAGGAGACATCTTGTCACCTTCTCCCCATCTTAAAACTCTTCCCTCTTCTCCTCTGGAATTCATAGATGCCTTAAGCAGACATGAAAATAAGGTACAACAGTTTGACTAAGATGCTTTAATCCTCAGGTTTTATCTTCTTCAACTGTGTATAGTCTATGCCCTGTCAGCTGTCAATGGTTAACAGGCATAAACAAAGGTGGCACAGGTTTTTAACAATTCAACCCCCAAAACACATAATAAAAGCCTTGCAAGAGAGCTTCATGTTCTTCTAATAAAATACCACGTCTCTGCTGCCCCCTTAGCAGGACACTTTAAACATCCTCATTTTCTAAGCAGACAGAAACTGCGTCTCTGCAAAGACATCATGAACAAGACCTGTGGTTCACTTCTTCTCATGAGAAAACAGCTTTCTGAAATTTGCTTTAGAATTTCCATTTTTGAGGAACCAGTGCTTGGAGCAGCACACAATGTGTCCCTAACTGGCATTTGCAGCTATTGCAGATTGTATTAACTGCTCATGCAGATATTACAGCTGGCAGCACACACATCACCAACCACAAATATTTGCAGACTCTTCAGAAAAAGCCTGCCCTTGTACTCTCACTATATCCATTTCAAGAAATAACTTGTGTTACAATGGAGATCAATGGATGCAAGTGACCATATTGCTAAAGCATTTACAATAGCAGTACCTTGTGAAGTTTGAGAACTTGGTGTAGGCACAACATTTGCACAGCAAGTTCTGCCACTGAAACAGGCTGAAACTCCGAATGACAGTTCCTTTCATAGAGGGGCTTTGCTAGCTCTGCTGCCTACTGCAAGTTTTCACCACTTCCAAATGCAACTTCTGTATCAAGCCTCACAGCCTAGGGGCAAGATAAGGCAGCCAAGCACAGCAAGAAAGTTCAGACTTCTTGCATTGTGAAGCACAATGATTCAGAATGAGGGAGGAGAAGTTCTTTTGTTTCTGTGAATTTACACAAGATCAATACTGATAATTTCTCTCAATTGTTCTAGTAGGGAAGGCCACATTTAAAAAAACAACAAACATCCCAAAACACCACCAAAACCAAACAACAAACTGTATCAGGCCTCTTCCCACCCCCAACATTCTCCCCTCTTCACATGTCTAATAGAGCATGAAAGCTGTTGGTCTGTCCCATCCGCTGTCACCCCTCACCAGCAACACAGCCAAGAGATCCTAGCTCTTAAAATTTACACACTGTGTTATAACCTGTCAGCATCTCTAATGTAAAAAATGTGCTGGATCGCATCCTTTAATTTCCATCAGAGGAAGTCATGCTGTCAGTGGCGTGCAGAACATGGAGGAATTCCTGTTTACTGTTAGACTTGAAAACTTACTTGGGAGGGGACTTCTAATTAAAAGCTAACACCTGAAATACCACACCAATTTGTGTCATTAACATATATGTTTATCTAGAAGACCAACATAAAGTGTACTGATGAAGAATCATTGCAAAACGTGAGCAGTAGCTAATATGAGAGGAATGGGAAATGCAGGAAAACATTGCTCAATGCTTGCTTAGGGTAGTAAATGATAGCAGAAGAGAGATGTGGTCCTGCCCTCTCAGAGGACATCTGTGCGGAAAGATGTATGCTATGTTACGCTATCACACCCCCAATGTCACTGTGAGGGCTCAAACTGCTATACAGATTCTGACACTAAGCTGCCAGGAATGCAGAGACTTCAGCTTACAAAAGCTTTGAGCTGGCATTTTATTTTAGGACAAGCTTGATTTTGTGATGTTTTGGTTTACACATGCTATATTACTCTTACAGGTCTCCTGTCCTTCCAGTTAAATCATGAGCTGTTAGCTGGATGCTGGCTCACTAAAAGGTACTTTGTGCCTGCAACTCAAACCTGACCATATATAAATGCAGGCAAAGAGTCACCACAGTTTGAAGTGCAAGAGTCAAATAATGCTGGCAAAGTTGGGACTGCCACTGCGAGAAGAACATACCAAACACCTTGCAGCATGCACAAGCGACTTCCACACACTCCAGCAAGGGCTGAGCACAGCTCTGTCCTGCTCTCAGCGGTTTATCACTGCAGAATAGAGAGAGGGGAAGACACACTGTAGGTCTTCTCATCAGTATTCCCACCCCCAAATAAAAGCCAGATTCCTACCCAGTGTTCGGAGAGAGTAACACATCTGCTCAGACTGTCACCACACCTCTCACAAGCAAGAGCAGAGAGACCCTTGGAACAGTATTTGGCTCATTACAGAGCTGGAATACACACAAAGCAAGTATCAATTCTAGTTATTCATGGATCACAGATTCACACTGATAGCGCACGTTTGCCAAACCCACTCAACAGGCCCTTCTCTGAGCCCTCCACCACTGCCAGCTTCCCATGGACATACCTGATCTTTGCTAACTGAACTCCACCCTCCACTCTTTCATCCTGACAAGCAACTATGCTGCTCAGGATGCTCCAGGCTGATAAGCAAACTCCTTTTTATTACTGCTGATTGTATTAATACAGGCAGCACTTCAGCAGCTCCACACAACACAAACACTGGGGGAGGAAACAGTGCCACACCAGTAAAAACTAGATCCATTGGTAGGTGAACCACCAGGAGAAGCAAATAATTTGCCATCTATTGGTCTGATTCACTCTGCTCATGCACCAACCCTTCCTGTCTAGTCTCTCCCAGCAGAGATCTTCACAGCAGGGATGGCATCAACATTTTTGGTACATTGAGTCTTCAAATTCTAAACACAACATAGAGATCATTCAAGCCTGAGGGAAGGCTTGCAAAGGAAGTACTGGTTTGTAAACAATCTTTAAATCTTTTCTGTAAAAAGAATGCAATATTTTCACATATATGTATATGAAATATGTATTTTTTCATGTTCATACATACATATGAACATGCATTTCACAATTTTCAATTACGCCTTTTCATTTGTTTTGGCCCACTACTATCTGGAAGACAGCCACACTGTATCAAACATTTCATAGTTTCCAACTAGGCAGAACAGGCCTAAAGACAATCTGGATTTAATTCAAAAAGCAGCTTTGCCTTGACTGAACTTGATTGATGATTCTGCTTGTGAAGAGGCACCCTAAGACAAGGGAAGGTCCACCTCAGCTTTATGTTCAACTTTGGACACAAAGAGACTTTCAGTGCAAAAACTTTGCTCTGTTTCCACAACCAAGGGTAGAAAAGCAGCACGGAAAACACACTTGAGAGGCAGTAGGAAAGAAGTATCGATACTGTTAAGTTCTGAAGAAGGGCTGAAAACAGACACGAGTTATGAAGACCACATTCAGCCTGGTGGTAGCTCTGCTGGAAGGACAGATTCTATCCATGAGGAATTTGAGCATGTATTTCCATGCTTTGCACTACAAATTTGGGCTATCTTCTCTATCTTCTCAGGCTGCCATAGGCTGTGCCATGCCATGACCCTAGCTTGATTTCAGGATTGCTACAGCATGCCAAAACCCACTGCTGTACCTTTCTCCAGTTAAGGTAGTGGGGTTTGTGGCCAAGTAAAAGTGCTTCCTCCTCGACAGCCTCTGAGCAACTGGGAGGAAGTCATAGCTAGTTCCTGCAGGTCACTGACTATGGCGTCTGGCCTCTCCCTGTGGGAGCCTAGAGGTTTGGGATTCATCAGGTTAATGATATAGCAGCAATGGTGCCAGCAGTTCCACAGGCCAATATTAACAAAATTATTTACACCTTAGCCTTTTTTTTTACTGTGGGATATTAAATGCATTAACTGGTTCTTTTCAGTTCTCCTAGCTAAATAAGGAAAGGTTTCCTTCAGCCAGCCCTCTCAAAATCACCACCATGTAATTATTAAGTTCCCACTTTACTGTTTTCCTGCTCCCTTCCTAGGAAGTTCCTGGGGTGACAAAAAAAACCCCAACACTTAAGTATTTGGAAGTACAGGATTATTTCATGGAAGATATGTGCAATCTTATAGCAGAAGGCTACTAATTCAGGACCAAGAAGTTATAGCATAGGTTGAAAACGCTGGTCCTTAGAGGGAAGTATTTCCTATGCTGTCTTAGCTTGAAAGCCTGAGCCTAGCCTGCTCCAAGTCCGATTTTGTAGACTTTGCTTTGGAAAGGATTCTTTTCAAGTCAAGAGAGTCCTGTTAAAGTCAAATGTGTATGATAGCTCTGTATCAACTACTGCTGTATGCCTTTACAGTAATCAGCAATCTTATGGATGTTATCACCTGCCTATACAGACACCATGTCTAAAGGAGCTACTGAGGAAAGCAGCCAGGAAACAAACTAATGACTTTTGCTTTGGAGATAAGGGATTTGAGGAGAAACCTAAAGGATCATTAACAAAAATCCCAATGACAGTGAGCTAGTAATTGGCTTTCCATCTGTCCTGGCTTCAGAATGAATTCTTGAAACTTCTCTACCAGTCCTCAAGGAGACCCAGATCAAAAGGACAGTGAAGAACTTCTGGTCTTATCAAGTTCCTCCTGGGAAAAGAAACGTACGTGTACACAGACATGCTGAAGCAACAGATAATGAAAAGCTCTGCAAGCACTCTCTGAAGGTAGGCCATGTGGCTAACATCAGAGGGGCAGTTAACTCTGTATGAATATATCTGCATAGAAAAAGGCCTTTAAAGAAAGACTGCTGACTGCATGACACACACTGCTCCTACTGTTACTGGCCAGCAACTCGCTCCAAAAGGATGACTGCTGTCTGCACACAGCCTTCTAGCATGAAAGGGAAGTTAGCCTGTGGATTTACCACTCGTGGATGTAAACTCCCAAGTACCCAAATACAGGGCTGCAACCCTGTAAATAAACCTCTGCTCTAAACGCAGAGAACTGACAGTAAGTTACTTCAGTTGTAGCAGAGGGACCTGGAAAAGGAACAGTGCCACAGCTCACGTCGACAATCTGGTCAAACTCTGAAGTGACATCTTCAAAAGGGAAGGCAAGGTTTGCATCTGACATTGAGTGAGATCTAGAGTAAGAGCAGATAAAAGACAGGGTTGTTTGTCCTAGGAGGTTTTGACAGGAGCTTAAAGCAATGCGCATATTCTGGCCAGTATCACTGAAGGAGGCCAACAAAGCCATTGTGATGAGCCAGCAGATGAAAGCAGGGCTAAGTGCTACTGTGGAAGGAGCAGAAAGCATATGAGCATTTGCTGACCTCACTAAAAAAGTGGCTACTTAAGTAAAAGTCTTCCAGAAAAACAGAAGCAAGAACAGCTTGTTCTTCAGACTGTCAAGCTTATAGATATCCACTCAAAAGAATCTGGATTTCACAGCAGAGGCGCACAAGGCAGGAGTCCAGTGTACACGCAGAGAGCCAAAGGCTGTCATGGACACTCAGTAACAGAGATACTTAAAGCAGCACAAAGGGGAAAAAAAGAACCAAAATGAGCAGAAGGGGGGGGGGGGGGGGGGGAGAACGGGAGGGGGTAGTGCTGAGGTGATGCTGAGGTGATGACTACATTACAAGGAGCACTGATTACCAAAAAGAAGCACTAAGAGCACTTAGAAGAGTCAAAGTCTGTACAGTCCTAGAAGGCTGGCCACTGGAGAAGGTAAGAAAACAAGAGGGTCAGACGTCAGATCATGAGGTAGAAAGAGCACTGCAGCCAGCACTGAGGAAAGCTGAAATTCATTTGGGAGAGGAAGGAACTGAAATCATTGCTAAAGACTAGTCTATTTACAGAGGTCCTTCAAAGTAAGTTTCCTCAGTCATCTCACTTCAGTCTGAGATATGCCTTCTTTAATGCAGATTCCAGGAAGTAAATAAAGAAAAAGTTCACAATTCACACCATCCAGAGACAAATTGCTAATTTATCTGTATCTTCCTCTCCTTCCACTGAACACAGTATTCAGGCAGAAAACCCCATTCCAACCTGACACCAAAACCTTTTAATTTCTCCTCTAGAAAAAGGAAGCTTTAGCTTTTATCTTCAAATGATACATTAAAAACTCTGGCTTCAGGCATCTATAAAACTGGACTTAGATTTACAGGGCCACATCATCAGCTATCATATATCATCATCGCTACTGAAGTCAGTGGAGCTGCAGCTGGACCTGCTTTATGAGCTTCATGGTTTAAATATCACAGTCCAATATGCTGTCAAGTTGCAGAATAAAAATAGTATTTGCTTTCAGAGATTTATCTATTTTCTATCATGACAGTGAATTCTGGCTTCTGTTGTTGGTCAAGTCTTCATGGTCTGGGCCTAGTCTTTTGTGATCTTCCTCCTGCTTTGTGCCTCAGCATGCTTCAGGGAGGGTGCAGGCCTCTCACTAAGCCAGGTTTGAAACACAGCACTTGGATTAATCATCGAATTCGGCTTGTTAGGGCCAGTTTGGGCCCATTAACTCACATAGTGTGGTGGAACTCCACAATACCATGAAGCTCACTGGACTTCAAAATCCCTTCTGCTTCTCAGGAGCCATCAGCTTCTAAACAGCAGAGGCAATTACTTCTAGACAGCAGTTATTCTAAGCTTTCCTACTCCATGAAGGTGGGTTGCTTGAGGTAACAAGGGATGGCCCAAAACACTTGCTCCTCGAGACACTTTTCCTTCTGCAGACAAGCGGATTGCATGGCGCAAAGTCTGCATATGTGTTCAAGAAACAGCACTTCGTAAGCCCTTTAGCCTGCAGGGATAGATCTATCACATCATGTATGGGTGGACTTCTTTGTGAAGACTGAGAATAACTTACAGGAAAGCAGGAGGTACAACATCTCACTTCAGTGCTGCTGAAAGACAGGAGTATTGCTTAAACCCAGAAAAGACACAGCACCTACAACGCAGCAACACATGCCAAGCAAACTCTGATCCTACCCTAAAGCCATTTCATGGCTATTCCTTATGCCTCTCCTCTCAGCCATTTAAATCACTGAGTTTCAGTGCTTCACTTGTACAGCAGAGCATAAAAACAGTACTAAAGGCAGAGGAGACAGGAGGTTGGGCCAGCAGCAGTGCTGCGCCCAGTAAAGAATTCTTGCTCCCTGCAAAGATGAGACCACAGAGTAAAATCTCAGTCTGCACAGTACACGTTCGGTGTTGGGAGGAGGGAAAAAGGTGGTGGGGGCGGTGGTAAAAGATGATCTCATGCACCTATCAAGAAAAACAGGAGAGGGAGGGAAAGAAAGCACACCTGACAGACGTGTTACGAGATGCCTGAACAAGAACAGGGCTGGCCCAAAACCACACTGCAGTCTCTTGGGAGCAGTGGAAGTAAAAGCTGCTCTGTAACCTAAAGGCTTATCAATCACTTTTGTGTGCGTGTGCACTTTACTGAACTCCTGAAGTGATTTAAAGGACAGGAAACAAAGGATAACACTAACAGGCTCTCTACAGACAGGAGTCAAAACCAAGTCACAGATATGGGCAGAGGGGACAGCATAGGAAGAGGTGCAAACAACTATGGGAAAAGCCAAGGAGTACAAAATGCCCATATACCACTCTGATGCCTGGAATGATTCTTATCTCCCTTTCCTTTGAATAACCAGTGCCACGTTGCTGACTCCCTTCCTATTACCACTTACACTGGACTCTCCCAAAAACATACCTTTTTCTTCAGGAGTGGTGATTGCTAAGCTGCAGCCTATGAAACAAGCAGCTGCTGAAGGAAGGATGCACTGAGTCTACAGATGACTTACAAGTCACCCAGCTCTGTCAAAAGAGAATAATTCACAGAGCCATTCTGTGGAACAGGAGAATGAGAACTAAATGCTGAACTATCACCATTAATTTACTATGCATGTTTGGATGTGCTTTGTCCACAACTCTAGCAACCCAGAAGAGGTGGTCAACTTACTTCCCAGGGAATGAAAGCCAGCTAACACCAGGTTACAGACTTAACCCTGCAAAAAACGACACCACCTTATGAAAACATATTCCAGCCTAAGCTTGTTTAGGTAATTAAGACAAAAGATCTTCCACCCTACCTTTGCTATAAGGTATTCCAGTACAACTGTACCTAACACTTAGCCTCAAAACATGCCCATTCAAGTCTGGATACTGGATTCACCCCACTTAAAAATTCTTCTGCATAATTTGAGAAACTGAGAATATTCTTCATTAACAGCTGGTTGATTACCATTAATCAGACATCTCACTCCTCTCCCACTGTCATTGTAGCCAGGGCCTGAAAACGTTCGTTATAAAAGTCACTCGATTTATACAGCTTCGTTAAATGAGTAATATAGATTCCAAACAAGCCTTATTTGAGTCAGCACCACCAAACTGACCTACCTCCTGCAGCGAGTGTCTCCCCAAGCCCAGCCACATTACTCCAAGAATACACACTCTTACTCTTAGTTCTGGCAAAACTGCTCTCTCCTCATCATAGCAGCATTTCCCATGTGTGGTAAACTCCAGCACTATGGCAGAGAAGAACATATCTGTAAAGATACAGCTATAGCTGTATGTCAGTATTCAGGAATTGAAAAAAGTAGACAAGATGCTAAACTGATTTAGTGCTTGTTGTAGTTCATTCCTGTTTGCACACATAATTCTCCAACAACTCTCCAGACAGGCACAGCACACTGAGTAGCAGCACAAGCCTCTCACATATAGCTCACAAGCAGTAGTGCTAGAAGGTATTTGTAAGCTTTCAGGTTTCAAAGGTATTTCACTGAATATATGCGTCCAATCCTCCGCACTACTACACCCAAGATTATAGGGCGGTCACCTGAAGCCAGTTAGATGCCTTTTTCCACTTAGTGTCCTGTGAGGCTCACTGAAAGCATTGATATTCCATTGATAAGAGGTAGTGACCAGTCAGACCTGCAAACCAGTGAGTTCCAGTGAGCAGCTTTTCAAAGGCACATACACCATTTAACTAAGTCCCACAGCAAGGATAGGAAACCACTCATTTGGATGTTTCAAACACAAAATCCTGTTTGGTCCTACTCCACCATCAGCCAGCAAAGGCATTTTCACAGTGAAGCCAGCAATAAGATAAAGCAAAACTGAATTCTCCCTTCCTCAAAAATAGCAGGCCAGGGGAAAGCTGCTTTCTTCTTTCAGCAGAGGCAACAGCTGAAGGAAGGCAGAGGGCTGTCTGAGATGGAAGGAACAGTATTGCCAAAATCAGCAACACAAACATCAGAACAGCTTTAGCATCTCATCCCCTTCCTGCTGGTGAAGCAGCTGCCCTTCTGCCAAGGCACGGGGGAAGGTGAGCTATCATAGAAGTAACTGAAATAGAGATGAACACTGGGGATAGATTTCCTCGAAGAGTCTCATTAGCAGAGCAATTGGAGCTTGATCCCCTCCCTCTTTGCTATAAAAACATGAAAACATACTCTTTATTAAATGCCACTTGCAAGTGGTTTGAGAGAGACAGGGGGAAGGGCACACTTAATAACAGAACATGACTGGAAGGGCTAGACCTGATTTAAAAAGTCAATAAAGCGTGTGTTTTCATTTAAGAAACAAAACTTAGTCATGGTTTTAATAAAAATCCAACCCTTGTTTATTTTGGAAGAAGGAGAAGGGAGATCAGTGCGCTGCTCCCCTCACCTCCCCAAATTTGAATCCATCTCATTGCTCCTGGCAGCAACAAACAAAATTCAGCTTGTCCCTAGGAGAGGTTTGCTCCTAAAGCAAGTGGGAAACCCAGGCACGTGCTGGGTGGAGAGAGGAAAGCCACTTGGGAGATTCTTGCATTGCTTCAAAGATTAATCTAACTTTTTAATTTTAGACCAGAAGCAGCACAGCAAGATAGGGATTTTGTTTTTAAAGGGCAATTAGAGCCTTCCTCCTCCATTTGTTCTTTCTTTAGAAGAAATATTTCTATTGTCTTGACATTTTGGAAAGGAAAAGCCCCACTGTGATTGTTTTACAGCAGTTATGAAATGCAGCAGCCACATAATGGTTTTGGTTCTCTTTTAGGTGCCCAGCCCAGGCTGTGCAGGCATGAAACCATTTGCCCGACAGCTCAGCTACTGGTCACTTATCTAAGGGGAAAATCACTGATAACTGCAAACCAAGATGAACACCCTGATGTGCACAATGGAAGAACGCTGGAAAACAATACGCTCTTTTAAAGAGAGCCCACACATTAATGACCCATTGCTTTTCCACCTTAGTCACCGCCTCTACCGTAGTCATACCTTAATCAGCCTATTCAAGCTTATTTTACTCCTATGTAGGATACGAAAAAACTTGTCTTACAGAGCATACACAGACTAAGAACAAGTTACCTTGGGAAAGCATGCTGCCAGATTTACAGTGTAAAAACACCAAGACAACCAACCATTACCTACTCTACTGAAATGGCATCTGAAGACCCACCTTAAAAAGTCCTTTAATCTCTTATCTTGAGAAAACTTGCAGTACCAAACGAATCGCAGGCATGCTGCCTGCTGGCTAAGGTCAAGAGTTCTGCAACACATTGCTGTACAATTTTTATCAGGCATGAGAAATGCACAACTCCTCACATGCACCAGCAGCCACCCCACAAGTGGCAGTGGAAACTGGTGCATACCAAGTGAGTGCACAAAGAAGATGAATTTCCTGAATGTAAGCAGTTCCCTGGGGACATCTCAGATCCCTGAATATCTTGCTGCCCATGAGGCGCTTACTTTCATGCAGCAAGACTGCAACTTTATTTCAGAGTTTGAATGAGGAAATTTTTGGCAGCCCCAGTCAAGACACACCGGGACAGAAGAAGCCCACTGCATTTTTAAAGGCAGGGTCCTTATTTATTCAATACAGCAGTCATTAAAAACAAAACCAAGAATCCCAGGATTTTAGCCTTAATTTAGGGGGGAAAGGGGGTGGGGAAGTTTCAAGTATTTGATTCCAGATTTCCCACAGTGATTAACACAGCTAAAAAAAGTTCCCCAGTAAGATGCAAGAGCTGTACCTATCCAATCAATTTCATGCCATGACACTGACAGTAAGATGCCTTCCTGCCAATAGCTGGCTCTTACTAATCCTTCTATTCAGCCTGCTGAAACACAATTTGGCACCCAAGGCCACATGCAAAGGCATCTGGCTCAGGAGCAGAAAAGGAGATGCTGCTAAGCAGGATGAGCTCCACACCTTTCCTTTCTATCCCCATAAATGAACACAAACAATGTTTGATGCCAGATCCCACAGGCCCTGAGATGGGGGCAACAGCCAGGAAATGCTTCTTTAAAAGTGGGGATTAAAAGTATACACTATAAATTAGGTGCAGCCCAGTGCAGGTGGTCACAAGGTTGCAATACAAAGCAACCTTAATTTCAGATTGAATTAATCCTAAACCCTAAGAATCATAATATGGTGTTGAGGCTCTTCTGCTTAGCAGTCAAGAGTCTGCTGTGAATTCCTCATGCCTTACGACTGCCGCCTTAGATACCAAGATCACGGAGGTGAGGTTCCAACAGAAGTGAACTCCAGCAAAGAACATTTTAAGAAGTTAACAGAAACTGGGCTGGACAACAAAAAAGTCTAAACCCAAACAGATTCAAGGCACTCCAGCCCTTTCCTGCTAGAACATGCCATGTTTAAGTGGAATCAAGTTTTTATGCCTCGATCCAGGGAGGATTTCCTTTTCTAGAACAGAGTAGCATACTATTTCCTTCCCTCAAATACAGGCAGCAAAACTAGGTCTTCTGAACTTAACTTGATTCAGCAATGCTGGCATCAAGTGCTGGTCAAACAACAAGGGAGAAATTAATCAAAAGTAAAATTAAGAAGCGCCCCATAATAGTTCTCTCAGAGCCTGCCTTTATGGTTATAAGGCTCAGGAAATGGATGGCAGAAGTTTTATTATAACTAGAGGGGGAGCATTTTTCTTTAATAATCTCCACAACTGAAGTTACTCAGGTGTGTCTCCAGCCAACCTAGTCTCAGACACATTGCATAGTTGAAAGATGAAATCATCATCAGTGCAAAAACCAGTCTGGCCACCAAAGATGGAGGCTTTTCTCACACTCAGCTACCTCACAGCAAACATCTGGCATACCTGAACAGAGCAGAGCATGGCCAACAACCACTGCAAGCATCAAGCTCCCCAAGAAGAGGGAAAATAAAGAGTGTAAGCGAAAAATTGACTCACAAAAAGTCCTGTGAAAGACCAAGTCGCTGAACTGTAAAACTGCATCATTCCACCAACACCCCGAGGGTTTAAGGATCACTGACACCTTGGAGGTTCAAAACAACATGACTAGTGAGTGAGCAGCCTTTAAGGAACTGCTCTCTCCTGTGTAAGGAGCACATCCCAACCACACTGACACAGAGCAACTAATAGCTGATTAATAGTCAGAATTCCTTCTAGAGCTGGCCAAAACCAAATACACAGCATGATGAGCTTATGTGAAGCACGTGTCATTTAGGACACTGCATCCTCAATTCAGATTAGATTTTATTTATTGACTAATCAATAATATTCCCTCCTCTCCCATCTTAGTCAATTTCAAATGTTGTGTGGAAGAAGGAACAGACTTCTTTCTCCGTTCTCCCAGAAACCCCACAACTTGCAGCTTTGGGGTTGTAATTTTAACAGTAAGCAAGTAGTTACATGGATGGTTTTGGGACTGCAGCAATGAAATCGTAATCCAAGGACAACAGCATTGCACAAGTTCACTTGTATTTTCCAAACTGCCAGTCATCTGTTACATGAGGCAAGCTGTAGGCTTGGACTTCAGAGGCTCTTTAGATCAGGCGTGCTTGAGAACAAAGTCATTCAAACACATAAAAGGCAAAGGGTGAGGAGATCTCACCAAGATGCATAGGAGACTGCACCATGGGATCTCTAGCATGTGTCTAAACTATGTCTTTTTGGAACAAAAACTACCAGACAATGATATACAAGGTCTCAACATTTAGATTAAAGACTTTAAAGGCTTCTACTTCAGACCAAGCCTCCTGCCACAGACCAAACAACCAGCACATCAAGTGAGCAAGGTGGGCTTTGGGAATGCAGTCTCTGGTTTTGTTTCAGGGAGAAGGAACCCAGCTTGCATGCCCTGATGCTGCCCTGCAATGCCAGCCAGCACACAGGGCAGGGAGAAGAATCAAGAGGTTTAACTTCAGAAGTGCCTTCCTGATCCAAATCAAAACATTAAAAGCAGGCCTATCTATCTTCCAACATCTTTACCCCAACACCAGTGTCAGGCCTATTTTCTCCTCCCTCAATTTACCTGTTTAATTTAGGGAAAAACAGAAGGAAAAGTTTCCTAAGCCTCTACGCCTCTGCATCTTCTTGCTGCTCACCTCGACCTTTCTTTCCCGAAATGAAGGGTTAACAGCAAAAAATAGAACACAGCACATTAAACACAGGCTCCCCTTGAGCCACAGCGCTTCTCAGATGCCAGTGCGCTAGGTTTTTTTTGTGAAGGCACCCCACCACATTTGCCTTTGCAGTATATTCTTCTATAGTGTTCTCTAGTTCGCCATTGACAGCACTGGATGAAACTGCTGACTTAAAGAGCAGCATTTACGGCTACTTTTGAAGTGGCCTCCCCAACTTGAATTGCTTACAAAGTGGATCAAAACCTGGAGCAGTGAGGGAGCATGAACACACTGCAGGGAAGGCCATTACACGGGCTAGGTGCTAGGCTGCTGCTGCAGCAGGAAGGGAACCAGTAGTCAAGGCAAGTATACTGGCACGGAGGGTCTAGATAAGACTGCTTACTTGGTGGAGCAAGAGAGGTGGCAGCAGCCACTCTGCTAACTCAATAGTCTCCCCCAGCTGAGGAAACTGCCCCCCAAAAATGGGTATTATAGCAGCTCGCACCAGGCTTCTGGGACATTGCTATGCAGGGGCATAGGACTAAAAAAGCTGGATGCTTTGCTAGGCTGCAGTTTGAAAGCGCAATTTGGCCCTATATAATACACTCTCTTCTAAGAGCAGATTGTAACTTGTGGGAAGTTTTGGCAGAAAATGTAAATTCCTCCTTCCCCCTCCCCTTTATATGCCTCTAAAAGCTTCAAGCAATAGTCAAAACACTTCCAAGGCTTTCAGTTACTGTCTTAGCTTAATACAGGACCATATACATTTTTCCCCTCCCACACTCATGTCCTCCCCAGTTTTCCAAAGATCCACCATTGCCAGCATGAAGACAGGCATGGGTTACACTTCTGGCAGTAGGGAGAACAGGTAGCACAAACTACACAGTGAATCTGCAGCAACTTCTCTCAGCGTGGAAAAGTGCCTGGGAAAGGGGAGAGGAAGGCACAATGGGAACAGTGTGCTTTTCTCTAGATTGAAGATACTGAGTGGGAGTGGTTTTGTTCATTTCAAGGGCAAAAAAGAATAAATTCTTATTAGCATGCATACTATAATTCAAAGTCTTATGAGCCTTACTGCAATAGCAATATAAAAGACCTTGCCAAGCAAAGAACTGCTGCACTACAGGAAACTGGGTATAAGTGGAAAAAACTTCAGCAAATAGGTTTTCCTCCTTTTCAGAAGCAGTTTTACCTCAACACACTGGCATTTCATCTTGTCCCTCCAGCACCACAGCCACTGATGCTCTCAGGAATAACAGCAATTGCCTCATTCTCCCCAGCTGCTTCAGAAAGCAATGGTCAGGGTAACTGGGTACATGCAAAAGGGGGACTGAAGTCTAGGAAAACTGTAAGTAACAAAGCCAGAGCCCTGTGCTTTCAGGAGGGTTTGCTTCTCTGCCCTCAAACAACAGCCTCCTTCAGTCCCACTCCTCAGAGCCCCACCGCTGTGAGTCATCACTGAAGGACTGAGGTTAGCCTCTGGAAACCACCACTCTTCCTCCTTCCTGCAATGCTTGGTGATGGAGCCTGTACAAAGTCTTACAGAGAAATCTGGCCCTGGAGGGCATGCATTTGTTCACTGTTATCCAGCAACCCTTTTTAGTGCACAAATACCTGAATTAACGTTGCTAAAGAATTATTCACACCACACGTGTTAGAAAAATTGAGGTGTAAGTAGAGCATATATCTGCTTATAGCATAGTGAATATCTGGTGCTAGCCACACATTTCAATTCCCCTCCTTCACTTTCTCACCCAAAAAGAGGGCATAGCACAGGGAAAAATACATGTAGTTGTGTTTGTTTACCCCAGGAGCACCAAGGGCATTGCTCTCCCATCCACAGTGGATGGCTGCTCTCCCAGCCCGCTCCAGACACCAGGCACAGGAATCCAAGCTTGGCATCACGCTAACCCAACTATGTGGCTTCTGGAGCAAAACCAGGTCATGTCCAGCCAAAAAAGCACAGAAGCAGCCAAACTGCCTGTACCACTGTCTGTGCAATGAGGTCCTTAGATACTTGTTCTGCTTGTGTTTGCAGGTCAAAGTTTCTTTCCTTGGTAACTACAAAACCCAGACGACATGCAGAAGTGCCACAGAAGTTGACCACAAGCTCTGGAAGAAGCATGGGCTTTGCAAATAAAAACACCCAGCATTGCCAGTGCTAAATAAAGCATCATAAGTTTACCTAACTAGGAGTATATTAACTATCATATACTTCCTTGGGAATCACAGCTTCATTCTTTGAAGTGATGAGCAACAGCATGTGCCACGGTGCTGCTTCCCCAGCCTGGACGTCTGCTACTTTAATTTTCTACTCCTTGAGTTTTCCCTTGAAAGTCTCCACCCCCAGCGCTGCATTCCCATCTATCCGCCCCCAAGCACTTGGACTAAATTAAGCCAAAAATCAAAGCCAGCTGATTATTTACTAACAAAAAGGATACATTTAGTCTTTGGTTGAATCCTGCACTCCTGGTAGCTGTACACTTTAAACCTTACTTTGGAGGGGATGTGGGGGAAAGGAAGGAAGTGGTGTTTCACTTTAGGAGAGCACACTGAGAAGTCATTATTTTTCTTAAAAGCCATCTGCCTATAAAATGAAACTGTACATGCACGTAAACCTAACAAGCTATAAACAAGTATCAATAGCAACACTCATATTTCAGTGATAATAGCCAGCTTTGATCACATATCCTTACACTGCCCTCCCCTCCAAATCATCTTGAAGTCTCTCAGCTCCTGTCAAGCTCATCTCCCACATCTGCCGATTAAAGAAAGAAGCAGAAATCAGAATTAATGGGGGTGCAGGGAGAAAGATAGCGTGCTTTGTTTCTGTGCCAGAAGCTTCACCAGGATGCAGAAGTCCCTAACAAACAGCAACACGTGCAAATGAAAAAAAGCCACAGTTATGTACATGGAAAGGCATTCCTAAATTTTTCCAGAGAAATTCTGAATACTTTGTTTCCTGTGAGAAAATGAACATTTGACTAGAGATCTCCTAATCAGGAAATAGACATGTCAGGTATTTCTAGAATGCTAATGAATGTACAGAACAGAGCTGGGATTATCTGTTGCCTGCCCCAGCTGACACTAGGGACTCTCAGCATCTGAACTCCCTCCTTTTATTCAATACACAGTCTGGAGAAAGATCTATTGCATGAAAACAAAACAATACACAAAGTCAGTTCCCAAATGGATACAGAGAACTAACTACATGTGGAGCTACAGGAAGACAGAGCTTAAAAGCCACTTGCATCAGGGATTGTTTTCTTCTTCTGGTTGGGGAAAAAAAGAGAAAACATATCCAAGACAAGAATGTGCAATAAAATCAGATTAAGGAATGTAAGTCACTCCTGGCATACCCTCACAACAGAAGTCAAAGACTTTCCACCATTCATTCACAAGATGTCTAAACAGTGAGTTTTGCTGGGGGGGGGACGGGGGGGGGGGGGGCCGACCCAAGGAGGAAAGTGAAAGGAGACAAAGAAGGTTGCTCTTCCCAAGCTACTAATAAGCTCCCAGAAGTACTTTTCCTTCATCCATGCGCTAAAAACCAAAGCAATCCCTGCAGCATCAGCAGGCACTGTGGTCAGGACTGGGTCCCAGCCAGCCATGAGTGCAAATACAGTATTAAATGCATTCATACTTTCCCACTGAGACAAAGCCTGAAAAGCCTAACCACTGCTCCATCTTCTGCGCTGCCTCTTCCCCAAGCTAAGCCTCCTGATACTGCTCCTAAATAAAAACGTCCTACACTGCCTCCATCCATGTTTACACAAGGAAGAGGCTGAGGGTCATAGGCTGGAAGAGCTAAGAACACTGCTGCAAACGTGTCCACTCTTCTTCAGATTTGGCTTGGGTACTCAGTGGCTTTACTGTTGTGATTTGGCATCCATTTACACAAACACCAGTGCGGTTCTCAGAGAAAGGAGGATTGTAATTGAAACCACCAAAAATAACCATTGGCATATGACACTTGTTATTTAGCACAGACCCCCTTCAGCAGTTTTCATGGTCATGATTCAGCAGACACGGTGGCAACGCTCCAAAATAAGGTCTCTTTCTCCTTTTTGTGCAAAAGGACCATGAAACTCCACAAAGTTCCTAGGAGTGGACCTCATGCCCCAGGCTTAACCGATTTACCACCATGCTGCATCCCAACCGCAAGAGAAAATACAGACTAATGTAGCTGAAGGCAGAACTGTGTTAAGGCTTCACAACGCCTCTCCCAGGGAACCCTTTCCCCACAAGCAAAATGGACCTGGGCTGCTATTCCCAACAGCTGATGAGTCAAATACCTTGGTTATGAAATGTTTGCTTAACCAGAGCTGTTATTTAAGGAGCCTCTCTCACCTGCCTCTAAAAGATAATACAAGTACATGAGACAACACACACCCAGAATGTAGCTTCGCTCTTTACTGACAGAAGTGATGTGCTCTGAAGCAGCTTTGCTTTGGCTGTTTTAAATGTGTCATGCTATTGCAGGAGCTGTTTACCCAATTTCTGCTAAGATAATAAAGCTGGACACAGAGCTAGTGAATGTACAAAAAAACTTGGTCTGACAATTTTTGGAGGGTTGTTTTTGTTTCAAATGAATGATGGTAATATAAAATGAAAACTCTTCATCTCAAAGAAGGCCCGGCTGAAAAACTTACTGAATGGCTACAGAAGTCACATTTCTCTACCATTTTTGCCACGCAGACAGGAGCATGAAGTAACACATGCCCTAGACTGCTTGAAATGTAGCTCAATAAAAAAAAATAGTTGTAAGCCATAGTTTCAAAACAGCTGAAATAAAACTCCCTTCTTTCTACAAATGTTCTTAAACTTCAGCACGAGGTACCATATTTAGCATTTCCAGAGGGATGCACACAGCCATGAGGAAGACAGCCATGGTTGCAAACTTCCCTTTAAATACCTTCTTTTGCTTTGAAAAAACAGACAAGCACACTGAAGAGAAGCAGCTGTTTACCAGCTCCCAATTCACACATCCATTGGCCAGGTGAGCTCCCACAGACATGAGGATTTTTGTCTTGCACTGGCCATTTCAGATCTTCTGAGCTGTCAGGCACAACTGCCTTCATATACAAGGACTCAATCTTGTAAATGAACATAGAGGAACAATTCTGGAGTCTTTATAGGGTTTGAATTTAGACTGGCACTTCAGTTTTAAATCTTGTCATCCTCCAAAGGTCCTGGGTTGCTGCCTATTCAGACTGTTACTGGCCATTGCCCCCTTGGGAGAGCTAAGAAACAGAGTACGAATAATAAACAGCAGAGCATAGCAGATGTATCATGCTCATGTATGGGAAGACAGAAAGGAAACAACTTAAACTATTTTAAGAAGTCAGTGGAACTGTGCATTGACAGTTTGCTTTAATCAAAGTAAACCACTCTAAGTGTATACATGTGTTCTGAGCAGATTACTCATCATAACTATTTTAAAACCATTAGTTGGCAACTACTTCACAGCTGATGTTCAGCTGATGTAGATTCCCAACCCAAGGTGACTAGAAAACACACCCAAAATCTTGAGTTGTTTTTTTTTTTTTTCCTTCTCATTTTATCATTAACAATAACTAAGTGGCACAAAATATTAACAATAACTGTCTTAAAAACACTTTGTGATTTATTTTTATCCAGAAAAGCTTATCAGGCCAGTGCAAAGGCTGTTCATCCAGCTCACAGTGGGATGATAAAGAGTTAAGCATACAACTTGCCCATCACAAAAGGAAAATAATGAAAGCTTACCCACCTTCAGCTGTTGGGAAAGCAGAATTCTACAAGTTGCAAAAGCTCGCATGCTTTTATCATGGAAATGATTACATTATTCAGGTGTGGCTAGTGGCAGTGACTGTACCACTACACTGGCAGACACCACTTGTGTGAACTCGTAGCTTGGTAATCATCAGCCTCCTGCCCCGCTTCTGAAAGAAACGCTCTTCTGAACAGTGAAAAGCTCTCCACAGAAGCACTACAACGCAAGCAGGTTCAGGGGCTGTATTTCAGTAGCTCTATTCTTCCACACCTTACATCAGAACTAGTCTTATCTTACTAACATCCAAGCAGCCAACAACTGATGGTGATATTTAGATAAAACATATCAAAGGATAGACAAAAACTACATAGAATCATAGAATAGTTAGGGTTGGAAAGGACCTTAAGATCATCTAGTTCCAAACCCCTGCAACCAACCACTCTGTTTCTTCCAAGTGCCAATATTCTCCATGCCATTGACACCAATACAAAGCTTCTTCCAAGCGCCAGTATTCTCAGTGCCACTGACACCAATAAAAAGCTTGAATCATATTCTGTACTTTACTACCTAAATTCAATATTTGGCCTTGGGATAGTCTCCCTGGTAGGGTGTCTCCAAAAGCAGTTCCAGCCAAATAGTAAGGTATCAGCTCCTTAGGCCTCTCAAAATGCTGTTCAGAACAGCTACTGTTTTTACACACACATTCTCAAGCCAGCTGGTTGCAAATGCTAAATGCTATAAAGAAACAGTTAAGCTGATTATTTGTTTTTAAATGATTCCTGGTTTAACTACAGGAAAAGTCTCAAGGCAAAAGATCTAGGAAGTGACATCTTGCAGACAGAGCATGCGAATCTCGAAGTCCATACTGGGCTCCTTTTTAAAACCAGTGAGATTTTGTCAGGGTTTTTTCCAGTTCTTTCCCCATCTTTCCCATAGGTGTTTATAACTTGTTGTGCATTCTCCATTTCTCTGCTTTTTGAATTGTAATAAAGCTTTCTGTACATGAGTAGATAGATTCTGGAAGAAACCTCAGTGATATGAAGACTGCAATATCAGAACTGTCAAGACCCTCGCCTGCAAGCTAACAAAGCAACCAAGCAGAGTTGCAAGTTATGCGCAATGTGAGCCCAAACAGACCCAGACTTCATCTGCATACGACAAGAATCCCATTCAGGCCCTCCTATCCTCAACTCTGCTCTAGGGCTCTTCACCGAAGCACACCACTTCTGGTATTCATGCATTGGATCAGGTCACAAAGCCCATCTGCGTGCACTGTAGCCAAGCACCACATTCAAGACGACAGGGATTCATTCACTGCATTGAATAACAAGCATTCCCGGTTCATTTTAGGCTGCATGAAAGCTAGTAACATAAGCAAATCTTATGTTTTCCTTGAAACAGTACAAACACTAAAAGTCAGGAACCATGTCTCAGCAAGACAGCAGGAACCAGATCTGAGTAACAGACCCCACAATTAAAGGCCACAGAGTGTGAACGTGCTCTGCTCTGTAAACTATGCCAGTCCACATGAGCTGACACAGCCCCATCATGCAAGAGGGATGCGAGGCCATGCCAAGAGTCTTTGTGCACCTTACAGACACGGGACGGTAGCAAGCTGCCTTTACAAACCTTCAGGCCTCAGCACTACCCAGAAATACCTCTAACAGCATCCCTCTCAGCAGGGATGCAACTACTCCTCGTTATTTCTGTGTGCAAGCAGCTATCCAGCAACACATTGCCAACACGTGCCTTATAGTGCCAGGTCTTTAAGGCAAAGAGTCCTGGTTTGCTGGAATTGCTCACTCCACACTAAGAGAGCCACCTTGGAAGGGTACTGTTCAGCAAATGCTGGCAAGCAACCTTGCTAACCAGGCTTACACTATCAGGGAAACAATTTCCTCTCAAGGCTGCTGCTGCACATATAGAAGTACCTTCTTCACATCACTGTCCTTCAGCTGTCCTGGGACATCCACATGGAATTGGTCTGAGACAGAGGCATAATATTGCTGAAGACAGATTGAGCTAGTGACTGATTTTCCACGATAAGCACAACACACCCATAAACCAGACTAACAAGACTCAAGAGCATGCTACCCACACACTGTATGACACCCATGAGAGTAGAAAGACACCTGCACCACACTCTGCAGTTCCGGTATTTCCTCATGATGCAATATGGCTCTGCAAACTTGGGATGCAACTGGTGGAAGGGTGTGGAATGCAGCTACCACTTACCAGCTGAACTGGACCAACTGAGCTACAGTGCTGAAAACAACACTCAGGGTAACATTGCTATCTGGCTTTGCTTCAGGCATTCAGAGGTAAGGCAAATGCAGGGATGCTCTCCACACGGTCTGGGGTTCAACACTGGTGAAGCCCACTGTTACAGGGCCTTGTGCACACACTTCCAACACCCTTCCTCTTGCTCGCCACCACTATGCACTGCCCAGAGCCGAGGCAGATGACACGTACCCTTGCTGAGGGTCATCTGAGCAGAGGAAGCCAAGTTTGTTGCGGCAAGCTGTTTCCTGTGATCTACAACCCATGAGATGGCTCATGTGGCCAGCTGCTTCTGGGAATGTTTCAGAGAGGGGAGGTGGATTTCTGAGGTATCGCCAAGCCACTCTGCCCACAGCAGCACATGTTAAATCACAACAGATACCCAGTCTGCAGCTTCTCCCAGTGCTCCCCCTGTCCTCTCCATCCCTTCTGGATGACATGGCAGCCCAAGATGAACTTAAATACCTTCCCCTACCCGACTGCCCTGCAGTGCTTGTACAGCAGAGATCAGTGTACAGTAGTAAGCAACATCTAACATAGAGCCTCTATTACAACCCACTAGGTACTTCTTTATTACACTATACGTCCCTTGTAAATTGACTGGAAAACTGTATATGGCAAGAGAAAGTGTGCTATGGTATGGTAGCCAAATGGATCAAGGAAAAAGAAATTAAATCCTGCTTAAAGTGAAATACAGCATAGGCCAGTACTCTTCTATGGGGCAGGCTGGGGTGCTCAGGGCAGCCTGCAGACAGCTATTCAATTCCTCTCTTTCAGTGCAAAGGATGTAAATGCATCAAACTCTACACTGTGACAAGAGCTGAGGAGGCACTGCTGTCACAGGGCCTTTGAAATCAGCCAAAAGAACAGGGATGGGAAAATTCAGCAATACTCTCACCTCTGCATCCACAAGCAAAAAGCAAGAGACCTGAACAGTGAACATAAGACTAAAGTTAAATAAAAAGTTTCCTGTTTTAATTAGTCATGGCCCAGTGCAAGCACAGATACCTTAAAGAGGTCAGAAAGGCACCCGCCACACAATTGCTGAAATCAGCTAACACAAAGAAGAACCTGATGTGCCTCTGTGCTTGGTCTATTTACACAAGAAGAGGTGTCAGCCAGATCTAGTGAAAATCATGACTAGAATTAGCAATTTTCAGTCACCCTTACAAATGTTAAGCTTACTAGCAAATCCTTAGCAGCACTTTTTGGCCTCAATTACTGTCTGTCAAGGGGAAACCCCTGGGATACAACCTTCCAGCTACAGCAAGCTGACAAATGTAACTACCCACACAGAAAAGTAACTGCTCCATGAAATAACCTAATGGAGAAGCAACTTTTCAAACATAGTACCCAGGTTTCAGCCATAAACCCAGGTTCAGTTTAACACTGGAAACAAGGATCTCACATTTTGTGAGAGGTAGAGGTAAAACCCACCATGAAGAGGTCATCTGTAGCTTTAAAGACTATACAGGCTTGTGAAGTGATCCTGTACAAGGGCTTGACACATAAATGTTAAGTTATGCTTAGTCCCTGTAGGCTACCTTCCCCTCTCCCTACAACTCAGGTAGAAGTTTTAAAAGCAACAAGTACATTGCACAAGTGTCCGCTACACTTTTAATGGATAGAGAAGTAATGCAGGCATAGCAGACATTGTCACTCCTGCTATTGATATTCTTTGTCTCAGCTAAGAATTGCTCTGAAACCAGAATTTTTAAAACATCCCACTGCACACTGTTCTTCAAATGTACTACACTTCCCCCTTACAAATGATAAGGCAACAATAGAACTATGCAGCTCCAAGGAATGCAAGCTTAGGGGACTCTTTTTTTTTCTTGTTGCTAGCCACAAAGACATTACCCCTGGACTTATTTATGGGCTCTATTATAAAGCACCCATTTGTTCATTCATTCACTCATTCATTCAGATTCTTGCAGTTTGGGGGGAATTATTTCTGAAGCTTTATGGTTTTCTGGTTAACACAATGCGTTTTTTCCTCCTCCTTACTCATGCCAGCTGACTCTAAAACTAGACCTTAGTAAGTACTTAAAAGCAAAAATGTAAATACTGTATTATTTTGTAAACAAAATCGCTGCATCTACCAAATTGCTTGGCAGAATTAAAATGAAGCAGCAATAAAGCAGCCTAATGAAGTGAACCAACCAGTTGCCATAAGTGTCCAACCCGAGGTCATAACTGACAGACCTCCTCTTATCCTATCTCAGCGGCATTCAGGGATGAGGAAAATGGCTCTAGGCCTTTCCAAATCCTCATCTGGTACCTCAGCTTTAAAGGAAACCGCCGTGTTTACCTACAGCAGCTGAAAAGGCAGAAACACCATCACCAAGCTCACTGTGGTCAGTGCCTGGGTAGCCTCACTGTGCCCTCGCCGTGCAAAGATGGTGCCTTCAACCAACTCTGTGGGATTCCGGCTCTCCAGCTTCCACAGGCAGTACATAATTTTCTTATTCATACCAAAAATCAAATTAGACAAATGTTCTCCTTCCAAATTTCATTATTTTTTTAAATGCTCAACTCCCTCATTATTTCTAATGCAAAGAGATAATCGGAGAAGAAAACTCATTGGTGTTAAGACCCATAGTAACAAGATAGCTTTTCCTCACTAACTGTTCCTTCCATATCTGCTCTGTCACTGCTGCTCCACCCCACTGATTCCAATGTTCTCCAAGTATTCTTCTAGCACTTAGGAGTAAAACAGGCACTAGCACCTCTGTGCTCTTACTCAACACACACTCTCCCGCCCAGTAAGCGATAGTCTTGCAGAGCAATTAAGAAGCTAAGCAAAGGAGGAGAAAGCCAAGAGCTGAAAGGAAGAGAAAGCAATAAATAGGAGAAAGAAGTGGAATAAAAAAAAAACAAGAAAATGGGGGGGGGGGGGGCAGGAGGGAGAGGCAAGGGGGGAAGAGATAAGTGGTGTAGATCTCGTTCATTCAAAGTTTTTAGAGGTTACTTAATATCAGCATATGGCAGGGGACTGAAGAGCAAGAACAACAGTGAAGTTTTCTAGGTTAATAGTTTCCTTAATATTCCCACAGGATTCTTTGCTACTCTAAACATAGCACAAAGGAAAAAATAAGATTCGAGTAGATCATCATCAGGGTCAGGTCAAAGAAGAGTTCTTTCAACCTCCCCCAAGGCGCCTTCTCTCTTGGAGTTGAAAACCATGCAGAGTTCTTACGCAGTATTAAAGCCGACAAGTTTAAATTCGGAAGGTGCAATCCCAACATGACAGACACTCTGAAGACAAAAGAGGAGCTTTCAGTCACATAAGAAAATTGTTTAAGAGCTATATTTGTTGAGTTATATTTTGAGTTAATTTTTCAATGCCTACTACAAACACCTAGCAGAAACACCCTTCACTGCATGCTTGCTTTCAGTGAGAGAGTCTACCAATCAGGTTGGTTTAAGCCCTTCAGTATTAACTAGTTTAGAGTACTTCTGGAATAGGCTTTTTGCTAAATTTCTGAAGGCCTGAAAGTTGAGTTAACGTTCGTACTTGCATTGCACCATCTACCCTTCACCCATTACATGAAAGCTACTTTGAGCTTGTGAGGTCACTTTAGGTAAAATCCAGTGTCAAAGAAGAGACTATCAAGTGCATTTCATTATTATCTACATATTGTACTTGTTTCCATCACCTACAAAAGGGAAATGGCAAGTAGGCACAACAGGAAAAAAAACTGAGCCATGAGCAGGAAACAGAATCTCTTGTTTTGACTACTAAGGTAAGGAAAGATAAATAGTGGAAAATTCCCCTCAGATGGACCTTAACAGAGGTGGATCATTTGACAAGTGTTCTTCACCACTGTTTTTATACAGCCAAGCCACCTGTTAGAGCAGCTTCATTATCTTACATAAAAAACATCAGACCAAGGAAGGAAACAAGTAGTTTTACTTGAGACTATCTTTAAGTAGACATAGTTGGGGGGTTCTTCTATTTTGCTTTTTAAAGTAGTGTCAGAGCAGCAATCTGCAACTGTAAGACAACAAACAGGAGTTTGAAGGGAGAGAAAACAGTGTTTATTGGATTGCTCTTATGTGGCTTACCAGCTAAAGCTAAGCATGGAGTTGAGTAGAGGCTTCTACTAAAGGCTGCACAAGTTCCCAGTGTAAACAAGTTTCTTTAGTCTAAATTCAGCAAAACTGTGTGGTGCTGGTACCAGCTTGATGCTATCCTTAAGAAGCATCAACTGTTGATTTTTTGCTATTAATATATTTGGTTATGTGTATTTATTATTAAGTTATTAAACTTCAAAACTAAAACCAAATCCCATGCAGATCAAACACAGAAGTGCTATATATGTTTGCTGTCAGTGACAGAACAGCAGCAACCACCCATCTTTGCCAGGCTTCTATTCCACGCTTACTAAACACTGCAACTACTAATACTTAGGCAGTGCATACTTCTGCTACAGTTCCCACTACCAGTTACTGACTGATTCTACAAAGCCTATCTTAGGCTATGTTATTTCCACACACTTTCCCCTCCTTTCACTGAAAATTTTTGCCTAATTGCAACCAGAACAACTGGTAAAGTAACCAATGATGAAGATCAAGTACCCTCATACTCTAAAAAGAGAGCTTTCAAGGAGAGAAGCAACCTTGTGCTGGTCAGCTCAGTCACCAGGTATCCCACCAGCAAAAAAATCCAAGGCTGTTTGTGTTTATGTCTGACAAGCCAGATAAAATATAATGTTTTTAAAGTTGCTTACTAAAGTAGTTGAAAGATAATGATTAACCAGTCTCATCATTTGCACATGAAAGGCGGAGCACAGAAGTTACAGTAATTTGTTGCCAGACTTCACTGGAACAAACAGCTGCATTTTACTTATCTTTAGATATCAAAGGACTCGATTGGGACAAAGATTACTTGGCTTGACAAGCATTCAAAGACCCCTCCAGCTCAAAACCAGAGATGTTTCTGAGGAAAATTGTGAAAGGATTTAATTTAAGCCTAGCAGCAATTCTTATTATACTAGCATGAAATCCACCACCATCCTCTAATCTTGTCAAAGCTAAGACACAATGCTTTGCTTCCTTTCCAAATACAGTGGCATCACACATTTCCAAAGGCTACAAGCAGCCAAGTTCTTCCTCCCAGGAAGCAGAAGCTTCACGGCAGTGTTTAGTCACTTTAAATCTGCTGTGTTCCTGCCCATCCCATGCTAGCTCCTCACCCAAACACTAAGTTTACTGCAAAGAAACAGCTGGCTCCGAGAGCTCTGCCACTGGGTAACACCAGTGCCAGCGCAGAGGAGACAGGATAGCAGCCCTGGGACAGCCTGCCCAACAGCAGAGCCACATTCTCCAGTACCCCAGAGAACTACACTGAGTGCCAGGAGAGTTTCTTCTCCCTGCCTCCTCTGCACCCCTCCCTTGTACAGGATCAGATAAAGTGAAGACCTCAAGTCACCTTCTCTGTACCCTTAATTCGATTTTATGCCCTTAGACTCATAGAAGACTATTGTGGAAATCTGCCCAGCTCCATCAAAAACAGTTCAGTATTTTCCCTCAACATGTGCAACCTGCTTTATTATTTGATGTATGAGAAGCCTTTAACAAGAGCAGTAAAATCACATTGTTCTTGCTTGGAAATACATCTTGAGAAAGTGAAGACAATGACTGTGTTGTAAAGTAAACATGAAGGTTACTAAAGAACCAAAAGATGTGAAAAGTTCCAAACTTTTCCAACTGTACCCATTCTAGAAGACAGAGAAGCGAGTTAAAGGTAGCTGGAAGTAGGTTTCATTTTAGTTGCTGCCTCAAAGCCAGTTTTTGTGTTTAACACATTGGTTAGACAGCCAACCACCACTCTTGGAGATTATCTGCTTAGAGTATGAAAGACAATAAAACAATCCACTACTGGGTTTTCAGTCAAACCTGGGCATGATCCCCACTGGCACATTTTTATTTTAAAACTGAGTGTGATTGCTCTGATTTTGTAATAAAGAAAGCTAAGCACAGATGTTGGTACGTAGAGTAAAACAGAACCTTGCCAGGTAAATAGCAAATTGAGGGGTTATGAACTGCTTCTGAACATACAGAAATATGCTGCATGGCACAGCAGTTTAAATACATTAGTCACCGCATGCAGTTGAGGAAAAACAGCATCTTCCAATCTGTAATTTAATGTAAATTAAACTAAGCCAAATCCAAAGCCCAACCAGGTGAATGCATATTTTTCCCTGTTGATTTTGGACCAGGCTTTAAGTGAGGACTGATGGCAGACTGCTGCTCTACCCACTCAAGGAGAAAAGCAACAACTGGTGTTCAGCACTGGTTTACTGTTACAGTAATGGACTATAAAAATATAACTACAAAAGAAGTTTTTTTCTTTCTGAAGAGTTTCTGAAGATAGTACTTGATGGCTTTTTATGCACTACTAGTCTTCCAGACCAGAAAATGCAAAACAATACAGGTATCAGAAGACATCAGCCTTCTCCAGCATCAAGCCTCCTCAATTAACAGCTGCAGTTCATTTGTGGCATTTAGTAAATTATTATGTAATGCCCTGCTCCAGTTAGCTGTAGAAAGGGGTTTAGGGTTATTTGCTGTTAGAATGCTCTTTTGCTTCTTCAGATTTTTTGCCTTTCATATTCCTGCAAGATGTGCGATATCTGACAGAGATACGCAGAAATACAGACCAGCGTTTGACACTCCAGCACTTTACCTGTACTCCTAACTAGTAGGACACTCACCATGAAACCATTTAAACCTTTAATTTTATGCGTGAAAAGATAATGAATTTGATCTAGAACCTGCTTTAGGATTGACTAAGTACCCCCATATTCATTAATTTATTGTATTAGTATGGAAATTGCTTAAAAGCAATAGTAATACAACTGCTGATTCACAGGGAACAGCAGCTGTGCTCACCCAACAGCCACATTCACAATCACAGTCCCTACTGGCATATGTCTTGTCAAGACTGCCTGAGTATTTAAGTAAGTTTGTTATTTCTCCAAACCCCAACTCCTTTAAGTTTTCCTTGAGAATTAGTCCGCTGAGGGATAAGTTTTTATCAATATATATATGGGTTCATAGGAACAAGGCCACTTGCTGAAACTCAGGCAAAGCAAGCAGAGCTCCAAAGCCTCAAACCACCATCAGGACACACCTGCAGCTGTGAGTGGGACAAAACAAAAGAGCTGAGAAAGCTGGGGCTGTCCAGCCTGGAGAAGAGAAGGCTGCATGGAGACCTCATAGCAGCCTTCCAGTATCTGAAGGGGGCCTATAGGGATTCTGGGGAGGGACTCTTCATTAGGGACTGTAGTGATAGGACAAGTGGTAACGGGTTCAAACTTAAACAGGGGAAGTTTAGATTGGGTACGAGGAAGAAATTCTTTACTGTGTAAGGGTGGTGAGGCACTGAAATGGGTTGCCCAGGGAAGTCACGAATGCTCCATCGCTGGCGGTGTTCAAGGCTGGGCTGGACATAGCCTTGGGTGGCATGGTTTAGTGTGAGGTGTCCCTGCCCCTGGCAGGGGGGTTGGAACTAGATGATCTTTAGGTCCTTTCCAGCCCCAACTATTCTATGGTTCTACAATTCCCAGAAGAAGAGATCATTTGACAACCTGGGATTTTTGATCATTGATGAGCCTGGGATCCAGACGTGGTGAACAGCTTGTTAGGCCTCCCCTGCTACTTGAGCTACAGCAGATCTTCTCTTAATGTCCATGCAAAATCTATATACCCTGAAGGGTGGTAGGATGTGAAGGTCTGGTCGTCAGCAGCCTCCACTTCTCTCAGAATCATTAGTCTGGATTTATAGTGGTGTGCTCAGTTAGAATTAGAGCCACAACCTATGCTTGCTGTACTTCAGTATCTTGGTCCTGGATCTAGCTCTGCTTCCAAGAGATATCAAAGCAAGATTCTGCTCCCAAGAGATATTAAAGCAAGATTTGATAATAATATTGTTCCATTTAATCATATAAGAAAAAACATAACTGGTTGACAGTACGTAATACTAACTCCTGACAGTTTTTCTCTTCTTTGTTTCTGGTTGAATTCAGCGCTTACACTTCAGTATTTTTTGCAGTACTCAGAGATTGTATCTAAAGCTGTAGCTTCAGTCAGAACAAACAGAGCCTTGAAAAAATCAGGAAGCTCTTCCTTCACGCAAGTCTTGGCTATAGTACAAGAGTTCGGTTATTATGGAGCAAGTAAAACACATCCATAATTCCTTGCATTGTTTTAAGATCTTTGGGACATCCGTCCCTTCCCCAGGAGCAGGCACCTTACACAGAGAGTTCTAGATGTCTGATATTAGCTAGAGCCAAGTGAATAAATTCTTGGGCTCAAAGCATCAGCTGATACAAATCACCACTGAGCTAATGAAGTCAAAAGAGCCACATCAGTTTACAACATAGAATACAACCCATACTTGCAGCCTGGGAAAACAAGTCAAAGAAAAACTGCCTTTTCTTTTTACAGCCTGGTTCTCTAATTAGAATTTCTGTCTGCATTGTAATTTGGTATTGGAGAAAAAAGAAAAGCACCACATACTTTCAGCAGAGGGATCACTACGAGCTATAAAAATTCCCTAGAGCTGAGTTTACTCAAACATAACCTGCAAACATCCCAGAGCCTTCAAGACCCCCAAAGCCATGAACAGTAACTGTTGCAAGAACAGTGGGTATGACAATCCAGATCCTAAGCAGAAAGGCTGGCGAATAAGCACTGGTGTCTCCTGCCTGGGGAGGCAACAGCTACTGCGATCCTGAAAAATCTGATGCTCAAAATACTTGAACAAAAACAAGGAAGAGGAATAAAACAGCCATCCCATACCTACACATGAACCTGGAGTGCAAGAGTCCAAGCAGCAGGCATGTGGCTTGCCTCTGGGTAAAAGTGAGGGCAGCACTTTTGACCTAAAATGTGCAAGACTAAGCTCAGATGAAAAACAACTAGGCAAACAAATCAAACCAGCAAACTGCTGCTTGACTATTGTGCAAAGAGTAAGTTACCTATTTTGCCCCTCTGGGAACATACAGATAAGCTGTTTTGACATCACTGTATAATTTGATAAGAGAAGGGATAACCCAGCTGCAAACTGGGAAAACAGATGACTAATCATGCAGCCAATAAGCAGTTCGCTCTGCTAGAAAGAGACGTGAACTTCAACTATTCAGTCCTTCCATGCTTGCATGCTTTTGCCCAGTTTTCTCAAATCATCCCAGCTATACAACACGACAAGAACTTTGAGCAGCCACCTCCCAGGATTTCTCCCACTGAAGGACAATGATCCCTGATCCAACAGCGTAGAGAGCCCATGCTCTCAATCTTCAAAGTCACAGAAGAAGACTGCTCTCATATTTTACTAGCACCCGTCAGCTTAATTTCCTGCCTCTGAAGTCAGATTTTAGAGTGTGAGCCAAAGCACAGCAGGCACACCACATTTCTCTGGATGGCACAATGATTTCATGGTGCTAGTTGCCTTGTTCTCTAAGTGCAGGTCTCCAACAGAAGGGCCAGCATTGCTCCATCACCCCAGCTTGAAGGCAGGTAAAACAGCAGGGGAGCAAAGGAAGAGGAGACAAACAAGATTTCAGTAACTCCTGTTACTGTTTAAGGGAACAATTTCTAAAGGCTTCTTCTCAGGAAAGAAAATGGACATGGTTGTTTGGGAGCAACCACAAGTATAATCTCTAATATTTAACCTCAGGAGTCCCTTAGTAAAAGTGCCATTAATCAAAGGAAAAGGCCAGAATCCACTGTTCCATTCAGCTTTATAGACAGAGCACAGGAGAATGTGTGTTGGGAAAACTTTCAGCCTTGCCACACAAGAGGAGGTGTGGGCCTATCTTCCATCTTGTATGGGCTTCCTTACTTGTCAGCACAATTCTCTCCACTGAGCAACAGGTAAAAGAAAAGCATTTTAGAAAACCCTTGTCCATTAAGACTACAAGTTATAAACCACCACAACTACCATAATTCTGCTGAAGAAGAGGAGGGAGCATTTTTTTACCCACATGTAGTCAAGAGTTTTCTCTCATTTGCTTACTTCTGTGATCGGCATTTTGGTGGCAACCCCCTGTCCCAACAGAGTTAAGGGTACTCACAACTTCAGCAGTTTGCCCAAGCAGACAAAGACACATTTTGAACAGGACTGATCCGGAGACATGAATAAACACAAACTGATGCAAGCATGACAAAGTCATGCCAGCGGTTTCTCATGACCTGACCCACCATGAACATTCACAAGCCCTAACAGGCATTACAGGAAGCAGATTTAACAGGACTTGTCATTCACCTTTGCATTTTCTGCACAAAGGGAGAGCTAGCAACCCAAGTCCTTTTCCACAGACATTTCCACTCATCTGATAGACACAAACAAAACAAACTGCTCTAGATCCTCTTCTCCAGTGCCTCCTTGAGCACTTATTCCCATCTAAAGGAAGGTGGCAGACAATATGCTTGAATGGGCAGGATCACACAGCCCTGGATATATCTGACGACACTGAATCGAACCACACACTATACCTGCCCATACCAACACATAGGCTGAAACCTCCTGCTAAATCCTTATCAGTAAACACCCACATAGAAGGAAATCCAGGCCAAAAGAGCTACATGACTGCTCAAAGCCTCAGATCATCTATATTCTGACTCTGCTACTAAAAAGATTTTAATTCCAAGAGCCCTGTGCTATAAATCACTCCATGACTGAAAAAACATGGAGGTAGTGTTAACACAGCATTAGGTTACCATGGGATTTAAGGAACTCTGTGGGGAAGACACCTTGTTATAAAAAACAATCACCTGAAGCAACTGTCAAACACAGTCTTTAAGGGGAAGGTTTCAGATATTCGCAAGGCTTGACAAGAACAACACACAAACATTTAAACCTGATGTCATCTTGACATTTAGGCAATTGTGCTCAAGGTTTGCTTGATGATTCAAAATGGGAAGATTCAACACTCCTCAGTAAGGACAGAAAGGAGAATCATCATTGTCTGTCTGCCAGGTCAACAGTCAAACAAGATCTCATTTGTGACAAATTTGCAATCTCTCTTTTCTTTTAATAACCACGCATCTGTGTCCATTCACACACTATATAGACATGAATCATCTGGGCATGACACTGACTATCACGATGGATAGGTAAGATTTCTACACGTAAAGTATTAGGATCCCCTCATCCTCCTCGGTTTCCTCAAACAAGTGGAGCTGGCATGCTAACATGATGACAGTACCAGCGGCACAAGTTACACTCCCCTTGGAAAAGAAGGGGCTCATGGTGATTTTCATCATGTTATCCTTCAAACACCTAACAGGCAGCAATGCAGCTCCTCTACCTGCCCTGAAGTCATGCCATCCCTGCAAAAGGCAATGAAGTGCATGACAAGAGTCCTGAAGAGTGAGAGGGCTCCTAGGTCCCTCATATAATTTTGGCCATTAAATGGGGGGCACAAATCCACTCTTCACCTTCCCTCAGAACACTGAGGCCCTGAAATGAAACTGCATCTTACCTTGTCTTTGTATAAAGACCCTGAGCAGCGGATGAGCACTTGAAACAGCTTTCAAGAAGTTGTCGTCATTATTAATAGGGAGAAGATCTCCATGCACATCAGCATATCCAATCATCACCTCCAGGTTGGCTATATGATGAATGTGAAGAATTAGCTTGTAGAAGTCTTCAAACTTTCCTGGCTTGTAGCGATCCAGGGAGAACCTTCTGAACTCTGCCCCAAACTGCAAGAGAAAACAAACAGAACATCTACTGTCAAATATCACCACAGTCTAACGCTCTAGCTTGGCATTTGAACGTGGTCTGCATCACCTCTCTCTTTCTATGATGAATATCATCACATATTGGTGCTTTCAAACCTACAAATGACCTTTCGGGTCCTCATATTAGAACATAATCAAGACACGACCCTGCTTGACAATAGATATGGTAAAGTGTGTCACCAAAAAATAGTGTATTTTTTAAATATTGATTTTTTAATAAATCCTCTAGAGGATAATTGCATTTGTAGGATCTATACTTTGAAGCTCCGTCATTCATTATCACCTTGGGCATCCACAGAACCATTCTTCTCCAAAGCAGAAGCATTCACTCCACCACTCCCAAAAGAAGTTACTCAGCTATTCAAGCAACCTTAGAAAAATTCTTTACACGTTTAAGAAGTGTGGTATGCGAGCACACAACTTATTAGGAAATACACTCACTCAACATGCCCCCTGAATTTCCTGATAATCCACACAGAAGGAGGAAAGCTTTTATTCCAAGTTAGTTTTCATGGGTTTGGTTTTTCTGTCACTCCACTGGTTTTTATTTTTGAAGCTTTACAGACCACTGAGTGGTTGTTAAAATAATAATAAAAAAAATTAAAAATAAAAAAAAAATAAAAAGAGGGTGTGATTTGGCACAACTGAAAGTGTTAAAAATCCATTAAGTGGTTTTAAGCAAATCAGAAAGTGATTGAGAAAAATATTCCAATAGACCTTCTTTCTGATATTAGAAGCCAAACGAGCTATTAAGAACAGGAGGGGGGAAAAAAAAACCAGATTCTCTATTCAGGCAAATGAAGACAGTGAAAACAGCCATCTAGTTAAATTAAGGAGCTTAAATCATTTTTCTGCTAGATTTAACTTCATAACTCAAGTTGTATAGTACTAGTAAACTACTGTTCATCAACTGAACTTCCCCAACCATGCTACCTCATTCCTGAAAACAAGGAATCACATACGCAAATCCAAGGACAACAAAGGCTGGGACCAGGATCTCACGGAAGTTCTCATTTGCAAAGTCAGTCAATACCAGGGCAAGAAACCAAAGACAAAAAACTAACACAGAGACAAAGGATTAAATAAAAAAATAATAAATTTCTGAACTTTCTGTAGATAAATTCTTCCTTAAAATGGAGAATCACTTGCTTAGAGGTGCTCAGATTTTAAATCAACTATACATGCAAGCCACTCTTTTGCTAAGACCAACAAAAGTATGAATCATCACCATAATAATCTTCAAGGAAAGGAAGAAAAACCCAACAACCAAAAAACATCAAACCAACCCTACAGGCTTTGGGTGCAAGCATGTTCTCAAATTACTTCCGCAGTTATGAAAATCCCACTCTTCAGCATTAAAGCCTAGTTATGATCATCTGAAAGCCTGTTTAGTCAAATTATGCTGCTTATTTGTAATATTAACTGCTAGTTCCAGTTTGGATTTCAATTCAGAATGCCCATGCAAATACACAAAAGCCTAACAAACCACAGTTGGTTCCAATGGAGGAGGAATAGTCCTCTTTTGTCCTCCACCCCTGCTCCTCTCCAGAAAAATCCAAGATGCAATTAACTTCTGTTGACACATTTCAAACCCAAAAAAAGCTTAAGTCCTTTTATTTAAAGGGTATTTTACAGTTTTCTTTTTGCTCAATTCAAATAAGCAGCAAACATCTTGAAGTGTCAAGTTTAACATCTTTATGGTAAACTAAAGGTGCAGGAACAAGATCTTTGTAGGCTTTGTTTAGAGCTGCTCCGCACACCTGAACAGGAATAAAGGATTCCTTTAGCCAAAAACACACCAGACCAGGGCATTCAGATGCCAATCTCAGTAACCACTTGTTTACTGGACAGACAACTTGTTTAAGACCATTGGCATGCATGGTACTGGCAAGGAAGAAGATGCTGCACAATCTCACCCCAGTCAGTGCAACACCCATCCCTTCCTACACACCCACCCTGCATGGTTTGCTAGGGAGGACATCAGTCCTGCTCTGCCCAACACACACACCAAGGTACAGGCCAGCTCCCATGCTGGGGCATCATGCTCAGCAGGAAAGTGACATGTGAAATGAGAGAGGAAAGAAGCACGGATGATTATCTACACTTTGGTATGATCAGTTCAGCTTAAGCTGCCCCATGAGAGGTGGGGCAGCTGGTGAAAAGGGTCAGGCCTCCCATCCTAAGCCCTGTGGGCACAATACACGATAGTATCAGCAGAGCGTGACACAAGGGTAAACAGTCCACCCACAGGGATGAAATTGCAGACTTGGGGTGCTGAGGTCTGATGCGAACACTGTGCAGACAAATCTACTTGTTCAAAAGTTCAGCCTCAGGAAAGCCCAAGAGGGAATTTCCTTCACTTTGGAACAAGACAATGATAAACAAATGTAAGCAATTTCACTTGTGATTTTTCCCTTTAAGGCAGGGAGCTAGAAGGTGATTGTGCAGAGAGGAGTAGGAGGAGAGAAGAGTCTCTTCAAAAGTGATTTAAGCAGATAATAAGGCTGATGGGGTTTTTTTGTTTAAAGGTTAGTAATACTGTAGTAGTAGTTCAGCTGATTAATTCACCCTGCGCCTATGCACACACACTCAGCAACCATTGTCAGCGGGTCTTTTCAGAAGAGGGGGAAAAAAATGCTTTGGCTCATTCATCATCCCTAATGAGGTTAATAGACTATCACAGTACTAATAGGTTTTGCAGTACCACACAGCTTGGAGACTGGGTGCTCTGCATTGTATTCAGCCAGGATTTCAAGATAATATCCACTACCTATCTTCCAGAAACTACAAATTCTGAGGGCTTTGCAGATAGTCAAGATGACTATCTGCTTTTCAAAGATACAAAGTTCATCTTCAGTATATCCTTCCACAGAAAGAGGCACAAGGACTAGTGTCTGCCAGCAGTCTCTGCTAGAACAATACTGTATTACACTGTTTGATAAACCAGTAGTTTTAACAAGTAGATTAGTCTTCCATAATGAAGTAAATTATTCTGACCTATTTATCTAATGCAAATACTGCATCTACTATTGCAGAAGTCAGAGGACAGGAGGGCCCAAGAGAACTTGGAAGAATTTAGTCTGACAGAGCTGACCATGACCGGAAGAAAAGAGAAACTGAAAGAACTGCACATTCTGTTTCACAACGAATAAGCTCCGTCCCAACATCATCCAAAGTATCAGCCAGCCCCTGTACTTGCTGTCTGCAGCTAGACGAGAAAAAGCACCCACCAAAATACTGTGTAATAAGCAGGAACCCTGAGCAAAACACAGATGCCATGAAAAATTAGCAGAAAAAAAAAAAAAAGACAAGAAAAAGCACAGTGTTCTGATAAAACCTGGCTAAAGAATAACAAAGTCACTGCCAGCTGACCAAAACTTCCACAGGCTGACCCAGAGCAAGCAACAATTTCTTTCTCTGGCTAGGGGGGCAAGAGGTCAGAGGAGAGGAGAGATTTGAGGTTTGTTTACTTGGAGGGCTGTTATTTTGTGAAATTAAATGGAAGAGTTATTTACAAGCAAAAAAAAACTTTTTTTCCCTCAAAATTTAGAGTTTCATAAAGTTTACATAGTCAAAAATGAAGCCCTATATTTATGAGGTGCCATCCCTCTAGCTTATTGCTGGCTTTGAGTTTAGGCTATTGTTAATAAGAAAACATCAAAGGGCAACATTTAGCAATAAACATGAATTACGTTAGCCTTACTTCTCCCATGAAGTAAAAATCAGGAATAGAAAGAGAAACACTCTCATCCTTACACAGACTCTAATTTCTTGCCCCAGAGCAGCTCTGCTCCATCCCAGTGAAGAAGCTGGTGGGAAGCATGGGATTTCACATTCTGCTCAGCCCCCTACTATTTCTTTCAAGAGACTCTCGCAGAACAAGACAGCCACTCTTCGACTTGCCTTTCATAAGAACCCCATCACAGGCATAATTTCACTACCTTCTTCCCCAAAGTTTTTCCTGATTGGCATTATGCCATATTCCTACCCTTCCTCCTTGTATGCTACCCTTTTACTTCCCTGTAAAAATGCTGCCATGCTTTAGTATCTTCAATCCTTAGAATAGTGTGTGCGTGCGTCCCAAAGAAAACAAGCGGTTCCCCTCTTCTTCATTCTTCTTGGACACAGTGCTTCATGACTCTGCTTTTCAGAACAGCCTTAGCAACCCCTCCAAACCTCTCCAGCAGTCTGTGAGGCTCAGTCCATGAAAATAATTTTTTCTCTTCTGTACCTACACAGAAGACAAATTCAGCTTGTGATTCCAGATTCAGTAACTGAATCCCTTGATTCGGTTGATTGCCGCTGTCCTTTTCCCTAGCCTTCCTAAACACTATCTTGTCTCAATAATGTTCATCTATTTCTTAGTTAGTGATAGTTTGTGAAAACAGCTATCCACAAGAGTAATTTCCCCCACCCTGTTCTTCTCAACTCACCATCCCTTTCTTTGCTACCACGGCTTCTATAGCTCCTCTCCCATCAGGTCACCTACATAGCTGCTTTCTCCCTACCATGTCTCCCAGTCAATACTGCCTCAACTCTTTGTATTTAAGCCCACAGTGCTGTTCTCCTTCAAGAAACAATTGTTCACAGCAAAGTCTTTAAAATAAATCTTCACCTTGAGTGGTTGGTCTGCCTTCCCAGAAGGGAAATCTCTTCCTTTTTTCTTGCAGTCCCCTACATCTCTGGGTACAAACCAGGGTACAAACCAAGGTCTGTTTTTGCAAAGGATGTGGACCAAGCTGTTCCTGTATTTTCAAGAGAACACCGAGCACCACACACCCATCACATCACACAGCTTCAGCACACAGGTCAGGATGCATGCTTCCAGGGCATGTCACCACCAGTACAAGGGGGAAAGGAACATTTGGCTCCTTGCCACCCAGAGGGATAAATGACTACTGAAACAGGAGGTCTGATCAACACTGCCAACAGCAGAAAAAACCATGATCCCAGCTTCCTGCAGGAAGACCTGCACTAGTACAGGTCTCTAGCAAGAGCAAGCCACATTCTGAACATTTACTAAGAGATACCCACATAGTTACAAGACACCTGTAACCAGTAAGGGCTCTGGCTGGTTGGAAGCTTATTTAAGGCCATTTTAGTTTCCACCAGAGGTTTCCCCATGAGCTGAGGGCCAACACCAGCTGCAGAGGAGCAATCCAATACACACACACACAGCTCTAGCCAGACCTGATGGGGGACTGGGAACAGCCATGCAGGGCAGAAGCAGGAGGGATGGCCCCAGGCTCTGGGGCTACTGCACCACACCCTGACCCAGACACTTCTGCCTCCATTAACCTCAGGAATTTCCAATGGGAACAGGACTACCTCTGCACTGGGAAATTCTACCTTCACTTAGAGGGAATGTCTCCAAAGATGCATTTCATCTTTAACTACTGGCCCACGTTGTAAAGGCAATTAGAGGCACGCAAGCAAGCAATCCCTGGCTTTCTTGGTTATTAAAAGCTCAGATTAAGCATGTGCAGTCTTTTTCAAATGGAATGATAAGGGCCCACCAAGGAAAGCCTTATTAATTGCACCCCTGAAGAAGTCATTGGAGGGAGCTAGTCCTGCAGCCTGCCAGACAGAGCCTCCACAGGTATTTTAACCTCACACAGGAGACATTCCTTTCTGACTTGGCTGTAAACAACTATTCAACTTTAAAGAGCACCTCAGAAAATTAAAAGTCCATTCATTGTTCTGTGTCCTTTAAGACTGTTTCAGTGTGGTGAGACTACAACTCAGAAGACTGCTCACAAAAGGCAGACTGGCTGGCTGAAGTTCTAAGCAGATCGGAAATTCCCGAGTTACTTGGCTGAAAAAGATTACAAAAGTAAAGGTGGAAAACCTGGAGGCAGGATCAAGAATAGAAGAGTATGGGAGATGCTGAAACACAAGGTAGCAGCCCTAGCCTTCTCGTCGATGCATCATACGGATATTGATAACCATTCAGGTAGCACAGTTATATCCAAGCCTGTTACAATACACTTGCTTTGGGACCATTGTTAGAGGAACTGTCATCTTTCCACAACTAGATTTTGACTTTCTGTCAGTTTGTTTCGTTATGGAGGACCTGAGACAGCAAGACCGTAATGTGGGCACCAGAGCTTATCCTCTTCCATCCCATGGCTCTATGAAGCCAGGTAGCTCAAAGCACGTGTTCTAGCCTTCCCTGTATCTCCTACAGGCTCACACAGTGCCAGAGTGCAGGTCAGGAAAGATGGTTACACCGTGCTTGTACTTATTGCAGCTGTTTCCTGAACAGAGCTATCACAAAATGACTTTGTGCAACCAACACCTTTTACCCTCTCATCTGTGAAGGGCAGCAAACGTGCAGGATGAACTGCTGTGGCTCAGCTGCTGCATGGTAACTTGTTAAGCTGTAGTCACTTTCTCTCAAGTCATCTAGGCATTTAAAGACAGACTTAAGCTTACTAGGCATAACCACTTCAGAAAGTCATCCTACTATGAGAAAAAAAAGATCTGTAATAACAGAGGAACCAGGAGTTTAGTAGATGCTATTTAGCACATCAGAATAAATACAATACCTGCTGTCAGAAGCCCAGCAAACTGGGAGGGAAAGGAACAGAGGCAAGATTTCTTAAGAGATTAATGTTTACAGTCTCTTTCTCCTGACAGGTTTTGCAACAGCCCAAACCGTCTCAAACTGCTATTGCTGTGGCACACTGTCTTCTCTTGAGAGAGGGAAGCACTGTGGTTTTCTTAGTCCGTGCCACATTTGGTTTGCATATAATCAAATATGTTTTGAAGTTCAAAACCAGAAGTTAAATCAGCTGGTACAGAGCTTTTCGCTGCACTTTAGTTTTATTCTAGGTACAACAAATATGACCTTAGCTTGGAAGAATCTAAAGTACTGCTTAAAAACTTAGAGCAGACTTGAAGTCTGTTTTAACATCCTGTAGGTTTAAGAAGAGTGATGTTTTTTGATCAATTTTGAAGCATGCCACACATGGAAAACACTCCTTAAAACTTCAGAAGGCCTGTAAGGCTTCATTCAGGGTCAGAGTGAAATCACAGTACAAAAGGCTGGAAAACACAACTGGTAGACCTCTCTCAGTTAATATCAGGCAGAGAAGAAACAGAACTTTAAAATCTCTTTACATGAGGCTGGTTTGCTCTTACAGCTATTGCTAGTCATAGCACTGCTTGATGTTATACTTTACACCTTTCAAATACACAATGTGTGTCCATATAATGTAGTAGCTAAACAGTCATACGGACATGCAATACTGCTAACGTGTTCGAGCACCATCAGCAACTTTTCTGGGGGAGGTAGGATGTGGAAGGTTTAAAACCAGCTATCTTCATGTAATGGGTATAGGTATACTCCTAAGAAGGGGAGAAGACATATGAGCAGAACAACCAACCCACAAGCTCTTTGGAAATCACATCAATCTAGCAGTCGGGGAGACTTGTTGAAGCACTGACTTTTATACTTGCCCCACACCAAAACACATCACATTATCTGCTAGTGACTTTGTAAGAACAAAGAGCACAGCTGGTCCCAAACATGCTGTCTTCGACAGCTGTAACAGTATCACATCTATACTGTGAGCACATCAGAAAATGATTGAAAATTAATTAAAAATCCATTTGCAGCATCCATCTGAACACCAGCATTTACTGGAACAAAATCAAAACGGTGGGAAAAGAGAAAAGAAAACATGGTTATAGTTAACTGGTTATATTTATCTTAATGGGTCTGTTTATAGTAGTAGGATGCTAGCCACATTACTGTTAATTTGTAAATCAGTTTGCAATGCAAGAAAACACGACACTCTTAATAAAGCAGAAATGTCACAGTCAGCACTTGGGTCAGGTTAGCTGCACTTTTATAATCCTCAGCCATTATCAAGAGCTCCATTGTCTGAGGGTTCAGCAACAAAAAGGGTGGCTTCCCTCCCCACAACGGACTATATTTTGGGGAACCACGAGTGCATTTAGCTATTTTGAAAACATGAAAATTAATTCTTACTCATATGCACAGCTTGCAGGAAATCATGCAGTAGTAGCAGAAAAAAATAGTTCTCTGCTGCTTTTAAGCCAGAAACATATCCACACTTTCACAAACAATTCAAAGGGTACCATTTAAAGGCCTGAGGCAATCTTACACCTCTACTATTCCAGAATATCCAAGCCACTGGAAAAGAAATACACACTTGGGCTGACAGCTATCCTGTCTGAAAAGCTGTATATACAGTTCAAGAATGAAAATTACAACAAAGAAATCTCTTTCAACTCAGAGAAGGACAAGAGAAGGTTGGCTACATGGAGCTGTAACTAAACAGAAGTCTCACCATTAATGTAGGAATTCCTATTCTAAAAGTATTTGTTCTTCTCTAGGCTTACACTCATGGGGAAAGAGGCCTGCAACTTCTCTGTAAAGCTAAGCACAGAAAATGAAAAATAGGTTAAGAATCCTAAGCCAGGAGATCCCAATCTAAACAAACAAACAAAAAAAGCCCCACACGCTGCAGGCACTGGAGCTCTTGGTAAAAGGGAGAAGAAGGAGAGAAAGGGTCATCTGGAAAGCTTTTTCTGAGATTAGAGGCAATTTCTTCAGAGGGGACAGATACTTGTCACCCATTGAGGGAAATGAGCCAGGGAGCACTAGACACATGAGAATACACAGTTGTTTCAAGCCAGCAAGATAGTGTGTTTTTAGATCCTGGCTAAAAGGGCTGAAACATTAATCCTGAGCTACACAGACAACACCTAGATAAGAACTGAGCTCATTTATTCTGTCATAAAAGACAGGAGAAGAAGGATAAGGTGTAATTACAATTCAATTAATATTTTCCTATGACATGTGCCAATTTCTAAGTAGGCTTCTCTGTACCCTTCCTCTTTCCTATCTAGCAATAAGCTTTTAAGTGTTTTGATTATAAGGCCAGCTCTCTGGGGAAGAGACAGAGGAAGAGAGGAAGCACAGAGCCTGATGGAAGGAGACTTCTTAAAGCAGAAGACTATAGCAATTTCCATCACTGCCATGCCTGAAAACAGAGGTGCGGGCAGATGGCTGATGCACTTTTTTCCTTCAGTATTTGCTGCAACACGGAGATCTGAGGTGCTTCCTTAGTTGCTTCGAGAAAGAACGACGTGACGTACACAGAGTGATATTACACAGTGCCCCAAAGCTCATTCTTCTGCAGAGACCTGTAGGCAGAGAATGTACCGCTGCAAATGTTCCCACCACATAATCACAAGGCATTAAAACATCCACCGACAGAAGAATCGGGAGCTGAAGCATGCTTATGGGCCACCAAGATGCTTTCCTTTCCCATTCCCTCCCCCTCTTTTTTTTAATAACACTCTGATACACATCAGAATCTTAAAACTGAAGGAAACCTGTGGATTGCCAGAGAAGTGTCTTTACCCAGTATGGTACTAAGGAGGTGACAAACTCTCCCCTTCTACTAACCCAGGGCACAAACCAACTTTCAAGAACTCTTGTTTGGAAACTCAGGAAATCCAGGAAAATCTTGGTCAGTTTTCACAGGAGCCATTTCTGAATCGTGACTAATGCAACATACCAGCTGTATAATGGATTATCCTTAAGGAAGGAACCACCTGGTGATTGTAACAGAGGCAGGCATATCAAAACCCCAACATTTGCAGCCTACTGCCCATATGACTCCCCACAGCTATTATTTCCAGAGCTCCTTCACGTCCAGCTCTATTGCCAGGAAAGAAGAAGAGCCATTTCACACTGTGGTGTAGAAGCTGGGTGCTCTCACACCCAGCTCCTCTGCTAAAAGGGATTCCACCTGCCCGCAGCCCACCACTTCCCCAGCCTTTGAAAAGCCACCCGAGAATCCCTTGATCACAGGCCAGCAGCATGCCCTGGCGCAGAGGCAGACTGCACCCACCTCCGCTCACCTGGCAGCCTGTGCTCCCGGGCGATAGCTGCACAATCATCAGTTCTCAGACTCAACTTTCGAGTTCTCTGGCAAGTCCAGGCAGGCCTTGCACTTACAAAACACAGGCAACTAAGTGTTTAAAAGGCTGATTACATACGGCTACCAAAAGCAGCACTATGGGATCTTTTTGTTTCCCCAGCCTTGGATAGTCCACCCATTGAAAAAAGAAAGTAATACAATTCATATATGTAGATGACTGCAAGACAAGCCAGTGATCCATAGAGACAATACAGACGGCATGATAACCATCTCCAAAAGGTTACCACTCTTTAACAAAAGGTATAAGGTCTTTACACAGTACCTTGCCAGGTACCATTGGCCAGAGCTTTTTCACTGCCTCTACCTCTAACCACTGAAGATTAAGTCCATCAGAGGGAACCTACAAGCTTTACAGACAAAAGAAAACCATCTTGCAATGTCAGTACCAACCTCTGTTTGCCAACAGCCTACTACATAAACAGTCTAGATGTTATTGTGCACAAGTCATGCTAACAGTATAACCCCAGCAGCAGCACACCCTGCACAGGTTAATGGATCATCACTGGGGGTGTAGGCCCCCAGCAGTTTTTAAGTCTCCTTCCAATGCAATACAGTTCTCCAAAGTAATTCCTGGGCCATCAGCAGCGACAACCCCAAGCTACAGAAGGCCGCCAGTAAACCCCTCCCATTCACACAAGCTTATTTTCCTTCTCTCCAGAAATCTACACTCATCTGTACACTTAAAACCTCCCTAAATCACTCTGTGTCTACACAACTACATGGGTTCACTCACAGGATTTGCTGCAGCTGTAAAGAAAGCCATGTGGTGTTCATTATAATGTTGCTTTTTAATTGTTAACCGAGCAAAGTCAAGCTATAGCAATATTAAAGTAGAAGAGAGAGGATTAACATAAAAAAAAGTTTTATTGTGGTCAGGGTTTTAGTCTGAAGCTCAAACAGTGCATGGGGTATAACAAAGCAATGAGAAAACAGGATTTGGGCCACAGTGAATGTTGTGGGTAGGTTATACCTTAAAACAAGTACAAACTGAACCAAAACTTTCCAGCAACGGAAGCACGATGGAACTTTTGAGGCCAGCTGAGTCCATTCAAGTGGCAACAGGAGGTCAGGAAATGGCCTCAACCTGCATTTCAGGTGCCACGGTTAGAAATGATTGGAGAGTCCCGTGGTCGTTCTACTGAAGCCGTCCCACCAGCCATCTGTGTAGCTCAGAGGCATTTGATCCAAGTGCAAATATTAAAAGCAGCAAGGGACAAAACCGGGGTATACTCAGCACTGAGTCCCAAAGAGATCACCTCCAACACTGTCACAGCAGGCAACCCGGGCTGTGCACAATTCCAGAACATGCTAACGCTACTCCATACTCTTTTCAACTTACGCACTGCCTACACCTTTTCTGTTACACGTATATAAAGCATGGGCTTCCGGGGAGATTTCTCAGTTTTGCTCAAATACGATTTATTTTTGCACACGTGGGTGGCAGGCAAGATTCTGAAGCGCTGGTTCAACCAAGAGCAGCCTCTTGAAGAGAGCTCAACAAGACCAGCCAAAGACACTACAAACCGATATCAGCATTTTAAGTAGCCGAGCTCCGGCAGACGGCTGTTTCTGTGCACGACAGCCCTGCGGATAGCGTCCCTTCCCCAACAATACGAGGCTGCACTACTTGGATGGCTCACGGCGGGTGCCGGCACCCTCTGTACCACCCGGGCAAGCCACCACACGAGAGTGAAGCTTCCCGCAGGCCTCGCTCTGCCTTCTCAGACACTGATCAAGTGCAGGATTTCGGCGCTGCCAGACCCGGAGCGGGGGAGCCCTTCTTCTTCTCACTCCTCCGCTTCCCTTGTCAAACCGCGCCGGGAGACCGGACCCACCACCGGGGAGACGGCCGAAGCAGCGGGGCAGCGTGCTCCGGCGGCTGCGGGGAGCAGACGCACCCCCAGCCCGATCCTCAACCTTCCCAGCAGGCGAGGCGAGGCGCGGCGCCCGGCGCTTTCCGAGCTGCCCCACAAAGTTCCCACCAAAGTTTCCGCGGCGAAACAAAAGATCGAGCGGGAGCGGCGGGCACAGGGCCCCCAGCGCCCGCCCGCCCCGGTCCCGGCGCCGCTCCGGGGGCGGTCAAGGAAGGGTCGCGCCGCCGCGGCCGCCTCACGCCGGGCAGGGGCGGCTCGCCGGGGGCTGCGCCCGGAGCGGCGATACCGCCTCTCCGAGAACTACTGCCAACCCGGCAGCACGCTCCGGCAGCACCGGGCGGGGAGACGGCCGGAGGGGAACGAGGGGAGTACGGGACAGACGAAGGGGGGGTCCATTCATTTTCGGCAGCGCGGCGCGGCCTCGGCTGTGCTCACCTTGCTCTTCACTTCCACCGCGTTGCACTCCAGATACCGCAGAGTCTGAGATTTGTTGAAACTCCGGTTCATCTTCCCGGCCCCGCTGCCCTTTCCTCCCCGCTGCGCCGCCGCCTCACGCCCGCCGCGGGCCGGAGCGACCACCGGGACGCGCCTCCTCCCCCCCGCCCCCGCCCCGGCCCCCGCGAGCCGACCGGCCCCGCTAGCACGCGGCGCCCCGCTCGCGCTACTTCGCGCGCGCGTCTCACCCCCCGCGGCTCGCGCGCGCCAATAACAGAGCGGCCGCTCCGCTGCGCTCGCGCTCCGGCTCTCCCGCGGCACCCGCGCGCCCGCGCTCCGGCCGCCGGGGCCACGCCCATCGCCCTCCCACCGCCGCCGTCGATTGGCTGAGCCCCGCCTCAGTCCCGCCCCTCCGCCCCACGCGTGTGCGCGGGGGCGAGCGGCGCGCCCGGAGCGTCCCCCCGGTGGCGGGAGGCAGGAGGGGGGGGGCGGGCAGCGCTGCCGGCCGCGGGGTGAAGCCGCTGCGTTCTCAGTGCCGTGGTGGTGTCCGGCCCCAGCACCTGCCCGATCCCACAGGCCGAGAGCGGTCCCGCCACCGAAATCACTTCCGAAAGTAGACCCAAACCAGCTGTCGGATCGTGGTGTGCTGGGGGTGCCCGCAGTGTTGCCATAAAGACCTGCGCGAACTTTCCAGACAGCGCTGGCTGTTCGTAAAGAGCGTTGGGTGTGAAAAGTGCTGGCAGTCATTAATTTGAGACCACAGACCATCAGGTTTGGGAGGAGAGTTTCCACCACTCCCTCCTTGAAATAAATCCGTGGATTGCCTCCCTCTGCTAGCAGCCTTTATTAATTAGGTAGGTTACTAATTTGGGAATCTCAAAGGAACTTACTTCTTTCTATCTTCTGCCAAGGACCTTTATAATTCTTTTAACAGACCTTTTCCCTTCAGTCAGTGCCTTTATTCACTGACAGCCTTTGACAATGATGTTTTTTCCTACGCAGTCCTGCCCAAAACATCAGTCACGATGTAAAGAAGCTGAGGACAAGGCATGGACCTGTGCAACCTGTTTCCTACTGCTCGACATCTCCTAGGATTGTCTGCCTGTCCAAGAAGGAACATAAAGTCCCAGCAGACGTGACAAATCACCCAGACCCACTCCAGACCCACTGGCCAGGTGTCAATGGCAGCAACGGGGAATACCCGCAACTTCAGGGGCAGGAAAAAAGGACTGAGCTGACTTTTCATGTGACTCCAAATGGGAGGATCAAAGCGTATGTTGCAGCTACAAACCAGCTTCAGCTTACTGGAAAATGGATCTGAAATGATCATTCACCACATCTTCTGGGCTTGCACTGTGTTCAGAAGGTTTGATGTAACTCAAGCTAGAAAAACAAAGTCCAGGGAGCTGAGAAAGGAAATGTTTGTGTGAACTTGGTCTTTTCCTCTTTTTATGTAGTATGAGCAATGCATCAACTTTACCTTCCTGCTGTGATGGCCAAGTCCGAGCTGTGGAGATACAGCATCCCCAGGGTGCTCAGGGGCTGAATATACCTTCTGGGAGTTTTCCATCTAAAGATGCAACTTGAAATTCAACAGCTGGATCCATATGGTTTAGTTGTTCCACATCTAGAGCAACAAGTCAAGTTCACTGGACGAAAGTTAATCAGTAGCTGAAGGACCAAGCTAGTAATGTAGCCTCCAGCGGGGATTGGTTGCATCTGATATTACTTGCATTGGTGGGAGCATTAGGAGGGACTTCAGGTGGGATGTTATTCCAGCCCACCCGTCCTCCAGCTGACCCTCGGAAAGGGACCCTGCTGTTTGCATTCCCTCCTAGGTCTAGAAAAAGCCCTTAAGAAGTGCACTTACACATTTCAGGCATGTAAGATGTGATTGAATTTAGAATTACAACCACAGAGAAGGAAAGATCTTTGTTAAATTTTGTCTCAAATCTTTACTTTGCTTATTTCTTTTCTAAGAAAAAGTTCTCAACACTTAGCAATCAATAAGCAATTTAATTTTAGTCTTTAGATTTGGTACTTCTCGTATTTGTGATTTTCATTTGAGAAGCACAGATTAAACTAATTTTTTTTTTTTTTAATGTATTCTGTGCTTCCTTCAGGGAATGCATGTGCTTCATTACCATCTCTTCCATACTAATAAAGACTATTCAAACTAATAATTCCTACTAAGCTGTGTGTAAACAGAATGGGAATTCAATAACAATGAACAAAAAACTACATATTTTGGGGTGAGATAAAAGCTGGCAAGCCATGCTGGATGTGTAAATAATAGAGATAAATTTTTCAAAGCATTGATTTATCAGCAGAGCTAAGGGGACTTCCACACTCCCTCCCCTGTCAGCAGCAGCCATTGAAGATCCTGTTCATGTTTCCATGAATACACAATCCTCTTCTTCTCATCTGCCCTGTCTTTGAAGCTAACAGGTGTATTGAGGACACAAATTACTGTATTTGGGGAGTGGAGCTAATGTTGTTTCCATTTCTTCTGTCCTACAAGAATTTAGAAGTGGTAGATCACTGCCTCTCCTATTTATTTGTTGTTTTATTCACCCATGAGAAGAGCTGCTTTTCTGCTGTTCCATTCCTGCCCCCTTTTTCAGCCTTACATTAAACACTTATTGCAGTAAACAGAGTGAATACACTAACATGAGGAAATCTGCTTTTTATACCTTCAAAGAGGCTATCGCTAGCAAAGGCTCTGTTCAAACTACTTCAGCAAAATTTGGTTTCTGCTGCTTTTTCTCAGTTGATTTTTTGGGTTTTTTTGTTTGCCTCTTTAAAAAATCTTCCATCGGTAAATCATAGAATCATAGAATCATAGAATAGTTAGGGCTGGAAAGGACCTAAAGATCATCTAGTTCCAAGCCCCCTGCCAGGGGCAGGGACACCTCACACTAAACCATGCCACCCAAGGCTATGTCCAACCCAGCCTTGAACACCACCAGCAATGGAGCATTCACAACTTCCCTTGGGCAACCCATTCCAGTGCCTCACCACCTTTACAGTAAAGAATTTCTTCCTCATATCCAATCGAAACTTTCCCTGTTTAAGTTTGAACCCATTACCCCTTGTCCTCTCACTACAGTCCTTCATGAAGAGTCCCTCCCCAGCATGCCTGTAGGCCCCCTTCAGATACTGGAAGGCTGCTGTGAGGTCTCCCCACAGCCTTCTCTTCTCCAGGCTGAACAGCCCCAACTTTCTCAGCCTATCTTCATACAGGAGGTGCTCCAGCCCCCTCATCATCCTCGTGGCCCTCCTCTGGAGTTGTTCCAACAGTTCCATGTCCTTTTTATGTTGAGGACACCAGAACTGCACACAATAGTCCAAGTGAGGTCTCAGGAGAGCGGAGTAGAGGGGCAGGATCACCTCCCTCGACCTGCTGGTCACGCTCCTTTTGATGCAGCTGAAAAAGATATTTGAATTTAAATTATTTTTGTTCAGGTTTTAATATACATTGCCAGGATTTCAAATACAATGTCAAACAGATTTTTAAAATACAAGTCTTTTACCTAAAAGAAATCATATTTGACTTAAATAACCATTCTTTTGTAAGTTAACATAAACAATTTTTACCTACTCTGATCCAGGGAATGATCAGTTTCGGGATAGCTCATTGATTAGGCTAAACCAGGCACATACATGGGTAGTGGGTCACAGTATGAAAAACTGGCTTTGTAACTTAATTAGTAGGAAAATACTATAATCTCATACAAGTATTTATTAATGTATCATTTAATATTAACTATTAATGTAATTAAAATGATTGAAAGTGACTTCTCAGCCAAACTTCACTGAAATCCAGTTTGTTCCATTTTTGTAAGTCCCCTAAGATACACCTTCTTTTTTTCCCATTTCCAAATTACTTGCAAATTTAATTCCTTTCCTCCAGAACAGAGATGAGGCACAACTAAAACAGCTTGAGAAGTCTTCCTCTTCTCTTGGCTCCACTTCCCATGCCTGCACTGTAAAGAGCAGTGACTTTAGCTCGGTGTACCAGGAGGAGCCATAACACTGTGTGTGCTCCCAAGCTGCCCCGGCCCCAGGCTGCACCAGGCTGCAGCCCCTAGCAGCTGTTTTCCCCCTCAGACTCAATTGCAAAGATGGTTTTAATTTAACTGCTTTTGCTCAGGCACCTTTCAGGGTTGTTTTTTCTCATCGCTTGCCAAGAGCAGCCCATTCCTTTCACGATTTCTATAAATCTTCATCTGTTTTAGTAATCCATAGTTAGTTTACCCTGCTTGTGACCTACACAGCTTTTAAATCACCGTTTCTTCCTGGGTGCCTGTCCATCAGGCACCTTGTCTCCAGATGCATCCAAAGTATTTGAACATATTCTTGCTCTGCCACATAGCCCCCTTCTGAGCGCACAGTGAATCAAATACTCTCAGTTCTTTCCCTAAATTAGGCAGAGGTGCCACAGCCCAGGGATCCTAACAGTCTGTTTAAAAAGGATTCAGATATTCTTGTTTTCAAAGCTTTTTCTTTACCAGACCAATGAAAGGTGCTGCAACATGTGCCTGACTCACACTCCTGCAATGCTGTTTTTCAGCATGCACAGGGCTTCCCTCCAACTAGCTGCATGCCTCATCAGTATTAACAAGTCATCTGCATGCTCTGAGAGGTGAAAAAATAACCCAGACACATGCCAGGATTTGTTTTTTTCTCCCCCTCCTTGCGCCGAATTTGCAAGAGTTACAAATGGTTAAGTCCTAAGGGCTTGGGTGATCTGCTGCAATGACAGTCTGGTTTTGGTTTCTATAAACGTAAACCAAAATGAAGCATAGCACAAGGGGGAGAAAAGGAGGGATGACAGCTTTATTTAATACTTTTTATTGACTTTCTTGTGTTGAGCAGTGTCCCTGCCACAGTGAGGATGGTTTCTACTTCATCAGGTGCAGAGGATAATGCCAGGGAACATCAGTTGCCCCAGAGCAGGGCCTATCTAGATGGGAGCAGGAAGAATAATGCCACCAGCCACAGCAGTAATGGATGCTCCAGGACAGAAGACCAGCTGCTGCAGTGCTTTTCCATTGTTCCAACCATCGGTGGTGAAATGTTTTCTTTTTCTTTCCTTTTAAGAGCTTTCGCCTTCAGGCCCTCAGGAGATGTACGTGCATCTAATAGGAAAAAGAGCAAAGAGAGATGGCGTTTGTTCTGAAAGGGTGCTTCTCTTCTACCAGGATGCGGGAGCACCCAGGTAACCTCTTGCATAACTTTACTACAAAGTACTCCAGGAGGAGAGAGCAGAGCTGTAGCTGAGGGAACAGCGTGTGCTGAGCTGCCCTTAAGAGCTCACAAACAAGCATGAGATGGGCAGTTGCTGTTGCAGCTCCCAGGATTTCTACAGAGAACTGCTTCACACTACTGCCATCCTTTCCCTTTTATGTTTCTCCAGAATTCTACTCCTACCACTGGGCTTTGCTATCACTACCTAAAGGCTGGCCATACCCCAGGAGGTCTTGGGATGCTGTGCATGGCAGGGCTGCCCAAAAGCAGGGGAAAAAGCCACACTCACCTTCCGCTTCCAAAGAGGCACGTACACTCAAAAAGGCCAGATGAAGCACTAGGGGTGAGAAAATTGAAAGCTGCAAGAGGATGCCAGGAGCACTGTATTTTAGAGGTCAATTTTCTTCTGTTTAGAAACAGCACTGGGAAGGGAGCAGCACGATGCTGCTGATGTGCTGAGGAGAGCAGGTGAAGTTTCCCAGGCTGCCTGCAGGTACTCCAGCTTCAGCAGATCAGGTCAGCATGTTCTTGTATCAGCCGAAAATTTTCGCCCTTAGCTTAACTGGTGGATACTACAGAACCAGTTACTTATCCACACATATCAGCATGCAAATAATTTGGGAACCAAAGCAGCTGAGATACCACAATCCCAGTGGCCAAGCTCTTGAGCATCACCAGATGGGGAGTAAGGGTGGGTTATGAGACTGATTACACCTGAATTGCAGTTAAAAACAACAGCACTTTATAAGGGTGGAAAAGTTGAGTTTGATTGGCAGAGGTGAGTTTGGTGGTGGGAGGAGGGAGAAGAGAGGATCAGGTTCCTTATTATGCCCCCAGAGTATGCTCTGGTGATATGAATCTCCAGGATAGACATTGCCCCCAAAACACAGAAATACAGTGTTTGCTGAATTTCATGATTTTTTTTTCCTTCCGTTGCTTTCATTCTTGGTTTTCTGTTCTTAACTAAGGAGAAAAAGCAGTAACATTCCCCAGATGTCATTAATTTCAGCAGAATAATAAATTTCATCCTCCACAATTGTCCAGCAGTAGGTCCTGCTACTTCCACATGCGGTAAAGATGTTGTTTACAATGTGATTTCTTGCCATGGAGCATTGGAATCATCACAGACTTTACATGCAGTAGCTCATACGCCCCACATAGCACAGCCAGGTTTGTGTGTCTACTGCATGCATTTGTGGCTACATAGTAAGTGTAATGGAGATCAAATAAACAAGTAAAAAAAAGTAGGGAGAAGAAAAAGGGAGAAAGCAGAGATTCTAGCAAAGATGGTTTTACTGGTTGGTACTATGGGTTTGGGATATTCAGTGGCTGTTCAGGAAGCACTGAGTTAAGGTTTTGAGACCTCTTTTAAGTCTCTAGCCTAAAGCTGCTGTGCAGATAGCAGCTACTTAGGATACTAGAATGACTACTGCAAATACTTTTAAAACATAACTGATTTAAAGGCAGCACTGTTGATCACAAGTCTGGGCTGTGCAAGCATCTGCCTGGTTCTCTTCCTCCAGGAGAAAGCTGTGCTTCACTCTGTCCCTTTATTGTTGGTCCTACTTCTACAATACACTGAAGAATAGTTATAAGTTGGCAAGTGCAGGATACATCTAATTAGTTCAGTGCTATCAAATAATCTATGCAGTTGGTGTGACTTTTATCTGTCTAAGCACCTTTTCTATGTGAAAATTTGAATGGGCTATTGAAACGCACCCTATGACGCTGGAGTTACCAAATTTTCTTGTGGAGTTAAGCTGACCAGATCTTCCTTAAATTAATAAAATGTAAAGAAAAGTAGTACCATTAATCTTCAAAAGTTAATGTCTATATGAGAAATGAAGATGTAATTGTGCCTTCCTTCCAAGTGCTTATCCAACTCGCCCAGTGAACAGAGAAACTTGCCTGTGCCACTCCTCTACAGTTCTTCTCAACCACAAACTGTCTTTAATCTCTTTCAGGTAACCATTTAACTCATACGAATGCCACCTACCGTCTTTGTTAGCCCTGGCAGATGAAGCACGTGGTTTAGTAACAGGATAAGAGAGTACAACTCATGCCCAGTCTAACTCAGTCCCTTACCAAAAGCCCAGAGAGGTTTTTAGCTTGCCGTGGGATGCAGGTAACTGGAAAAAGCAACCAGAATCTGTGAAAATACAAGTTATTGAGCACTTCCACTTGGGAAGTGACTAAATGTCACTTTAAATAAACAACCGCAACATTCCTGAATTTTAGCTTTAAGCAATCTGTAAGATGCTAAGTCTGTCTATTATTAAGTCAAGCCCTCTTGGAAGTGGTGGTTTGTGGTCTCACCTGCTAATAAGGGAAAATAATATGAAACTGTCCTAGCCATGCAAGTCATACAACAAACAAATCTTGACTGTTCACTTGAATCCCTAAAATATGTAGCACGCTGCAGCTAAAAGCTGCTTAGTAAAAAAGAAAGTCAGATGATTTTTAAATCTGCTCTTCGTAAGACTTTTTTTTTGGCAGATCTGCTAGACCAGTGGCAGCATTAAGATAAAGATAGATTCAGTGATGTAGTTCCTGAATAATAGTAATAATAATAATAATAATAATAATAATAATAATAATAATAAATGCTTTTAGAGGGAAAGTTCACATATATTCACCTAGCAAAATCCACTTGATATATGCCAAACCCCTGAACCACTGTACCAGGCTGAAATCACCTGATCCTATCAGAACTACTGAAGCAAACTGCTGTGTGGAAAAGCACTGTTAAGCTCTAATTGGGACTGGACATAATCTCTTCCTCACCCACCTGATTTGCAAAGAGATTTGCCAAGAAGCAGCTTACTACATTAGAGATGTCTTTCAGCATGCCTTTGTGCCCTGTGAACACACAATCAATCCTTTCCAGAGCTTCCAGCGGGGGCAAATAGTCTCATGTGAGGCTCGAAGCACTCCTTCAAAGCAGCTGTTTAGAAATGCGTGAAGCATGAGGCACATTATATCCTCTTCCCACAGGCAGAGGGCCAGATGTTCAGTGGGTGTAAAGCGGCAGAGCCTCAAAGTGACTGGTTTTGGGGCCACAGTGGTTTATACCAGCCAAGAATGTGGCCCTGTGTGTTTCAGCCAAGTGACTTCTCCGACCTCTGCTGCTGAAGGGCTCCATTTTGTAATCTCTGGTCTAACCTCTATCCCACACCAATGTCCTCTGTGAGGTGAGAAGGAGTGGGAAGTGTTCAGGATTGCTGGCTTGAGGTGCTGAAAAGAGAAATCCCTCAGAAAATTCCTGACACCAATTCTCCAGGCCAGTTTGCAGAAATCATTGTGAGGTTTCAGTCGCTGTGTATTTACATATGCTCCTTTCTGTGTTTCTGCTGCTAGCAGCATACATAGGTTCTTTATATCTGTTTCCTCCCAAAGCAGGTTCCCTTTTCCACCCTCTTAAGATCAGGAAATGAGAATATTTCTAAGCAAAGGTGATGTTCATTTTTTTTTTCTCCTTCATAACTTGCTTCTTCCTGAAAAATGAATGAGGATTACTCATGGGAGTATGGATTTCAGAATCAGGCCTTTTGGCCATTTTGATAGTGTCATGGGAGGAAAAACTGTTTCCCAGAACCAAACAATTTTATTGCATTCCAGAATCATGTGCAAAACAGGGTTCCCATCTGTTCAACAGCATTCCCACTAAGTATAGTTCTGCCTGTAGCTCACCAGTGTAAGCAGTTGAACAAAGGAGCCTCAGTTTTCAGTGACAAGGTTTTCTTCAAAATATAAGACATCAGTAAAAAGGGCTTCATAATTATTTGCACATTTGTCAAGATGTATTTTCTTAAATACTGTTTTGATGGTAAGGCCTCTGCAGAGTAGTAGAGTGCTACAACAATCACTCCTAAATTAACCCTTCTCTGAGATCACTTTTGCCAGTTTCTCTAAATCCACAATAGATGAATAAATAATAATAACATTAACCTCAAACCTGAGGGATTCAAAGTGGGCTGAAACAGACTTTCTTATTTTCACACCTGACAGTGTAAAGAGTTTTGAACAAAGGGTGCTCGAGTGCATCATTCTTAAGTTCAGGTCAGTTTGCCAGAATGATTCTGCAAGAAAAAGATTCTGAAATAAAAGAGAGGGAATTTAATTCATGAGATTCCTCTAACTGAGAGTTGGTGCCTTGGATTTTTATCATCACTGCGAGCATCAGCAAGCTTTGCTTAGCAAGGACAATGAGGGACTTCTGGAAACTCTAGGTAAGGGTTTTATAGTTGCTTAATTCTGCATATCTGAATTTCTAAGTGTCTACTTTGAGTCACCTTAAAGTCCTTTTAACAATCTCTCTATCTGACTGATTGAGATTCCACTGACAGCTCTGCTTGTGCTTTTCCTCCCTGAAACTTATCTGAGAAATAAAATGCAATTTCAGGGGATGTTTCCCAGTGGAAAAAGATCATTCTTCATCTGAGAAGTCAGCCTGGCAGTGTGCATGCTTCGTCTGCGAGGAGGGAGCAATGCCTGCTGAGCCTTGTTTGCCCCAGCCTCCTGTTTTCAGCCCCTTCCCAGTGGCTAGTGGGGCCAGGGGATATCTGTGTCTTTGAAAGGACTGAGCTCATGGGTCTGAAAGGGAGAGGTCTTTCAAGGCAGGGGCTGAACCTGTATTCTGCTTTCTTGCAAACATCTGGGGAGGAGGCAAGACGTCTAGCAAGCCTTATTCCACCCTTTCCTGCCCAAAGGCCACCTGAGCACATCTGGTGCACCAGCGTGGCTCCTGCAGTCATGCTGTCTCTTTCCTGTAATGCTCCTATACACATTGCTCTGGCATCCAACATTGGAGGATGTCAGCATCCTGATCTCCCATGATGTTTCTCACAAGGCATAGGTGTTACAGCTGTCATCCGTTGCCTAGGTTTTCATGCTGTCTGGGATCTATCATGATGCAAACGGTTCACATGGGTGGCCAGTAGGGTGCAAGGGAGGCAGGTCTGTCTTTCACTGCTAGGGTTTATCAGTAGCCGCAAGCGTCATGAGGGTCATGTGCTGGACAATGACAGATACAATTCGTGGGTAATTAAGACTCGTCCCTCGCCTGACTAGTGACTCATGGGTATGGGTGCCTTCGGGAGTGCATCCATGGTGAGGCCATGGCTGGCCTATGAGTTTTTGAAAGCGGCAGTCTGTGCTGGAGGTGCTTTCAGTGCACCAAGGTAGGGAGAAGTAATGAACATTGGAACTCCTCATGATTTTCATCATTGTAAGATAATGTTCTTAGGATTTTGCAGGGGCACAGGACGTGTTCTGTTAATTTTATCAGCAACAGGTCAAAACATGTTGATCTGGGAAGGCAGCTAGTGGCTAAGGTGGAGAGGCCAGGGGAGGGCTTGGGTTTCAGGACCAAGTAGCAGGTATAAGCTGGTCCCTCAGCTTTTTCATTTGTAAATCAGAATGAAAAGGAAAAAGGTAGCTGTAGCTCTGCATCACAGGGGTAGCACGAGGCTTAATTAACTTGTGTTCATACCACCCTGCTGGAAAGGTGCTAAGATAATTAGAAACATAGCTCTTACATCTGTTCAGACCTACTCCGCTGGGGCCGCAACCCATGACTAAGATTTCTAGCAGATGTCACAACGCAGATGACGACGGATAGTAAGTGGAGGCATGGTAATAAGGAGTATGAGCAGCTCTCCTCTGTCTGAGAACAGGCACACTTGAGCCATTGCTGCTGTCCGCATGCCTTCACACCACATGAGGTCCCTTTGAGGGACCCAGACCTACACCATAGTGCCACTCAGCTCCATGTCTAGGAGGAAAGGGAGCCTGTGCTGAAACATGGTGGTTTATGATAAACATCTAGCCTCTAAAAGCAGACTAATCTATTCCATGCCTTCTACCCTCACTGCAGGCAATTGCAGAGAGGCACTCGCCATTGGGAAGGATGTTTAACTGATGCTGTTAAGGAGCAGAGTGACATAATTTAAATTTTTTGGAACAATGGCCTTTTTCCCACAACTGCCTTGGCTTTTGTTCCCTTTGCACTGGCGCCACATGACTGGCTGGGATCTGACGTTATTCTCCTGGGTGCCAGGAGAAAGCAGTCTCTGAAGAGTGGGTGATGGTGAAGAGTCAGCAGATCTCTGATGGGCTCTGGTTGGTTTTATTGTCTGTCAGTGGCTGAGGGATGATGGTATTTAGTTTAGGTCTGTTCCATATTTCAAACTTGCAACTTGCTAGGAAAATGCCTGCCTGCAGAGGTATTTGAGGTGCTGGAGGTGGTGACACACATGGACAGGAGAGAGCCAAAGCCATGTACTCTAAGTTCTGGAAGCTCACTGCACTGGAGTCAGGCTGAAGGATAGAAATAAACCAGGATCCTATAATTAACAACTTCCCTCATTACTTTCTTTCCTCTCCAAAGAGGTCAATCCTTTGCACCAAGGTGAATGGTTCTCCTTGCTTTTCCTGCTCTTCCCCTGCTGCATCCCTTAAGTTCCAATGCCTCCTTTGCTTCACTGCATTCCTCCTCCTCAGCCTAATGTATGTTTCTTCTGGTGCAACCTATAGCTATTTGCCACCAAGGCTGAGGTTCCTGCTGTTTGCAGGAGTGATGGGCCACGGTGGATGCTTAGGCTCAGCTTACCCTGCAGGAGCTAAGCATGATTAAGCTAGGGAGAGGGGTTTCTTTACAGATTTAACCATTCGGATCTCCAAAGGTCATACAAACTGGGACTCCTCACAGGCTAAGGGTCTGTTAAAAATTAGGTGCGTGTCAGTGGCGATGCCAGGATTCTACTCACCAAAGCGCTGTGCAAATATCATCTGCATGAATACAGTCTTTTTCTCAAATCCTGCTAACATTAGTAATTTCCAAATGAAAGATCACACAACTTACTTCTTTTAAATATGGATAAGAGGTACATTCCCTAGCCTCTTCCTCGGCCTCTTCTTTGGCGGAGCTGTTTTGCCTGGGAGAAACAATTCAAAATAATTCCAAACAACCCCCTCCAAACCACAAGAATCCCAAACTGAAATCAACTACCAACAAGACTAAACTAGCCTGATGTAGGCACTGGGGGAAGATTTTGGCTTGCTCACTTTTGGCAGTGCCATAAGAAAACAAAGGCAGGATCTTGTACCAGCAAAAGCCAGGCAATCTAAACCTGTGGTGAGCTACTGATCTTGCCTGCTGCAGTGGGTCTGCTCCCTCGGCACCTCGTTTCGTGTGCATTGGCTGTGTATGGCAGGTAGTCTCTATCATGAATTCCTGCACCTGAAAAGCCGCTCCAGCGACTTTTCTTTTAAATGCAAAGTAGTAAAAAGTATGTGAAGCAGCAAGGACTACATGGGGCGGTTTGGGTAATCACTGTGCAGAGACTTAGTACCACGTTTATAAAACAACAGTCTCCTGGGAATTGATTCAGTAGTCCCTGAAAAGACAAGTCAACTCCTTTATTAGGTTTATTAGGAGGGAAAGGGGGAACCTTCAGCAATGCCATTATATAAACCCGCAGCGAGAATCTCTCTTGAATATCTGGTGTGTGGTTCTAGTCTAATCTCTCAAAAATGGCATAGTAGAATTTGAAATGGTGCTGAAAGGGTCAACAAAACTGGCTACAGGGGTGATACAGTTTCTCTACTACAGAAGATGAGCAAAAGATTCACAGTCTGCAAAAAGAAGATAAACTGAAAAGGTTATAAAATCATTAAGTGAATGAAGAGGGTGAACAAGAAATAATTATTGAAACTTTATCATAACACAAGAATTTGGAAGCTTCAGATGGAATTATCTAATAGCGGGTTTATAGCAAAGAAGAGAAAGCATATTTCTCCCATTGCACATCATTAAACAGTGGGACAGCACAGGATGCTGTGAAGGCTAAAGGATTAAATTAGCTCAAAAGCAGTTAGAAGCATGGAAGAAAGGCTATCAAGGCTAATAAACACAGAGATGCAGATATATCCTTTGACTCTAGAAACCACTGTGCTGCCAGCTGCTAGAAGCCAGAAGAGCACACTAGGAGGAGCAGCACTGTATGCTGGTGCTAGTCCTAGATTAGTTTTTTGTTCCTTTTGTATTAATTCCTAACCTTTTTCAGTGACTGCAGGCTGAGTGGCTGTTCTTCTACTTACAGTGCAACAGCTGTGGACACGTACCATCTATCACTTGAGGCAACTGGAAAAATAACATGGCCAAGATGTGATTCTCTAGGTTGAAGTTCATTAACGCTGCAATAACAGAGCTACATCAGGGATCAATTTTTACTGTTCGCTTTCAGCTACAAACAACTGCTTGGACCTAGTCCTTTCCAGCTAGGATTGTGCTTCCTTTCAAAGGTTACAGTCTATAAAACAGCCGTAAGCAAGACAAGTACAAATTATGTTTTGGCTGGATGCTGGTCTTCTCTTTTCATTAAAAGTATGAGATTGAAGTAATATGCAACATGTTTTAAGTTATGTTGTAAAGTTGCCTCAAAACCACTTCTTAGGGGAAGAATAATTCTTGGGAAGAAGTGCCAGCTAAGAATTAGTACTGATAAACCCTACATTTTTCTTCCTAGGGATTCTCATGGGAAATGTCTAGTTTTGTTATTTTAAATTATTTTTGGAAAATGTGCTACCAGTTGCAGGTGTTTTGGAAGTAGATTAAGTGAAGGAGTAGGTGACAGGCATAAATATAAAACAAGACCGGTGAACCCTGTGTCACTGAGCTTGTCATGCGCAGTTTGAATACTCCAGAGAAGATAAGCAGTACCTTACAACCTGTTAGTTTTTAAGCCATCCACCAGATTGCAGGACCAGGTCTCCTAGCTTGAATCAGCTTCAAGGTGGATGAGTGAAGAATGTTCCTGGAATTAAAAAAGAGAAGGAGTAATCTCCAAAGGTATCTTTTCCCTTTAATACACTGCCAAGGGTTTTCTTACAACAGGAAGAGTTAGTTCACAGGGACTGGAAAGCCAGGATTTGGGCTTCAGACATAGTAGCAGGAAAGTTAAACGTGAAATTATGCTGCTAATGAGCTTAAGACAATTGGCAAGTCATTTTCTCCTGTCAGAGAAGCAGTGTGAGGAAGAGGAGCCTGTGCTGCCTGCAGGACAATTTTGGCTGTTAATGGACCTGTATGAATGAAAGAACATCAAATCCAGGCCAGGGGGCCTTCTCGTTTATTTCTTCCTGTAGGAATTCGTCTGAAGCTGCTTAGCAAGCTGCTGTCTTATGCCTTCAGGTTTCACCCAGTTTCACTCCACAGTGGGAAGCTTTAGACAACTGCATCTTTCAGATCTCCACATTCTGCCTCCTCTGCTGTCCTCCTTAGCTTCATTGTGAGGGTGCTGATGGCATTAAATTGACTGCCATGGCTGGGCACAATCTGATACAGGACAACACAGCTCCTCACTTTTACCTTGGCATTCCCCACCGTTTTCTTCTCCACATGCCAGCCTGGGCAATTTTGATTCACCTCTCTGTTTTCCCAGCAGGGGATAACTCAGTGACTTTATGATATGAGAATGCTTCCTCCTAGAAAAGAAAGTCACAGGGGGTTTTAAATTCCCCCTTTTCACTGACTATTTGTGTTCACAACTTTCAGATTAACAGCATCTGACTGGCAGTTTAAGACTAAGGATTTCTGTTATTAGTAGCATGCATGTGTTGGTATTTTGTTTGTGACTAACCGCAACTTCTTGTTCAGCTCTTCCATGTCTTCCTCAGCATCAGTGGTAGGACATCAGACTGGACTGTATTCATTCCCTCAGATGTCAGTCTCAGCCTTTGATACATGACCCCATGCCATGATAAAATTTTCCTCTGGCCTTTAAGAACATACTACCCTAAACTTCATCATCCCTTCTTTTCTGCATTTACATCATATTGTCATTGTCTGATAAAAGGTTTTCTTTTCTTCAGGCTGTAGACAACTTACTGTCCAAATGTCTTGTGTTCATTTCACCAAGTCCTAATAATTTCTGACTGATTTTCCCATTTCGCTACCTATTTGGGCTATCTGGTATAAAGTATTCCCAATTCTGCTTTTAAGAGGAAGGCAAAGTTCTCCTGCGGTTGATGTGTTGCCTTATTTTAGCACTTTCACAGTAACCTACATTAGGTCCGCTGTGGAGTGATTAACTGTCACTCCAGCTTCCCTGTTAGAAGATGGCTAGCATGTATTTCCCGGTAGAGAACAGGAAAGACATCCATGGCTTCCAGTGAGGTTGAGGGAGCTCTTGGTAGACAGTGACGCTTGTCCTAGAATTATGCTGGATTTTATATGCAATAGGATTAAAATTTTCACTGACCTTTGTCAAACATTTCATCATTGATTCTACTACTGACAGGGGAGAGAAAGCACCCAGGTGTAAGGGTGCTTTCACCATTCAATATTCAGTGTGTAGGGGAATAGCAGATTTATCTTTGCTTCCTGAAACACAAGCTCATATGGAATAGGTGTTTATTTCCAGTGACAAAGAGGGAAGAACTCCCAAATTCTCAGAGCTTAAGAAAAAAAGAAGTTGAAAATAAACTATGGAGATGAAGTAGTCATAAAAAAAATGTTTCCTATCCAAATATAATACACAGACATAGTGTATTTTTCCTAAAAGAACCTGATATGAAGAATGTTATCATTGCTGGGCTATGGGAAAGGAAGCATTTTGCCTTCTCAGCTTGGTTTCAGCAGATAGGCAGAGCTAAAACTGCCTTGCACAGCTCACAGAAGATGAATTTGCTTATCTTTAAATTGATGTCTTCCAGCTGGAGCCTGAATCCTGGCCGTGTGGAGGCACCAATGCATCCAGGGAAGCAGAGCATCCATAGAGCTGTGGTGCTAGCTGTGTACCACTGAAGTAAATTGACCTCTGGTTCCTGACTTCAGGAAAAAGTTTTATGGATTGCCTAGGAATTGTGTACATTTGGTACTTCATAAAAAGGGCTCATTTATTAAGCACCTTCAAAACAGAGTCCCACGATGGGTTGACTGAAAGACAGAGCAAGGGGTGAAGTTTATGCAGTTTGTGGACTACACCAAGTTTGTGCTGCCTGCCTATGAATGTTCAGCTCCAGGACCAAGGAACATGAGGCTGGGACTTGGGCGGGGACTCACAAGCCAAGCTTCAATGAGCAGCCACATGCTAACATCAGTTTACTAGTCCAGGCACACAAACACAGGGACCATTCCCAGAAGACATAACTTACTTGTTCTCTTGTTAAGCAGTTTTGCTCAAATTGCTGAACAATTGCAAAAGGTTGTTAAATTGTTAGCACAGCTCCTGCCAAAGAGCATCTTCCAAAGAGCTCCTAGCCTAGGAAGCATTCCTGAAGGCAGCTTGGGTATAGATGCATTCTTTGGTGGGTAGGAAGGGTTAAATATATGGTCATGGGGCACTTAGTGCCACAGAATGGAGCTGGTAACACTGAATTGTACAGACATAGCTACAACTTGTACATAGAAGGCAACAGAACTTGATTTGAGTACTCCTGAACAGCTTATTTGGGAACTGGCAGTGATTTTTAAAAGGGTCCTTACCAAGGCAACACAAATTCCTTCAGCAATGCTCGGGATGATACCAACCTACTGAGGATGGCAGGGACTTTTTGATGCTGCACTGTCAAATACTCCCATGGATAAGTGAGCAGCTATCAGCCCGGGAACAGCCAGCCACAGAAGCAGTATTCGCTCAACACTAGTGAGTTTGGATGCCAAGTTCTGGCTTTGTGGAGGAGAAGGAAGTGAAATCACACATTACAAACCCTGTTTTTAATAAAGATTTCTTTTTTCTTTTTTTTTTTTTTTTTTTTTTTTTTTTTTTGCCATAGAGCTGAAACATCCATGCAGACAATTCTTTTGGTTGTAAACATTTGCTTCTGGTAGATATAACTTGCTTGTTGCCCTATTTGTCATGCTGATACTTCAGAAACTGAAAGTGGAGATGAGTAGAAAACAAGGGAAACAGCTGAGCTTATGCTCACCATCCGAATTAAGTAAATCGAAAGCAAATAAATAGCACAGATAATGTAACTGGTGATAATAAGTCTACATAGGATTCTTCCAAAATGCAGAATGAAACAAGCTCCTCTCTCAGTCTGCCTGTTGCTTACGCTGTTGTTGTTTAAATGTCCTTGAAATAACAGCATGCCGAGAAATATAAACTGCAAACACAGCATTTTAATAAACACAAAGTGAAATAAAACAAGCCAGAACAGATCTGTTGGTGCTTGCAGTTTTTTGTTTGCAAGATGGGGAGGCTGGAGGTGGGAGGCATAGAGGGAGGGTATTATTTCTTGCACATGTTTGCCTGGTGCTGATTAACAGGGGCAATGTTAAAAACTTTCTGTGACTTGTTACAGGCTATAATCTTCAAATTTAGGGCCCCGTACTGCTCTCAATCTAGTCACACAGTCCCCATTAAGGAGTGTAGAAAGCCCTGAGGAGTTTGTGTAATAGGCTTTAATAGTGTCTAAGAAGCAAAAATCTTCTTAATTGTGCCCAAACCACCTTTTCTCACATTTTGCAGAAGCACCTTAGGTGCTAAAGTATTTTGCAATCATAATCTGTTGTTCTTTAAGAGGGTTCATGTAAATATGGGCTTAAAACACACCTAATTAATAGGTCTGATCAGTTAACTAGTCAGATATAACAGCAACTACAGTGTAGAGAGGTTAAGAACATCCCAAATGTGAAGAAAGCTGAGTAACACCCTTTCTGCCACAAAAAAAATTGCCATACACCCATCATTTTCCCTGCCACATGCTCCACTGTTTGTTAACGTATTAGTTAACAGCAACATCTCCAAACTCACGTTGCTCAGTTTTACTTTCACTTTGCTCAGTCAAAATACCCATAAACTTCTGAGCTGAAGCCTGTGCTTTGAATCCCAAAGGATGGAGTCTTTTCCAATGTGCAGAAAAGTCTTCTCTAATGTGCAGCTGTGGCTGTGATGGTTCCCTTTTCCCCAGTCACAAACATCACGAGCTCAACCACCCTGTGCTGATGTGGATAGAGGAGCCTCATGGATGGAAAGAGGGAGCAGCTCAGAGACCTTCTTCCTAAGCAAAGTACAGCCAGCATGGAGCTCATGGACCACAGCTCAGCACAGCACGACAGCCCCCAAGCTCACACCAGCCCAGCCCTGTCCACTGCCTCCCTCCTCCTCCCTGAACAAGCTCCTTCCTGATGTTTTAGAAAATTAATGCTAAGTAGAAAATGATGAAAGCATATTACCTGTAAATTGCCTGACTAATCATATTCCCTCTCCTAGGACCTATTACTCTTCTGAGCCTGCAGCTTAGTCATCCTTGCAGGCAAGCTCTCCTCATTCCCCAGTTTTGTTCATCAGGTTCATCCAGAATATTTGCTTTGTTTTCCTCTAAGCTAGCAGTTCAATCCTACCAGGCACTCAGCTCTCCAAGGGGAAAGTAATTAAGCACATGCTTGACTTTAAAAGTGTAAAGCTGATGGCAATTATGAAAAGGGCAGATTCTACCACACTCTTTTTTTGCTGGCAAGTCCTTAGGTAGCTGGGATGAACTGTCCTCTAGGGACAGTTGCCACTCTCCATTGACTTATGAGGAAATCCTGACAGCCTGTACACCAGTAAAAGCAGTCTGAACATACCAGCCAAGGTATAGCATGTGCAGCCCTTGAGTAGGGTATTTTGACTCACACAGAAGATAAGTCAAACCCTATTTTTAGCATCCTTTATTGATTCCTGTATAATTTCCCTTGCTCTTCCTGTGGAAGTTCCTTCCTTTCCAGTAACACCAGCATTTGAAGTAGCACATCAATCCCTATTATGTGTCAAACTGGGCTTTTTTTCCCAAGCCTCAGCATGATGCGGAAACTCTTAAACACAAAGTCTTCCTGTAATTTAAACACCAAACTGTATGTGGAATTCAAATAAGATGTGGTGAGTACTAATGAAGGTACCCTCAGGCTCAGCAGATAGTACAACTTTGGGATTATTCATGGAAAGGTCAATATAGAGCCACAAAATGCTTTTCTTGCCAGAGAAAAGAAGGAACAGCTCAGTGAAGGTTAAACTCTATATGACTTTGGCTCTGCTGACTCTGTAACATCCTTTTTGTGGTTCTAATATATTCTGTCCTTCTGAAAATTGCAGGAAAAAAGTGATTATTCACAATTTTATTATACTTGCTCTCAAGCAAACTGGCTTTCTAGCCCCGTGAAACATCTTGGAGGATTTAGTGCTTTTAAACCACTTCCACCACCAAAGAGAATTTATGCTTAAATCAAACCAAAATAATGGAGGGAGTTTGACTACTAGTTATGAAATTCGGATTTGAAAATGAAAGCTAAGCATCAAATGCCAGCACCTAGTGTCCTGATAAACAAAATCAGGCCATGTGAGATGAAGAGCACAGAAGTGTTTTCAGCCTCAGTGGTGGTGTGTGTTACATCAGAACGTTTTAGACTAAGATCTGTCTGTGCACGTTTACCCATGAAGTACAGAGTGGAGCAAGTGCTATGCAGTTTGCTTGTTAACTATTTTATCCTCATATGTTTGGTAATGTCTCAGGATATAACAAACACTATCAGTTTTGCATTGGATGACAGTAGGCAGAAAGGACCTTGATCATTCTCTCATCTTAAGGACAAATAGCAAGATTTTCTATTGCTTTCACCAAAGGTCTTAGAGCCGCATATTTAAGAGTTAAAATGTAAAAATGCCACGGGGCACTCAATGCAACTGAAAATATGCTGAACTGGTTTCTTTGCTTCCACTAAGTATAAAATACTTGGCCCTAATCTGTTAAAGCTACCTGATAAGTTTTTGTCACAGAAACTATGAGTAAAAGTGTTGAACGCAGCTGCACTGAAGCACAGGGACCCACCACCTCCTCAAGATTCACAATCTACCACACATGTGAGCACCAGAGAGAGATGGAAGAGCAGGGGAAGATGTAGCTATTTATGCTACACATGTACAGCAGGGAAGCCAGCTATGGGGTGTGATGCTCTGAATTCATGGTTCTTCCACACTGGGCTTAATCCTCCCATACACTGTTGTATTTGGGAAATGAAGGGGTCAGCCGAAGCTGTGATACTTGTGATCCTGCTGTGTTTTCCAACAAATACTACTTTTTGATCACCACCTGGGTAAGGGCAGCCCAGGTCCATGCCAAGCTGCTCAGTAAAACAAGTGGCTTTCTTTGGCCTCCCAGTGGCCAGGTTTGGTGACTCAAGTGTGGAGCTGATACATACCAAAGAAAGGAAAGGGGCTATTTTTATCCCCCTGAGGATATCGTGACAGCCAGAGAAGTGTGGGAAAAGTGGGTAAGCTTTCAATTGATGTTTTTTTCTGTCCAGTTCAGGTGAGACCTTTGGGGATGTGTGAGCCCCAAAAGGCTTTGAAGGAGGCTTGAAATATTTGGTCAGTGGGGACAAACTGATACACTCAATGTCATTGGAGAGTTTTCTGTCCTCGTACCTGTGTGACCAGTTTGGGTTTTGAATGCCAAGGCCAGATGCTTCACAAATAATTCACAGGCTGCAATACTTTTATCATTTTCTTCTCAAATCTGAATAGTTTTAAATGCTTCTTGAAACTCAAGTAAAAGCTAAATTCAACAACTGCTAAGCAGCTTGCACAAAAATTTAGCTGTCTACCTTGCTTCACAGCTCTGAAATGCTTTAGATGGATGTTCTTCTGCAACACTAGCCCTGGCTTCCACGGTGTGCATTACGACTGTAATAAATAAGTTGCAAGTTACATGGGCCTGACATGGTATTTATGAAAAGATCATATTTGCTCCTTTGAAATAGCCACCCAGCAGGAAGTCTGGCTCTCCTACAAAGGCATTTGTTCAGTGCATCCCCTTTAAAGGTCAGGAAAGAAAACTGAGAAGATGGGTAATTGCATAACTGGTTCTGGAAATGTGCTCTTATCTGCTGGATGAGAGGGGAATGCCGAGAAGGCAGGGAGGTGAGCTAAAGCAGGCTCAGGGAAGATGCAAATTCCAGGACCCTCACGTAGGCAGATGTTACGAAAATAATTCCTCCTGTTCCAAGGAGCGCTGTGCTGCCCCCGGGCAGCAGCAGAGGCATCCCAGGGAGGAAAGAGCCTTACAGCATTTACCCCACCCACCAATGTCTTGCAAGAGTGGGAACAGGGAGGAAAAAAAGATTCCGTATTTTACCGTGACGTTTGGGCTACCCTGTTTTGTATGGACTATCCTTTCACATCTCAAATCAGCCTTCTCAGTCAGACATGAAATCAGACTCAGCAGACATTTCAGGGCTGGATCCTCTTTTCTATTGACTCCAGTGGATTTAAGGAGGTTTTTTGACCAACATTGCTGTTAATTTCGAATAGACATGTGGCCTATCTAGTAAATAGCATTAAAAAAAAAAAAAAAAAAAAAAGCAGTGTTATTCCACTCCCTCTTCATTAGGATTTGTTCTCTGAGGCTGATATTTCCCTTTCTTGCCTACTTCAGTACTTTTTATCCACATTCTCACCAATCCTCAAGTATGACCATGAAGCACTTGCTGCCCTTTTTTCAAGTCTTTGGTAAAGGCAGGTGCTCTGCTCCATAAAGTATGGAAGCATCTAAATCACTTTTAGGATATCACCTCTCCTTGACTTTGTTGGGACTTACAGTCTCTGCTGAGTAGACCATTACTGCATACCTGAAGCACAAGCCTTAACCCTTTCCTTGCAGCTGGGCTCCTACCGATGTGTTTAAGCATGGTACAAGCTTTTAAACCACGTTTTCTGGGGCAACTCCAAACCTGGTACCATGGTGTGGGAAGGAAGAATGGGCAGCACTGATCACCTTGCAAAGTGGAAAGTTGCTTACTCAGCAGGGGGTACTCTTTCTGCAGACACTGCTTGTTCTCATGTGTAAGCATCAATTAGTTTTCAAGTTTCTGGCACTGGTAAAACTTACTGAGTAGACAGAGAGCTCAGCACAGAGGTGCAGGGAGACACTGGGTATCACCTTGATCCACCAAGCCTCAATGGAAGGTGTCCAAGGGTGCCAGAAGCAGCAAAACTTCTCTTCTATAAGGACCAGATGAGGATATAGTTCATTTGAAATCACAAGATGTGCAATTCTTCCATATACACCAGCTGTTTCTTCTGTTGTACTGATCTAGAAATAACAAAGGGAGATGTCAGTTTGGATTTAGATGACAACCACCATGTGGTGGAGGTCTACATTTCTTAGTCGTAAAATGAGATAAGCAGTGTGCCAGTGAGACCACAAAATAAAGGAAAATAAGTAATCTTTTGTGGTAGCACCCTAAAGCCCCCACAATTTCACATCTCCCCTTTATTTATGGTATTGGTTTGTTGGTACCACTGCGTGAATCTGAAGCAGCCAAAGAAAGCAGGACTAAACCCCAAAGTGCTTGCTTCTGAACCAGGGTGCCATGTCACCAGAGCAGTGCCTGCCCCGTGCTCAAGTTGGTGGGTGCAGCGCTGAGCCGCAGCAAAGATGCCTGGAGCCAAGGCCTGGAGGGGAGAGCCGTGGGCTCCACTGCCTTCATCCCCCTGGCCCTGCTGGGACTTTGGGAAGCCTCCACATCCCCACTGTCTTATTCCTTTTATCACCCTCATGAAGGTGTTGATTGCCTCAAGCTTCCAAGGGCTGCTCTTTCAATCAGCTGTGGTTTCATCCAGTCAGTGAGCTGGAAATGCTGGGTTTCACTGGTGTTTGTGTCAGTGCAGTGGGAGAAGAGAGCCACCCATAAATCAAGCAGCAGAACATGTAAACACTGAATGGTCTGGGGTATAGTCATCTCCTGCCAAGTGAATGAAACATTAGCATTCTGCTCTCCATCCAATGTCCTCAATCATTAGGGTAAGAATAAAATATGAACTTAAAGCATTTGTACAACAGCCATCAGGCCATAATGAGATTTCTGTCCTCTGGTCTTTTGGATATTTTAGACTGTCAGGCCCAGCCGTTCACACCATATGGTTTACATTTATGTTTTATGCATGTCAGACTTAGGGCATGCGTCTGGAAGAATGCATTTGTAGTGGATAAAGGTGGGCTGCTATGGAAAAATCTTCAGTGGCTCAAACATGAGCTATTCTATTCAGTTCTATTCTATTCTTTTCCATTCTCTTGTTTTTCACCTTTGTGTGTCCCACCTAAAAGCACACATGTGTCATTACCATACCTCATTCCTGTCCCTGGAAAAGTTACAGTAATTACTAAATTATGAACCTTCTCTGTGTTCCTAAACCAACCCACACAAAAAATACTGGAATTAATCATAAGACAGCCTATGTGCTGGGATGGCTACTTCAAACACGTGCCAGAAAAATGGTTATTTGTGGATAAAAAGCCAACTACTCCTATTTACCCCTCTGCACCTGTAGTAATAACGTAACCATCACTTCCAGCAACTATACAGACTTGAAAAGCAGAACTCTGTGATAAACTATCTGTACCATCTAACAAATTGTGAATAACAGAGGGGAAGCTGGAGTTGATGCATGGGGAATCATTTTCCTCACTTAACTTAGGGCTTCTGCAGGAGCACAGGCTGATGCTTCCCTGGAGCACAATCTTGTAATGCCATGACAGCACAACACTCATCCCTCACAGCTGTGCTGGTGGTAGTGTGTCCATATTGCTTCAAGCCAAATGCACAGCTCTTCAAAATGCAGGTCTGAGATCCACCAAGTGGGCACTAGCAACTGCTGTGATAGATCCTGTCATCCTCTTTTAACTTGCTTTCTTCCTTTTATGAGTTACACTCATTGGGGAAAGATAAAAGGGAAAGAAGACATGCAGCTTGTGCTGCACAGAGGTTGCCCCTGGAGCTCCTTGTGGAGCTATGCTATGAGGAGGAGCACTGGCACTCATTTTAGTACAGCTAATAACTATCATTTTATTCTTTTACGTTTTTAATTTAGAAGCAGTGGACACCCATAGTCCTCTCAGTGGCTCTGCCCATCACTGAAGGTCTTCAAGAGTCCTATCTGCATCCAGAAAGGGAGACCAGATCCTTAATTCAGTTATGAAAGGTCATTGAAAATGCATGTACTTGATGCTGTAGAGAAGTGGGAGCCATGGTAGGGATGCAAAGAAAGTAATATGAACGTGGAGGAGAGCTTTCAGCTGTCCAGGTGATTAGAGAAAGCTGAATACTTGGATATGCACATGAGCTGCGTAAGAGGCTGTGCAGAAAGACAGCATGATTCAACACTGGTAGTGTCTGAGGATGTGAAGGGAGAGCGTATCAGGTCAAAGATGGTGGATAAGGTGTAGGTGTATAAAAGGAGCTTAATGGTAGTGGTGTCTGTGGCAAGCAAGGGAGAAGGTACCAAGGATGACTTTGGGAGGATCGATATCACACTTTGCTGAGGAACACTTTTGTTCAGGAACAATTAAATGAGAGTGCAGAGCAGCTGCCCCCTGTAGATTAGTGCACTATTTATAGACCTTTAAAACTGTTTCCTTTCAGCCTTGTCCTTGTCTTTAATGAGTATAATTGGCTTGGTCAGTATTTCTCAAGGCCACTAACCTCAAGATAGCATCACTGGGAGGGATAACTGCAAACCATGTGCAGGATGGCTGAGAAGGACCTCTGGGCTTTGCCTCCTCCTCTGCTGTGAGGGAGCATCCTGTGAACCATGCCAGCACATGAGTGAAAGTGAGCTTTAGTCAAGAAGGTGGCAATAGATGTATTTTGGAGGCTTGCTTCTGCTTCTGGCATGAGCAAAATGAGGGCCTCTGACCCAGGGCTTCTTTCTTTGCCTATTCTTGGTGTCTCAAAGTGTCAGCTGGTAGCTGTCTCCTGACTAGATTGCTTTGTCTACTGCATGCCTTTGTAATATTTTTTAGGAAGTAGATTCTGAGCATTATTGTTGAGCATGAGGATTTTGGGGCACTTCTGTTTGTTTTTTCTGGGAACAACCTTTTCTGGTACTGGTGAAGAACCCGCCAGGCTTAAGGCAAACTCTAATGCAAAGCAACAAGCTCATTCCAGGAAACACTTTGCTTGACACGCTGTTGATAGGCAACCTCTAAGGAGACAGCAACAGCTGTCCTCTTTGACTTGAATGCCTGGAATATTGAAAAACCTAAGTAAATTGTTTTCTCCTGAGAGGTGCTGGACAGACAATACCCTGTAATTTGTCAAAAGGTGCTAAATATAGATCTCAGGCCCTGCTCCTAGCACTCTAAATTTGAGAAAGCTGCCTAATATTCTTGCTGTCTTACAGAGTCACTTCCTAGTGGCCATGACAAAAACTGGGACATGAACCCCTTTCTGCTGACCTCAATCCATGATGTGTCTGCTTTTGTAGGCACATGTAACTGAGAGCAGAACTTGGACCACTGGGTGGTGTGGGCAAGTGCAGGCCTAGAGATATTGGGAGCTGACTTTGGCGCTACTGATCCTTGGGCACCTCCAGTGTGAAAGGCAGTGAATCCATCCTCATGAATAAGAATATTAGTCTGTCCCCTTCTAAATACCTCTCACTGCCGCCAAGGTTTGGTTACACACTGTTACTGAGACATCTCAGTATTTGTCTGCTGTGCGCTTTCAGGTAAAGCTTTCTTGGAGCAGACTCCTGCTAGCTGTATCTGAGGTCTTCGCCTTTCATCAGACAAAATGCTCTTTTGCTTTAAAAGGTGCTGCGAGCCAAATGAGCCTTATTTATCCCCGAACATGACTTCGAGAGGAGTAACAGAAAGTCCAGCTCTTGTCTTAGGCAAGCTTGGGCTGGCTCCACAGGCAGGACTTTGGTAGGAGCTGGGTGAAGTCAGTTGTTAATCCATAGGAATAGCACATTAATACTTCAGCAAAAAAACACCAAACCCCAACATCAGGGGAGTTTAGCTTCTTCTGTTCTTCATTTCTATCCCCACTGTAAAGTGCTATCGAATAGGACACAATCAATATTTGCCTCTTAAAAGGAGGCACTTGCGTGGCCAGGAAGGTTTATATTTAGAATAGGCATGGTTTAAGATGAGGCCTGGGATTGCCTCCAGGCATTGCCATTACTTCTTTAATGGAATATACAGATTGCCTTCCTCAAGCAGATTTGCCCTATATAACCAGCTACTAAAGCTTGCAAACCTTCCTCAGGCCCATAGATGGCATATTCCAACTATTTGTGTTCCGTGAAACCAGTAGCGGGATGGAGACCAGAACAACCTAAAAGGCAAGATTAAAACTGAAATGTTTCTTCGCGGGCACAAGGGAATGGGAGGTTTTTATTCCTGAGATTCTAAGGTAGAGAAGTGAGGAGCTCAGGGAAGACTCGGTGAATGCTCACAATTAATTCTCCCCAGTTACCCCTTGTCTAACAATAGAGAAGGAAAGCAATGTGATGGTACAAAGCATTTATGTTTTCTTGGGAACAAAAGCAGACTGGAAAATGAGGCACAAAATGCAACACAGATGGAAATTACAAAAAAAGCGCACCATTGATGAATGCTGGAAGAGCCACAGATACTTTTCCATGCTCGGTTTACAGTGGCCTCAGTGCTGTAACAGATCCTTGTTACATTGGCTAAGCTGTTGAAGGCTGATCAAGTGTTACACCCGGGAGTGGCCTTCCCAGACAAGAAAGACAACATAAGAGAAAGAAAAAGGACCAAGTCTCAAGTCTGTTCCTTGAGGGAGCTAGCTGTTAAAAAGCCTGAAGATGATAAAAGATGGGCAAGATGAGGGAGGACCCAGGTGACCCTTCTGGCCCTTTTGTCTTGCGCTTCCTATGCCAAAGTCTAATCCAAGAGCTCGTGTAAAAACAAAATTGTTTCTTCCTCTCCTGTCTCCTGTCTATAATTCATGCAAATTATACATGCACAATCTGTATAAAGGGTAAAGGAGATGCAGACAAATAGTGAAGTTATTTGGGAATTAGTGATGGATGAGCAAGCTGGTTTGTGTGAAGAGAAGAAAAAAGGTCTTACGTTCTCAGAGCATTTTACAAGCAAACTTCATTATTGGCCTGCTGTGACCACCAGTGCTGCATTCTAGTACTGAAAGGTTCACACAGAAACACAGGGGACGAATCAACCCAGCACACCATAGCCTTCAGCAGAGGCATCCTGTTAGGGAGGATATTCAGAGCTTTCCTGGTTACCCATGTGCCCACCACAGAAGCCAAGTTCACTCCTAACTCAGCAAAATTTATGCTCAGGGCTGTGCATATAGGAAGGAATTCATTCACTGTGTATATGAAGGAATAATGCTGCCTGTTTTCAATTTCTTCAGACACATTTCTGCAGCAACAAGAGCATCTAGGGTAGGACACAATCCCCAGTGCCCAGGCCAAGTGGCAGAGAGAAGGGCTTATCTGTGCCACTCATGGTAGCCACCACTAGTTCAGCATTGTGGCACCTACCCTGAAATGTACATGTCCTGGCTCTATTGTGCCTGATGTGGCACCCCAAAAATACCTTTATTTTTCATTTCAGCACATCTGAAATAGATGTGTTACAGCCAGAGGGGGTATAATAGCAGGATGCTGAAGTTAATGCATCGCATATTCTAACATGTGGCATGAAAAGCAGCCTGAGAGTACAAAATGCTATGGCAGTGAGTAGGACTGAAACCTAGTTCAGTTCCAGTGTTGTTCTTTAGAACATGAAACCTTTAGTCCTTTAGAAGAATAGCTCCAGATATTGTCCTAGGGGAAACTGGAGAGCTTGTTCCAAAGGGGACCCTTGGAGCCCAGGTTTCCCCGAGCAGCACAGATGGTTAAAGGACTACAACCCGGCAGCAGACCAAGCAACAAATTTATATGGCATTTAAAATGTATTCTGATCACTTGCTGGTTCATAGGTTAGTTAAGCCAGAGCCAAATAAGCCTGCCTCCATCCTCATGAAGAAAACACGCCAAAGATGTGCCATATACTTCTATGAGGAACATACTATGCTAGCAGAGAGCTCAACAGCAGGCCATTTTAGTAGACTATGCTGTTGAGTCAACCACTGTTGGGGTTTGTTACACTTTTGTGGGTTTTGTCACCTTCTGCACTGCAAGCAAAAGAAAAGCTTGCATTTTACACAGCAAAGTTTGCTGTTGCAGGGTTAAAGGTACCTTGGTAATCTAAACTGCCATCCATCTGGAGATGTGCAGCAAAGCTCACCAAACCCTAATAAAATAAACATTGGATGGATAGAATTTATGTTGGAAATTATATCAATAATAGCATTAGCAAAGCAGGCCACATGCAAGGGTGCTGAGAATTCATCAGAAATTATTCTGATGATCCTTAAATAACATGTTCTTCTTTGTTTTTGTAACACATGTGATGGTGTATTTCCAGTGTCCTTGAAGCCTGCCAAGAATGGGGAAAAGTAAAGAGAAATTAAGGAAAGAGAGGGGAATGCATTGCAAATACAGGATGACAGAGGGCAGAGAAATGTGGAATGAGCTTTGATGTGGAGCAGATGTACCCTTGCATTCCACAGGCAAAACCAATGCTGCTCTGAAAACGAGAAGGAAAACATCTCCTGTCTCCCTTTAACACAGAACTGTTTCAGAAAGTAGTATGGGTAGCAGGAATGTTTCTAATAAAACCTCTGAACATTTCTCATAGATGAAGGGGAGCAAAAAGCAGCCATAGGGAGAATTACACTCTTGGGTACACAACAGCCATTCTCCAAATTGCTTCTGGATTCAGACACTTTGCAAAGTGCCCTGTGTTACCCTCAATCTGGGAATATTTGCTCTGTCTCTTAGAGATAAAGCAGAGTGTCATATTTAATGTGCTGTAGAAAAGTGTTCAATTGACATAATATGCAAATAAGGGAATGTATCTATTTTTATGTAGTGCAGAAGCAGAAAATACAAGACAAAGGCATAAGCAATGGCAAGTTACATTATTAGTTCAAATATTTTCTCTTTTTTTCTAATAACATTAGAGATGATCCTTTCAAACTCCTCATAGTACTCAGAAGGGGATGGGGTACCCACAGATTTTTTGGTATCAGTACTTAATCCGAACCCATGTGGAAAGCCTGTGATGTGACGTTAACATTTCTGTTAATTTGGTCTAGGCAGAGGCTGGAGTGCAGTTCTGGCCTTGCAAGAAATTAACGGCAAAAGCTACATTGACTCCAACAGAACTGGTGTTTAAACCCTTGCATGGTTCTGCTTTATTAGAAACATCTGCCAAAGACACAAAGAACTGACAAGGAGATGAGAGAATTCTCCTTGTGGTTTTGCATCTTCTTAGAAGTATATTGAGATGTATACACTAACATGTATGTTATAACATATGCACTTATTGAGTATATGAGTATGTGTACATATACATATATGTGTAAAGATACAAAGCTTTACACATGCCTTTTTCCATAAGTCAGATTGAGTACATTTTAAAGCTTTTGAAATATTTTAATAAGAGGAAAAAAGCTCTATTGAATTAGATTAATAGAAGAACTAAATAAGAACCCCAAAGTATGCAGCATCATATATTTTTTCACAGAAGTGACTTTTCAGAGAATGAGCTGCGTATCATTCATTATTCCTTTTCTGCCATTTGCATGGTTGAAAGTTAGAAGTGTTTGCAAACTCCTAAATGAAGATACTCCTCCCTTTCTTTATTCCAGTCTGTTCAATAGGAAGAAATTACGTGCTTCAGCAATACAGCAATTTTATGTAAATTTCCTGCATAATTTAATAATTTCTCTTGGATGTCTTAAGTATCAGTTGAAATAAAAATCAAAACATAAGAGAACAGTAAGAATAACGACAGCTACTGAGGGCACAAACAGGTATTAAAAATGCTCCCTACAGCATCTGGGCCTCCAGCACAGCGTGCTACCTTTCCATGCCAGCTGCTGGTACAGGAGGAGTCAGGCAGGACCAGGATATGTAGTCTAGTACATTTGATGAATCAAGCAGCCAAGGACAAAAAGCCATATGAGACGGGCTTCAAGTGCACTGTATCAGGATACAGCCCAAAGGGCTCAGCACCTTCAGAAACTTCCTCTCGTAGGGTGCAGTGGTATGTCCTCCACTTTCATCTGGAACTCCTGATGGTGGCTACAACCAGGAAAAAATGCATGGGACCCTGCACTGGCTACACAGTTGTAGTACTCAGGAGCCCCAGACAACTGGCTTGGAGTAACTGGTTCTCCAAATGTAAAGGCAGTGGTGTTCCATTTTCCCTTACCTGTTATTAGCATCAGCTCTCAGAAAACAGGAGAGAAGATATGGATGAATCTTAGGAGTTGGAACTAAATGAACTTCAGGTCCTTTCCAACCCTAACCATTCTATGATTCTACACAGATGCAGCTGAAAAGACCCCCTTATTGTTTCAATGGGGTATGTCACACTGAGACAGGGGGCTGTAATGGAGATGCCTCCATGGAAAAGGTCCCTACAGAAGCTCTAGAGCCCCCTTCTCAGCAGGAGGTCTGAAGAAAATAACAAATTAATACAATTGTTTTTGATAAGGACCCATGTATCTTGTAGGACAAGTGGATGGAGGCCCATCAGGATTTCACAGCCTGCCCTGGCCAATACTCCCCATACAGGAGCCCACAGAGGAGGCAGGATTAGGCCTGAGAATGTCTGTTAAGGTTTAAGCTGAAAGAAAACCTGCCCTATGGCAGCAAGCAAAGTCTGATGTTTTATTTCACACATTCTGGGGTATGCGCAGAAAGGGATTCCTCGGAGTCCCCAGTGCCTGAATGACATTGGTTAAAGTGCAAAAAAAGAGTCAGCTATAAAAAAAACCCTCAAAGCAAGGTAATTGCTTCCAGATGTTTTAAAATTGCCTTCAGAAATGAATAATCAAATCCTACATGAGAAAGACACAATAGCAGAGGCAAGAAGAGTCAGGAATATTTATGAAGAATGCTGTGGAGGGCACCTCTTCTTTCATGAGGGGCATAAAAGACTTAACAGCCAACAGCATCTAAAAATCTGTGTTTGAGGTGGTGGCTTGCTATAGACTTTCAGACAGGCAGCTGGTTAAGCAGAAAGGATTGACATGCTAATTACAAATGAGCACAGCCTTGACAAGTGTTGTTGGCAACAAGTTTTTCAGGCCTTAATTAAACGTGATAAGACACACAAAGCCTTGGTTTATTGACCTGCCAGCACGGGGCTGCTGCCTGTCACTCATCTTCACATGTGGTCTTATGATAAACAGACAGGTAAACTTGCAGCCTTGTTTCCCTTTTGACTGATTTAATACATGGAATATTTGGGCTCATTTAACTTTATTTCAAAATTAGGATTTTCTTATTAGGTCTTTTTAAATCTAAAGAAAAAGGAAAAAAAGAGTGCATTGCATTTTAAACTGTTCCAAACAGCAGAGACCTGAGTCTGATGCTTGCAAGCCCTTCTCCATGTCTTGCCCTTCAGACCAGATTCCAGGCTCAGGTACCACAGTTCTCCACTGTCTTGCGTCACACAGTCAGTGTAAAGAACTGACTTTTGCCGCACAACTTTTATAAAAGCCCCTGGAAAAAAATCTCCTTAATTACGATTTTTGAGGGACAATGCCTGTGCTCACAGCATACTTGAACCTGAAGCGACTACTGCAGAGTACTGTCCAAAAGCAATTTAACAGGACTGTTTTTCAAGCAAGCTGCACCCACTATGAATGAGCAGTTAAAACATAATCTGTATCAGCAGGTACCATATCGATTGATAGACTTACATGCAGTATGTAAATAATTGAATGGAGTATTGAAGGGAATAAGAGGAAATAAAAAATAGTTACGGCCACAGGAAAAACATCAAATAAAGATTTTCAATGACATTTACACAATCAGTTTTGTTGTGTTGTTTTGTTTTCAATGAACGTCTGTATCTATGTATTCTTCAGCTTAAAATGCAAGCAGAAAATGGAAGGCATTACAGCTGAATGCAGTTTCTATATGGGGATCAATGTGGTTGGAGCACAGCTAGTTTTTCCAAGCCAAAGTGGGCCTGGAGAGGTAATCTGTCTCTCTCTGGGGTAGATGTTTGTAATTAAAACACCCTTCCTCCTCAGCCCCCAGCAAAAATAAAAGGTGCTTTGTTCTTTGTGGTTCCAACAGACATCTGAGGAAAGGATTAAAGAGATTAAAATGAGCTAAACTGCTGGACTAATTGTCACTGAGGATGGACCATGCACTTGCTGCCTTAAAGCTCAGCAGCAGGTCCCTCCCTGGAAGTGCGGAGCTCCCAGACCACATGTGCACCAGTGAGGGGAAGGGGAGCATGGGCAACATGCAGTATCTCCAAGCCCATGCTCTTCATCTTCACCGAACTCTTCTCCTTTAATGTCATTCCAAAGTTGGTGTGTGGAGGTTTCCTGGTATGTGGTGCAGCCCACCTCTGGAAGATGTGGATTTAGACAGCTGTGCCAAAGACTTCTTCCTTACACTCACCAGTCCAGCTCTCCACCATTTTGTTTACTTTAGGGTCATTTCCACCAGTGCAGGTTAATACAAGATATTCCAGGTCTGGGTTTGCAGCATATTGCTTCGCCTATGACACAAATGACCAGCTATTGCAAATGACCAAGTTAAATAAGTAGAGCCTAGTTCTTTGAGGCAATGTTGTCCCAAAAGCTCATGAAGTAACCTGATGCTCCACCTGCCAATTCAGTCTTTGCTCGAATAGCCCTAGCGCAACCTGGACAGCAGCCCAACACTTTTGGCTATTGGATGACACTGGCATTACATTCCCCTAGTAAGCAAGGGGACCAAAGCCAGATGCCAATTTTCCCTCCCTGGCTTTTAGCATTTCGCCTCTTCCTGTCACCAGATACCTCTCTGCACCTTCCCCTGACCCTCACCAGGAGTTCACAGGTTTCTAGCTTGCAGCCCACAGGATGGCTCTGGCTGCCAAGCAAAGACAGGCTGCTCTCACCTCCTCACTCAGCCCTTTAAACCCACTCCCCGTCCTGGCACATGCACTGCAAAGGCAAAACACTGTGTGCACTTGCTTGGCCTGGGCATTTGTGGTCACTTCAGTTGTGATGGAGAGAAGGGCAGCAACTCACCCCCCTGTCCCAAGGAGGAAGACTTCTGCTCCAGGTAGACTTAGGCTGAATAAGTAAAACCTCCAAGTGAGAGAAGCCCACTGTGCAACAGTGACATAAAACAAAACAACTAGAGGTGCCCAAAGTTTAAGGGACACCAGCCTCTCCAGAAGAATTAAGGTTGACTGTAGGTTTATCTTTAGACTTCAACCTCCATCACTCTGTCAATATGCCTGAGACTAACCAAAGCAAAGTCAGCTCCATTATGATCTGCTTTCAGACATGCACAGGCATACCCCAATGATTTGCAGCCTCTGTGTCTATTTCTCCCAAGTTGTATTAACACAGAACTGACACTGTCATATGTTTTGCTAGAACTAAGTTTTTATTATATCAAGTAAATTGTGCCAGAAACAACCACCTCAGTGACTTTTGCCTCTCTGTTATGCTGCAGGCAGTGTGCCTGGGAGCCTGCCCTCTGGAGCCAAAGGCTTTGACCTTCTTCCATCACAGCTGGCATTAAAGTGTTTGTGTCTCTGCAGCAGTTGCTCACCAAGAGAAAAGGAGGAATTGAAAAACTCCCATAACTGAGCTTGCTCCTGCCTCTTTGATGGGTGATTTAATCTTTCTGACACAAATCCTCCCTCTTGCAAAGAAAACTTTTGCTTTTTTTAAACAGCTCTGGCTACACTGTTAAAAGCAGCATTTAAAAGCAGAGGCCATGGACGCGCAGCTGGACTTTCCCTTAATGGTCCAGAGCTTATTTCATGGCTCATCTATGCTTGGAAAGTCACCTGCCTATACAGGCACTCCAGAGAGCCAGAACTGATAGCAAAAGCAAGAGCAAAAGTTTGTATTGCTACAGTGCACATAAATACTTCATTTTCCCTGTTTCAACAGCTCTCCTGACGTCAATGGGACGAGAAACCAGAGAAAAGTTAAATACAAGCTTACATGTTTGCCGGACTTAGGCCTTAAGCAAGCAATAGGTTGTTCTGTCTAGAAGGAATTATTTGTGTAAGTCTTTCAGGGAAGGCAGGCAGAATTGAGAAATGGTTCAATACAAGATAAAGTTTTTATGCAGTGAGACACAAGCCATTATCAGCACAGAACTAACTGGGAAAGTGATAAAGATCACAGTGATTTTCTAGACTCAGGATTGATTACATTTCTGTTCATCCTACACAGCAAGCCTTTTGGCAGGTTAGTGTGAAGATGTCTGCACAAACAAGAGAATATTGATGAAATAAAGACATTCTCTGTCCAAGAAGTGGAAATCATTCTTTCTCTTTCAGATAATTTTCCTGTCTCTCAGATGCAGAGGCCATTGTGCATGGCTCCTATTAGTCATTTTATTGTAATCTAGATTTATTTTTCCCTCCAGATTCTCCTTGTCTCTCCTAGTCTCTGCAAGGGGTACAGTATAGAAGGGCAGAAAGAATTCCCACCAGCGCTGGTTTAGCAGAATGTTTTTCCAATATAAACAGCCTAAAAGAAGGACCATGGGGAAACTCTCATAAACAACCAACCAACAAACAAAAAAAATCAAATAGATTAACTTCCCATAGGGATAGTTCCATTGTCCGGAGTTTGAAGGAAGGCACAGACTTTGGTGCCAACATACTCCTCATAAGCCACCACAACCATTTGCAAACTGAATTTTTCAAGGAACTTTTCTGCTCTAGAGCTGTGGCCTAATGCTTCCATAAAATATCTTACTATGCACTGTAAAGGAAGTACAAAGGATGATAAAAGCAATATACTGTGTTATACAAACCTCCTTTCTTTCAAATACCTACTATTTTCTGAGTTAGATGGTCCCACTTAGTTTTCTGGAAAAGAGATGAGTTAGCAAAGAAGATATAGAGCCACAGATAGGGAAAAGGTCAGGAAAAAACCTATTTTTCTCAGCCCTGCAATGAGCACATGTAACTCTAAGGAGATGATACCAGATAACAAAGAGTAACTGCAAAGAAAACAAAACAAACCAGAAAGACAGACAAGATGACTTCCAGCTATTCAGTGCCTTCACCAAACCTTAAGAGTGTTATAAAGTCAGCAAAGTCTTTTTTAAAAGGCAGCAGAAGAGGCTCACTTTTGCTTTAACCGAGGAAAATTGTTGCTGTCCTGACAACAGTAAATCAAGGGTACAAAAGAATAATCAGAAGGGACATTCCTGCTTTGCCACCTAATCAAACCTTCAGGCAAAGACAGCTGATATCACTGCCCAAATTTTTCATGTGATATATCTGAGGATAGCTGATGGCCTCCTGCTGCCTTGAGGTCATCAGCCTTTAGTCACCAGCATCTAGATCTGTTCTGATGCCTGTCTCCAAACTGCTTGAGAGGCCCATGTTGTCCAGTGAACCCATTTTGAACTTCTTCCATTGTAGACCAGTAGAAGCCTTGTTTTTGTAGAAAAAGCTCTTATCTGAAACCATTCTCTCCTTTCATGGATCTTTTTCCTGTCCCTCAAGTGCAGCTGTCCTGGCATGAATGCAAGTAGTCAGTCAAGCAAGCCTAGATTGCCACTGCCCTTATTACTCATATCTGGTTTACAACCTTTGTCTTTAAAAAGGATACCGGAAGTTTCTTCAGTCAGCTACCTCCTGTTAATCACACTTCAGTTAGTTAAACATTCACATCAGCATCATGTTAACAACATTAGCATCTGCTTATATATCGATATGCCTCATTAAAAGTAAGCAAATAATTATTTCTGAGAGCGTATTGCAGTCATTTACACGTAAGTTGTGTTAGTGTTACCAAAGAGATCCCATATAGACCAGCAACAGAAGTTGTCTAGAAACCACACTGAGCCTGAGTAACCAGGTTATGCATCAAGCCTAGGCTTATGAGCAAGGATGCATTTGCTTCTGCTCAGGTGGACAGGGCAAATGGCCCCAGGAACGCAAAGGCCCCACATGCCTCAGTCACTAAGCAAACAGGAGAGTTCATTGCAGCAAGTTTTGCCACATGGATGCTGCTTTTGATGGTTACTTGGCAGAGAAGCATCTAAATAGTTCTGAAGGCAAACTGTGTCCTTTAAATGCTGTTCTCATTGCTCTGCCTTGAGAGGACACAGATAACTGAACTTTAAATCTGTGATACTACACCCAAGCAATCTGTGCCCTGAATAACTGGAGTTTAGAGTCAGAAAAGCAGAGCTGGCTTTGTTAGCCTTTCCTGTGAATTTGTAGCTAAGTGAATGTACAGCACCTTGGTACAGGGAATTGGTACTATGCCCTACAGAAGTTCACATACAGCTATGCACTCTAGGAATGAAGCTACAGACAAGTATGGAGAGCTTCTATTACAGATTTTCATCTTATCAGGATACCAACTTTCTGCTATGAGCACCATAGGTAGCCTTAGCCTAGCAGTTTGAGAGCAGATGATCTGAAGAGCTTATCCCTGCCTTGCCCTTAGCTGGCAGAGCTGAGACATTGGGATTGGGCACTTTTTGCAGGAGGCCTGGATACAGCCATCTGTGTGAAAGGCAATGGCCAAGGATTTTGAAGGAGCCTGACTTTCCCCATATGCTTTCATCCCTCCTTTTGTACACTTAAATATCTTACTGATGGCAGGGCAGTTTTACAGTGTAGATTAACTCAGTGATGTGAGCAACTGAAGCCTGAGATGTCCCTGTCTTCTCAGACACCACACAGCAGCAAGAGCACATCAGCTCCTCTAAGAAGGTTGGAAGAGGTACATCCATGAATCCCAAAATTAAATAAAAATAATAGAATAGAAATAGTAGAAAATTATTTTGCAGCACTACTACAACCTGGCATTTGAGATAGGGTACTAATATCATCATGTATTATGAAAGACTAGCTCACACTGTCTAAAAGACTGCCTTAGGGCTAGTGAGGACTGTTAACTGGAAAAACGGTAACTGCTGTTAACATCTAACATACGTTCCTCCTCCAAGCTTTCTGCTCAGTACAGCTTCTTTTAAGAGACGAAACAAATTTTGTCAACTAAACTTCGTCCCTTCAGGGTTTCTTACTCCACTGCCACAGAGTTCCTTGACCAGCAGAAATTATGCCTGCTTATGTTCTTGGTGCCTTCACTTGCCAATTCAGAAATAACAGCCTTCCGTAACTGTGAAAAATGCATCAATGTGTTTGCTAGTGTGAAGGAGAGCATCATAAGGAAAGAGTTAAAAAAAAAGGCATTTGCTCAGAGGAGAAAAGGGCTCTGTGGTCAGTGGGACACAGGATACTTCCACTGGCCAAGTGAATTTCCCCTGTCTATGACGAAAAGCAGTTGCATCGTAACAGATTTAATGTCAGGTGCTGTGGCTGATGCTGTCACAGCTGAAGCACTTCACTCTGGGACTGTATTCTCACCCCAGCAGACAGCTTTCTGTGGTGGTTTAGTTGCACCCTTGAAATAAATACATTACTTGACCTTCCTGTCTGTAGCTCTGGTCTGGCTGAGACTGAATGTTTAAAGCAACGTGCAATGAGCCATACGTGGCTGCAAGGGAGTTCCTACCTCCTCACAACTGCATGCTATTTTCACTCCCCTGTGGTTATCCAGATGCTGGCAGTACCTACCACAGTCATCATCAGTCTTCAACAAGCATCTGAAGGTCTGCTAGGAAGAGCTTAAGAGAAAAAAAGAGTCTGAAATCCTCCCAGACAGGCAGCTCTCTTTGTGCACATGCAGTGCCCAGCATGGCAGTGACCCTGTTCTAATTTGGCATCCCTGGGGCGATACCTTTCAAATGCCATTACTTCTACACTAATGATGTTGATATCTAATAGAAAAGTGATCCAGGCAAAACAGCATAGTAGATTCCATAAACTAAGGCAGAGCTTTCAGGGAACAAGCAGGACAAGAGCATTTCTTCAGAGCAGCAGGTAAATGGATTTTCTGACCTAGCAGGCCTGAGAAATTACCTCAGAGCACCATTTTTCCAAGATCTATACTGGGACCCCGTGTGTTTAGTTTGTTTCTGCTCGGGTGGGCTTCCACAACTGGCCAACAAACACAGATCTCAGGAGGATTTGCCTTTTTATGATCTTTGTTTGAAAAGCAGGACTCGGAAGAGAAGGAGATCCTGACCCCAAAAGGAAAGGGCCACCCACTCTGCCAAGGGCCAGCAGTGCAGAAGCCTAAGTAGAGTGGGAACCACTCCAGGCCCTCCCAAAATGAGTCATAACTGGGGATTCCCCCTTCAGGCTGACTTTCTGACCTTACATAGAACCATAGAATCATAGAATATTTAGGGTTGGAGAGGACTTTAAGGTCATCTAGTTCCAACCCCCTGCCATGGGCAGAGACATGCACCATGCTAAACCATCATGCAAGGTGCTTTAGCTCCTACAAGCTTACCAATAGTCTTTAACAATAGCCCAAGGAAAAGCTGCTGTCTATCCCAGTGGTGATGGGATACTTCTTTTAATGAAAAATTTTAGTGGTGATTTCTGTGATGAGAAAATATACCCAGACAGAAACAGGTTGAAATCCTTATCTTGTTTTACACTGTACATTGCAATGCTTACATGAAGATAACTTTGAACAAGTAGTCCCCTGGGACCATGATGCTAAGTTACCCTGTCCTTAATCCACCCTGTGTCTGCACAGAAACAATCCTAATCCTGCCAAATACAGTGAAAGGATGCTTTTCACCTGTATGTCATCACTTAATATTGCTGGGTTTTGCAGTCAATTAATGCTTTACACACTTTCTTTCTAAACATTGGACATGCTTATCCTTCTCCAGGGACAATAATGTAAGCTGGTTCAGCAATCTGCTGGTTGCAGGGAGCAAGAAGAAGCTTACAGTTGGGATCAAATTGTTCATGTCAGGTTGCCTTTCATAGAATTATAGAATTGTTTAGGTTGGAAAAGACCTGTAAGATCATCAAGTCCAACCATTAACCTAACACTGCCAAGTTCACCACTAAACCATGTCCCTAAGTGGCACATGTACATGTCCTTTAAACACTTTCAGAGATGGTGACTCCACCACTTGCCTGGGAAACCTGTTCCAATGCTTGTAAATCCTTTCAGTCAAGAGATTTTTTCCTAATATTCAGCCTAAACCTCCCGTGGTACAACATGAAGGTGTTTCCTCTTGTCCAATAGCTTGTTACCTGGGAGAAGAGACCAACACCCACCTCACTACAGCCACATTTCAGTAGCTGCAGAGAGCGATAAGATCCCCCCTGAGCCTTCTCTTGTCCAGACTAAACAGCCGCAGGTCCCTCAGCTGTTCATCATCAGACTTGTGCTTCAGACCCTTCGCCAGCTTTGTTGCCCTTCTTTGGACCTGCCCCAGCACTTCAATGTCTTTCTTGCAGTGAGGGACCCAGAGCTGAACGCAGTATTTGAGGTGCGGCCTCAACAGTGCCAGGTACAGGGGAACAATGTATTGTCAAGCATTGAAACAGGCTTACAAGGGGAGTGGTGGAGTCACCATTCCTGGAGGTATTTTAAAGACAAGTAGATGTGGTATTTGAGGACATGGTTTGGTGGTGGACTTTTCAGTGTTAAGTGAACAGTTGGACTCAAAGACATCAAGGTCTTTTCCAGCCTAGGTGGTTCTACAATTCTACGCTATAAGGTAGGATTCTCTCCTCAATTTTTTTGCAAGGGTTTTTGCAAACTTCCTTTCCACCACCTCACCTTTGTGAGTCCTGGTACCCAGGAGCGAGAGGACATGGTATTTGCAAGTGTTGAGTTCAAATTTCCCCTGAATTATGAAGCTTGACGTGTGTTTTGTGCTCTTTTCTGGCCGCACCCTGGGAGCTCTCACCAAACCAGGCTGTAAGAACTCAGGGCAGGGACGTCTTTTCTCAGGTGTATTGATTCAGAAGTTGGCACAACAAGGTTTTCAAGCCTAATTTAATAATTACTTGCTACTAATAATTACCACTTGTGCGCTAATTGTTATGTAGGCTAGCTTTAACAACCGTTTGTTCCAAAAGGTGCTGTTAATGCCAGGCACCCTGTTTGTTCAGGGACTCTACCCAGAAGCGCTGCAGAGCTCCCCAGCCATGTGGCCCGTGGATGTGTGCTGCCTGGTTCTGCAGCTGGGAAGAAAGGATATCAGAGCCTCCATCCCCTGCCAATAGTATAGATTGGCTGCTGGAGCGGGCTGGACCAGACTCAGTGGCAGCCAGCTATTCCCAGCTCTGCAACGGCTCCATGGTTCCAAACCATGGAAATTAAGTGTTGGTCTGACCAAGCTGCTTACACCAGAAATGCTAAATTACAGTGTAAAGCAAACCCCCAGAAGACTTGAATTGCTTAGAGGGTAATTTTGCTGTGTTTCTGGCATCCTGTACATGCTTCCATCATGGTTCTTCCAATAAGACATCCCTCTTGGGTTTTGTTTGATTGAAGGGAAGTGCAACCTCAAACTAAAATAAATATGCACGTGCTTGGATACGATAGAGAAATTGTGGCATTTAATCTGTGCATGTGTGTTAGTATATTTGCATATACACAGCCGCTGTATGTAGCAGTGTGTGACTGATGTAAGCTGCACGCAGAAATTTGGGGTTTCTTACTCAACTGAAATTCGGATTCCTGCCCATGAAGCCCTGCGACACACACCAGTGTCAGCAGCAGTAATGCCTATTTGATACACAGGACTTTGAAAGTCAGAGGTAGGCACTCTTGGTCCAAACTGCATCCACTGGAAAGTGTTCCTGAGCCAGGAAAATCTGGCAAATCTGCAGGTTGAGCCTCTGTCCTCATACAGACGTAAGTGGAAGCATTAATCTGCTTTAGCGAAACAGGCTAAATAAGAGAGAAGAAACCAGGAAAAATCCTGGGACGCATGATTTATTTTGACATCAGGGTAGGAGTAAAGCGTATTTCACATTACTGCTAACCATCAGCCTTTAAGAACCTCTGTCCTGACTTTTCCATATATGATCCTAGACAAATTAGGAGCTTGCTTACAGAGATGCCCAAGTGTCTTCTGTGAAGTATTTACTCCAAGTTTGATCAGTTATGAGTAACTGGAAGGTATTAACATGCATCTGTAACATGAACTAAGCAGATACAAGACCAGTGCCCCAGACCAGAAAAGAGCTTACAGCCTGTGCCATGGAGATGCAACCTCTGGCAGTAAGGTAAAAAGGTTTTTTTACTTCTGTTGTTCCAAACAGCCGCCGAGCAGCTTCCTAGCTGGGGATGCAGCATTAACACTGCTGCTGTGCCCAGTTGCTTCCCTGCCATCCACAACTCCTGCGAGCCCCTGTGGATATCCCTTCTCTGCTAGGCAAGGGTCATTTGGGAGCACTCTGGAGAAGAGCTTTGTGGAGAGAGGGGAAAGCAGGTAAAAGTAGTAAACCTTGCTAATTCTTCACAAGCTCTTCTATTGGTTTAACGTTGTCTCCCGGCGTTCATACAAGGTGGGATGAGAGCAATGAAAGCCTCCTGATTAAGAGCCAATTCTTCACCTGCTGTAATTACCTGAAGTAGCCTCCTGGCTTTCACAGCTTGCTCATCTTCTGTTATGAAAAAAGCAGCCTCTCTTTATGGCTGCTCAGCATAGGTGCCACAAATGCAGCTTTATTACCTGTCAGTATCATTTACAAATAGGAAACCAGAGATCAAATTGCTCATTCTTAAAGGAGAAGAAGCACAGAATAAAAAGAAGGATGTGAAGGGACCAGTTGAGTCCTGGGAAATTAAGATATGGATAGTGTGGGGGAATTTCCATGCCAGTGGGAGACTGGCGTGTTAGACTGACATGACAGAAGAGCCCAGCTTGATGCAGGCTAAGACCAGTGAGACGCCACCTTGTGCTACTGTTGGGTCTGGCTGCAAAAAGCTCAGCCATGTGCCAAGGGGTGGAGGTGCAAGTGGCAGCTTGTGCTATAGTCAAACATCACCCCTGGCTCTGCCGTGTTGGACAGAAATCCTCCTAGGTTGCTATTAGAAAAAAGTGCATACCTTGTGAAATAAGGGCTGAGATAAGCTTAAGCTGATACTTTAAAAGTATTATATCAGCCGTATCCTCCTTGGAAAAAGCTGCACTTGATGAATATAGCTGTGGCTGACCCAGTGTAGCATGATTTTATTGCTTTTCTGTATTCAAAGAGAAACCCAGAAAAAGTCCTTATGAAGCTGAGAAAAGCTCTATGAGCCCCACAGGCCAGTGTAGAAGCCTGAATACAGCACATGGTGATTTAACTATATCGTGTTTAACTGCAATTACAGATCATAAAGGGATGCTGTGCAGCCCACTGCAGCTACAGCAATATATTCCAGTCCAAGAGTCTACCCCCACCAAACCAGGGAGCTGCAGGTGTATGTTCTGCAAGTGGCATTTTCAGCACATCTCTCTCCATGTTGCTCTATGTGTTCACCTTTGCAAAACCTCTCGTCTGTACGAATGGCCATTTCCCTGTGTGCCATGAGGCAATCACATCTAATGTTCTAATTTGTAGTTGCAAACGCTTGTTTGCATGAGGAGCCACGTCTGTGGGCAAGGGAGCTTGACCGTGCAAGCAGAGACTGCTACAGATCTGGACTGAAGAATTCAGAAAGCACCAGCAAAATAACAAACCTCATGAAAAGGCTTCAAAAAGAAGCGTGACATATATGGCTACATAACCGACGGATAACATAAAGGGAAGGAAAAAGGGAGTCATTTGAGTTGATTCTCAAATATAATGTAGTTCGTTTAATGTTAGTTTCATTTATTGTTAACCTTAATTAGCTCACATCTGTTGCAGAGATCCACAGGACCAATTTAACCTTTGAACTTTGGCTGCTTTTCCTGGTAGACCTTCATGCCCCACCATGCTGTAATGCTACTCATCTAATTGCTCCCTTGGGGAAGCTGCCAGGAGAGGATGAGCTATGCAGGACACTGGTTGCATTGCTTAATGTACAGCTACAAGACCTATAGATTCTGTGCTGACAAGAAGGAAACAGCTCTGACATGCACAAGACAGAGCCTACCCAGAGCTATGATTCATCTTAGTGTTGGCCTGTGCACAATTTTCTGTTGAAGTGAAAATGTGAAAATACTTCCATGAGTACTGTCTGGAATTTTAAAGAGCTCTGGCCACTGGTCTCAGTTCTTTCTTTCCTTGCACGCTCATGACTGGCTGAAGTCTGCTTTTCACACTTGCTGGAGGTAAGTGAATTTTAAGGCTGTGAAATTGTCCACACTGGAAAATTGCACTGGGGACTCATATAAGCCAGATAAAGATGATTTTTTCCAAGCCAGATTAGATTTTTCAAAGCTGATGTTCTGCATTGTGATGACTTTATATGGATGTAGCATTGAAGGATTGCAGGATTAGTAGAATTGAAACTTGGATGCTCTGACTACCCTTAACACAGCTCTCAAATGAAATGCGCAGCAATTTAAGCTAACCACTCACCAATTTCCCTCTCTTTCAAAGAACTCCCTTTTCTGTAATAAGACTTAATAAAAGGATATGTACATATGCCTGCTATTTGGTGGCTGGGCCTAAAAGTTTCAAACGAGACCATTAAACTAGACAAAACCAAATATATCATAGAATCACAGAATCAGCTAAGTTGAAAAAGACCTTTAAGATCATCAAGTCCAACCTTTACTCCAGGCCTGCCAAGTCCACCACTAAACCATGTCACTGAGAGCCTCATCTAAATGTTTTTGAACACTTCTAGGGGTGGTGACTCCACCATTTCCCTGGGCAGCCTGTTCCAATGCCTGATCATCCTTTTGGTGAAGAATTTTTTCCTTATATCCAATCTGAACATCCCCTGGTGCAGCTTGAAGTTATTATCTCTTGTCCTAAAATATGTAGGATAGAGAGATAGAGATATAGAGATAGAGATAGAGGTAGATATATATGATGCAGTTGCACCCATGATGGGCTTTATTATCTCTGCACCCAAGCACTATATTTTATAGTGCACTCATTTTAGGGAAGGCCTTGACATTCAAAAAAAATTCCATTTCTTCCTAGACTGAAATCTAAGCCTGACAGAGACACAAGCTAAATTAATTCCTTAAGCCCTTTGCCCAGTAATAAAACTTATCTGAAGCAGAAAATGGAAATGTACAGTGTGCTTTACAAAGCTGATCGAAGATCCCCAAAAAGTGCTGAAGCAATAAAAATGAAGGATCTGCTTCCATGGATGGGAAAAGTGGATATTTTAATTACACCAATTATTCACCACCAATTATTTGTGAGAAGTCTTTTATGTCTGGGAGATTGAGAGGCCTATCTATGTAGGTTGAAATAAGCTGAGCTTCCCTATTATTTTTCTGTGGACACCAAGTTAGCTGTGGTGATGTTTCAAATACAGGGATGGAGGAGCCTGATGAAGTTTGTAGCTGAGAGCTACGGTGTGGCCCCTTCCTTACTAAACTCTGAAGAAATTAACAGCGTGGTAGGAAACTGCTCCTTACTGAGCTGCCCTTTAAAAAAAGCAGAAAACAGACAATCTCCCAAAGAAGACAAACACGTGCTATATTTTAATGTACCGATATGTTGTTATCCAGCAGAAGATAACACACATAGGATGCTAACACAAGCCATTTCTTTCTGTTATTCTTCCAGTAGGGTATAAAACATCTTCGTCACTGACTAATCCATCACTCTTTTCATATCCATTTGCATGCATACATGGTGTGGTTTGAAGACTTCTATCCAGATATCTCTCCAGACAGCCTTAGAGTTTCTGTGCTTCAGGAAGAGGCATTTTGCAGCTTTCTTTCCAAACTCCCTCCAGCTGAGAGGCAATGTCCTCACAACTCTTGGGGCACTTTCACTGCGTTGCTTTGAAATGCCAGAAGTACAAGGAATTTCCTCAGCTCCTCTGCTGCGGCTCCATGCACACAGCTTTTGGGGGTCTCACATGGTCTGGAACAGACTCAACAATGTGTTTTCCCCTGCTCAAGCCCAAGTAGTGTCTGCTCCTACCTCCAAACACCCACGAGGATCATGAGGACTCTTGAAAGCTAGGAATGTGATCAACAAAATCTGTATTTAAAGTTGCAGCAGAGGACACCCCCAGCACCAGCTACCTCAGAGGCAATGAAAAGAAGACATTAAGGGGGAAGTCTCAGGCATCCTTCAGGCCATGCTTGGTGCCATCCCTCACACCCGTCTCTATGTGGACTGAAAAGTTGTACACCTCCGTGCTTCATTTCACTTGAGCTCTGATGGGAGCCTAGTGAGATTTTCACCAGTAACCCAGGAGCTCTAAGAGCTGACACCTCCCGAGTGCAGGGGAAGGAAAGCTGTGCTGCCAGCACAGTCGACAGAGGAGCCTGAACACATGAATTTAGGCACAGATGTGTGTTTGTTTATGGCATGGCATATATCGCTGCTTTGGACTGGCATGCTGTTACTTTTCCTTTCTTCTTTCTACCTATCAGTCTGTCTGTTCCAGGGCAGGGAATCAAGAGCAAAACTTGCAGATGTGGCAGCCGAGAGGCTTCAGTCCCAGAAAGCATGGGAGAAAGAATCCCACAGGTTCCTTTAACAAGGAGAAACCAGGCAAAGATGAAGGGAGGCAAGGAAAGAAGTTAAAAAACAGAGATTACATGGGTTTTAAAACTGACTGCTTGATCTTGTGTGGACTACATGGGTTTTAAAACCGTCTGTTTGATCTTGCGTGGCCTGATTCATACCTGCTGCATGTCAGGTATTGGCAGAGCATCTCTGGATCCCACCAGCAGGAGAGTGAAAACAGTAGCCGGAGAAAGCATATGTTAAATTTCATGGTCAGCAAGCAGGGAGGAGGCAGAACATGTACCGTAATTTATTGGAACCTAACAATAACACCTAAATGATATGTTAAAAATTAGGCAATTGCTAGCTCTTAAAAATTGAAACAAAGATATTTGAATGTCACTGACAATAATCCCATAGGATCTTCCATTCTAGAAGCAAGTTCTAGAGCAAGTCGCTAAATGGCGTCCTGTCATTGTATCAATCACTTAAGGTCCTTATTGCCTTATAATGAAAATGAAGGGTTTGTTAATGATCTTCTTTGTAGCCAAACCCAAGAAGATCACTCTCAGTTTAATGACCAGGAAACATCCCAGACTCATGCCCATGCTCCTGTGCTCATTTAGGCATGAGGAAGGAGGAAACAGTTGCCTTTAAGGAGCTCATTAATGAGGTCTCAGGCAAACAACTTATTGTGGCGTCTTGGCAAGCACCCCATGTCGCCTGAGTCGTCATGCGCATGCTCTCTGCTTGCAGGAAGACCTGAAAAAATGGGTTGGCCTGAACTTCATGTGTATTCATGGGTTTCCCAATGATCCAGTTAGAATGTCTGGAGAAGTCTCTGCTCTTCCCCTGAGCCACAACATCTTGCTGCCCTCACTCCAGCTGCCAGCTGAATCAAGGCTCACCTGAACCATAGGTGCTACATTTCTCCAGGCTCTGCCACCCAGGAGCTGCCTGCATCCTCATCTTAACCCAAGATTTCTCCCCTACTGGCACAGTAAACTTCAGCAGTCTGCTAGCTCCTGGTTTTTATGTCCCGGAGAAATTAACCGATTTCCTAAGTATTAACAAAGGCAGATAAAAACTGTATTTAGCCGCATCATCAGAGTTAGAAACGTGTTAGCTGAAGTGACAGATGACATCAATCTGTTCAGCCAGCCATGCAAATGGGATTTCTGAGTGCATCTGTCTCCTCCATCCTTCTTTCCATGAGGCATTGGGAGTGATCTGCCATGAGATTTTGCAAAGGAATCAAAAACTAAGAATATGTTCTTAGCTCTACCAGCCACAAGAAACCCCTTCACAACTGTGTTACAGCCCCTTATTCATATAAAGCAGACACAGTCCTAACAAAAGCTTTCCTCAGAGTTAGAGGTATTCGACCGTAGTGCCAGCTTGAGCAAGCCTTGATGCTGACACTTTTCTAGTACTGGCACTACTTAATTTAGAAAACACCAGGTTTCAAAGCTTTAAAGCATATCTTGTAATGGAGCCATCGCCACATCTCCTGCCATCCTGAGCTGTCCTGACTCCATTGGGGCCAAGGGGTCTCTGCTGGCTGGCAGCAGCTTGGGGATAGATGACTGAGCCTTGTGGCTGCCTTGTGCAGCTTCTGTCTGTGCAGCAGCATTAAAACCCATTTCCCACCTCACAAAGAAATGCAGGAAGGGTGATTTCTTCACCCCATCAGTGGTGGCCCATTTCTCTCTTTTTACAAAGATTGCTTTTATTTTTGATTACTTTACAAACCAGAACCATGGGGAGTTGGTACAAACATTACTGTAAAGGGATGCAGGCCTCAGCTGGATTCAAAATTAATTTAGGGCTTATATTCCCTGTATTCCCCCATAACACCTGTAGATCCTTACCTTTGCTTAGTTAGCAAGGTCTGGTGCAGGAGGACCTCAAAGCAGTGACAAGGTTCACCATAAAGTGCAGCTCATGCTGTCCCTCATACTGCATGTGGGCTCCAGCACCTTTAGCTCTCCATTATTTGGGAACATGGTGGCCACTGTTGTTACTATATCCCTGGAAAGTACACTTCTAAACCAAACTGGCTAATTTTCAACATGCAGTTATGTGATGTCATCATTCACAACAGAAACCTTCCCTGGTAAGACTGAGAAGGTTGAAACCATTTGAGCGTCACAGCCACAATGTCAGCGAGAGCAGGGACTTCAAACTAGGTCTCTCCAAGCCTGGGGCAGATGCTCATGCTCCAGTCATGTTGCCTAATAGTAATATCTCTCATGGGCTGTGGTGTCCCTGTAAAATCCACTCAAATTGCTTTTTCCCCACAACAGCTCATCTAATGTGGTGCCAAATGATACCAGAGATGCAGCTTAAGCGTTTGTCCACACAGTTCCTGCCATTGTGTAAATCATTTATCCTGAGCAGAGACATCCTCCCTGATTCTTCCATTGCCCATGCAGAGTTTCCAGCACAGCAGCACAGTGGGTTTTATGGACAACAGCAAATATAAGGAACAAAACCAAGAGGAAGGGCAATGCCTGAAGCCAGCATAAAAGCTGAGTGTATGGCAGGCAGGCAGCAGGATGTGCTGTCGCGGGATGAGCTTGTGAAAATCAGTAGGTACCAGCTAAGCAAGAGAGGGCAGGGAAGTGGTTTTACCTATGGGACTCATTGGGAATTCCCTGTAGATGTGTCTTGGCATTAGGCAGATGGTTCCCTCATTTTCTCTCATGATGGCTGTAACTGGCACTCTTACCTCCCCTTTTCCCATGTGCAAATGTTCCTTAAAATGAGACATGACTCTCTGTGGTATTACTGAAAATAGAGGTGTCAGAAAATGAGGGCTTTTCATTAGCATTCAGTGTAGCCCTCAAACAAAAAATTACTTTCCTAGTTATTTTACTCCATGTAATTACACAGCAAAGCCGCATTTAACATCTCACTACGTAACAGCAACTTTTTATTTCAAAACAGATTAATGTAAGAGTTACCCAACCATTTTAAGAGATAATAGCTGTAATTAAGGTGTTTCTCGTGATGGGTTCCTATTATGATGTGGCAGATGATTCTCTGATAGTTTTGTTGGCTGCATTAGTCACAATTGTTTTCATTAATATAGACACTATTCTCCTGCCACACAAACAGAAAAGGAGATTAATCAAAATACTGTGCTGGTTTCCTATGCTCTGAGCCTTCTTTTGGACTGATGCTCAATTCTTGGCTTTCAGTAGGAATAAAGAGCAGGCTTTGTAAGATGCACAGACAACTTCACCCATGTTATTTAAAGCAATATTGTAAGAACAGTGGAGGAGAATTATTTTATTGAAAATATGAAAATAAAGCAGTAATGAAACTTATAAATGTTATGATTTCTAAGCATCTCATCCCATTCCAGTTTGGGTGTCAGTGATGTGAGATTGCTCGAGTGTGTTCAGACTAAGGAATGAGGTGAACATAGAATCATAGAATCACAGAATAGTTAGGGTTGGAAAGGACCTTAAGATCATCTAGTTCCAACCCCCCTGCCAGGGGCAGGGGCACCTCCCACTAAACCATGCCACCCAAGGCTATGTCCAACCCAGCCTTGAACACCGCCAGCGATGGAGCATTCACAACTTCCCTGGGCAACCCATTCCAGTGCCTCACCACCCTTACAGTAAAGAATTTCTTCCTCATATCCAGTCTAAACTTCCCCTGTTTAAGTTTGAACCCGTTACTCCTTGTCCTCTCGCTACAGTCCCTCATGACGAGTCCCTCCCCAGCATCCCTATAGGCCCCCTTCAGATGTATACGTCAGTTCATTATTCTGAGGAAAAAATTGCATGGGTCAAGGGAAAACTGGCACGTGAGCAATTTGGGATTGTGAGGCTGGCTCAGGAAGTTGGGGGTCTTCAGTAGCAGATCTCCATGGTGATGGCTTGGAATGGCCAAGCAGCTTCTTGAGTTTCAAAATGATGGGACAAAAGAGTGTGTTTCTATACCATTATTTCCAGTGAAAGCAATGAAGTTAAAGTGGATTTGAGTTAAAAACCCCTATAAATATTTATTTTCAATGGGTATCAGTTCTACACCACCAACTGCAGCTGTCAGAGGCAGCTTCTCCTGAACAAAGTTGTCATGGCAAGTCATCCAGAAAAAATCTATGTCAAGTGCCAAAAATGAGAAGGGCTGAGGCAAGCAGGGAGCATGATCTCATATAACTCACAGCAAAAAGAGGGGCAAAGGAACAGCTTTGCTCTGAGGAAATTCACACACTGATTTCCAGATCCAGCAGTTTGCCAATAAAACGAGCAAGGGAAGAAAACCAACCATAAATTGACACATTTGAGAGCACTGTACATACTGACCACTATGCCTGTGGTAGCTAAATGTCTTTTGGAAACATACCTGTTAAATAAGATAAGTCAGTTAAAATTGATTTCTGTACATTTGCATACTACGAAGAAATAGGAAACTTTGAATCCTTCAATCCCAGTTTTCTAGAGGAAAACTGAAAATACCAAGGGAAAATAATCTTAGCACACATTTTCATTCATTTTCTGCATTCAAATTCTAGTTACTAAGATGCAGGCTCCTAAATAATGTGATATTCACAGAATTTTGTTGGCAGAAGATGCACTGATTGAGCGGCTCCAAACCTTCCTTGCATATCATCAGTGTATTTACAGCACAGAAGGCATCACGGTGTGTAAATGTTTTTGGGTTTGTAGGCAAGATGTTTTCGTATAATTAAGACATATTTTTGTGTAACATTCAAATGTGAAATAGTATCTTGTGTTTTGGTACATAAAGGAATACGTACTGCACATTAGAGTATCCTTAGAGTCTGAAAAATGGCAAATAGCTATGTTCTATTCAAATATATTGCTAAGCTGCATATCTATAACAGCTTAAAGGGATGAAATCACCAGAACCTGAGACCAAAGGGCCTTATAAATCATTCAATACTGAAGTGAAAATAATAATTAACAAAAATAATCTCAGAGTAAGAAACAGGCCTTGTTCATGGGAGGTCTCAAATGCCTGCCTCCTGCCATAACATTGACTTTTAGAGGCTAGAGGGTCATAAGACCATGGCTCACTATCAATTGCCTTGCTGACCTTTGTAACATGGGCTCAAATCTTGCTGCATCTCCCTATATTTTGTTTTGTTTCTAGGGTACCTGCAGGTCACTGAGACTATAGTCCCACTGGGATATGCCTAGGGACCATAGGTCCCTATGGCATAGGTCTCTATGGTCCCTGCAAACAAGACAATGTGCATGCCTGTTTTCCTGCTATCTAGTCTCTGCTCTGGACACAAAGAATATCCTCATGGGAATACAAAACTCAATAGATTCACATTACAAAACCAAACCAAACCCAAAACTACTCTTCCAAGTTCTGTATATAACTTTTTAATCCATGATCCCTAAATTACTTTGCAAATGCTTTGTAAAATGCTCCTGTAAACTCCTTTACTGAAGGCTATGCACTCACATATGTAAGACTAATGAAACCGGTTGCTTGAGTTGCTGAGACAAAGACTTCAGCAAAATCAGTATTAAAAAAACACCAAACCCAGATTTGTAGAAAAGCAGCAAAATACATTGTGACAGACGTTCCAAATTCATTACTGCTCAGTGTCTGTTGAACAAAACTATTGGCTGTGGAGGATGTGAAAAGCATAAGGTTTCAATAAAGAGGAAGTGTTGTATAATTCTTGAAATGAGAGCTGTGGTTGTACAGAGTCTTTGGAAAATAATTTTCATTTTAGGTTAAAAGTTGCTGTATTTTTGGTGAATCAGGGTGGGATATTCTTGAATTTATACTTTAATAGATGAGAAAGTTCTACTGATACCAATGGGATTAAACAGAGGTAAATCAGAATGGACCTTCCATCACTGAAAAATACAAATAGTGTAAAGATCATACATCTCTGTGGAAGTACATTGTAGGGGATGGTACAGAAATTGTTCCTATGTCCAAAGTAATAGAAACAACAATAATGATATAAAGACTTAAAGAAGAGAAAGAAACAGAAGAATACACTTACAGGCTAGTAAGTCATCCTATTTGAGGTACGATGAAACAGTGGTTGGTGATGTGCCCCACTGAATTTGTTACACATTGCTCAAGACAGTGATAAAGCATGTCTGATCAACAGCAGTGTGTGGGATTTCTCTGCTGGCTTCCTTTCTGTTGTCCTCAGAGGGACATGAGCATTCCTGAGTAGAGCTGCATCCCTGATGGCTTGGTGAGCTGCTGCTAAAGCTTGATTCTTGTTTATTGTATTTCTGAACCACTGCAAAGCTCTGTAATTGTGGTAGTGATTTGTGTTGCTTCCAGGGTAACAAAAAGCAATTTGGGTGTTTAAAGCCTTGGTTCTGTGCTAGGGCTAATCATGCACTTAGCACTTGTTCAGTCTGTGAGCTTATCATCAATGAAAATAGAAAATGAGCATATTCCTGAAGTTGTGCATGTTCTTAAGCACTGTACTGACTCATCACCTCCATCTCTATTTGTGTTGACTGAAGGTAATTTCTGATTAATCTTCATAAACCCAAATATAAAGGGAGTGTTTCACTGTACTGCCTTGTGCAAAGAACATCATCAGAAAGATGCTTGTAGCATCAAATCAGGGTCTGTCATCAGTAGGGGACAGAAATGCTGAAATGTGCAGGCGTTTTGCCAACAATCCTTCCTCCACAGTTTTCTCTTTGGAAATGAAGAAAGGATTATTTGGGCACAATAGCATAGGTGTGGCACTTTCTGAATATTCAGTCAAAGCTTTTGGAATATGGCAAAACATGGCATAAATGATGCTGCTGCCATTAGGCTCCAGGATTGCATGCATACCCTGGAAGGCGTCACAAAACCTATGTGTGGCCATATGATGTATTTTTCATAGAGTGGCTACTGCATATGGTCTGCCAGCCTGTGGCAGATGGCTTTCTGTACGTGACACATGAACTCCAATCTCACATAATTTCCACAACTGCCATTTTTTATTTCTGCACAAATACACTGTAATCCACCTGATATTTTAAACAAACAAAGCACAGCATTCACCAGTGTAATGACTTCACACATATAACGCAACCATCGGAAACACCTAGTACCTGCACTCTGCGAGCACTGACGGGATGTTATTAAGGAGATGCTTGTCCCTTGTCTAGGGAATGGTAGGTCAGTGTTTCACAGGGACAGGAGAAGAACAGCACCCACTTTTCTGAGCAGCTGGTGTGCTTATGGGCACAAACACTGCTAACGGGACCCACAAGCAGCGGCATCGAGCGAACGCCACAAAGGGACTGCTGGAGCATGGAGGTCCTTTGTGCAGATCCCACTCTCCAGCTCCCCTCCTCAAACAGCAGCACAGACACACTTCTATGAGGAGCAGCAGGAAAATCTCACAAGGGAAACACAACCACAAGCACAACCCTGGCTACGGGTTCATTTTCAGCCCGAGACACAAAGCCAGTTCGGATTTCTGAATTTTGCCATCCTTGTTCATATCACAGTGGTTGAGCAGGATCTGGCGGAACTTGTCCAGGTCCACCCCACTAATGCTGGGCTGCAGGCAAAAGATAAAGACAGTGCTGAGAGAGAAAACGGCTCTGGATTTCCTCAGCCCTGTAAAGCAGCAAGCTGCGCAGCAGCTGGAAAATCCACCTGAGGAAGGGTGACCAAATGGCCTGACCCCACATCATCATACACAGTGGGGAAGCAAACAGAGAATGAGGAAAGGGCACCCTGCGAAAACAGAAGGGGTATGGGACTGTGAGTAACTGTATGGAGGTGCAATGTGATTTTTGTGTCTATTAGTCAAGGCCATCAGTATCTGATCTGTATCAAACAAAAGTCTGCAGAAAGGTGTGCAATACGAATCACCGCATTTCTCCACCTGTGCTTACATCTGGTTTCCTCTCTCAAACCTGCTACATGAGGAGTGATGTGGCATTTCTGGCAGCAGGCTACCATTTTAAGGGCTAGTCAGCAACTTAAAAATACCTTTAGTGGATCATATGAATGCTAAGGACACATATTACAGGCTACACTGTCTCTGTATGTTCCTAATGATGTACCGCTTCCTCTGCTTCTACAACACTGGGCATGGTATTCTTGATTAGATATAGATCTCAAGTAATTTTCAGGTGTAGGCCTGTGGTGAACTAACAAACCATGAGGTCATTCTGGTGAGGGCTACATCCGCAGTGAAGAAGGAAAGAACTTCTGATGACTTATCCATGTCAACACAATTTGTGGGGCTAACACATACCATCTGCCTAATTCAGAGTATGAGCTAGAATGGATCTTTCCTAAATAGCACTGCAGAGTGAAGTTGTATTAATTTGTAAGGTAGAATTTCTGTGATATGATTAAATGCTCGGCAGTGTATATGCTGAGACTGACATTCATTTCTGCTGATGATTAAAGTAAAATTTGACTCTATGGTCTTACTAGCCATTCTATTTACATAACTTTTCCCAAACAAGCACCCTTCTCTCAGAAACATAGGATATTAACAAATAGAGAGAGCCATGAAGCTACCTGGACCAGTTCCATCATGTCTTTGACAAACCCGTCCACTTCTGGGCCTTCTAGTGCTCCTGTTTTACTCTGAAAGATGAAATAAACAGCAAAGCATTCCAATGAGTCAAAACCACTACAATGTTTACTGGTCAGTAGGTTCACATGGTCACTGAGATTTATAGCTTAAAGATCACAGAATCATAGAAAGATTTGGGTTGGAAGACACCTTCAAGATCATCTAGTTCCATGGGCAGGGACACCTTCTACTAGAACAGGTTGCTCCAAGACGCATCCAACCTGGCCTTGAACACTGCCAGGGACGGGGCAGCCACAGCTTCTCTGGGCAACCTGTGCCAGTGCCTCACCACCCTCAAAATAAAAGTTTTTTCCTAATGTCTAATATTCTTTCCTTTTTCCCAAACCATCTCCCCTCCTCAAATGAGAGCAACATCTCCCACTGTTTTTTGTGGCTTGCCTTTTACCACACTGAGGGACCTGTGTAACTGTCAGAGTGGCACTGAATTACTGATTTCTGTCAGGCATTTTGGTGGTTATGTCTGTCCTGGGCCAGACTCCCTAAATAACCCATGAGTCAATACTTGAGGCAGCTTTAATATCAAGGTGGTGGTGATATAGGTCCCAAACTACCATAGACGGCAAGTGCTAAAGCCATCACCTCCTCTACGTCTCTTGAGTCTTTTGAAGTTAAATGCTGTCAATGCAACAGCACTGGCTGTGACGATGGAGAAAGTCAGAATGGGTCCTTTCCTAATGGTCACTTCCCTCTGTCCCTACCTTACATCCGGCACTGGACCCCTCTGGCCCACGGACTCAGGCACAACTGCAGCTCCTGAGTGATCCCCACAGCACTCAGTAGGAGGAGTAAGTCTGAGCAGAGTATGCTAAATCTGTGTGATTTAAAGACTGCAATGGAATTGCCTCTGGGACTCACAACATCGTAGTGTGCAAAGATCTTCTCAAAATCTCTCCTCCTCTCTTCTGTGCTGCAAGCCTGTGTGAGAGGGGGGCAAGCAAATGAAAAATACATTTAAAAAAGAATCAAGTTTGAGCCCAAGTTATCTCAGCTGAGAGAGATGGGATTGATGCATCAATAAGTAGCACTACTTACATCCATTTTAAATTGAAGAAGGAAATTTTCCTGGAGAGCCAGAATCCTGAATGAAGAGATTTAAATTATGATCTTTCCACTTTATCATCTGCACACAAACTTCTGGGTCATAAAGCAAAGGGGCTTTAGATTATGGGCTTTCAAAAAAGAAAATTGCCTGTGGGGTTATTTACAGAGGGCTGTTATAGAACACATGCCCCCCTCCCTGCCTGATGGGGAATGGTGGGTGACTTTTGTCTCACTACAAACGAGCTTCTCAGCACCATTGCTTCTCCCAGAGCATTTCTGGTGGTCCTGCACAATGGAGGTTGACAGCTTTGGAAGCAAAAGCTACCAGACAATCATTCCTTGTAACTGGATTGCTGCGTTGCATCAAAAGAAAGAGTAATTTATCACTCACTTTTGGAGGGAGAATTGGTGGTTGTAAAAGACAAAGTACTACTGGCCTGTGCACTGAGACCGAACAAATTCCTCTCCTTTCCCCTCACAAGACCCTCAGAGCACTGATAAAACCTTTTCTCTCTGACTGCTCTCCTAACCCTGAGGTTTTTAGAGCCTATGACACTGGGCATGCTGAGTTGTGCCTGCACACGGGAGGGTTGGGGCTGGGGTGTAAGAAATGTGCTCAGACAGGAGGGGAGCCTCAGCTGGCCTGGGGTAAGGGGCCAGTAGGGAACTGTAATGAAGAGGAAAATGCAACAGCAACCCTCTTTAGATATTCTCCATTCTGCTTCTCTTTCTTAATGTATTCAGTGGCCGAAGGGAACTGCTATATGCACTGCAGTTATTTGTGCTGGCATGCATCATGATCCCAAGCAGAAAGTAACAGTGGCAAACCAGTACCTCTCTCCTCTCATCCCCCAACCTGGTGTTCTAAGACTGTATTTGCATGTTTGAAGTTTCATGCAGTCACTGCACATAAATTTATAGACAGAGGCATACTCTCTATCTGCATGCAGTGAAAATCATATAGAAAACTTCTAAGGACAGAAAAGAGACAGTGGTCCATGACTGACTCTCCAGCTTCATTCACAAGTGTTTTCACCTTGTCTCTCCAAATCCTTTCTTACTGCGACTGGCAAAGTGCTTTGTGGTGGCACTTTTATTCCTCAAACAAGAATCAAAAGTCCTTTTCAATCTGTGCTGTGCACAATGATGTGAAATACACACACATCTATGACCCTGCTGAAGGGATTGCCATCCTTTTTTGGAGAAGCAGTGCCACTGGCTGCTTTGTCACCTCCCGAGGAGCATTGGAGAGTTAGCACAGACTGTGACAGAGCATGTTGATAATGCACAAACAGGTCCTGGCACTGCTCACTGTCGCAGGCTGTGGGTTCTCAGACTGCTGCGATGGGGACCATATGTTAGAGACCTGTGATACCTACATCAGAGTCCCTGGTTTAATTTGAAAGGAGGGAGGGCTCTAACGCATGTGCCCAGACTGAGATCATCGCCTTGCCCGGATCTGCCACTGAGAGCTGAAAAACCCTATCAATATTACTAAAGCATACCTTGCCAGGTCATTCAGATCCAGTCGCCCATCTTTGTTTTTGTCAAAGATTTTCATCTAAAAATCAAGAAAACAGAGATAAAATAGGGAGGTCATGAGGAGAACACACTTAAAAAAGGAGTCAGTACACATTTTTCCCTATCCTGTGCCCTCTCTCTGCTTGCTTGGGGTGCTTGCCCAAGCCCCAGGCAGGTTGTCCCCTGCTAGTACCAAATACAAGGGTGGCATGATTTTCTGAGCTGATGGTTTTCAAATCTGTCCATTTCTGAACCCTTCACAGTATTCCAGCAGTAACACAGACCCCATTAAAGCGCACTCAACTGCAAAGACAATACTTTCCCTATTGGAACCTTAATGAAAAATAACATCCCCAAGAAACAAATAAAATTCATTTCATTTGCATCCTATCTTTGACCTTAACATTAAACATAGTGGCTGGCAGTATCTATTTTCAGCTAACCAGCTCCCCTCTCTGAACTCCTTCACTCAGCTCTGCTGTTGCAATACCAAGACAGAATCTTTGTGATTTCAAATTGTTGACCTTTTTTCTGCAACAAGTATCCTGAATAAATTTTTCAGACATATGCCATATTTTGATTGTCTATGCCAGACAACAGAGATAAAATAAATATCTTTCTGGAAGAGGTAAGCCAAGCTAATTCTTGTCCCTTGACTTCCACATGAAAGATGGAAAACACGTAGGGAAGATGGACTAGTATTTACTGAATTAGTTGAGGTACCACAGCTAGTAAGATAGACCTAATCCTATTATCTGGAAAACTGGAGCTCATGTATACCCACTGCATGACAATCTTGGGCTGCGTTACTTGGGAAAAACCTTGAGAAATTTATTGGGAAATCTTGGTAAGTTTGTTAATTAAACTTCCAGTTTTTAAGCATGTGCTTGATCTGATCTGCTTGATCTGATTGTGTACATACTACACAAAGAACAACAGAGGGTACCTACCCAACGTCATGAAGCATAGATCATGGGAGAAGCAAATAGCTGAAATCATTAAGAGATTGTTTCTGGTTTATAGTTTTACCTTCACACACCATCTCGACTGGAGCACCTCCCTTATGAAGATAGGCTGAGAAAGTTGGGGCTGTTCAGCCTGGAGAAGAGAAGGCTGCATGGAGACCTCATAGCAGCCTTCCAATATCTGAAGGGAGCCTATAGGGATGCTGGGGAGGGACTCTTCATGAGGAACTGTAGTGATAGGACAAGGGCTAACGGGTACAAACTTAAACAGGGGAAGTTTCGATTGGATATGAGGAAGAAGTTCTTTACTGTAAGGGTGGTGAGGCACTGGAATGGGTTGCCCAGGGAAGTTGTGAAATCTCCATCGCTGGCGGTGTTCAAGGCCGGGTTGGACATAGCCTTGGGTGGCATGGTTTAGTGGCAGGTGTCCCTGCCCCTGGCAGGGGGGTTGGAACTAGATGATCTTAAGGTCCTTTCCAACCCTAACTATTCTATGATTCTATGATTCTATGATACGTTAAACAAGACGGATTTTCAGTTTACACTCCTGAAAGGTGTATTTATGCTGCCAGGCTGATACGAAACAACTCAATGTGGTTAAGGATAAGGTTTAAATAGCATATTTAAATAATGTTTAAATAGCACTCCATTTCAGTAAAAGCTTTGTTGCATCTAGCAGTATGCTTTATAAAATGATGCATCTATTTTACTGTCAAGCTGCCCCATCTTTTAAAGCTTTTGCACAAATTAATTCACTGACATTTTAACGGCAGTGCACCAAAGAAGTCTTAGCTCTGTTTGCTTGAATGTAGTCCACTCAGAGGCAGACAGAGCATAAGTAAGAGCTGGGTTTGAAAAACAGGAGTTGTTACATGTCATGTTTTTAAGTGCAAAATCGAAACTGTCATTGGCTTTGAATTCAGCAAAGGAAATATCTCTGCTTTCCTAGTCCAGTGTTACCAAGAATACCACTGAAACACCACAATATGACAGACACGTGTGCTTTGAAGAGCAATATAAGATTATAAATGTGAAATGTTTTCCATGACAGAGATAAAGAAAGAAGTAAACAACCAAAATAAATAGTTCTGTGATCAGTGGACTCACTAAAGCCTGCTTTTAAACCTTCTCTGGTTCTGGTTGTCTGTGTGCAATAAAGCGCATTATCCCCCAGGTGGAACACGGAAAGAATTGGCTCTTGCCTGACCTCCTATTCTCACAAATACATACACTGTGGGCACCTATACCCAAGAGCTGTAACTAAAATTGGCCAGTGAGTTCCAAAGTTATTGGGGGTACATAAAGATAGGCACGCATCCAAGCTGTAGGACTGCCTGCATCTTCTTTCCTTAGGGAAGGAAGGGGAGGAGGAAACAAAGGCTTTTGCAGAGTGACAGGAGGGCCTGTGGCCCTCAGATCAAAAAGCTCAGTGCTCTTCCTGACCAGATTGCCTGTATAATCTAGAGAAGTCATTTAGTGCAGGACTTCTGAGAGTGTTTTGGTTCCTTAAAGACCAAGGCTTTATCTGCTGAGGCTTTCAAAAGCCTGCAGGCTCCTGAGTTCTGTTAGTTTTGATCTTCAGAAATGAAGTTTAAGCTTAAATGGGATTTTCTGCTTCCCCTGGCTTATGACACAACAAGTGTGGTGCAAAACCAGAGGTGACAGCACCATTGTGATTAAGTCTAGAAGGGAAAAGGGAGGCAGTGGAGGCAAATTTTCCTCCATTTTGTTCATCAGCTGTGTGGGTCCTCTCTTTATCCCACACAGCAAAGCACCAAGAGGAATCACACCCACCCAGAGCCAGCAGGAAGATCTCTAGAAATGGGGTGGCTCCTATAGTAGAGTTAGGAGATGTGACGCTTGCAGTGCAGTGCATCACTGGAGATGCAGTCTTTTGGAGGGCACAGCACCCTTAAGGAGCCACCAGGGGGGGAGGCCAGCATGAACCATTACCAGGAGAAAGGATGTACAAAGACTTCTCCTTCAGGCAACCAGTCTTCTAGGATATACTCCACTCCTATTATATTTCTAGAGCTTTGGGAGGTTTGCTCAGTGTGTTAATAAGCATAATAAACTCTTTTTAGGCTTTTGTCAGTACAATAAATATTTGCCTTTCCATTATTGCACCATTACTTTGGTGGTCATAAGAGACTCCATTAACACAGATAAGCTGGCTTAGCTCATAAGGTGTTAAGGGGCTAAATGACCTGTGATTTCTGTGCTGTGACTCATTTCCTACATAAATACACTGACATTGGCACAGAGCACAGACAGACAGGCTTTCACAGCTAAAGAAATGACCACGCTGAGCCTCTGTCATTGTCCTCACAGAAGGGACAGACAGCAGCCACAAAAGCACCAGAAATCCCTGCAATGTACAGTAAAGATAACTCACCATGCATACTCATGGGCACAGACCATCTTCAGGGAGAAGCCATTCTGTTCCCCTCTGCACTGAGAATATGAGAAGCCAACCAGCCAGCTTCAGGCTACCGTGCTTGGGGCACACAGCTGAGTCCCCAGGAAAAACTTTGCAGATCAACACAGCAAAACCTTGGCATCATTGTGGCTGGGAGGATTTCTATATTGCCTTCTCCGGGGCTCATATTTCATCCTCTGCCACTTCCTTTTGCAAACTTTCAAACGCTGCAGTTCATGACCCTTGCTTGCTGAGTTACAAGTGCAAGGTCCTACGCCTGGGTCAGAGCAATCCCAGGCACAGCTCCAGGTTGGGCAGAGAAGAGATTCAGAGCAGTCCTGCGGAGAAGGACTTGGGGGTGTTGGTCGATGAAAAAATGAACATGAACCGGCAGTGTGTGCTCGCAGCCCAGAAAGCCAACCGTATCCTGGACTGCATCAAAAGGAGCGTGACCAGCAGGTGGAGGGAGGTGATCCTGCCCCTCTACTCTGCTCTCCTGAGACCTCACTTGGAGTATTGTGTGCAGTTCTGGTGTCCTCAACATAAAAAGGACATGGAACTGTTGGAACAAGTCCAGAGGAGGGCCATGAGGATGATGAGGGGGCTGGAGCACCTCCCATATGAAGATAGGCTGAGAAAGTTGGGGCTGTTGAGCCTGGAGAGAAAATTGGGGCTGTTGAGCCTGGAGAAGAGAAGGCTGCGTGGAGACCTCATAGCAGCCTTCCAGTATCTGAAGGGGGCCTATAGGGATGCTGGGGAGGGACTCTTCATGAGGGACTGTAATGCGAGGACAAGGGGTAACAGGTTCAAACTTAAAGAGGGGAAGTTTTGATTGGATATGAGGAAGAAATTCTTTACTGTAAGGGTGGTGAGGCACTGGAATGGGTTGCCCAGGGAAACTGTGAATGCTCCATTGCTGGCGGTGTTCAAGGCCGGGTTGGACATAGCCTTGGGTGGCATGGTTTAGTGGGAGGTGTCCCTGCCTATGGCAGGGGGATTGGAACTAGATGATCTTAAGGTCCTTTCCAACCCTAACTATTCTATGATTCTATGATTATTGCCTCTCTATAATTTGCTTGTGATGAGCAAAGATGGTATGGTGGCTTGGGGGAGTTTATCCTTTACATTTTGCTCAAATGTAAAAATGCTCAAACTAAAGGACTTCTTCATTCTCAGTCTGACATTATCAACATAAGGCAATGCAGAAAGTGAATGTCAGTGCTGCATGTGCGACTGCTTCAGCAGTATATATAACTTAATTTGTTGAAGTTTGCCTCAGTAATGAGCTTGCCCTGCATGCGGCTTGTAGACACAAGGATTACTAACGAGAAGTAGCATGCTGCTATCTGTGAAGCTATGGACTATCAGTGTTTCTATGAAAAAGGTAGTAACATATGTCGAGACGCAAAAGCTGAGTGAGAATTTTGTTCTTAGAGAGGAAAAAGGATGAATACTTAATTTCATCAGAACTTGTGTCTTAAATCATCAGAAATTATGTCTTATATCTTGTTCATATTCCAGCCTTTACAGTATCTGGTACATTTACAATATACAGCTACACAGCTGTATGCATGCACAGGCACGGAAGCTGTCACTCATAACAAAATGTTGTCAAGTGCATGTGTGAGCTGGGTATTCATGGGCTGAAACTTCGCCAGGACCTGGAAGCCTAATAATACCTTGATTCTGAGGGCTGAAGGGAGGTGGGAAGGGATTGGGAAAGGCTGGTAGTACTGCTGTTATCCTCCACAGCCTTCTTCTCATCACAAAGCAATAAGGGGGTAAATTTTAATTTCTCCAGCTTGTTATTTCAGGAAGGCAGAATACTCTCACCATGCTCTTAAACCCCTCCATTCTCAGCTATGCTCATCCTGTCTCCTGGAACAGGACCCCCCAAGGTATCTTCTCATAGCCTAGAGAGTCTCAGAGCAATAGAAGGCTTTGCTTCAGCCTCCAAGTATCTGCTCCGTGTTGGCAGCTACTGGTTTACACCCATGGGAAGGCAACAAACCTACTGTTTTCAAGGATTCAGAGCTACACTCATGCAAGTGGGTGCCGATAAATAAACATCAATACACACTTAATGACTATTAATATAAACATACATATATGCAGGTATGACAACTAACAAGAACTATGCCTGCAAAGGGGCTTCCTCAGCATAGGGATGCTACTTTAATTCCCCCATGGTGAGTCCTGAGAATAAAAATGTTTTTCTTTTGTGGTATTCCCCAGTGGCTTTAGTGCTCCTTAAGATTTGATTTAGCAGACTCCTGGGGCTTGTGCAATGCCAATGCATTCACTACCTGTTTTCTTTCCAGGGGTTCATTACTTGTTCATCAAATCCGCGATCTCTATCAGTGTTCTCTGAAGAGAGGATTTCAAGGTCAAAAGGAAACACAACAGCATCTTCAGAAATGGCTCTGAAGCAACCTGATAAAGAGAGGTTTCTTTCTGGAGACAACAAATCTCTTCCAAAAGAAATACTTTCTCCCTCTTCCCAGCTTTTTTTTTTTTTTTTTTTTTAATGCGGTTTAAGGTCATTTATAGCAACATAAGTAAGTGACAAGTATTTAGCATAGCCTCGTTGATATGATATCTGCTCACACCTCTCACAAGCTAAAGCTGCAAATACTCAGCACAGAATCACAAACGGCCTTTTTTCTTTCTTTATCTTTGTTTAACTTCATGCCTGGGTGAGCTTCTTTAAAATCACAGTTTCTGTCTTTTCCCCTTTATCCCTGTCTCCAGAAGGCTGTACTGTCCACTCAGTGTATCAGTAGCTTCTTAGGATGCGTGCAGCTGGCTGTGAATGTACAGAAAAGAGGGCAGAGATCTATAAACTCCTGTGGAGACAGATAGGTTTACAGCTCCTTGGGGCACAGCTTATTTCAAGTAATGTTATTACAGTGGCACTTGAAAGCCCTGAGTTGGAGAGATAGGCCACCCTGAGAGACCCTGTAGCCGTGTGTAGGAGAATCAGGTCCTTGTCCCAAAGACCTTTTACTCTAAACAGATAAAAGGGTGAGAGCAAAGTAATAGGGGAGAGAAATATTTCCATTCTGCAGTAAATTAATCGGTGCAGCTGGTTACTAAAGATATGTCAGGAAGTCAGTGAAAGCCTCAAGAGCGAAATGTAGCGGCCACTGTCCCCCTGTTTTCCTAGACAGTACTGATGGTGGCAGGGTTCCATCAGCATTCTGTACTTCAGCAGCTCCCAACTCCAAGTGGAAAGCAGAAAGGGAAAGCAAAGAGCTTTCATTGCCCTGGGCCTTGACATCATACCTTTGCTCTTGGCTCCTTGAGTCACTTCTGCCTTTTTAATCCAGCACTGCAAATGTAAGACTGAATCTTTCCTTCCTTCTTTATAATTTTGCCCTCCTACTTCAGGTAAGCTCCCATGCAGTCACTTTGTGCAGTGTATCTGCTACTATGCAGATGGTGTCCATGGAGATACTTTGCAGTGATGTACAGAATTCATATCCTCTCTTTTACTACAGGATATCACAGGGTAAGATTGCATGTGTTGCAATGCCATACCCTACCTTAGCTGTTGGGGTCAGGTGTGTTTGTAAATATCCTTGATCTTCAGTTTATAGCAAGGAATTGCAATGGGAAAAAAATCATCTGCCATACCCTCATTTTCTAATAACCACTAACATCCCTGATTCTTTCAGCATTGCAGCATTGCAAAGTTTTGTCCTCATGAGCCAGGTTTGCATTTTGGGTTGCAGATTTCCCCAGATATACAACACATCCCTTTTCCCAGATCAAAACTTATCCTGTAATACAGGGATCAAACTGCTTCTCCAAAGATACAAAGCCAATGTATAAAAAACCATGTGAATAGAAAGCAGACCTCCTGGCTGTCAGCCCTGGGCTGCACTGACATCTAGCTGCATTGAGGCAGCGGAAATGGCAGATCTTTCTTGGGAAATTATGGAAAAGGGAAAGGAGTTGGAGGAAATGAACCTCCCAATGTCGACAGGCTTGAGACTGCCTATTCCCCAGCACCTGATCACAAATAAGCCACTGGGGATGGAAACCTGAATGGAACAGCATAAAAGCTATTTGCTACCTGCAAACAGTACCAGAAAGATTTTTGCTCTAGCTGCAGCTTCTGGCATCTATTGTTTTCAAGCCCTGCCAGTAGCGAAGGAATTTCTGTAGCTTGCATTCCTCTCCCTTCATTATCCTATATATATGAAAAAAATCCACAACTTTCAACAATGTTATGGACCTTTGCTCTGAAGGGTCACATTTCAGGCACAGATGCATCATGGATTCATAACTCAGCATTGCAAAATATGCTGGCAGCTCCTTTACTGCTTGCATACCAAGCTGGCTTTCAGGCACAAGCGCAGATTTTGTGCCAAGAATCATGACAGTCCCATCTGAAACTCATTTAGAAAATTGCAGTGGTAGATGTCTGCTAGTGGAACTCAAATGATACCCTTGTGAATGACATAAGAAATGAGCTTTTTGCTTTCCTTCCCTTTTCTTGTTTTTAGATGGTTAGATGTGATAAGTTGTTCTGAAATCCAGGTGACTGGTGCTAAACTTACACCAAATATTATGTTGCTGATTGCGGTATAAAAGCTATATTGTGATAAGGCAGGGGAAGAGTTGAAGCTTTCAATGTCCCAGTCTTTCAGGGAAGCAGCAGGGAGCCAGCAAGGCTTGCTGGGCTTTACAGAGCAGAAGAGATAGATACCTGCGTGTCTTGGGAGCAAAATGATTTGCTAGGAGGAAGGGAGAGAGGGAAGGAGCTGCAGACCTGGCTGAAGCTGAACACACCATGAAGAAGGGTGGATGCACCTCACCTCTTCTTTGAAGGGGCATAGAGCCTGCTTTGCTTTAGCATAAAGTCAAGCTGTTTTCTCATAGAAAACAGTTCAACTCATTGCAGAAATACTTGAAATGCTCTTCACAGATGACATCTGGTGCAGTGCACAGAAACAGCAGCAGTATGTGCAAAGTTTCCAGAGAGATCTCTTGGAGAAGATACACCTTTCAAGAGAGCACTTACAGCCCTACAGATATTGACCCTGAAGGAGATTTTTAGGCAGTACTACAATCTAAGCAATATCAACACCATCTTCTCTTACCATGGTATCAGTATATTCTTCCAGCTTCACTTCAGTTACCATCTTGTCATGCTGCAAAAAGAGATCTCGCAGGAAATCCTGCAGGAAGGAAAGAGTAAATTTGGAGTAAATTCAAGAAATAACAGCAAGAAATTAAATCCAAATTCAGCAGGGTTACATGAACCTATTTCACATTCCTGACTAGTTCTGGTGTCTTCAGTTTCACATAAAGTTCACTTTTTTTTTTTTTAATTGAAATCTAAATAAATAAATTAGAAAATAACCAGATTTCCCCAGAGCAGGCACCCTGGAATGAGTCATAATTAACTCACAAAATAAGGAGAAGATAACGTAAGCAATACTTGCTTACTGATCTCAAATCAAAATATCTGTCATGCAGCAAAAACTTAAGCATCTTTTTATGTCCCTGTTAGGGCACAGGCTGGAGCCACACTCTTGAGATGTCAGTGCAGGGTCTGTAGCCCAGGGATGGACTCCTGTGCCCAGCTGGCTCAAAGCATTTGAGTTGAACAGGCTTCTGCCTCGATAGCATGAGCTTTAAAAAGAAATCAGTGCTCAGGAAATCTGCAGGCTCAGGAAGAGATTGAAGAAATCCCATTAATAAAACACAACGGCTTTGGCTCTGTTTAGCTGGGAGAGGCACATGTGCGAAGCCAAGGTGAGTGCTGCCCTTGGGTGCTTAAAGGTCTGAGAGACAAATGGGGTCATGTGATGAGGCAAGGAGAAAGCAGGACAGCAAGGGAAACAGCAGAGCATACTCTGTCCCAGCAGGGTCCCTTCAGCCACACTAGAAGGCTGGAGGGTCCCCAGTCCTTAAACTCGCCCTGGACAACCTCGAAAAGCCATTTGTCAACCACACAAAAAGGCAGCAAATTGGCAAAGCCAGTGAAAAGGCTCCCACTGACATCAGTGAGCTGCAGATCAAGCCTGAAGAGACTTATTAGAATAACTTACTTTGAGCTCGCCAGCTGAAATAAATCCACTGCTGTCAGCATCGTAACTGCGCCAGATCTGAATGGGGATAGATTGATATGGCCACATAAATATTGCAGTTGATCATCTGCTTGGGTGATAGATTGTAAAGATTCAGATCAGGGCTTCCCTAATGAGCAAGCTGTGCATTATCCAATATTTAATTAATTGTCGATGACATAAAATAAACCTTCCACACAATAGCTTTTATTCTCACTTGGATGCTGCACATGTGACATGCTGCTATCACATGCTTAATGCAGACACCCTGTCTATAAAAGGAAGAAAAGAATAAGAAACTGCTCCGCATTTCTTACCTAATTTGTACATGCAGCTTCTTTTATTGCTCTGAGTAAAAGTCAAGGCCATACAGAAATGGCCATTGATCTGCGGAAGCCCCTGTTTGATGAGAAATAAAAGTAACTGCAAGTAGTCTTGGAATGGTGCTGCGATACTTAGGGGCAGAGACATTGGGCAAGGTTAAGCAAAGCTTATGAGATCTTGCTCCTCAGTTGACCCGTATTATGGAGATTTCCACTTTACACCCTACCAGGCTACTGCTTCAGGATAAAATGGCACTTAAAACATGCCTGGTCTGCCCTCTTGGTCTATGCTGTGCTGCAGGAGAGGCAGCTTTGGCTGTAGCTCCCAACAGGACTGAATTCACCAGTGGGTATGCACTACCGTAAAGTTTTGTCTCTGGCAGCATCACTGATAGGTGACTGAGACTGTTTGCAAAGTTTAATGAACTCTTTGGGTGTCCTTGGTCCACTCCGAGCTACCACATCTTTATTTTGCTGGTATAAATAATTTACAACCTTCTCTAAGTGAGCAGGTCAGAACACATTTTTCTTCCACAATACCCTTGTATTTCCCATGCTATGCACTACAGATACCGGCAGTATACACATTGAAGAAGCTGTTGGTGTTGCAAGGGGAAGAGGCAATGTGGAGATACAGACCCTCATGAATTCCACACTGTTGTCCAAGGGAGTTTCCCGTCGGAAAAACAGCAGAAAGTTCTCATCATCCGGCAAGATTATCTTTGCAAGCTTGGGGAAAACCAAAGCAAAACAAAACCAAAAAGTAACCCACAACAAAACATATAAACCCCCACAAAACAAACCCAAATTGTGACAGTAAAGAAAAGAGAAAAACTTGGGTTGCTGCTGACCCAGTACGAGAAATATATACTGGGCACATTGTTGCCTAGGAAATAAAACCCCATACCAAGAGATCTGGCTAATGTAGTACTCCACAACTCACATCCTCCCCACCCAGCCTCTATCTTCCATATCTGGTATAGGCCCATTTCATAGATTCATGGAATGGCCTGGGTTGGAAGGGACCTTTAAAGTTCATATATTCCAGTCCCCCTACAATGGGCAGGGAGCTCTTCAACAAGATCAGGCTGCTCAAAGCCCCATGAACCTGACCTTGAATGCATCTACCACCTCTCCAGGCAACCTCCTCCAGTGTTTCACCCCCCCCGTCGCAAAAAACTTCTTCCTTTCATCTGGTCTAAATCTACTCTCCTTTACTTTAAAGTTATTGCTCCATGTCCTATCCCAACAGGCCCTTTCTGTCCTAATTCTCCAATCTTCTATAAAAGAAATCCTGGGCTGGGGCTGGGGAGAGATACCTCTTGGATTTGCAAGTGTCCATCTGCGGTGACATCATAGGCAGACATAAATTGCTCCTTCATCCTTTGAACTTTTTCTTCTGTGATGGTATTCTGCCATGGGGAAACAACACGCACATGAAAATTGCTGAGGGCACTAGAAGAGTCTCCTGGAGGAAATCTCCCCTCACTGGTAACCATCACGATCATGTCATCCTTACATCCTTCTAAAAGCCCACAAACACACCACCGCAAATGAACTTTTGGAAACAAATCTTATGCATACCTCTGTAACAACTAAGCTTTCAATTGGAAGACCAGTGTTTGGAGACCCCAGAATATTTCAGTGACACCCACTTCCTTATCCAACTGTTCCCACTGTATTGCTGGGGTTTGGTTTTGCTTGAGTGTTTGTTACAGCGGTTTCCATGCAACTCATTTTCAACTCATGCTTTTCAGGAAGTTGTCCTTATCCTTGAACTACATCCCTGTAGTTCATTAGATCATCAGCCCTGAGAGGTGTCAGTGGGGCTTATTATTGCCTGTCAACTGGTTCAAGACCTGGCATGCAACCCTGTCAGTATTTCTGGGTTAATAGCATGAAATTTCAAGCAATTCACGTTCCCTTCGCATCAACCCCATAATCAATTTATACATAGTGAGGAGTTTTCAGGACTTGTCAGGCTGTACATTTTAACAGGCATCACTGTGACAGGTGAAATACAATGCTTCAGTCTATCAGGCATGACTTTCTCGTAGCAGTAACCATTAGAGTATCTGGCCTGACTAGGCTACACAAAGCACTGTTTTCCTACCCTGAGGAAAGGTTTCTGATCAGGCAGGCTTTGTGGCTGGGCTGGGAAGCTCACCTACTCAATCTTGTCCAAGCAGTTAATGAAGTCCAACATTACCCTCTTCATCTGCACTGAGCAGATCCTGGCTCCTCTCCCAGTCCTATGGGAGGTAGCCCTCTCTGGGACTGTAGAGATGCACTAGAATGTCACAGATGGGGTAAGCAAAAAGAAAATGAGATATCTTAGGCTTAGGTTCATTTAAGCTGAGGTGTACATTTGCACCCACTTTGTCATTACCTTTCCCCATGTGTTTAGATGTGACTGGTATTTCTCAAAAGCCTTAACTTGCTGCTAGTAATAACAGAAAAAAAGATACCTATAAGTACATGGGCAGGCAGATAGTATGAGTGATCATCTATGTTATAATTTAATTTGCCTTCACCTCATTTCAGAGCAGACTCAGAGCACATGAGCACTTATTTGCACAAAGTCATTATGGGTTTGTAGAAAACCTTTACTGTCAGTGCAAAGGATCATACACTGAAGTCAGGGGAGAAAGAGCTAATTGGCTTCGATCTATCCATGTTAAGTCAAAACAACCAGGGGGAGTTCTGCTTAGAAAAAGTGAAGCTCTTCAATCTCTCCACCATCTACGGTACCACAGGACTAGAATGTGTCAGATGATGGAAAGTTTGGGAATCTGAGAGTGGGAATAGGAGGACAGAGGTACCTACATGGGCATTTGTAGGGCAGGTGCAGTACAGCCTCTGGAGCACATCCTTGGGGTACAATGCTAAGGGCTGGCAGTTAGGGGATGAAACACCCAGCAGTGATCCCTCAAGGATGTGCCCGAGATGGCAATCCCCTTCCTGAAGCCTGCCATCGGTCATGAGCAGGTCCCAGGGCACAGTGGCAGGATACTCCATCCCCATGGTGGTGTTCAGCAAGCCCTGCAGGCCGTATGGCTGGGAGCCACTGCGAACACAGCACACCACTGAGCATGCACATACAGTTTTTTTTCCCCCTCAGCATTGTAACTGGCCATCAGGCTATTTAAATTGCCTTCTGATGGCACCTTGATGCTTCGAGACAGCTCCCAGGGGTTAGGCAAGCCTATCAGTTGCTGACTTCAATAGGCTTGCAAAGTACTCTGAAATTATCCTCCTCTGTGCCCAGTAGGAGAAGCTATTTCTGAAACCATAATCATAGTCGGTATTTGAAAAGTGTGCTGTGGAGTTCAGACTAGCCACTTGTTAAGAAAGCTTATTGCTCAGCTTCACGCCAGCTATTAACCGCCATCTCATTGAGCATTCTGTGGCAGCAACATTGTTATCTACACAACAATAGGACTGCCTCCTTTTCTATTGTTTATTTTTAACTGATTTAAACTATAGATTGCATCAATTAAATACCTGAAATACTGACATAGCTCCAGCAGCTTTTAGTCCAAGGGGTTACACTACAGTGGATTTTTCAAGTTGGACAATCTGTCTCTGTCCATAAATATAAAAACTCATAAAACACAAGTGGCAATGGATCTACTAAAACTCACCCTTTACACTCAATGGATAAAAGATATTGCACGAACTGGCTTTCCCAAGGTGCTTGCTCAAGGCAAAAATATTTGTAGAGTATGAAGTTTTACACTGAGAATGATACACCTTGGTTTATGACCATTAGGTTTCGAAGATGACCTTTATGTTTACCAAAAATCCCAATCCTAGAGGATAAATGAATAAACAAATAAATCAAGTAAGCCATGCCACTTCTACTGGGGGATACAGGGGTGCCCCCTCTGCCTTGGCCACCTTGGGTTGAGGTTGCTGCAGGGAGGCCAAGGTAGTAGCTTGGCAGCTTACTCGTCAAGAGGCTTGATTTTTCATTCTCTACCTTTGGGTATCTACAAGTATTTCCTCGCCTCCCAGATCAGGGCAAGTCCTGTGATAAAGGGAGAAAGATCAGGATGAGGAGAGCAAGAAGGGGAGAGCTTGAGGCAGGCGAACGCAGGGACATAATGGTATTTACATGGTCTCACAGGTGCTGCACTGAGTGCTGTGGCAACCCACTTTCCCAGGAAGTTTGTTTTTCCATCCTTCCCTTTAATTATTAACCCACTGTTCAACTACAGATTGCAATGAGCAGGAAAGCCTAGAAACCAAACACGTTCTGCTTCCAAAAGTCTCATTTAATTCCTGCTGATTAGGACAGGTTTGCCATAAATTGATTTCTTTTTTCCTTCTTGACATGATTTTTTGGGAGCAAGCCACTATATTGATGAGGGTATAAAAAGCAAGAAGAAACTAAATGTAAGTGACTATTATAGCTGTTCCTTTATCTGAAAATGCTGGCTTGAGTACATGTTTCTCCTAATGTTTCAGCCAAATTTGATAGAAGAGCAAAGCGTCCCAGAGATATCAAGTTCCTACAAGATCTACAAAAATAAATTACATCTGCCAAGAAACCTAGTTGGAAAACAAACTCAACAACTATGACCATGCCAAAAGCCACACAGTACAGAAAGGATGCCAGAAAATACCAGATGAGACATCACTAACATACACTTTGATGTTAGAAGAGCCACTTTTTTATTTGGCCAAAGATTTCTTCTTTAAATCCTGCAGCTTTAAAGAAATGAATCACATGAATGACTTCACTTCATCCATGCAGTTGTACATTGGATTGCCTGTATTAGTGTGGGATTTCACCATGCAGCTCCTGAGACGTCTCATTTGGGCCAATCTTGCTTACTTAACTGCAGTACTATCGCTTGAGAATTTGGGCCTGTATTTTAGTTAGGATTTACTGTAATCCTGCATGCTACAATAGATGAGTACTTATCCTGTCATCCCGCATTGCGTTTTTAGCTCTCATCAGCACATATGTGGGAGATATTTTTTCACACGGAAGACACCACCGTACAACAAAGGCTGCTACAGTCTTCCCTGTGCCAGCACGGTTTTGTGGTTAGGCTTTGGACAGGTTCTTTGTTCTGTCCGTTCCGCTAGGCTGGAAGTTTTTTGACATGCCTTTGGACACTGAAAGCGTATCATGTCTGTTTTTTCCCATGGGCACGTTGAGTTTGCATTTAGAGATACTTCCAGGCACTTGCAGAGCCCTACCTTAATGTGCAGGAACAGGAATAATAAGGCTATGGTAAGGTTAATCAATGCTGTCAAAAGCCACACCTAAAGAAATAACTACTGTATCGGAATCAAAGAATGGTTTGGGTTGGGAGGGACCTTAAAGGTCATGTATTTACATGGCCAGGGACACCTTCCACTGGATCAGGTTGCTCAAAGCCCCATCCAACCTGGCCTTGAGCACTGCCAGGGATGGGGCAGCCACAGCTTCTCTGGGCATCCTGTGCCAGTGTCTCACTGCCCTCACAGTAAAGAGCTTCTTCCTAATGTCTAAATAATCAGGATCGATTCAGGGTTTAGATTTCTGAATTAGCCTGGAGAAGGATGAAAGAAGAATGTTTCCTATTAGCTGTCTTGTTGCTGTTAACCTAATGGTCACCAGAGACCTGGTCTATCATCCTGGGTCTCTTGGATTGATAATATATAGGGGAAGTCTGCTTTGGATGACTTTGAGGCTGGCTGATTTTTGGCCATTGAACTTTGAATGATTAGCTGCTGCATTCCTGATCATACTAAGTTAAACGCATAAATTAGACAGACAACACACTGTGCAAGGCAAGGACAAAGTACAAGAGCAACTGCGGGTTGCTTGTCTTCTCTGGAAGTTTCAGTCCTAACTATCTACGTGGTTTGGGCAGGGGGATTGGAACAAAGCTAATACCTGTCTTGCCTGATCAAATTTACACACCAAAAATATCCACATGTGGTCTCTTACACACTTACAGTTAGGTGAGGGCAACCAACTTTTATCTGAGACTCTTCTGTCTAGTTGTATTATAATTGAAGCAAAATGAAATGCCTGTCTCTGAAAGCCCAGAGAGCATAATGGCAATGTGCCCTCTGTATCTGCCCAGACATCACTGGTTTTATGGAGACTTTCAGTAATCCAAACCCCAAATTTGTAGCCATTCATCTATAAAATGTTTCTTGTCTAATCATTATGAGCATATACATAAAGCTGCATTGGAACTACAGCAAAGAGCAAGCAAGGAAGACCCTAAATGATCTCTATACAGAAAGAAAGATGTACAGCAATGTAAGAGAGAAAGGCAGGGGCTGCAGTTTCTGTTCCAACAAAATTACTCCTTCAGTGGTGAAAGAAACTCTCTTTTTTCACTGAATTTTCTCCTTAGTATAAAAACTTCTAGAAAGTGCATGGTAGCCAAAATGTGCAATGAGGAGTTTTATGAGTGAGCAGTCAAGAGCACAGGCAGCTCACAGCAGCCATGAAGCAGCAGGTGGAAGCTGGAGGCTCAAATGCTTAGAGAGAAGTCATAGGAGTAATAAAAACAGCAGATGGGCAACGCCAGCAGTTCAAAAAGCTCTGCTAGTGTGTGGCTGCATTATCCTCTATTCTGCCTCACAACCCCCATATAAATCAAACTGCAGAAGCCCCTCCAGCTGATGGAGAATTTATATAAACTTTAGTGTCATAAAACACTGAAGTCTTATGGATACATAATACACACCTGGAAATCAAACGCATTTTCTTAGGAACAAACCTGAACAGAACAGAATAGAACTGAACAGACTATTTCATATGTAAGAGACCTACAGTGATTATCTAGTCCAACTGCCTGACCACTTCAGGGCTGACAAGAAGTTAAAGCATGTTGTGAAGGGCATTTTCCAAATGCTAGAGGAGGAGAAACAGGAAGCAGCATCTGGGATTTGGGTCAGTTTAATGTAGGCCTACCTTTGTTGCAAGCTTCCCCTTCCCCCCCCAACCTCCCCAAAATCTTGATGGTTCAACAAAAGATTATGAATTAGCCTCCCTTGCTGGATGATATTTCAAGCTTTCCTCATTGCTGGGAGCCGTCAGGAAGAGCTGTGCCTCTCAGCTTCCCAACAGGCTCCCTCTTTTGCATTGTTTTCCCAGCTGCTCCCATCCCCCTGGCATTTAGTGTCAGCTGGGGATGCTGCAGGGAAGAAAAACAGAGCTGAAGGACTACAGTGGTCATTAAGAAAAATAACAGCTTAGAGTGCAGGCTGAAAAAATATAATTATGAAGCCATTCGCTATTCAATTCAAGTGAGACAACTTCAAGTGCTGATAACATTATTTCTCACTTGCATGGCACTTCAGGCACAGTCATGAATTAATCCCTGTGACACATCTGGAAGTTATGCCAGTGAGTTACTGTCTCCTCCTTTTACTGTGCAAGGAAACAGAGACATTAAGAGCCAAAGGAAGAAGTAAAGGTCAAAAGGAGCACTGAAGCACAGAGATGCTCAGTGGCACCTCGCTGTTTGCATCAAGGACACTTCCTTTCTGTAGGATGGTGAACATCAGTGCAAAGGGGATCCTTTACCCCTCCCACTATTACCACAAGCTCGTACAACATAAATCATGTGAAGAAGACAAAAATGGCTCAATGCTGTTAGACGACATTGTATAAAGGTAGCAGAGACCTTTGTTTCCTGCAATACTACAGGCAATGTGCACATCTAGGGGAGCAGGGTGGTGGGCTACCCTCAGCCTCCTGGGGCAAAGCTCCCCTTGGGTTTTCTGCCACCGAGGCAGACTGTTCTGCCTGCTGCTGACCATTTTGTCCCTACATAACCATGAGAACCAACACCAGGCTGCTGGCAAAGGAGAAGAAAGCAACACCACATCTTGAGTGGAGATGCTGCCAAAAAGTAGGCAAGAAAACCAGGGGAGAAAACCAAAACCACCTGTTGAGCATGTTTGAGTACCCTGGCAGTTAGTGGGCACTGTTGTCCAGAATTAGCCTATTCATTCTCTTTAACAGGGAGAGAGGGAGACGGTTCTTTCTTCAGTCAATCTGTATTAAGCTTTTTCTTTTAATGGCAAAACCTAGGCAGCGGAAGCAAAGGAGATGCAAGCGACATGAGGGTGCTGGTTTAAGCTGGAGGCAGCTGAGCTGTGACTTTTGGCAATCGGTGAAACTGTTCCTGATTTCTTGAAGCAGAACAGTTCATCACTAACACACCCTTACTTTGTGCTGAATATAATAGAGCTCATGTTGATATCAGCAAGACCACAAAAACTGCTGTGTCACACTGGGCTTGCAACCCACCTGGTATGATGCTGTCTCCAGACACTCATGTGAGGAATGTGCAAGGGCAGTGATGGGGTAGAGTGGGGCTGGAAGTTTCCTCTTGACCTCCCATCATCAGGAACCTGCCTGCAGAGTGAGATCCCTGCTTAAACTTCCCTATAGCTAACACTGGAGAGCTCCACTCAGGGATCGTTTCTTCAGTGACCTACTACAGTGTTGAGCTCTATGGCCTCATTTTAAGCCTCTGCTTCAACACCTCACATTTGCTGTCACTGGGTTCCTTTGAATGTGTCCTGCACTGGTGCTTCAATACCCCAAGAGTGGCAGCTCCCAATTTCATCTTTTGTTCCTGGGTGAACCATCATGAGCTTTCAATTTCCCTTCAAAACAGTTTTTCTGCTTTTCAGTTTCTCTTCAAATCAGTTTTTCTGTCCTTAATGATTCTTACCGCTTATCGGTGAATCTTTCCTGATTTGCTTTAAAAACTTTTTATGTGCCTATCTGTTCATCATATCTTCCATTCTCTAGAAAAAACATTTCTACAGAAGCTGCCAGTATTTCTATCCAAATTTACTTGCAAATTAAACAAAAACATGCTTGAAAAACTATTCACGGCTGCTATCTTTTTATTATAGCCCCGAAGATCCAAGAATCCTAATTGGCTTGTAAGTATAATTCTGATTTTACACTTGATACTCATGAATTTATGCCTTTTATCAGCTACCTTTTCCCTTCTTGTTAATTACTTTTTGCTTAAAGGAATTGTTTCATCTCTGTTTCTTGGCACAGCAACCCCTTTCATTTTTGAAGTTTCTTATTCCTTATTTGTTCTTATTCACTTCCTAGTTGGGCACACACTGCGTAGCGAGAATATTAAGCCTGTTATCAGAATATATTCTTTACATACTTATGAAAAGCTGTCCTGAGTGCCAGGATTTCCCCTTCACAAATGGTGACAGTCAAAGGCAACGTATGACCTAGAGCTAGGGAAACCAGCTCCTGTAAATTGCTGTGCAACTTCTGATAGACCAGTGATTCTAAGAGTGAGGGAGGAGAAGGAAGGAAAGGAAACCAGTGGAGAAACCCAGAAACACTTGAAAGCCAGGTCTTGACATTACGAGCAGCAGAATTTACTCCGGTTTGGCTTCTAGCCATTTGCAGCATTACCAATGCACATCTTCCCAAGTACCGTTTAAAATTAATGACAGCACAGTTGTTAAAGATTGACCTTGTAAAGAAACATATCATATTAACAAAACTAATCAGCACCTGCTTGAGTAAATCACCACTGTTGTCCTCCCATTGCCCTGCCAGACCATGAACCACTGCTTTTCCACTTGCTTCTATTCAAGTGCAACAAATTACTTTCTTTCTCTCCATGCTTCCAACCACCCCCTTCAGCCAGTGCTGATGGCAGGCTTACTCTGACAGCAGCCCTTGGACTGAGAACAACGAATCAGCTTCTCAGGTGATTGCACTCATGGTCACACCTTGTTGCCTCTTTACCTTGGGGGTTGCTGTGGAAGCTAGCAATCAGGGATCAACGAGTACGAATCACCTCTCAGCCTAATGACCTTTTTGCTTGGACTTGACGCACAATTACCATGGCACAGTACTTACTTCTGGTCCCACTTTCTCCAGGAGATGATGGAAAAAATTGTCAAGCTCCTTCCCTTCTATGTAACCATTGTCTAAATAAAAGTCAAATATGTTAATGGTCAGGTGGCACTGCCTGAGGTCTGGGATCGCGTTGTGGGCTGCCTGCAGAACGACCAGCCTCCTGCTGCCTGGGGGGGGGGGGGGGGGGGGGGGGGGAAGTCCTACTCCATTTGATCAGTTCCCATCTATTGGACACTGGCCACAGTGTTGCCAAGCTTCCCGAGGAGTTTCCTTACAGAAAACCTTTCAGGGAAAGATAAAAGCCACGAGCTGTGTCCGCACGAGGGAACAGCTACAGAAACAGGGAGGCGATGAGCAGGCAAAACCTTGGGAGTGGGAAGGGAGACTTTCAGCCCTGATATGGGGCATGAGGAGGAGGAAGAGGGGGACGGGGTTCACATGTCCCACCCCAGCACCCGCATGCAGCCACCCCGGCTTGGGTCCCCCCCTTCCTCTCTCCGCCGGCCCCACTTGCCGTTGGCGTCGAGGAGCCGCCAGGCTGCGAGGAAGGCGGCGGCGTCGAGGCGCCCCGCCGCGCCGCTCTCCATGGTGCTGGTGCCGCTGCCGCCGGCGCCCGCACCGCGCAGCCCCGCGGGCTCTGCCCGCAGCCCGCCCCGGCTCTGAGCGCGGCGGCCCCGCCCCGGGGGCAGGGAAGGGCCTCCCGTCCCACCGCTCCCACCCGCGGAGCCGCTCGGATCCCTCCCATCCGCTGCGGGGCCTGTGGCGGGCACGGAGCAACGCCCGTGAGTAAATGGAGTGCGCCCGGGCACAGGTGTGGCAGGACGGGCGTCAGGGTCCTCAGGGTGGGGAGCACCCGCCCCGCAGCCACTGCGCTGGGGGAGCCGTGCGCTGCTTGCGGGCAACCTTCGCAGCTTCACAGCTACCCGAAGCGGGCAGAGGTGCCGGGGGGAAACGTGAGACTTCAGGGCGCGTGGGGTGTTTAGGGGAAAAGGGAAAAAAGAGACCCCAACTAAAGCTTGTACCTCCTCCTCAGTTTATGGATCTCAGCTTCTCATCCCTTCCAGACGTCAGGAGGGTTTCCCTCACAGGGATGGAGAGCCATGGAACGAAGACAGATGGAAATCCCAACTCTCCTCCTCGTCCAATACTAAGCAAAAGAAGGAACACTGAGGTTAGAGGTCTCAGTGCTGACAGCAGATTGCTCGTATTTACATTCCTGAAGGTCCTGCTTGGGGCTGCATGTGTTTTGGGTGTCACCCGTATACTCACCTTTCAAGTGAAAGTGGTGATTTCAAGTACCTGGGACTGGGCTCTGCCTCTTTGCAGGTGCTCCCAGTATCAGTTTTAACAGCTTATTACCTCCCTTGAAGTCCCTTGCAGAGAGTTTTTCCCTGGTTGCTTTTTGATTCGATATATATATTTCAGTTTTATGCAAATACAGATTTCTTTAGAGGCGCTTTCAGAGCAGAAAGGCCTTTAAAAAGTATTTGTTTGCCCTGAGCGGGCTCCTATTTGATCTGAGTGGAAAAATAACCCAAACCAAAACCGCAAACCTGAAGAACTAAAAGTTGTGTTTTACTCAGGAAACACCAGTCTTAAACTACCTTCTTTCAGGGGCACCACAACAGCTGGACATGTCCAGCTTTTCCAGCATGCAAAGGAAACGGAGATGACATGGAGCTGATGCCTTTAAGCAGCAGTGCATGAACGGTTTGGTACAGGGGTTCCCTGGGATTCCCTAGCTGGCAGCCCAGGATAGGAAGAGATAGGAATATTCTGATCAGGGTTTTTTGGCAAAGAGCTGCACATCAGTTTCTGGCAAGGTTTGTAATGTGGCCTTGGAAAGCATCACCATGGCTGATACCAGCGGGGGTCCTTGGTAGTATGATCATGATAGCTGGTTTCTTACTAAGAATATTCTTCGCTAAGAATAAGGAATAAATAACAATTGAAGGTAGGCAGCATTTAAAAAAGTAGAGAATGCTTTCGATTAAGGACTTCTGCGGCTCCAGCTTTGCACTGTGCGGTAACGCTCGAGCTAAAAGATCTCAATTCCGTGTTCTGAAAAGATGAAAATGAAAAAAGCCCATGGAATTCTTTTGCTTCAGAGCATTACGGATATTTAAAGATGCATCTTTTGAAGCCACGCCACTGTCCCAGTGTATTTTTCTTAAGTTCAGAAATGGCTTTAATGCGATAACACTTGGCAGGATGATTTTTTCCATGAAGGCTTTGGGATGGCAGATCATTAGTTCAGCTGTTTCTGTTATTGGTTTATTTCCAGATTATGGCAATTAGACATCAAGGAATAAAAAATGTCCCCCCTTTTTTTTTAAATATGAATCTGGGTGTGCAAAATAGCTTTGAAAATGTACAAAAATAGCAATTTTTCTAGAAAACCTGTTTTCCCTGTGATCTTCCTGAAAAACACAACCAAAGCTTTGGGATTTGGGTAAGACTCACTAGGAAGCAGAAATGAACATCTTATTCCCAGTAACTCTTACCTCCTTTCGGCTCGTGTTGGTGGGCATCAACCCTCACTCTCCCGCTCTGGGAGCCTCCAACCTGGCTTCTGCACCTCCCTGGGCTCCCTGAGAGGTGCTTCTCTTCCACAGCACCCCTCACCCTTCCCAAAACCCTGCCCCACACCTGCAAACAGGAGGAAATGCCCCGGATACACCTTGACTTCGGAGGCATTTGGCTCTCAATGAATGTACTTCAGTAGGTGCCTCGATGCTGGAAGCATTTGCAAGGCCATTACGCAGCCCTGCTGTGGGCTGGAGCCCTCCAGCAGGAGGACACCAGCAGCGCTGTATCATTTAGCTGATACTGATGATAAATAGGAGGGCAATTTTTCCAAAGTAAGGAGCAAAATAAGGAGCTTGCGACCAAGCCGCAGGATGAGCCAGCTCTGGAAAAAGGCGTAATTAAGCGACTGTAAATGGAAAAACATGCATAAAAGTGCACATTGCTGATGTGGAAACAATAAAAAGAGCAGCTGACAAATGCCTCGTTCTTTGGGTTGGACTGAAACACACATTTGTGTTTCCATGACCAGAATAGGGAACCAAAAAAAATCATCTTCCTGATTTCTGGCACAGCTTTGTCCCTCACCTTTTCGTAAGGTAATTCCCAATAGATGCAAACATGGACTTATAAATGGAAATAATTTTCCTCAACAAGTGGCTTTTGCTATTGCACTTACTGGAGATGCTGAGGAAGCCACCGCTGGCCCCATCAGTGTTTCCTTCCGCACTAGATGTGTGCTTTGCAGGTAGTTTGGGTACTGCACGAATCCTGGAGGAAACCCAAGCCTGGATCCCTGGTGCCACCCGTGCTCCCCAGCACCTGATTTGCACTGGGGCGGTGGGAGGCAAGTGCCAGATGAGCTGCTGCACGCAGCTGGGGCTGCAGAGGGAGGGGACGATGTGCTGCTAACCCAGCAAGGGGTCTGTGAGCACCCCAGCAAGAGAAAATGCTGGAGGAGCAGATGAAAGACAAACAGAAGGGGAACCAAAGTGGAAATAACAGAGTCAGTGAGTTCCCCTGCCATCTGCCTGCAAACCGGGTCGGAGACAAAGCTGTCTGGGCAGAAAAGAAATAGACTTCTCCACTCCACCCTCTAATGGGTACAAGCTGCTCATTAGTGGCAGACCCCAACCCCCACCTTCCAAGGCAGATGCCCTCCTCCTTTCCTCTGCTCGCTTCCTCCTTCCGCTAAGCAAATTACACATCTCTGTGCTGGGCTGGATGCCGGCTCCATGCTTTCTGGCTCAGCTGGCAGAGAGTGTGTGGCTGTAGGGGTGCATGGAGGTGCACAGACAGTTCAGGTCGTGGTACTGACAGATGTGGTGTGATGCAAGGATAACCATCACACAGATGTTCCCATCTGCAGATTCCCACCAAGGCCAGATTTTTCCATCCTTTCCCACGCAGCCCCCAGACTGAGAGGCATCAGTCCTCTGTCGTCTTTCTTTGGACCCACAGTGAGGATCCCTTGAGTATTACAGTGGAGTGGCCAACACCTTCCCACTAGTATGCTGCTGGAAAGGGACTCAGGCTGTCAGACGGGGCATAAGAAGAGCTTTCCCCAAAAGAAAAGCCAACATTTCCCCTAGCCACATGCTGCTCGATGCCCCTCAACCAGGCGCTGCAGTCTCAGTTACAGTTCATGACTCTCATTATTTCAGTCTTTGATTAGAATTTAACATTGTCTGAATAAAGTGGGGGGCTGTACAGCCCCCATGCTGCTCTCCTCTACCTACCTGCCTCTGTGGTGCTGAGCAGAGATCACAGAATTAACTTTACTCCTCCGTTCAGTGAAACCAAATTGGATTTGAAGCCCCTCTGCTGCCTCCTCTGGCCAGCACCAATGTAATTAAAATCTCACTCTCACACGCAGCTTTTCTTCTCCTCAATTCAACTGACTGAAAAAGCAGAAGAAAACAGGCTCTGAAGGGCCAGGGCTGGAGTCAGCTGGCAGAGCTCATAACCAATTGCCAGAGCAGCATCAGCACAGTGTTCCAGCATCAGCATTGTGCTCCAGCACAGTGGCATTGGAGCAAAGCCTGGGCCATGAGGCTGAGAACAGCCATGAAAACATCTCTGCTTTCCCACACAGTCTTCTCAAATACAGGCGCCTGAAGCCTGCATCTGATAAAGCCCCAGGACAGGTGACGTAGGGGTGGTCAAAGGCTGAGTGGCTTTCATGCTGAGAAGAGACTTCTCATATTGGGAGGAGCCTCTTGGGTTTGCTGTGGGAGACAGCATAAGAAATAAAGTTTTGCGACAGCACAGCCCTTCCAAAGGTAACTCTAACAAACGCACTTCCCCTTCATCTGATGTGCAGACTCACACTTCACCCCCCTCTTTTTGAACACACAGGATCTCACTGTTAAGCTCCTCTGTGCTGATGAGCATCATTGCTCTCAGCAATTTCTCTGCGGTACTCCACACCTGGCCAATTTGGACCCCCAGGGCAGTGTCAGCCCTTGCAGCACCTCTCTGATGCAGGAGGAATGACCACGAGTGGGATGTCTCAGGAGGTAGGCCTGGTATGGCGACAAGGCTTGCCCCCAGGGCAGGGCAAGGATGGAAGTTCCAGTTCCAGCCCAGGCAAGTGCCTTATGCCAAGGACCAGTGTGTCCCTGGCTGTGTGCTGGTGGAGAGCCAAGAGCTCTGTCCCAGACTCAGGAGAAAACAGAGTTACTTGTTTTGAAGAGATTTCGTTTCAGCTAGCAGAGGTAGAGAAGCCTCTTCTGTCCTCCATACCTCCCACAAGAGGCAGGAGCTCTGCCCTTGCTCTGCACCGGCCTCTTTTAACCTCCCTTCTCTGTTCGAGACCCCAGAGGTTCTGGGATGTGTCACATCCTCAAGGGATACTTGGATGTCATCCCCCTAGGCTGCTTTCTAGGGACTTGCCATCAGCTTTTACAGCACTCACCTTGTTTCAGTGCCCCACAGCTCACCAAGGGACCTCAAGTTTGCATTTCTTCACCCCGTGCAGATGTCTATTCCCAGGTCCCTGAACACACAAACCCTGCTGGGGAGCTCCCCATGGCATGTCAAACATGGTTCCATGTCCTTTGGCAGGTACCTCTGGGTTTCAGTACAGGAGCCCCTGCTGAACCTGGCAATGCTCAACTTCCCCTCTCAGAGCCCCAGAAAGACAACCAAAGAGTTGGGAAGAAGCATGAGGGACTGCAGGAGGATGAGGAGGAGAGCTGGGAAGGTGCCTGGCAGATCTTCCTATGCTTATATTCAGGATAAGGAGATGGAGGCCAGCCCCAGGCAGCACTTGTCTTGCTTTAGCAGGACACAAGTTAATGTTTATGCGACAGACTGGAAGCATTTTCATTATCCAGGGAGCAGTCTGTAACCTTTGAGAGACTCCCTGGCAATGCTGTTGGGCATTCAAGGATGTTAGGAGGGTTTTGGCTGGGCACCAGCTCCCCGACTGCCGGCCTGGGGCTATTGATAGGGCTCATAGGGAGGAGGTGAGGACTGAATGATTCAGGCAATGGGGTTTTGTCATCTCCTGTATTTGAAGGAAAGAGGTGGTCATCACCCTGTGTTTATGTATCAGTTTTCATACTCCCCATTTACAGACTCCTAGGACAGGGACAGACTGCTCTGCTTTCAGGCCTGGTCAGCAATATTCTGGCATTAAATGATAATCACTGGTACTCACCTGTGCTGTGTTTGCTAGAGATGCTCTGGACCGCAGCTCCAGGAGAAGCAAAGGACAGTGTCACCACCTGAAACCTCCACACAGCTTCAGCACAAGCAGAGGATAATCTCCAAAGGTGGGATTCGGGCACAGCCCACCCAGCATTAACACCCTTGGGCACGGGGAAAGCAGCACAGTGCTCTCACGACCACAGGAAAGCAACATTTGGAACATGAGCGGAGCTTTTTTTCCTAGGTAATGCATCTCAGTAGCTTTTTTCCTATGCAACAGAAAAGAGAAGTCATCTCCACATTAATAAGCAGCAGCAGTGAGAGCTCGTGCCCATGGCAGCTCTCAGCTAAGCACAGTGGATTGTGCAGAGTTTTGACTAATGGGCCACATTAATTCCCAAATCATCTCAGCCCGGCTGGATGGCTCTGGTGGAAGGGAAGGATTTAAGACGATTGCTGTCGCCATCCTTCAGAAGCAGCTATTTACTGTTGTTACTGCACACCAGGGAATACTCTAAAATGCTCAAAATCTATGAGCCAGATTTTAACTTCCTTCAGTAGAGTGGCGCTTGAATGCATGGAGGGATGGAGAGGACCTTGCTGTCACCTCTAAACACAGTGAATGCAACATGCAGCATGTCTTGCCTGAGACCAAACCATTGTGTCAGACATAACCCCAGTTGGACCCCGTGAGCCCTTTCTAAGCAGCCAGTCCACACAGCACAGTGTTGGGGACATGCCCTCAGCTGCAAGAGGAAGACTGGCAGTGTGCTCTGCAGCATGCCTCCTCTTCTGTGCCAACCTCTGCTCCCACAGCCACCAGCACAGCTTGAGGTACTCAAAGCAGGGGCCGGTGTGGGGCTGGGAGCAAGGCACAGCATTGGTAGTAACTCAGAGATGTTATGGATGCCATGGCAGAACAAGCAGCAGCACTTCTCTTCAGCAGTACAACCAGCTGATTTCTCTGCTCAGCTTTCCAGGAACTCCAGGGATCTCCACCACTGGCATCCCAACAAAGGACCTAACTTGTGCCCCTTGTCCTCCTAGTGCAGCGCACGGCCTGGGAAAGGCAGGGAACACAGGGTGCAGTGGTTGTTACTTCCCTGAAACACACTGGCACTTACCTGAGGCCTCTATGGGCTCAAGACACCTACATGAAAGTCACTATTGTGCTCTGGATGCAACCTGAATTCTTTGCAATGGGGCCAACAGTGCTGGGCTCACCAGGTAGAAAGACAGTAAAGAAATTAAAATTATTGCTCCTCCCCACACCCAAAACCACACAGGCACACAAAAAACAACCCCAGGTCTCCAAGAGCTCACACCATCACTCCCCTAAAGTCATTTCTCCACCACTCAGCCTGCCCACAACACACTGATGGCTGGAATAAAGACTGGAAAGGCTTCCCATAACTAATGTGGAGAAACACTGGTGTCTAATGAAATCTTTACGCTCCAGCAGACAACTATTACAGCACTGGAGCTTTTCTTCTGAACAGCACAAACATATTTTCTGTACAGCGTTTCAGACGTCCCTGTCTGGTTTGCTGATGCCAGGCACACACTGTTGCCGTGATTTCTCACAGCGGGAGCAGCACAGTGTGTCAGGTGACTGTTAAGAAGGACATCAAGCACAAGTAAGAGAAATGTTCAGCAGCTGGAAGTTAAGAGTCTATTCTTCTTTTATTTAATACCATAAACCTTGCTGTTAATTTTCTTAAGTTCCCAAAGCCAACTCATCAGGCAACTGAATTTGCATCCTTACATTTCTCAGACAGTTGTCTTTTCCATATCCGATGGTAATAAAACTGCAGTTTATTTATGACTGGATTATTTTTCCTTTTTAATACAAGAATTTAAAGCTTTCCTCTGCCATTTGTCTTGTGCTCTCACTGATGCCCCTTAAATCAAGAATGTATGTGAAAATCAAGAACTTTCTCTTAATGACTTTTGATGAGAGCAGAATTCCATGACAATGCAATCTCCCTGGGTACGAACTCCCAGCCTTCAGGACATTTTTCCCACAGCCTTGTAGCCTACTTTCGAGATGTTAACCTCTACAAAGTGCCTCTAAGATATTCTGTTATAAAAGGATACTGTTTTGACTTAGCAGCCCTTTATACTGCAGCAGGAGGAGTCGCAATAACAGGTACGTGCACAGGGATCAGACAGAATGTCACCTAACAGACAGGTAACTGAGCATTTCCACCCGGGCAAGAAGCCACAGCAGGGCCAGGGAAATTGCTCTTGGAAGAGAGTTACCAAATGATTTTGTTCTGTCCTATGGCACTGAAATAGAGAATTATGATGGCAGGTATTTCTGGCTCACGTGAAGGCTGCTTTACTGAAGATGCCAAGGGAGGAGATTAGCAAAGACATCTCCTTTCACCAGTTTCACAGAGGTGATGGGCATGTCTCCCTTTCAGCAGGAACAGGCAGCTTACTAGAAGCAGAAAAAGATTATATGGGCTTTAACTATGCTTTGCCTACCTGACACAACAGCATCATTCAGCGAGCAGAGATTGAGACCACAAATAGTGCTGTAAAAACACAGACGAGCATTTCAGTTGTAAAATCATTTTTTTATTGTTACAAATATACATATGAATAAAATCCCTTCAACCTGTAATGTAAGTGGGTAGCTGTGAAATCTGCAGCCCCTCCCTCAAAAGCCGAAATGTTTTTACAGATGTCAAACTATTTTTCTTGTAGAATTACACATTGAAAGGAAGCAAATATGCAGACAGAACTGAGGAAGGCCTCTAGAAAACACCAATATTAATAAAATTTCAATTGCCCTCATTCCAACCAACTATATACATTAATATACGAATGTGGAAGCATACCATGATTATACGTCATCCAAATCCTTCTCTGTTGTGCTTTTTGACGGTACACAAATGTAAGCATTGGAGCTTTATGTACAGTACGAGAACAGGAAGAAAGAAGCTCCCTATGGGAGAATGTAAAAACCATACCCAAGCATTTAATATATATAATCTATACAAATTATTTTATTAGTGTGCTCTTTTAATATAATTACAATGTGCAATTGCATACCGCAAGAATATATTTATAGGTAAGTCACGTGCAGATTTGACACATTTACATTCAGCAGTACAACACATTACCTGCTGTACAGTGTATTAGTGTAAGACAGTGTCCAGTTAATTTGCTTTGCTTTCTAAATGCCCTAATGCAGGGCACTCTTGGTAGCTGCTTCAGAGAAATTCAAGTAGAATACATGAAAGAGTTGCTGGCTTTAGCAAAGGCATGGAAAGGAATGTCTGCATTGTACAGAACAGAAATTAAGGACCAAATCAATGCCAAGTGAGTGCACTGTAAATCACGATTGGAAGATCAGGTTTTCTGCATGGAAATGTACCTGTGGTGAAAGAGCAGCTGGCTAGAAGGGCTGTTCATTGCTGTACCCTGATTGTTATAAAAAGCTCTTGCACTACGAAGCACTTGTACTGATTGCTAAACAAAAATAAAATCTTTATCTGCTTCTTCTCCAGAGTCACTGGACTTGCTTCCCTGATGGCCGTCTTTACTTAAGGATCTCTGGAACTCATGAGGCTGCTGCCCAGGGCTTCTTTTTGCAGCTGTATAAAGCAGAAATAGGTCTTACTAATGATTGCAGAAGAGAGAAGACAGCAAATAATAAATAGCCATTCATGCACACAGGACCTGCTCCTGCTCCCAACTCAGTTCGTTTGCACTAGTGGGGCTAGCGTAGGTCTATTAATCTTCAACCCAGAAAAAGGTGAGAGAGAAGAGAGAGTGAGCAAACTTTATTCCAGTGTTGGCTGGCAAGCAGAGAAACTTGAAATATGAAACTCAGTACTTCACTGTGACACGGATTAACATTACAGTTAGAAACAGCCTGGAGACATTCCTCTCATCACACCACTTCAAATCCAGAACAGCATTCTTTTTCACCACTGTGCTGGATCTCAGGCAAGGTACTCCTGACCGCTAAGGTGAACAACCTCACTGGCCACCCCTCCGACGTGCAGCGCATTCCCAGGCAGGCCTGTCTTCCTAGCAGGACACATCTACATATTCTGAGTCCCTTTTGACTCAGCAGCCTTCACCAGGTCAGACATTCACGTTGGCATCCACATTACTTGAAGTCCTGCTCCCTGCCTACCCTGTTCTGATGGGGAAGGGAAAACACCCATGGCTCTGAGCCCAACCTGCACCTCTTCCAGCTGAGACCACGGGCTCTGCACCTTGCTGTGCTTGGCAGCGGAGTAAGCTGCCACTTCCCATGATCTAAATGCAAACAGCACCTGTTTTGTTCACCCAGCACTCTATCAACTCTGTAAGGCCAGGGTTTTCCCCAAACCTAAAGGCTTTGAAATAAATTACAAAGAAGGCTGTGAAACCTTGTTAAAATTTCTAATTGAATCAGTGATCTACAATTGCTGTGGTAACAAGAGAGTTATTACGCACATCAGTGAGGGTGACCGTACACAAGGATTGGTAGCTTTAGAAATCTCATTCTTCCAATTAAAATGAACCTTTAAACTCACTTAAATGTGTTAAATGTGACTTCGTTGCAAATTGTCTCTCTTCATACCCACAAAAATAAATGTTAAAATCACAAGACCACCTTTGCTCCACCATTTCAGAGAAGGACGTCTGGCTTTGGTTCACACTGATCCTTGTGCCTGTTCCCATTTGTGCACACCTCGCTTAACAAGGCACCACCAGCAGTCACAGATGACCATGAAGCACCACCTTTCCTTCCCATGTACTGCTTACCTATACTTCACCACTGTAACGGACAGCCTGCCTGTCACCACCGTGCAGCTCCAGCTACAGCAGGCGCAGGGAAGCAGCAGGCTGTCGCTGATGCATCTCCATGACCCATTCCAAATTGTGCCAGGCTGTGTTAGGGCCTGCCAGGAATATGGAAGATGCAAAGGGGAATCCCAAGGGAGCCAATGCTGCTGGGGCAGCCTCAGCAGGGATGCTTCCTGTATCTATAGGGGGCCAGCACAAGTGCCCAGGCAGTGCTGCTGCATGGCAACAGGCTGTGAAACAGGAGACAAAAAGCTCTGGACCATTTTTGCTTGGCACAGACATTGTCCGGTCCTGGATCTCTGCTGTGATGAAAGCAGAACAGACACATACAGCATGTCTTGCAGAGACCCACCTCCGCACACATGGCACAATTGTTACCCAAATAGCTCTCCTGAGCCAAAAATACCTGTTTCCTTATTTGCACTACCCAAAATACGGGAGGAAATGAGAGCCAGCAGCTATGCACTTGCTACATTCTTACCCTGGCTTTGCAAGTTGGGAAAGAGAGGAAAGGATTCTAAAAAATAGTATTTTAAGCTATTTAATAGAATTGGAGAAGATTAAGATACCTAAAAATTCTGTAAAAACCCCACCATTTAGGCATTTTCACCTTCCCAAACACCACTGCTTTTCAAAGAAATAGGTGCCTGGAAATTGTTGAGTCATTTTTGATAGTTGTACCTCCTAATAATTACATGGCCTTTGTTTGGCCTCCACTCACTCTTCAAACAAAACCCAGAACACATCCTGCAGCAGCCATTTTAGTTTATGACCTGATAAATTAAGACAGATAGTTTGCTCTGAATTACCTGAAAAATGCATCATCAAGCACTGAAGTTCACATACTGCAAAGCAGGCTTCTGCCACAAGAGCTTACCCTTGCCCTGATGAAACCATACACAGGTGACCTGCATAGATCTGTGGCAGAATCTCAGCTTTTAAAACTTACTTTATCAGAGAGAGATCTTAGAACAAACTAAAATATAATAACTTGATTGTGACAGGGGAGAGAGTCCAAGTCTGGGTGGGCTAAGTTTGATTCTACAGTATGAAAAGGAAGTAAGTTTATACATTTTTTGGCTGTCGATGTTATAAAAGGGATACACGATGTCTTATAAATAGAAAAACTGAAGGGTAAATGCAATTGCATAAGATGTTCAAATCCCTCATTAAAATACTTTATAAAAAAGTAATTTTGAATCATTGTTTAGACAAACCAGTCAAGAGGTAAAAAACCCCCCATGTAAACACACACCATTTGAGAACATGAGCTTCTATGTTTTAAAAACACAGATCAACCATTTTTATAGCCTACTAAATGATTCACTGTAAGTCAAAGCTGCTCTTCAGGAAGTAATGGCTTAAGCTTGCAGCACAATGCCAGCTTTGGGTTCTTTTGGTGTTTTTTGTTTGTTTATGAAGCTGAAAATCAAAGTACTATGTCAAAATAACCTGATTTACCCAGTTCTCAAATGGTTTTGTGAATGATGCACTGAAACTGGCACTAACAATATTCAGGCTGAAATGTATTTTGAAATACTTAAGTGCACACATTTTAAAAAGGGAAGGTAGGGAAGCACACAAAGCAGTAGACAGTCTACCTGCAGCATGCTTACACATCAGCATCACTGCAATAAGCAAACACGGTTTGTAATAAGCCGTCTTCTGTAGAAGGGCTGCAGGTCCTATGTGGTACTGGTTATTGATGTTGTCATGAAAGAAAAATAATAGAATCACAGAATGGTTTGGGCTGGAAGGTATCTTAAAGACCATTTAGTTCCAACTCCTCTGCCACAGACAAGAACACTTTCCACTAGACCAGGTTGCTCAAAGCTCTGTCCAATCTGGACATTCACACCCATTTCTTCTCTGGAAATTTGGTCATGCCAGGTAGTCCCCATGGGAACAGAAAGATGATTAGCATCCCATGAGATTTTTACCTTTCTCATAATCCAATGATTATGATCCAACAAACCCACACCCTGTTGTGGCTTCTTTGCTATTACAATTGTTAGTGCCAGTTATCAAGCACTGTCTTGATGAAAAATGAAAACTTCTAACCAGAAGTTGGCTGTGCCTTCCTCTGCCCAAGCACATTAGCTTCCTCTTCTGCACTGGTAGAACACTGCCCCGAAGTGGTTTTCACGCTGCCAGATGGCTTGGCACAGTCAGGAACTGTATCTCTTTTTTGACAATCTCCTGTTTGCTCTAGCAGGGAAAAGGATTCATATCCCTAAGCTGTTCCACAGGCCCACATACAGAAAGTAATATGAATAATTTCATTTATCCATCCCATTTAATCAGTTGTTCAGAGTAGTAATCAATATGCTAGATGCTTGCTTAAATGTAGTCCAGATATTTATACATGTTAGTAACTGCATCCCAATCTTACAGGTACGCTATGTAAAGAGGTGTATTCCAAGACTGTCCCAAAGCGATTTTATAATCAAGTATCATTTAATTTGCAGCTCTCTTTTGCAGGAGATACAATTTTGCTTACTTATTAGTCAGATTAGCAGTGATTTACCAGTTGCAGAAATAAACTGAGCTTGCTAGCCTGAAAGATGGCAGAAAGCAAGGACAGAGGAATGGCTGAGTGAGGAAGGAGAACAGTAATAAAGAAAAGGAAAACCTCAAAAAGAATTAAAAAACCTAAAAGAATTTACTCTTTCCAGACCTATAGTTGTGTAGTACCAAGTTCGCTCTAGCAGTCTGATGAAAAGCTGATGAGAAAACAAGGACTCTAGCAAATGCAGTTACCAGACAGCACCTTAGAGAGTTTGCTGTGACAAGAGCCTTCGACTGCAACAGCTCTCAACATGGTGGCACTAGTGGAGTAAGCCTGATGCCTAAGCTGTAGCCCAGTTCACCTGTCTCAACACAGGCTCTGATGTGACTGAATGCAGGAGAATAAACAGATTCTACTCTGCCTTGCAGCCCTCATAATGCCACAGGCACTGGAAGGTACTTCAGACACCCTGCTGTCTTTGTCCAGACCTTGAGCCACAGACCACAGCAGCTTTTGGCATCATGGACCATCTGAACCCTCATCCCTTTCCAGACACAGTAGAAGTCCTTGAGTGTGCTGTGTCCTGCTAGTTTTACTTAATTCAGTGTGACCGTGGTGGTTCTGCTGGGCTACTGTTAGGGTACAAGAGCAGCCCAACAGCATCATATAGGTGGCTGAAGTGAGAGCCAAAACCTGCAAATACCCCACATGTGCTGACATGCAGATCACAGCCACACAGCAGCAATTTTCAATGCAGAGCAACATCCAGACTGTGAGGTAAGCTGTTTCATAAAGGCCATGGTATTTTCAGGACAGAAAGGGAGAAGCTTCTCAAAATATACCTCTGGACCATCCTGCTTTGGAGATGGCTTTGCCCCTCCTCTTGTCTAGAGAGTTGTGAGTTCTGTGGGCAGCACAACTGCTTGGTCTCCACAACCGAGCGTTAGGTACCTGCCCTGATGCCATATCATGAAAAACTGCTAGCAGAGTGTGAAAGGGCACCCCCTTTGTTTCACAGCTTAAGTGATGGGAACTGCTTTGCATTCATGAGAAGAGTCCCAGGAAGGAAGAGGTGTTACCCCCAGATTTCAAATGTCGTCATTTGTGCCAGCTAACACCACACTGAGCAACATTTCTGCGATGACTTCTCCACGTATTCCATGCTATTAGAGCAAGCCTTAGCAATTCTAAGAAGTCACTGTGAGCAAGGAAGTGCATCAGCAAAAGCAGCAGTCCAGTGCATACATGAAAATCAGCAAAGACAAGGCAGCAGCCTACTGTTGTGTGCAAAAGGTACCAAGCCCTGCCCTGGCACATAGAGTATCATGGTATGAGGAGGTGAATTCAGTCACATGCAACGATCCTGCAGAAAGGAAGAGTACAGACAAAGCAAGAGGCTGGCTGTAAGGAACAAAGTCGTGGCTGCTCCCCTGGAAATGTGCAGAACCACAGAGCTGCATTCCACATTACTGTGTGTGACCAACACCAATCAGCATCTCATTTCAGACCAAACTAAACGAAACCATAATATACACAAGAGTCCCTTAATTGCTCAGCAACATTATTAACACCAAGGGATTCATCTTTCATTTGGTTTGATCAAAAGAAGAAAATACAGAGCACCAACCCATGGGTGGAGGTGAGGAACAGATAATTAGACACACTTTCCTTTCCCTTTCTTCCTCGAAATGAATAACCCTCTTCCAATCCAAGTGAAAACAAATCAAGGGATATATCAAATTCTAGGAGCTGGAGAACCAGCTATAGCAACACACCTACCTTCTTGAGAAAATGATCTCACAGAGGGGCTGCTCTGACCATCCTTTTCTTTATCAGAAGGAACTTTCTTCAGCACCGGTGGAAGCAGGGCAACTTTTGGGGAACTGGGGCCGGAGGGAGACTCTGGAGCATCCTCTGTGGGGTACCATGAACAAAAGGGTGAGAAGTTACATTTGTGCTGTCACTCACAGAAATGGTGCGGTCATGATGGGCCAAACCGCAACACAACACAAAACCAAGAAACAGCTAAAATCTGTGTCAGAAAAAGGAGGATTCTATATTAGGAGGAATCTAGGAGGAATTTACATTATGTCAAGAGAACACATGATGGCCTTCAGTCCAGGATTTTAATAGCCAAAACCAAGATCTCAATTTCAGCATTTTTAATGTGTACTGCTATTGCAGCACAAATAGAAATCCAATGGGAGCAACTGAATTTCCTGCAAGATGTTAAGTATGCAATTTGTAAAGGACAGCTGAAAATTATTTTGGATGGATTTTTGGAAATATTTATTCTAGTTATATTTTCATTGTACTGAAACATAATGAACTATCAATTTAAAAGTGCTGTTTCACAGTTAAAAGGCATAAAATTGAACCAGGGAAACAAGTTTCATCAATAGCCTACAGAGCTCTCTGCTTCCAGGAATAAATTGCCAGTGCATAACATGATTGCATCTGCAAAGACTTTCTAAATAGAAAAAATAGTTTGCCTTCTCGACTGTGAGGAAACATGGAACTTAAGTTCACATCCATAGTTTAAACCCTCTGGATATCTTGTTTCTCTAAAAGGCTAGATATGCATTATGTATGGCAAGTTGACTACCATCTTTACAGTCCTTACAGGAAGACCTTTTCAGTCTTAGACAGCCACTGTTTGGACAGCGGGGAAGTCTAGTTACAATCAATTACTTAAACTGCTTGTATGTTTGCCTCTCAAGGAGGAAACAGTGGCATACGTATACAACAGAGGAACTAAGAAGATACATTAGGGCTGACAGAAGGAAAAAGGAACTCAGAGTATCACCTGTATTGCATATTTGTACAATGAATTCAGTTGCATAGTGGAAAATAAGAGGAATTTTTAATTTTAATAAAATAATGTCACTGTGGAGGAGCCACCACAGAGGGGACAATCTTTTTACTTTCAGCACAGGAAAGTGATGAACTTCCAAATGCAACTCGAGCAGAACAGATACACCAGTTCTTGGACCTCCTCCATGCTTCTGATGTGCGTGTGAGGCCCATTGCTTTGGGAAACTCGGTATCAACATATGGATGAGCTCAGTGCTTGGCAAACACAGCCATGTATTTCTGGACTAAAGCTGTAACGTGCTTTATTGACAAACCATTTTCAGTCTCTGATAATTTGTGGACCTCTGCGCTGTGTTCCTTGGCCCTCAGATGACTTAGCAAGAATTTGCTACCATAGTTTGGCCACACCACTGGGAACAACAGTGGAAGCAAGAGCATAAATAGAATTATTGCTTGACTTCTTCATCACATCACCTGGGCATGCTTAACCAGCAGGTTGTTACAGGTACAAGAATAGAAGTTAGACTGCAACAGAGATGGTGCTGCTTTTGCTGCTTTTTCTGCACCTGAGGAGCTGGCCTATTACAAGTAAATATTAACTACTCTGTGTTAAACCCACAGTATGCTCTCTCTGCAGGAAACAGGAGCTGGCAGAAACAGATAGCTTAGGTCTTTCTAATGTCTGAGATTTTGAGATAACACACTGCCTGTTTTACAGATTAAGCATCACAATATAAGCCCTGCTTTCCTACTGGATTAATCTTTGTGAGCATCTTATCCAACACCTCTCACTTTTATGGCCATTTCTAAAATGATCAATAAAGCAAATATAAAGCCATCTAAAACCTGAAGGTGATTCTGTGTTTGAACAACATTCTACCCACTGAAATGCAGCGACTAAGTAATGCTCAGATTACACATGAAGGGCAGGGAGGAGGCTGTAATATCCCTCTGTCCCCTCATCCTCACCAGAAATGACATCTTTCTAAGGTCAACAGTGAGTATGGGAAAAGACTAGAAGTCTACATGCTCTTACAGATGGCTATGCTCAAATTTTTCAGTCATTAGCAATTAATAAGCTGCATTTGCCGTAGCTAATGTGAGAGTCAATAACTAGCACTTAATTTTCCGCAACTGCAGTGGCTGTACTTTGGGACGAGGGGGTTGTGACACTGGCCTATTAGAGCAGCAGACAAATATATGGGAGATGTGCTGAGGTATTCCCACTATCGGAAACCTGGAGATAATAACCAGGCAGGAAGTTAGGCAGAACAGAAGTTAACAGTCATTCAACTGGCAGACTTGCAGGGTTATAAAAGCACAGTTACAATTATTTCCAGTCAAAAGCAATAAGGAAAGAAACAAAGGCAAAACAAGTTAGAAGAGTGAGAGACAGTTGTTTTGTTCAAGTTACTAAGAACAACAGGCATTTACTTGAGGACCTAGGAGAAGCTTGCCAGGAAACACCAAGGACTTCAGCCCGTAGAGCAAGGTGTTTACGGAAAATATAGTTACTTTTGTCCGTGCCACTACATCAGGGCTCTGATGCTGAAGTAACTTTCTGTGATCACCTCTTCCATGAAAGCGGGCTAACTCAAAACAGCTCTGCCACTGCTGCTATTGCTTCTCCTCAGGCTTTACTATTATAGATCACAGATTGAACCATTTTAATAAGCTTATCTGAATTAGGGCAAAGGGAAGTGGGAAAGAAGGATGCAAGTCAAGAACAAGTGACTGAAGAACCTGCCCCTCTATATTTAACTTCTGTTAAGCATGTGGCCATTGGTGTTTCCTCCACAGCCCACACAAACACCCCTTGGAAATACCCAGCTGGGGACAGCAAATGCCCAGAAGAGCTCTCTCACCAGTACGAGAGGCGGAGCGTGGTTTCTGTGGCACTGTGGGTCGTGCTGCCAGGCTGGGCTTCGTTGTCTGCAGTGGGGGTTTTGGGCTGGTCGGTGTATTGGAAGAACTTCTTGCCTTTGCACCAGCTTCTGCCTTTGGTTCAGCTTTTGAATTTTTTTCGGATGATGCTGAGATGGAGTCACCTTTATTCGAGGCAAATCGGCTCTCTGGAAGGGTCTGCTGGAGTTTAGGCACTAAAATAGACAGACACATAAAATAAAATCTCCTGCAACACAGAAGGCTCCATACAGAGATATGCTTGTGTGGAAAGTACCATCATTACCTCACAAATTACTGCTGCACTGCTGTGTGAGTAAGAGGACCCCTAACATTTCATTCAAAATCAGTACAAAAAAAAGCTTCTAAAACTGCTAGTTCTTACACGTGCTAGGCTTCATACTGATGGCATCTTCCCCTTTTTAATGTACTTGGGGCGATGGCTAGCTGGACCTTATTCTTCGTTCACCTTTCTGGAGCAGATGGTACAGCCTACCTGCTGAGAAAGCATGATCACTGGAAAAGGCTGTCTTTGGCTGTTTTGTGCTTCTACAGACAAAAGGCTAGGTATCCACGATCAACAGAGAAATCCTGGCCCAGAAAATAAATCCCAAAAGTGTGATCAGCAGGCTACATCTTTTTATTTGTTGCTTTTAGCAAGCTCTGGAGGAGGTTTTGAAACTTAGCTGAGATCAAAGTGTTCACTGTATAACATTTTGATTTATCTAGTAACGCTGTATATGGCTTATGGTTTCCACACATTAGCAAATTTATCAACTTATTATTTATCCCAACCAAAGGCCAAGGTATTTACAGATAAAGCTACACTGACTTGCGGGCAATAAATCAGTCCTATCTAGCTGTGCAACTTGGTAGAAAGCCTGCTGGGCTCTAGGTTGCAAACAAGCAAAATGCCTGCCCTACTTTCTTTACGCTGCAGCTCTCGGAAGGTTGAAGGCTTGGACGTAGAGGGTATAATGATTATCTTGGCACTTGTATGTTAGCTTGGGACTTTCAACGATTGTCACATCTTTATCCTCAGCAGAGAATTACAGACTGAAATGCAGACTGGTAGCCTTGGTACTTGGCAAAGATGCTGACTTGACCTACCTACCTGCTATTGCCATTCAGAAATCCTACTTGTTACAAAAGTGCTGAGCACAGGCATTTTAAGGGCAGTGGGAGGGAAGGGAGTGTTGATACAGCTTGCTGCAAGCCAATCTCCAATACCTTCTTCCAGCTTATGTAGCTGTTTTTCAGTCCAGCTGGAGTTAAACTCTGGCAAACTATAGAGTTGGGTGGCACATCATACATATTTTTTTGAGCCTTCACGCATGCAACAGACTTTTATGCTGTAAGCAAAACAGCAGGGCACCTTCTCCACTTGTGCGTGTGTGTGCATACAAAAAAGCGGGCAACATCCAGGCATGAAGCAAGGAATAAAACCCCCCATATTCTCCTTCTGCATCACCAGCTTCAGTTTTCCTGTAGCAACATCCAGCAATTTTCCATTAACTGTCTCTCTTGCCTTCCTGACCTCAGGCCTGCTAATATCATTAGAACCCAGTAAGTTACAATGAATTAACCCAAACCAAAGACAAACTGTAGTCGCAACAGCGAAGAGCAGCCCCGAGGAGCTCTTAAGCAAGAGTTTACTTTTTTAAGGTATAAAAGAACTGACAGCTGGAGACCAGATGGAAGGGACATGCACAGCGCAGTGAGGTGGGGGTGAAACGTGTCATATACAGAGACAAAGATCAGAGAAAAACTGGGGTCAGACACTCCCACCTACTTTAATGCCCCAAGCACAGATTTTCTGGCTCCTCTGGCTTCAGTTTGATAGTATTAGGGGCATATAGAGTACACAAGGTCCTCCTCAAAAGATAATCAGGCTTTAAAAGTGTTGATGTGAAGTGTTTAGATGCTCTGAATATGCCCCCTTTGGATTTTGATTCCAGCCTGCTCTTTTCAGGCTTGCTTCTGTATGTTTTGGCAGCCCTATGTGCTATGCTTGCAGGATACCTACCAGTAGGAAATCAGACCTAGATTTCCTAGTTCAGCCTCCTCCTTTCAGTTCAGCCAATGTCGTATGCACAAACCACCAGATCTGAATCCCTTCTGAACGCTTCACTGGCCAGTTCCAGAAGCATGCACAGAGACCAGAATTTCATCTTGTCCTGATATGGCTGCACTGTAAGCGCTGCCATGTCAGGGTCCAGGACTATGTGCAGAGGGAACTGGTGCTTTAAGCACTGCAAGGCTAGACTCCACTTTGTACAAAATAGAGAGTCATTTTGTGCATGTGTGCCATGTCCAGGGGCTTCCACAGCTTTGCGGACAACCCTGGCTTTGGTCAAGCCAGGTAAACCCTTGGAAGAGGCAGCTGCCATTGCCTGTGAGATGTCTGGTCTAGCAGCTGAAAGCTGGTACATGCACAGACTACAATAAATCCTGCAGATTGGTCATATTTAGGTCATCAGATATACTAAGGAGTTTCACTTCTTCACGCACAGGCATTTTTGCTGACTCCTAGTTTGATCTTCAGCTTTGCTGATTACATTACAAGTCGGCATCCTTTTGAAGGTACCCCAGGCATATGCACCAAGTACTTTCCCTCCTGTGCCAAGTGGAACATGAGTAAAAGCTAAGCTGCCAACTCAGCCCTAGAGCTGCCTTCACAAGAAGTGCTGCCCAACACAGTACAAAAAGTGAGCTTGTTTCTAATCCTTTTCACGTAGCGTAAGCTTGTATTTCACTTAAGCAATTGTAGGCACACAATCTGGAGAGGGAAGTGAGATTTTTGAGGTTAGGCATTTTGCATTTTCAAAAAGAAGCTTATACCAGGACATTCAAACTGTACCTGTACCACTTCCATCTAGCCGTTCTGAGCTCATCGCTGCGTCAAAAGATTCTCTGGGAGTTGTGTCATTCCCAAGTTTCTGAAAGAGTGAGAAAATCTCTCATATTAATAATGTATCTGTAATTAATAAAACTCAGTGGTTCTGTAAGGGGAAAAAAAGCTCTAATTTGGAAGCCATAAGGCAGAGAAAGCAGTGACAGTAATAAATGGATGATTCTCCTTGTTTCTATTGCAGGTCTTGGAGATCTAAGCAGGAAGAAAACTGCTACTACAGCAGTAGCAGTACTCACATATTTACACAACAGACCTTACTTACTGAAAGGCGTTTAAAGCTACCCATCACAAGTGCCGCTGGATGCTCAGCACCTCTACAGAAAGAGATCTTCTTGTTCATGTTCTGGTATACTGGCTAAGTCCTATATTCTCAAAAATAGCTTTCCTAACATCCTGACCTCAAAACAAAAGGTGCAAAGACCAGCTCTAGCCCAAGTGAGCTTGAAACCTGTGTGCTCACCAGAAGAAATTTAGATAGGCAGCTGATGGGCTTGTAAAAGAACCAGCCTCCTTTTAGTGTCTTACCTGCAGGAACATTATGCTTTGTACCACTGAGTGAAAACTCGGGTTTTATTAAAATTTCTTGGCTGTCATTGATATTTTTGCTAAATTCTCACCTGTCCACCTCCACCTAAAGTAAAATGTTTCTTTGTAAGACGGTCTTGACTATGTATTTTTGAAGTGAATAGCATGCTCTGCTCACTGGTTTTTCTTCCATACCTTGGTAAAAAAGCTTTTGGGAACTGAATTTGCAACAATTTCTTCATGCCTGTCACCAAAATACTTATTTTTCTATGTAAATACGGAAGATACATGCATAACACTCAGCTACAGTAAGTGACAAGAGAGCTGTATGACAATATGAAAACTAACTTCACTCTAACTCCTGCCTCCATCCCTAGTTACGGGACTACTGGGGAAATGAAACCATGTATGGAGACAAGTACAATAGCCAGTGCTGGCATCTGTTAACTGGAGTACTTAAAAATGTAATTAGGATGTTACCACGTTTGGCTACCTACAGTACACACATTACAAACTGCTTATAGTCCCAAGACAACACTTAACACTTGCTACAAAAATTCAGTCTGAGAAGCTGTCAGTCATGTCAGAGAAATGCAGGCGAATTTATTATGTAGACAAATAATGAGCAGGCCTTACTTTTAATAGGAATTTTTGCAAGGTTGGGAAATCCTGCAGAGTTGAGTACCATCGTGAGTGAATAAAGAAGTTACAAACGACGTCTGCTCCTAGGTGTTGAAGTACTTAAAAAATTCAGTCTGCGAACACTAGGTGGAGCTAAAAGATAGTTTTATGCAAGCCTAGAGGCATCGCTAATTGCAAAGGCTCCCATCTACCCTGAACGCCAATTCACACGTTGTATTCTAAGCAAAAGAAAACAAAAAAGCATCTACCATCTTTCCATCTACTGTGCACCTGCTTGTATCTGTAACAAGACTTCGGTAGGGTATGAATGAAACAGTAAGTTCCTTCTGGCTTTGTTTTCATGTAAAATAGCTCAGAATATAAGCAGCCATCTGTACCTTAAAGGAAAATACCATTTTCCATCACACTGGAATTCTGATCAATTTGAAGATGGTAGGTAAGTTGATGTCATACCCATCCTAAAAAAGTGGGATGCTGTCTTCTGTAGCTCAACCATCCAGATACTGTATGATTTTCACCTTCGTGAATATCATGAATAAAAGTACAAACCTAAATTATTCAATATTGTGATCCAGGATGAAGACTGTGAAAAATTCTTTTGAACAGCAGTTCAATTTTGTGTGGTTTTGGCAACATTAAGAATGGATAACTCGGTATCCTGGTGCGTACAGATTCCTATTTCAATTCTGTTTTCTTGTCACTCTTTAAATAGTAGTACAAAAAGCCCTCTGTTTTTATATATTCCGTAAATGTGATAAAACCAAAAACCTAACAAAAAAAAAAAAACCAATAACACAGTTTCTTGGAAATTAAACCTGAAAGAAAAAGAGGAGCAACCTTTCCAACCAGTGAAAATGCAAAGGGTGGAAAAAACTGGGAAAAGGCAACTTTTCTTTTTGAGAGATGAAACTCAAATTTTCAATCAATGCTACAAAGCTGCTCATCAATCAAAGAGCACTTTTACTCTCCCCACTTAAGAAAAAAATTACATATGCTAATATTATACCTCAGGCACATTATTCCAGATCTGACTAACTTTAGATGACAAGTGTTAAGAACTTGAAGAGCACCAAGCATACACTGTTTGCAGTTGTAAAAATGTATATAATCTCGAGTAGCATGGTATATAATCTCGAGTAGCATGGTAAGTTTAAAGTTACAGGCAGGGCATAACGCTCTTACTTAAAATCAAACAGTATTTTCCTTAAAAACATGGTGTTTTAGAAACCAATGGGATTATTCACAGGCAATACTCAGCACCAATGAGAATGGTAGAAATTGGTCATTTCTTACAAAAAAAAATTCAGTTTTATGCTTAGGATCCCTTTAATGAGCCATAGACAACTGTGTTAATTTGAATCTGCTTATTACAAGACTCCAGTGTTTTCAGGAATGGTTCAGACATCATGGCAAGTATTTTAAACTATAAAGAAAGGCAGAATGAACTTTGAGTGTCTGTTCTGCAATGTATTAAAAGAAGGAAAACACAGCAAAGCTTGCACATGAGCTCTGTCATAAGGTAACAGCTTCCAAATGACAGGGGATAAGTGGTGGGGAATGGAAAACATCAAGGTTCCCTGCATTCTGAAGAGAAAGAACTGAAAAAAGGCTGATCTTTTGGCAATTTAAGGATACGCCAACTGCAGCTGGGATGATAATGGTGAAGTTCAATGGGGAATGGGCATGAGGCAAAATAGTTAGGCCTAAAATGCTTCCGAGTAACACTAGGATATTCCACTCCACGTTTGCAAAGTTAAGCAAGGTTCCTGTCCAGCATCAGCACTTCACAGAGGAGAAAATTAGAGGGGAGTGAAGAGAATCCAGACAGGTAATTGGGAATAGATAAATTTTTTTAGAAAGCTTATTTTCTTTGAGTGTTAGCATTTGAAATATAGAAACTGAAGGCATAAAAATAATTAGATGTGGGGAAAAAAGGATGTAAAAATGAAATGCATAAAAAAAAGTATGACCTGAATAGTTATAAACAGTGTCAGGAAGCCAGATTTACTTCTCTGCATGGAATATATAATTAAAAATACAGTACATGTCTCCATCTTTCTACATCACCTTCTAAAAGATAAAGAGTACATACAGCTACCAGTGTAGTTCACTCTGCCAAGCACCTGAGATGCTGGTGCGCAGGGGGCGCACAGTAAGACATCTGTCCCAGTTTTACCTTTTCTAAAGCATGTTTCCATTACACATGAACAAAGCACACATCATATAGAGAGGAGACTTCCCAGCTGTGCTTACTTGTCGCCCAAAAATTTTTCTGTAACACATGTAAACAATTATGTGCCTTCTCCTGTGCTTGTGATGGCCTGACATAAAGTGCAAGAGCTGGTGTCACCTCCTCCACAAGAGGAAAGTACAGGCTTAAGAGAGTATTTCCTGCTGTGCCTCCACATTTGCAGCCTAGCCTTTAGCCAGGGTATTCACGTTTAACCAACAAAGCAGAGAGCAAATCTCTTGCAGAACACCATAATCCCCGGTGGAAAGCAGTACTGACGTGTCAAATCCCAGGCACCAACCCAGTCCACCTCCCCTGAAGATACCTGGCTCTTACCCATTTTTTCAACAACTCAAGAGAAATCAAATTGCCTTCACCTTCTGAGCAGATGCTGCTCTCTTCTCCTGCTTGGCTTTCATTTCTGCGAGAAGTCCACTGCCCATCACCTGCACGCCATACCTCCGGCCTCCTTGTGGACTTCCTTTGCTGTCACCCCTCTCGGCTTTTGCTGCATCATCTGCCTGTGCCTCCTCCAGCGAGTCTGGTGTCTTTAACTCCTCAGATCGCTCTGTACCACCGTTCTGCTCTGCAGGCTTTACCTCCTTCTTGTTTGTGTCCACAGCTGGACTTTTTGCAGCAACCTTGGGTGAGGAGGGCTCCTCTGCCACCATCACAGTCTGGGGACGTTCAGATTTGGAGCCTCTTGATTTGATTAAGTTAAGGAAGCCACTCTTCCTTGAGTCCCTTTTCTTCTTCTCATCACCTGCTTCACTGGGTTCACTGCTCTCTGAACTTTTAGTTGATGGTCTCCTATTAAGACATAGACATTTTAAGCAATTCTCTACTCCTCTCCTCCCTCTCTTTTAAACAGTACCAAATTACTTCTACTGGTCAAACCAATCTCTTGTATGATCCATACGTTACCCTAGGGCCAGTCATTAGCTGGTGTGTCTAAACTAAAAACTGGACGATTAACATCGATCATACTGTCTTGAGGATTCTTGTCCTGGCCTTGTGCATGGTACACTTAAGAGAGGCAACTATGTCATCTGCGCTGGGAACTCAGCTGGTTCCAACATCAATCAGCTCTACCCAACCTGTCTATGCACATCTGTACTGGGTTCACATGACAATACTTTGGTAGTGTGTCTGGGGAGGGGATCTAGAGGAGCAACTTCTGTGAGAAGAGGCTGCTAGAAGCTTCCCCTGTGTCTTATAGAGCCAATGCCAGCATGTATGTTATGAGCAGAGTATTGACTGGAAAGCTGGGTGTGTAACATGTCTGCATAGAATACCCTAACTGGAGAGAGAGCCACCAGTGCAGCAAACCAGAGCAGCAAACAGGCATGTCCAGGGATGGGCACACAAGGACAGTGCAAGTTCATAGTGATATCTGAAAACGAGTGGCTGGCAGGCACCCAAGGGAAGCACAGGAGGATGCAGTAGTCTGTGAGCACCCTGAACCCAACCTGGCTAATCCATTTTTCAAAGCTGCCATCATTTAACCACTACACATAGTGTATCACACATGGCTTCACATGTCACTATTGATATTTATAACTCACGCTGACTTTAAAACATTTGCTTTTCCTGCCACAGCTAGTTACCCACTAACATCTACCATTCCTTAATGGATGTCACATACAGCACAGAAACGGTCATTCCAAGTTGTCTGGAAATCAGCTTCGCTTTCTCAATTATTTATGCAAGTATCTGTGTGTGTTGTCTCTGTATGTATATGCACAAACATGCATGAATACAAGAACATCTAGATGTGTGGTTCCGTAAATACACAACCAGCTACAAAGCAACTGCATAAGCTGTATAATCCTACAAAGCTGAAGGAGATGTATCTTTCAGATGAATGAATTTCCTAAATCTGGGATACTAAACTTTGATCAAACATGTCTATAACATATTTCTAAATCAGCTTAAATCTACTAAATCATCTACTATTTCAATCATCTATCAAAACACTGCCCAACAGCAGTCCTTACTAGACAGAGACACTCGTGTGTATTACTAGCACTGGAGAGGAGATCCTCAACCAATACAAAGCCCTGCTCCAGCCCTAATGAGCTCCGCTGAAGAATAAAATGAAGGCAACTGAATTACAGAAATACACCTGAATCAGTAACTCCCATCACACAGTATATTAAAGCAATTTATTACAAACTAGCAGTTTTTAAGGGAGGGTAATTGAATTCAAACACAACATAGAAGTGCTATGTGCCAGTCTACCAGGATGGGTTTTGCTTGTTTAGTTGTGGGTTGTTTTTTTTAATTTATTTTTAAAAATTTAAATATAAACTTAAAAAAAATAAATTTGAACTTACTTTGAATCCATTTTTGTCACTTTCTTAGTGAAAAATTCATCTACGCCTTCATCCACTCTCCCCATGAGGCCATTCTGATCACCTTCTGGAGGCACTCCAGCAGATACCTGAAGGAAGAGAACACTCTCTCTGGTATACAGTAATCTAAGCATACTTGTTTCAGTGATAATAACTGAGAGTTAAGACATTATAAAAGTTGTGTGAGCCAACCAAACCTCAGTGTGGACAATGGAATCACCACTGGAATTCCCCTTCCCTTCAGTGAGGCCAGGTGATGCATTACATCAAATGTGAAGCGATCCAGAACACCAGTGACAAATTGTATACTGCAATGCATGAGACCCGGCATTGAATGCCTTGGGCTTATGAGAATAGATCAGTAGTTCAGCTAGGAAAGAAAAAAGGGAGTTAAGTCATCCTGATCATGTGGTGACCTCAGGAGAACGTATTTTCAGCAGCTAGCTGTTCCCACTTTCAGAGAAAAAAAAGTATGTTCCGGATTTTGGATTTAGAGATCCAGAAACAGAGTTCCAGCAGGCTAACAAAAAGCCTTTGATAGTCCATTCAGCCCAGCACTACCAGAAGCAGAGACTCTAAATACAGAATCAGGTGTTTCACTTTAGGAACTTAACACAGATATTTGCTGAGTGTCTGAAAATGGCGCATCCACTCCCCCTTTTTTGATTTCAGTGCCCACACTTTGAACGTGGGCGACAGACGCATCTAAACCAGGCTGACTTAGTAATATCTGCTGATCACAAAGGCCCTGTGAAGATTAGCTGGTGACTCTGTAGCCTCCTGAAGATGAAGCATGCTGTCTCCTGGGAGGATTTCTCATGTGGTCTGGCTCCTCTATGTGGCTTTGATGTGGAAAACTTCTAGTACCAGTAGAGAGAGTTCCTTCGATTTAAATGCTGTATAGAAACCTTTTAGATGACTACAAAGGACTCCACAAGACCCAACCCAGTTGTATTCTTGGTGGTACTAACAACCAGGTATGGGTCTGCCACAAAATAGCAGGGTTTGTAATTTAAAACAATTTAAATCAAGGAATCTCCTAGTTGCCACAATGATTCAGAATAATCCCAGCTTCTCTTTTCAGCTGGAATACACACTTTTTTCTACACCTCTAATAAGAAAAATGAATACTCTTAAAAGCTGCAGTTAACATCAAACCCAGACTCATTAAGCCAGGACAACAGATGTGCTTCGACAGATGCATGAAACTTCTTTTCACTGCTGAACCTCATTAGAAACCAAGTATTTACTTTGTTATCAAACAAGAGTTAATATTTCATTAATACCTGCTGCAGCAATGTAACACTGATCTGAAAAGAGCCCACCTGGAATGAGTCCCTTGTTGCCAGTTAAACTGCGTATTTTCTATTAAAGACCAATTTATTCTAAGAAGCACAATGACTTCTCAGACTTCCAACTCTGCCACCTTTAGGGTTTTCTGCAGAGAACTTGTTTAGCTGGAACATCTGACACTAAGCAGCAATGCATATGCTATCATCTGGGTTGGTCACACCAGCGCTGCTTGTCTCAATGTAAATATTTACCTCCTCAGTCAAAAACAGTTGACATTGATGTTTCAACCAAAACACGTCAACCAAAAGTGGTTGACGCATTTCAACAGAATGAGACACCAATTAATACTGATACTGGAGCCCTCCAGATAGTAGGAACAAACATGGAAGTATCAAAGGCAAATGCACCTCCTGAAGAAGTAATACAAGAATCGGCAGCAAATATACAATATATACAAAATACAAGACCTGCAGCAAATGAGAAGGTCTACCTCAAAACAGAAACCAGTTTGCACATGAAAAGCAGCAAGTTCCTAAAAATGTCCTGAAGACGTACACAAACGTTGAGAGCCTAATAATGTCTTCAAAGCACAGGATTTTCTTACAGATATTTAATGTAATGCCCTTTAGTGATCAACATCAATGTAAAGGACTGAGCTCTGGTTTGTGTTTTACACTCCTAAAACAAAAGAGTTAAGTTTTCATTTGTCAATTCTATTTTTCTCAGCCTAAGTTTAAAAGTGAGCCATGTCTGTTTCTTTATTTAGGAAAAAAACTGGCTTGGAAGCAGAACTAAATAAAATGAATCACAATCTCTTGCATATTTTAGAGATTCACCTCTTTGCTGTACCAAGTTTTCACACGATAGAGGAACTCATGTGGTTAAGATCCCACAAAAATCTGAACGATAAACAACTGCTTCATTGTATTGCTTCAAAACTACGTGGGGGTGAGTGGTGCTAATGTTCCCCCTTTTTTTAATTCCCTCCGGACACCCATTTCAATGAAAATTGTGATAAAACTATAAATCTTTATTCTTCCCACCCACCCCATGTTAAGAGTTTTCATTTCTCCCTTTTTTGTGTTTTCCCTTTTTTTTTCTCCTTACATTTTTCAGCAAAACCAGAGAAGTACAGCTCTGATCATCAGAGACCCCTTAAATTACTAAATGGAAATAACGGGAATGGCAAACAACCCAACAGATCTGCTTTAAGCATTAGAAAAGGTCAAGATTTTGCCTTGCTGTCATGGGTTCAGCAGTAGCAGTCATTTTTCTCCTCCTTGGTAGCTGGTGCAGTGCTGTGTTTTTGATTTTGGGCCTGGGAACAGTGCTGATAACACCAGTGTTTCGGTTACTGCTTAGTGATGTTTTGGTCTGGCCAAGGACTTTCTGAGTTTCATGCTCTGCCAGGGAGGAGGGGAAGCCGGAGGGAGGCAGAGACAGGACACCTGACCCAAACTGACCAAAGAAGTTATTCCATACCACAGCACGTCATGCCCAGGATGTAAAACTGGGGGCAGGAACCTGGAAGAGTTCAGTTCACAGCTCAGTCATCGAGTGGTGAGCAATTGTATCCTCTTTCCTTGTATTTCCCTAGTCGTTGGTGGTGGTGGTGGTGGCAGCGGTGGTTTGTGTTATACCTTAGTGACTGGACTGTTTTTGTCTCAACCCATGGGAGTTGCATTCTTCTGATTCTTCCCCCAATTCCCCCCCCCCCCACCCCGGAGTGGGGGGGAAAAAGGAGGGGGAAGTGAGTGGTTGGGCTTTGTATTAGAAGGGGCAAGCTATTGTATTCTTTCCTTGTATTTGCCTTGTCATTATTATCACTGGGGGTAGCAGTAGTGATTTGTGTTATACCTTAGTTACTAAACTGTTCTTATCTCAACCTGTGGGAGTTGCATTCTTTTGATTCTCCTCCCCATCCACCCGGGAGTGGGGGGAAGAAACAGAGGGGAGCGAGTGAGAGAATGGGCTGCGTGATTTACGGCTGAAACCACGACACTTGCTCACTTCATGTGTTTTTCCTAACCACTGCTTTCTGTAGTCTCAAGGTGAGAAAATCAGAAGCAAATCAATTCTGCAAACAATGCCTCATGGTATTTTGTGCATTTCCTGTGAAAGCTCCAACTACCTCCAGAACAATGCCACAGTCCATTCATTACTCTGGCCTTCAAAATTCAGCTGTTTCATATTTGGAAGCATCAAAGCAAACATCTTAAGTCTTTCAAAAAGTTGTTTAGACTTGTTATGGGGTCAGGAATAGTAAGGAATTAAATGGTCCATAAAAACAAGACAAGGACAAGTAAGTTTAAGTAAAAAAAGTTTCTTTCAATTTCTGCAACTAAACAAACCCCTGATTTCTTAAGTAATTCAACGTGAATGAGCATTCCCACAAGATTGCACTATCATGGGAATTAACACTTCTCCTCTATGAGAAGCAAGCTTTTTGCTTCTGTTGAGCAAGATATTGTATGTCCTAGTTTCATGCCTGGTGGTGAAGCACTTTCCTTCCCCCATGCCCCCACACCTTCCAAACCCCTGTGCAGATGGCATGGGCTGCACTGAGTAGTTTGGAAGAGAAGCAAGTTTAGCAACTGGGAAAACATGTGTGTTCAGCAGAACTGGATTTGGAAGAAGTAAACACAGATGTGTTTTCACTACAATGTGGAGAACAGTCCATCCTTCTGCTACCTCTACCCTTCCCCATATAGCACAAGGGAATGGAAAGTTGGCTTGAATATTCCCTCTGCTTGAAGGTTTCTGCATCTCCAAATGGTGCAAAAAACACTCTATCACCAATATGATCTTGCCAGCATTAGAGAAATTTTCAGTGGTCTTCTCTGTTGACAATCCTCACGGAGCAGGAGAGGCCACAGGCATTCATTATGAGGCAGCATAACTCAGAAGCAATGGCTGCCCGTTGATAAGGGTAACTTATCATATCAGCTGTGCTCTGTTGCCATGAGATAGCTCTGTAACTCCTCCAGATCTGTCCTTACATACCCCGAGGACATACCATCACAGAAATAAATCTTTATTGATGTGGTATGCCAAGGAAATGGCTGTGGGAACTCCTCACACATATTCCTGGGCTCACACCAATGCCTTTCGTAGACAGACAGTGCTCTTCTGTTTTGCTTTTCTAAGGCAGGCTCCAGCATGAAAAGCAGATCTGTGACTATGTAGATTTGCTGGCCCAAACACCATCTTTAGCTAAGGAGCTGTGGGAAAGCTGGGTGCCACAGAGTAGCTCCTCTGAGAGCTGATAGAAATAAGAATTCATGCCAAGTTACCATGTCTTAATGGAGGCAGAAAAAAGGATTAAGACTTAACCAAACCTTGCAGTATAATTGAAAAGTCTCATGAGATTTTGTGCATTTCCTGTGAAAGCTCCAACTACCTCCAAAAACTGCTTCCATGTAAAAACAAAAACAAATTGAGAATGGATAAAACATATCTTGGTTTTAGGCTGTGTCAAACAAGACAAAAAGCTTGTAATAGGGATTGCTCACTGAAAGACATGAATACCAGAAGAAAAATCAAGTAGTCGCTTATGGCTTTTAAAACTTTAACAGGGGACTTTAAAAACTCTAACTCATGACACTGCAAGACCTGACTCATGGCAAAAAGCAATCAATAGATGACATCGCCAGCAATATTTTAATGTGGACTCACTGCTGCTTGGCTTGGCTGTTGCTTTTTATTCCTTTTGGGCCTTAATTTTGTAAAGTGTTCCAGTTTTCTCCCTTCTTCTGAGGGTAACTCTGAAATGAATCCAGAAGTTCGTTTGTCCGGCCTGCTGGAAGGAAATGGTGGGTCTTCTATATGGATAGGTACTTCTTCCAGTGCTTTATCTAGATCAAACTCCATTTCTAAGAGAAATCAAAACTTTCTAATTAGATTTAGCATGCCATTTAAAACAAAAGACAATGCCATTCCTCTTTTTTTGTGGTAAATAGTTATAAACACATCGAAAGAACTCACGTTTGTGAGGAGACAGAGCACTGTGAGCAAATATTTACTAGCAAGTACACTAGCAGAGTCACAAACCAAAGCAAACAGTATGGGCCTCAAATGCAACTCAGAGAGAGGGGGAGTCACCTGTGCTTTTCAATCAAGAACTACCTAGAAGAATCTCAGGCAAGCAAGGAAGGAAAAAGGTTTTAAGAAATTCTCACTTACCAAAAGCTCTGGACACTGGGCGGAGCATTCTACTGTGGATGCTTTTCCTTTTTGATTTAGGAGTCATCTATCAACATAAAACAAAACAGAGATTACTCTAGCAGACAGAAGAAGAGAAAAACATCTTTTCTTTTTCATCCAACAAATCAGTTCTTCAAGCATGCATGGCATTTCAAGACACGGTTGGGTTTAACACCAGGAGGGACTGGGTTGGTTTTTTTCCCTCCCCTTCTCCAACATGCAGAATTTTTTTCTAAATTAACATTTTGTTCAACTCATTTTGAACAGAATCAGGGAGATAAGCTTATTCTTCTCATTAAAACCACAGGCTGTCTACAGGATGGTTTATTTGATTTATCCAAGCATTAACTCATTGATTCCCAACTATAAAACGAGGGAACTAGTAAAACCTCACCTCTGCATTTGAGATCATGAGGCACAGAAAACTGAATTACTTTGTCCAGTAATGCACAGTTAATGACAGTAGCAGGGACAGTCTCCCCCTTGTTCTGGCTTTTAATTTTTGATATAAAATACACTTCTTCAGTTCATTTGTTAGTGACAAGTGATTAAAATTCAGCTGTGGACACGACCACTCAGCTCCCTAAACTTCCCTAGCAAAATGCAGTCTTGGAGCACACAGACCTTCTTCAAAAATCAAAAACACTGTGTCAGTGTTAGCAATATCTCCAGCAAACACATGTCTTCCCTGGACTTTAGATATGCTGAGAATAGGTGGAAAGTTACCTCGGCACAGAGTCAATGTAGTTCCGGAAAGTTATGTGCTATTATTCTTCTCATGTTCACATTCCCAGAGGAAAAGAAGTATTTTGCTTTTAGAGCACAAATACCCAAGACTTAAGGCCTGCATTTGTTATTTTTGGAAAAAAATTGCCCTTATTTTCTTGCCTGCGCTCTTCTGAAGGTTTGCATGGCAAGAAAGACAGATTTGCCACATGCATCACCAATTCCAAACCTCCTAACCTCAGTGCTGTAAGACTTTCAACCAAAAGGTTGATTTCAGGGTTTCTAAAGAGTTATTTTAAAATGACTCAGCTCTGCAAAGATGGGCTCCTTTCGTGGTACATGCTGGCTTTAGTGACAATCCATATACTTGCTAGACTTAAAGCCTCATGGCTTCAAACCTGGACTGTCCGTCAGGAAGCTGGTATAGCTCAAAACTCATTAACAGAATTGTTAATTAACTTCAGTAGTATCAATTGTGTATGAGCCAGAAAAGATACAGTTGGCATTGACATTTCAGACAAATCATGAATTGTTAAGATAAACATTCGTTAGTTTTCATGTATGGAAAGTTCAGTGCACAGACTTACATGTACTGAATTCATACTCCCATCCAAAGTAGTCAGGAGGATTATTATGCCACTATTCACATGCTCAGGATTATGACAGTTTTTCATAGCAGGAAAGTTATTACCCATCTTCTGAAGACCAGAAAAGGACTTGAAGACTAGAGAGCAAATAGTGACAGCATTGTCTGCATAACAGAGCTCTGTTTTTATTGCCATGCATACCACCAGGGTAAAAAGAGACAGGTTTCCACTTCCAAATTTGACAAGCATCAGCAAACGATACAACAATTTCAAGACCAACCAGGAAATAGCCTGCCACCCTGAGCTGACTCACCCTGAAACTAATGAGCAAAGAAAGTGTTACTGCATCAAAAGGTCAGACATTACTTTCAGGGTTACCAGTAAATTAAATGCAGTGGATCTGATGGCAAGTGGCTGGAGAGGTGCTGAACTTTTTCAGCCAAAATTGCAGTGGGTTGGGCAAACGACAGGCAGCTGGACAACATCTGAGCAGCACACTTCAACAGCTGCCAATCTATCACCCAAACCTGAAACAACCACAGGCATCTGCACCTCATGTAAGGAAATATTGAAGCCATTCAGCATTTGGGGAACGGCAATTAGGAGTCACCACCAGTAGTCCCTGGTTTTATTTCCAGCCATAGCTCATTTCTCTTGTTAATGTTTCCTTGCATGCATTTTGGTCTGCTGGCCATTTTTTTGGGTGGTGCAACTGAAGATTACATCTAGTAGGATAATGGAGCAACTCATGCGCCAGAGAAGGTCAGAAAGCAGGACAGAAAACAAGGCTGACAGGAGACCTCAAATCACTCAGTAACTTCACAGCCAGTATTCAGAGTGCTCCTGGATGAAGACAGACAAGCTGAGAGCTGCACTGGCCCAGGGCAGCAATGCAAAACAAAACAGGGCAAATTCTGAGGTTCCTGTGCAGGGATTTAAGCACTTCAAGACATCCCTAAACAGCCAGGAACACAATGATTTCATCTTCCTTCCCAAACAAGAAAATGCCCCCAGACGACCCTGCAGAGCTTGTGCTGATGCCCATAAGCTGGTCGCTGGACCACTGCTGTAACTTACTGTCAGCTTGGCATGATCCATCAGCAGCTTGGTTGCTGGGGATAAAGGCAGAGGGATAGAGATGCCTCCCATTTGCTTTAACAGCATGAATAACAGCTATACATACACTTTTATTTGAAAACTTCTGTTTTCTAGCCTGTTTAGAAAGTGCCCAGATGAAAGGCTTCTTGCCAAGTGAACTTTCTAGATCACACACAGAGCAAAATGGGTCAAAGCATTAATTTAAACAGGCCAGTGCACACTTTTTACAAAATATTAGACTTAATCTCAGCTTAATATTTCCGCACAGTATGCTCCAGCAGCACAGCACATGTCATTACCAGAGGAGATAGCTGAACTCTTAGGAGGAGATCCCTACCTCTCCCTAGCCTTACACCCATTTCCCACAGTTCATGGAAGCAGTTCAGGTTTGGCAGATGCACACCTGCCTTCCCACCACCTCTGGCCACGCAAGTACAATGTGTCTCTCCTGCCTTATATTTTACTCATGGCCTTTACTGTTGGTATCAACATCCCCTCCTTCACTTCTTCCGCATCTTTCATGGGCTTTCCATTTTAGCATAACACCTTCTGAACTTCTTCCCTGCACTTCCGTGAGCATCCTGTAGGCTGCCTGGCAGAACAGATTAAGAGATCAACTGCACCTCCGAGTCTTGGAGACCCTCTTTGAAGTCTGTGCCACTGAGATCTCTGGAGGTGGCTCCACAAAGGAACCCTTCTGCAGGAGATGGGAGCCAGAAGATCTCCATCATGCTCCCAAATAAGGGCTTATTTAGAGTTAGACACTCTCACATGTCCCACCCAACTTTAAACTCCCAGGATCTCTCGTCATGATCACTGTCTCAGGTTCCTCGCTGCTGACTCCCTTACTCACAAAACTATCTGGGCTCTCCTGAGGTTTTTCTTTTAAGTTATATTATCAACTGTGGAAGAACACTAGTATCTTGGGAATTAAAACCAACAAATAAAACCACTCTGAGTGCTAGAAAGCAATGAGCTTATAGCAGCACAGAGTTCTCCGATACTCCAAATTCTCTTATTATACTGATGATTAAAATCAGTATAATTCCAGTATCTGAAGTGGAGCTATAGGGATGCTGGGGAGGGACTCTTCATTAGTGATTGTAGTGATAGGACAAGGGGTAATGGGTTCAAACTTAAAGAGGGGAAGTTTAGATTGGATATGAGGAAGAAATTCTTTACTGTAAGGGTGGTGAGGCACTGGAATGGGTTGCCCAGGGAAGTTGTGAATGCTCCATCGCTGGCGGTGTTCAAGGCTGGATTGGACATAGCCTTGGGTGGCATGGTTTAGTGGGAGGTGTCCCTGCCCATGGCAGGGGGGTTGGAACTAGATGATCTTAAGGTCCTTTCCAACCCTAACTATTCTATGATTACTCTCAGTGCTAAGGGATATGATCGTTTCCATGTTTTTCTCCTCCTCATCCAAAGTAATTTATATTCAATTCTATTAGATACACGGATGCTCTGGGACTCTCCTGTCACTTCCCTCTCGAAAGATTTCAAGCAAACTAATGCACCATTTCCCCCTCCATCTTGAAATTCAGCTCCCTTCAACTCTCCTTCCTGCAGAAACACTAATGGCTAAGGGTGACAGCATAAAGAGGTGAGAACAGGAGTCAAAAGCTCAAGGTGATTCAACTAGACAATAAAAACACAATTGACCAAACTGAGATAACCCCTGACATATCTTCTAACCTCATGGCAAAAAAGCCATAGTTTAAGCCCATTTTTAAGCCATTCTTTCATTAAGCTGGATGATACTTATCAATAGATTTTCTTTCTGAGCAGCAATATTTGTGCTTAGGTATCCAACATCAGCACCCTGCTTTGGTTTGGTCTTAAAGCAAGGGATGCTTTAAATTCAGATGGTACGCTAGGCTGAACCTCTTTGTAAAATCCAGTCTCATCCCTGAACTGCTGCTTATTTCATTTGCAGGTGCAGATGGATGGCACTACAGTCTCCCAGGAGATTTACAAGGCAGTACAGAGGCAAATGGAGCACAAAAACGTAAACCAGTAGGCCAGAAACAGCAGAGCTAAAAAAATACTTACACTTGTACAGCAGAGAGTCTCCATGCAGCAAAAAAGAAAGGAAAAAGAATATGAACGGGGAAGACAAAGCAATAGCAGTTCTCAGGAAAGGAGGCAAAACCAGAGTCACCAAAATAAAGAAAATTAAAGCTGAAACACTTAGAAGTCTTAGCAGGAAAGGTGGCATGCAAGAATGAGGCAAAAATCCCTTGCATTTGGAGGGCTATACACTTCATTTTTTCATGTTCTATCTATACTGGGACAAATTCAGGTTTTCAGATGCTTGTTTCCAATATATGGCACTCACCAATGGTGCCAACCTGCCACCTACTGTCCCAGTGTACTCTGTTTTTTATTTTCCTGGCATCAGGAGAGAGAAAAAACCTGTAATTCTTTTATTTCCTAGTCTGAAGGAAGCTTCTGAATTAAAAATCTGCAGTTTTTTATAGAAAGGAAGAAAGCGAGGAAAACAAAACAAAGCTTCTCGTGAAAGAATAAAAAGGGATGCAAGTGTGTTCTCTTGAGGTTTATATAAACCTAATCCAAAGCAACAGTATTTCGCCTTCTTATAAGGAGGCTTAGAGGTGCAGGCTTTCAGGCACTTTTGGCATACCATAAGAAAGTTAGTCCATTAATATAGCTTGACCTTTCCTCTCTCCACTTTAAAAAAATAAAAGAAAGAAAGGAAGCAGCACAGCCATCATATGAAAGGAAGCAATGCCATATCCCATCTCTTGGATGGCACATAACCAGACATGCCTTTCCTTAACTTAGAGCAATAAAAATCAATTATTATGGATGTGGTTTTGTCTTCCAAGTTGAATGGGAACTACTGCTGTAACAACACTGCTGGTATTAGCAGTGTGTTTGTGGCAGAAGTCAACAGCCACGGTGTGGATTAAACTTCGAGGCAAGGAAGTGCTGCATTTTCAAATGGATATTGCACCGGCATTTAATTATCATCAGAGAAAACAGACTGCGCATAACATGAAGTTCAGAGTGTAATTGTTGAGGGGATATTAAGGTCAGTTTTTCAATGCTCTGACATTTTCAACAGTAATGATCCACTTGTCACAGTTCATACATTTAAGGTTAACTGTAGCTAAAATTTTTAAGACATGACGGGCTATCTCTGAATAGCAAGAACAGTGTTCTTGAACACAGCTCCACTTCCTCTACTTTCCTCCTGTCCTCAGGGGTTTGGTTTGATTGTTTTCTGTTTGTTTGGGGTATTTTTTGTTTGGGTTTTTTTAATTTGATTTCCTTTTACCTTCAGAAACTTTGGCTTTATGCAGTTGTTCTCAGCTGACAGCAGTTCAGGCAAACCTCTCGTTACTATCATTTTTGTATGCTGTCCACACACACATACACTCTTACTCTGCTTCCCTGCCAGAATCCATGTTCCCTCTTCTCTTGCCTATCTTCTGTAATATCATTCACCAGGGCTGCTCTGAGATTGCTGGAGAGACTGCAGAATCCATTGAGAAACATCTTAAAAATAAATTTCCAGCACATTTCAAAAATAATCTGCACCATGGTTTCTCTCTCAGACAGCATCCATGTGTTCTGTGTATTTAATTCAGGGGTAGGAAACTTACTTACATTATACAAGCAGCTGGAAAGGTGATTAGGACAAAAGTGCAAAGTGATACATATATAACAGGAAGCAATCCCAGGATCTGGGGGAGTGTACAGTCTATGGTCCTGATCCATCAAGGGCTTACGGATACTCCTACTTTCTACACGTTAGTGATCTCACCTAAGTGAGTGTGACTACTGAGTTGACTAAACACTGAAAGGTGCTAAACAGCTTGTGGGTGGGGATAAGGAGGGAGAAGGAGGAGAGGGAGGCACACAGCAGGCAACAGGTTAGACAAGGAAGCACCACCAAGCAAAGCCAAGCCTAAGGGACTTGCCTGAAGTCACCAAGGAATCTGGCTGCTCTGCAGATGCCAGTTTTCAGACCCTTGAGGTACCACAGACCACGATGCCACCCAAACCTTCCCTTCACTTGCACTAAGCACAATGGCAAAATATGGTGATCTGCCTCTCAGTGTACACAGGCCATTGCTAAAGACAGAACACCAATCCACAACCAGAAATCCCAATCAAATTCACCCGAGCAGAACCAAATCAGGGAATCATAACAATGTGCCGATGCACGAAATGGGAACGAGCTGTCAGAAAAAATATTTGGAAGGATTCTTCCAGGACATTTTAAACCAGTGCTAGATTGTTTCAGCTATATGTGTTTTATGGGGTAAGAAAGAGGAATAAGAAAACATAGCATTCTATCACAAATGTGGCTGTTACGTTTTGCTGTAAGGAGTCCTGACCTGTGAAACTGTCATGACACCATTTCAGTCAATTGAACTTCTTCTAGCCTCCTAACTACCTTTGACAGATGTGTTACATATCTGTTGTCTCATTAAAATAAATAATAATAAAATTATTAATAATAAATCATCTTCAGGTATTCTTTATAAATCAGAGCAGTAAATTGACCAACCTTGCCTTTTTGCATATTAATCTTTGGACACACAGGTGTCTCATCATCTGTATAGAAAGCCTCAGAAACAAAACGGCTGCTATTGCTTACTTCAACTACTGAAGATTTTATAATGTGATTTCCAGGGTAAACCCCTCAGTATGACTTGCAGAAATTTAGCTATGTACTTCCCACTAGCAGTGGTGGTAACCTGAATCACCGTCCTTAGAGTTCCCCTCAAGTGCCACTGCCCTTGGAAAGTTAAATGTCATGCTAAAATCCATGACAGCTAATGGAGTATTTTACAGGGGACAGGAGAGCAAAGCCACTGACACATCCTTTAGAAGCAAAGGCTGAGCTGCAACAGGCTGCTACGTGTTGATGCGGCTGTCCTGAATGCAGCAGCTATGCATTTTTACAGCAGCAGAGGATCTAGTCCTAACCTTCTATTTCAGAGTTCTGTCCTCTATATGGAAATACTATATATAAACATAGATATTGTGAGTAAATATGGCACACCAATAATCCATACTTGAATTTAAGGGGTATGCTTGTTTATTTCCTTCCCTTCCTCAAGGGAACGAGCTGTGGTTCAGAATTAATTCAATTAGTCTCATCTAAAGCAGCCTGACCTTTAGAATACTTTGTACAGCAACATTTTCTGAGAGAAAAGGAGTAGCACTGCAGCAAGATAAGCTCAACAGATTTGCCCTTAAGCTCCTTTCATTTTACTAGCCAAGAAACCTTCGCTTTTCTGCTTGCTGAGATGTGGCTCATGTAATCTGCAGTATTTCACCAAGTATTACAATATATTGTTTTTAATTAATAATTCTGCTGTAGCATCTTTCAAGTCATGCAAAATTCCTGCTAATAAATACTTCTGCATATAAATATCCAAAGCTTTTATTATGAAGAGTAAAAAAATTAGATGCATGAATTAAACTGAGCAGTTCCTGAAACTATTTAACTGAATAATTTATTTCATGTTCTGAATTAGTATCCTGCAAGGAAGTCTGCCTGCAACTACCACCTGCAAGAAAAAAAGCAATTCTCCATATCATCAGTTCTGTATCATCAGTTTGTGCTCTACTTGCTCATGAAGAGGCTAGCAGCATCTTCTACAGCAGCTGGGCTTTAAGATGAGCAAAAAGGATGCTTCCAACTAATTTATTTTAGTTAAAAACTAAGCGTAGAACAAATAGCTGCTGCAGGTCAGGTGGAACAAACTACCTCTTTAAGCCACCACAACATTCTTGCTTGTGGTTGTTCATTACTTTCAGCTGGCAAATGCTGGTGCAAAAATTACTTTGTTCAGGAACCAAACTTCCATATAGTAAGAAGAAAACGTTCTTAAACTCACAAAATACAGAGGGGTGCACAACTGTCTCAGATATTCTTTGGCAATTCTTTAAAGATGGCCACCATACGTTTCTGGTACCCCAGGGCAGTAACATCATTAAAGCAAGTTTGAGGCAAGGTAGTAATGGATGGAAGTGTTCAAAGTCACATGGGACAGGGCTTTAAGCAATCTGATTTAGTGGAAGATGTCCCTGCCCAAAGCAGGGAGTAAACCAGATGATCTTTAAAGGTCCCTTTCAACTTAAACCCTTCTATGATTTCATGAATATAGTAGAGCTTCCCAGGACTCAGAACCAGCTGCATGTCTGCTTCCTTCCAACAACCTGGAGTGAACAGTTGCCGAAAGGAGAAGTAGAAACCCAGGAGAAAAAAAAAAACCCGGCATCTTCCCACCATCATTAGACCTTTAGGGGGCAGATGATGCATCACTTGCACTGAAGCAATGTCATTTCAAAGGAGAAATGCTACAGGGAGATGGATCACAGTCAATCAGATACAGTTTACCCTGGATTGGGAAAACCCAGGACTTGAGCTGCTGCTCTTCTGCTCTTTTTTCATTTAAGTTTATTTCAGACATCTTTCCAGCATGCACAGCAACTCTTTGTACCCATCAGACTTGGTGAACATAAAAAAAAACACCCCAACCTTCAACCTTCTGAACTTTAAGTCCAGTCCTGTCAGGAACTACTATACCAAGATATTTCCCTATTAAAACCAGGAAATATCTGGATAGGCAACAAGTAAATATTCTAAGACCCTACATGGAAAACAGAAATACCCAAGTAGTGTATTTAAGTTTTGTCTCTAAAACAACCTAACAGAAGAGGTCAATCATAATTACCCAAGAGAGGATAGCAAAACTCAAAGGCTGGTTTATGGTTACCAGCACCTAAGTGTGATACACGATTTAAATCATGCTGCTTGGTCAGACAGGCATGAGGCAGCACATGAGCCTAGGAAGGACAGCAACATCATGAAAGAAAAGGAAGATGCCTACTCTGCAAAGCAGGACTGCTTGCCCACAAGTGTGTAATCAAGTGCTGGCTGGTAACACAGCACTGGATTCTGCCATTTCGCAGAGATTATGGACACAAACTTCCCCTGGGGCATCTAAATACCATGATATTGGTCATCAAATCTCACCCCTGGTATTAGAAGTGGTATTGGTAATGACCTGGTATTGGAAATGACCCATGGCTAAAACGTACAAGACGGAAAAGAGGTTCTGATCAGCCTTGACTGAAACTACCCTGACACTTCAATCACTTTGTCTATCTTGCTTATTCCTTTCAATTTTCTTTAATATGTGCTCATTGAAGATATTTTTTCACCAGTTCAAGTGCTTTTAGTTTCAGCTCAGTACTCCAATCCTGTCACTACTGACCTCAAAAATTCACAGTCATTTGATCTTTACTCACATGAAGTAAGATCTTACTGCAGAGATACACCCACCACTTTGCAATGAGGCTTTAGCTGACCTGAATAACATAGAAGGATCTATTTACTTCTAAGTTTTCCTCTAATCTGAGAGAGTGTCATGGGTTCAGCAGCAGCAGTCATTTTTCTTCTTCTTGGTAGCTGGTGCAGCGCTGTGTTTTTGATTTTGGGCCTGGGAACAGCGCTGATAACACCAGTGTTTCGGTTACTGCTTAGTGATGTTTTGGTCTGGCCAAGGACTTTCTGAGTTTCATGCTCTGCCAGGGAGGAGGGGAAGCCAGGAGGAAGCAGAGACAGGACACCTGACCCAAACTGACCAAAGAGGTTATTCCATACCACAGCACGTCATGCCCAGGAGGTAAAGCAGAGAGCAGAGACCTGGAAGGGTGGGGGTGCACTGCGTGGTCGGGCTTGGTATTAGGTGGTGAGAATTGTATTCTTTCCTTGTATTTGCCTTGTCATTATTATTATTGGTGGTAGCAGTAGTGATTTGTGTTATACCTTAGTTACTAAACTGTTCTTATCTCAACCTGTGGGAGTTGCATTCTTTTCGATTCTCCTTCCCATCCCTCTGGGAGCGGGGGGAAGAAAGAGGGGGAAGTGAGTGAGAGAACGAGCTGCGTGGCTGAGAGGCTGAAACCACGACAGAGAGATGTTTTGAGAGGAAGCTTGATAGATTTGTGAATAGTGAATAACTCAGTGAATTGTGAATAATTGTGAATAACTGAGTGCACTTTATGGTTCTCAGGTCACCCAGAAGAATAGAAGGCTTGCAAGTTTTTGCTCTGCAAAATCAATACCTCGTATTTCAGGGATAAAGCACAGTGCTCAGAGGAAGAGGGGAGTGGAAGTCTGTGTTAGGGCAAGTGGATGTAGATTACCATTAGTTTTTGCTATGTTTTGTGAAGGAAAAAGAGGTTAGGATGAGCAGGGCTACTTGAATGGGAATTTTAAGTAAAAATCAAGCATACATAGTGCCAAAAATGTAGGAGACAGCTTTTGAGTCATCAAATCTTATCCTTGCTATCACTGACAACTGCATCATGCATGTTGACGGTATAGAATAAGGGGTGGATATTTTCCTAGTTTTGGCTGGGATAGAGTTAATTTTCCTCTTAGTAGCTGGTACAGTGCTTGGCTATGGTGGTTTGGATTTAGGATGAGAGTAATGTTGACAACACACTGACGTTTCAGTTGTTGCTCAGCAGTGCTTACACCAAGTCAAGGTCTTTTCTGCTCTTCATACCACCTCACCAGTGAGTGGGCTGGGGGGCCCAAGAAGCTGGGATGGGATACAGCCAGGACAGCTGATCCCAGCTGATCAAAGGGATATTTCCACACCATATGGCGTCGTGCTGAACAATAAAACTGGGGGGAGCTGGCTGGTGGATGACAACCCACTTCTCAGGAACTGGCTGGGTATTGGTCAGTGGATAGTGAGCAACTCCATTGTGCATCACTTGTCTTGTATATTCTTTTATCATTATTTTTCCTTCTTTTTCTATCCTATTAAACTGTCTTCCTCTCAACCCAGAGTTCTACCTTTTTTCTGATTCTCTCCCCCATACCACTGGAGGGGGAGCAAGCGAATGGCAGTGTGCTCCTGATACAGATGTGCCACCACGCAAACAGAATACCCAGCAGCTGCACTTTACAATTCTCATTCTAACCTAAGTCTTCTATTTTACACTACTTTTTTTTCTTAAGATAGCATGTAGTGCTTTAACTAGAAGCAGTTTATTACAGTCTGTACTTCATATTGTGCCAATAATGTACCCTAGATTATGAGAGACAGCTTTGAACTCTAAGAAATCTCAGTTGGTTTAAGGAAAACATACTATATATCAATTAACCATCACCTCCTTCCACTCAGAGACCAAGATAAAGACATTGAAAGTCAAGTTTCTTTTAAAGTGTTTCACCTGGGAATATGTAACCCTCATAAGCCTGAAAGCGACTGCACTTTGTAGTCTATACATGTAACAGGCATTGAATACACACAGATAAGGACCTCCAAGGGCAGCAAGGATGCTGCAAAACTATACATAGGAATCCAGGAACAGATAGGTAACATATATTCACAATTAAAATTAGTATAATACTGATGGTGAGGCTAACATATAAACACACAACTTGCAAATAAACAAGGTATTTGCAGGTTCTGCAAAACTCTCACACTGTCTTTCTTTATCTCTTACTTTCTCAGCCATAGCACTGCACCCATAGGGAAGGGCTTAGGGAGCATTCTGGCACTGTGCTGTGTCCCTCCTGGTGATACTTTCATGAATTGTCCTGGTTTGGGGCAAGTCAGAAATATTACTGGACTCCCACTGAAGTAGATTTGCTCACATGCCTGTGATGGAGCCTTTTCAGAAGCCGAGAATACTCTCGCATACCATAAAGCCAATTCCTAGCTTCCCACAGAGTGCTGTATTTACTACACATCAAAGGCCCGTTTCTGCTAATGCATACAAGAGAGAAACTCAAGTGTCGCAATCAATTTAATTCAGCATTCATCCAGGTTGCTGCCTTTGCCTTCATCCCTGCCTGGTTGTTCTTGCCGCTCAGGATTTGTTTTGTGAACTCAACCAGGGGACTAGTCTGGCTGTAAACTAACCTGGGAAAGAAATCCTCCATAAAAAGCTTAATTTTCAGCTGATCCAATTCCCACATTCAGTTTATAGTGAGGCGGTGAGAACACCAGTACAGGTGTGAGGGTGTGGGCAAGAAAGAGTAAACTGCACACAGGGGAAAGTGGAAATGCTCTTTTCAGCAAGAACAATGATTTTTGATGGATTAAGCCAGTCACAGAGCTAGAGCTTTATTTATAGCACAAGAGAACATAAGGAATCCAACAGGAACTAGGGTTTTACTGCAGTAGGTGCTCAGTCTTTCATCCAACAAGCTGACTATCTGTGCCTGAGACAATTCTGCTGCAGCTAAATAGCAATGAGAATCAGATGTGGAAGCGCTTCAGGGCATACCAGAGAATATCTGCTTTACTTTCATTTGCTAGAGTATCAGCGCACATGTAAATGAGTCTGTACCATGACTTTCTCCTTCCTCCAGTGAAAGCAACTGAAGGGGTTTCTGTTATTTCAATTCTATTTTGTTTTGGATGAGGGAGTGGGGAGAGAAAGCTTTCAGGTGGTACTTCATGAGTTTTATTCAAAATACAAAATAAATTCAATTCTGGTGTGGTGAGGGAAATTTCTCCCTTTTCTCTGAAAACACTGAGGTTCACACACTCCTTGTCTTTCAGAACCCATGGGTTCGTAAGTCTTCACCCAGATACTGGACTAATCTGCTAAATCTTTGACAACAGCTAGTTAGAACGTTCCCAGGAAAAAAACATACACCACCAATCTACAAGTGTTCTGCTACCTCTGCAAATTTTCTTCTCCACTGTACAAGTGAAATCGGTTGCTCAATAACGACTAAAACATCAATGTATTGCTCACAGGCTATTAAAAAAAAAGCAAACCACCAAACAAAACCAACAACTTTCCTCCATTGAAGTGAACCATTTCTATGGTTAAAATTAGAAATAGATGAGAAATGGACAAGATTCAGCGTTCATCACAGGCATTTTCTATTAGCTACAAGCATTTTTGCAAACACGTAATTTACCATCCAAGCATTTCAATCTGACACTGAAAGGCTTTAAAGAAGATTTATAAGCAGACTGGTGTATTACAACCTACAAATCTTTTATGTGTTTCAAACAATTTCCTACCATACCTTTTCGTAGTGCAAATAACTTCTGCTTTGCTCTAAAAATGATACTTACGGCAGCTGTATGCTTGTTACCATCTACAGCAATGAAATTATACTGCTGAAATGGATATTTGAAAGATGATGAGTACATAGATTTCTAGTAAAAACCAATTTCTCTCAGAACGTTCATTTAAACAGTGACTCAACTCTTGTGGTCTCCTGTTAGCACTCTGAAAGCCAAACTAACATTCCAACAGCTAATTAAAAAAAAAAGAAAGCCTTACAATATAATTGTTAGACACAATCTAACAAAGATGCTCCATTACCTTTTGGTGGGAAATTGAGCACTATTCAATATCTCTTACTTCTGCAAAGAACTAACAGCTGTGACAGGATAAAGTACAACTTTATGCAAAATTAAATCAATTAGTATCTACCTAATCAATTACACACACCAAGATACATGATATTCAATCTCAGTAAAAAAAGGATGCTTTATTTAAAATTAGTTTTAAAATGTATGTATTAATTTAAAACGTGTCACACTTGTCATAAAAAATTTAGAGAAACCATCCTATTTGAGGAAGTTAATTCATGACTGAGTCTAAGCTCTGAAAATCGGGACATGCTTCTTCCTTTAATCTGAGAACAGCAAGTAATCTTCTCTACAAAGATTTTTCTTTCAATCTTACTTGCACACAACTTTTATCTAATGACTTATTACCATCAACGCAGCTCTAATTAAACGTAGACAACTAAACTGTAGATTAGGGAAGCATCAATTTATTGTACTGCAGCTCAGGGAGGTGTGAACTCCCGGGTTCATAAGTTCCAGCTATTGCATCCTACACTGGACCACTCAATCGCTCCCAACGTTCTTCAGAGCTTATTTAACAGACTAGAAAACTCTGGTATGACTGAAAAGCCTTTCATATTATGGGCTCTTAGGCAACCGTTAAAGGCTGGATGAGAATCATATCTGAAATTTAAGCTAATAAGCTTTAACTGCACACTTGGTGTGTAGTTAAGTCCTAATTCCCACAACAAAAAAAAATACTAGAAATAACATTTTAAAGTCTCTTTTTTTCATTGCTGCATTTAATGGGCCCATTTATGATAGCTCATTCTGTCTCACCTGTGTTGTTTATACATATCACACTACGAAGTGGATGGATGGCAACTCTCTACTCTGACTCGGAAATCCTTCAAGCCACAGCTACTCTGCACCCAGCTTCAGAATAAGTGGGCAAGCTGCAGAATGCATAAATGCCTGTTTGTCCGCTCTATCACCAGCACCAGATTCAGATCCCCATGCTGTCAGTCCAAGTTTTAGAAACAAACCTTCCTGCCTTCCCCTTTCAATCTGCATAAAAGACCAAATAGCTCATAAGCATTTTATTACAAATACATCTACCTCATTCATTGTCATTCACCTAGCTACAGTGCTGCATAATCTACCTATAACCACAGAATCAAAACTGAACTGGGATCCATTTTTCCCCACATTGTTCAAATACATGTTCAAGGGAGGGTGGTAAATAACAACATGCTGTTGTATACCTTGCCTCAGCTAGAATACTAGTCCTTGACAGGCTTGCTGAAGAAAACAAGAATGAAGAGAATCAGCTTGCTGGAGATAACGGGTTTGAAAAACGAAAGCTACCCCAAAACGATGGCCCAAGCTCAATGCCTCACCTATAAGACCAAAATCTCTTCTTCCCCAGACAACTTGACAACTAGCTGGAGCAAACTGACAAGACAGGGCTTAGAATTGGCAAGTTTTTCCTGGCATCCCAGCAACCTGATCAGCCCCATCTCACGTTCCATATTTTATTGACAGTTAAGAGATTAGATTCCCAAACATGCACACCACCAAGCCGAAATTCAAGGTTTCAGGTTTGAGGTTTGCAGAACAGAACACTCAGCCAGGTACATCATCTACTTACAAGACTAAGATTTGTTTTATCATCACACTTTGTAATGCTTAGGAATTTCCAATGGCCAAACAAGGCAGTGTTCTGGACTAAAGCCATTTTGGAAGTGGGACCTACATAGCTGTATCTCATCTAAGATTAAAAATAATTATAGTTTATAAAACCATACGCTTCTCCTTCTAGTAAAATCTTTCAGCAACATATCTGTTTCCTGCATTAAGCAGCTCACAAAGCATTCACTGATGCCCCTTTCAGAAGGATCCTTATTTCCATGCAAATACCTGTATGACACATCTGCCACAAATCCTCTTAATTTTTCCAAGACAATATCTGAAATCCATAGGATTTTCCCATAGCAAAAATACATCACTTGGAAAATGCTATCTTTGAATTTCTAACTCCACCCCAAAGATGCATGAAATCCATTCCTAAGATGCTTTCAGTTGCAAAAAACTCAGAGAGAACACTAGCTCAGTAAAAATCCCTGTACTACTCTGCCTCTTGGGGCTATCCATGTATTTTGTTACAACAGCAACCAATATAACTTTCAGCCAGGATGCAAAAAGCAGCTCTTAAAAATGGATCACAGTTTTTAATGAATGGATTCTTTAGCACCAAGATTACTGCCTCATGTTTATTTTATGCTTCATTCTCTTCAGAAATTATATATTGATGAGAATCTGTGTCACAAAGGTATTTGAATCTCTGTGCAAGATAAGGGTGAAAGAACTGAATGAAGAGAGATATAAACCTTTCTGAAGATAAGTACCGTTAGCATCTAATGCATCTTTTACAGAGTGTAAGCATCAGTACATTTCCATTATTTTAATATAACCAAAGTGAAAGATAACAGCACAGCGATAGGATCCTTTCATATATCCATGGTGATACAAGATAAAGACATTCCCAAAGAATTATTACTCTTAACAGGCTGCAAAAATAAATTTCAAGGGGGAGAGTGTGGTATCAAAGTGAGCACTTAGCTTATTTTTCTATAAATGAAGCCAGCATGTAAAAACCAACTTAGAGGTACAGGGTTCAGATGCCACACATTTTACTGGGAAGTCTCTCTCCCATAGGACTTAAGGCTAAAAATGACTATTGAATGTTGTCTACAGAATGCTTCTGGAACTTTATAGTACCAGTGATGAGCCAGATGATGCCATCAGCAATACACACCTCAAAGTAATTTGTGATGTTCAGACAAATACTTTGCCAAATCAAATCTTGGTGAAGAAGGAGATTTGGAAGGGAGAGAGAATGATTTTTAATCTGGTATTTCCAATGAAGGTGTGCTTTTGTTTTATGCAGTTACGCGAGAACAAAAGATAGCTGCTGCAGAAAGGAGCAACCCTGCTGTTCCTTCCAAGCTGTACTTGTTTGACTTTACAGTAAGTCTACTCAGGGAATTGAACCAATAAAGCTTCTACAAAAAGAGACAATCCATTTTTATGCCAGTTTAGCTTCCTGGGAAAGGTAGGAAGGCAGAAGAGAAAGCCCATCCCTTGCAGCAGACATCACGTATTACACTGAGTAATTTGTAAGAGAGATATGCCCCTGAAGTTCCTCTCCACAGTAGAGTTCCTCAACAGAGTGAGCTGGGTGGAGGCCGATTTGAGGTTGGAAACAGTTAGAAAACCATTTATTTGTAATTCTGTAGATTTACATCTCAACGAATCATTATATGGCATGGAGTAATCTTTATAATAAAATTTTTTAAATTTTTAAGAATTTTATAATGTACTTCAGTGATTTATGTTCAGCATTTTTACTGAATCTCACACTCTTAAATCAATTACTTTTGAGAGCTTGCCCTCCAGGATCACTTGCAGCCCAGTCTCAAGGTTTTAAGACTTCTTCCATACATTCAAAAGCTACTTTTAAAGAAACCAACTTCTGTTCAAGGTCGGTAATATAACTTCCAGGCAGAAGCATTTTTTGTCATGGCTCAGAGGAATCCATGTCAAGCAGAATGAAGACGTGGATTCATGTTGTCAAAGGACAGCATGGTCCAATTTATTCCTGCAACTGAAACCTCTGTGAAACTGCGGCCAGTGGAAGAGATTTTAAGTGTATTAAGCTTGATTGCAGCAATGTAGACAAGGGAAAGGCCCTTGCATAGGTACCAGAAAACGAGAAATTAAGGGAAAAGCTTTTCCTTTGCTGAACAGCAACATGCAACTCAATGTTCACAAGCCAACATTTATTTCTACAAGCCAATTCCTAACTTCAGTTTCCTGACATCATGAAATTGCCAAATGACATTTTGAAAAGCATTTTTTTCCAGTTACTTGCATGCTTAACCGAATGGGCAGAGGAATGTGTCTTACCATACACGTGTCCAGGTCCTCCAAACGTTCTATCTCTGTTAATTCCTCAACTGTGATGACAGAGCGTTTAGACGGTTTTTCTTCAGCTAACTCAATTTCCAGTGATTCCTGCTGTGGAAGCGGTTTGCCACGTCTGGTCAAATGGTCAGCCTGGAGGCAAGGACAAAGACAGGAGTACATCAATCTAACTATTAAAAAAGGCAAACCGAACCCAACCAGAACGCCTACAAGACTTAAGTATTTACAGATCCTAAAAGGCCAATCACAAAAGCAAAGCTCAGTTGTGTGTGTGAACCTCCTCACAGGATTTGTTTTGGTTTTCTGTTTTTTTGGATGGAACCCCTTCCATCACACATTCTAAGAGGGAAGGGAGAACATACTAACAGGAAAAAAGAAAAAGAGCAGATAAAAGACATCCTACTTTTGACTTATAATAGTATTATGTGACTTCCTCAGCATTTATTCTGTCTTTATTACAAAGAAAACAGAGGGATGGAAGAGAAGCTTTGTCCGGGACCATTTTGTCTGTTTGTTGAGGGTTTTTTTTATTTGTGGTTTGTTTTGTTGTGGGTTTGTTTGGGGTTTTTTTAATTAAATAACACAAGGACTGGTACAATTTCAGGGCATACAATTTTCATAATTATTAGATGGCCAAAGTATTATCACCTGCTATTCAAAACACAGGAGAGCTTTGTTAAATACCTCACTTCTGTTTCCCTGAAGAGTTAGGTGAGGGCTACCATAAAAAAATTTACTGATAGATCTAAGGGATAAGAGTTTTTTTTGAAGTATCAGAGAGGAAATACTCTAACAATAATAAAATCCATTCTTAGACCTGCATAGCAAGAACTGTTACTAAGAGCACAAAGAATGCTATATAAACCATGTTAGAAAGATTATGAGCTATTTCCCAGTTCTGTTGCTAACAAAAGAAAATATTAAATAACATCAGTTAAAAGCAAGTATTTGAAGATCAGCTGGCCCAAATCACTTAATCACAGAAACCTTCAGAGGCAGCTAGGGAGAGCTGTAGTCCACTGCTTAACACTAGCACGACTCTGGACAACCAGCGGATTGCAGTTTGTTAACCAGCAAAAAGAGTAAATAGATGACCTGAGACAATTATAGCTCACTTAGACTAGTGCCTACTCAGGAAAAACAACTGGAGAGCTCTTATGGATTCATCTTTAATCACACTAAAAGGGCTCAAATAACAATTAATGCTAATCATCATCATTAGCACTCTGGTCTTGCTGAATATGGTTTACTTTCCAAATTCACATCAAACACTGCAGTGCCAATGCAACATACACAGATATTTGTATGTGGCTGAAGTATTAGTATATGACACTCCAATTTCAGGAGCTGGCACAGAACTCCATCAGCGCATTTACTCTTTCTTGTATTAAGAGGTAGCTGTCAAGCTCTCAAAGCTGTCAGTTGAAGATTAACACTGACCATTTAGATAGGAGTTCCTCTACCAGCATCTTTTGAGAATCCTACTCTTCAATATTTTCAATAGTACTATACTATCTGAAATAATCTGCAGCTAACAAACACAGGAGAGTTAAACAGTGAAGAGGACATGTTACTAATGCAGGCCAAAATGGATCACAAAGTAAATCAACTCAAATAAAATATACAGACCATCATTCCTTAGGAACTAAGAGCACTGGCAACTAGCTATGGACACAATCCTGAAAAGCAGCAAGTGTCAAGCATCCAGAAACCATTACTGGAAGGGAGCAAACCCCAGTTTTGAAAATGAGTTACCACTGAAACACTGACAAAAGGAAGGCAGTCGTACCTCCTTGGCTATGTAAATACAAAGAGTAAAGCGTATCAGGAGAAAACCAGTTCGTTCCTATATATAGTGCTGGTTAAAATATTGGAATAGTCTGTCTGGGTCTGGGACCATAGTTTTAAAAGAGGCTTTTAAAACAGCTGGAGAAAGTGCAGTGGATTCTTACTGAAGTGACTCAAAGACTGGAGAAAATGACTTACTGTGCAAGAGTCGGGGCATGACCACGTTGTGCAATAACACTGGACAGAGACAGCCCACTGCTCATGCCAGCTGAGCCTGCTCCAGGACTAACTGCAGCTCATTACCATGGCCACTCAGAGAGCAGGCTGCTGCTGCTGCATAGCTCCTGAGACCAGAGGTGGCATCTGGACACAATGCTGCTCTGTACCATGAAGACACACCCTCAAATAACCCATCCCTTCAATATTTATTTTTTTTATTTTTTAAAAGGGGGGAGGGGAGAAAGAGTGATTTGTTTTCTGTGTATGAGGATTTTCACAGAGAGGATATAAAGAGAAATATATATGGTTCCCTTATGCTGTGGTGAAATGCATCTGAAAAAATCCATGACTGCAAGCTGAAGCCAGACAAGTTTCAATCAGAAATGAAGAGCAATTTCAACCAGGAAGATGACCACCACGACCACCCAATGGCTTCTTTAAAAAAAAACACTGGATATTCCTTACAAAGGCCCTTTAATGTAATTTACTTACATTAGAAGTAGAAATGTTTTTCTCTAGGTACACAGTTGTTTATTTCTTCTACTTTTGGTGAAGCAACAACCTTTATAACAAACAACTGTGCCTTCTGACAGCTAAGCACCTTCAAATAACAAAACACTGTTTCCTTTGCTATGTTTCTACTCCTTTCTCTTTCAACTTTATACCTATTTTTCTGAGGTAGCCTCAAGATGTATTTGTTCAGAGAACAAGGTCTCAGCAGTCCCTTCTCTAAAGAATGAAATTTTACCTCTCATTTCATGAGCAACCAACTCTTATCATCTCACCAGGACAAGTACTGGCACTGTTTGTAACTAATGACTCAATGCTGCATGCTGATGGTATTTCTAGTTTTAGATCTGACGATAGTGCAAAAGGTAATAGGACAAATATATAATGCAGCCTTTCCAAAGGCTGTATCTTCCTTAAAGCAAGGAGGCAAGAGCCCCACAATCATATTTCAAATTATGTCAGTGATGCCAATGAAAACAAGACCAATTTCAAAACAGAGCTGTGCTAGGGGGAAACTGAACAAGTTATGAATGTCAATGGTATTGTTAAAATACCCAGCATATCCAGCTATCAACCATGCAAATACTCACCAGTTTGTGATGGCAATGGGAAAGTGCATCCAGGATTTCATCTACCACTCGGTCAGAGAGGAATGAAGCCACTGTCAGCTTTACTTCACTGTGTGAGGGTTAAAATGAGACAGAGAAAATTTCAATTCACGCAGTAGAATTTTGTCTATATTACACGTTCAACAGTGCAATGATTATCCACAGGGCTGTCACTTTATTTGAAGTAAAACATTACACGGTGTCAGGATACATGACTGCAGGTTTCAGAAATAAACTCATGAATCACATAATAAACAGAAAAGCCTCTGTACCATATTTAACCTGCTTCTCACATTTTTCTGAAAGCTGAAATGAAAACATCTGGGTAAGAGAGCTGAATTAAAACCACATGTGAAATGCAGTAAGGAACACTCCACCTCCGGAGTCAGAGAAACATGAACCTCAGGTGAATATGATTGGAACAGTGCTGCCTGTTTAACACTACTACAACCCACCCATTTTCTCAATTTCTTTTTGTGTTTGCCAATTGAACGACAACTGTACAATGCTGCTTCTCCAGTCTTTACCATCATAACCTGGCTTCCTCCTTTTGCTCTAGGTAACCACTTTGACTCAAGATCTTAATGTCTGCCATTCCCATTACATAGATGTATGTGGAACACCCACACACCCCATACCTGAATTGAGGTTTCACTGGTAACCTCTCATCAAGGAAATGTGTACCTTGAATTGTTCCCTTGGAGTCCTATCTTTGGCCACAGTACAAAAGGCTCAGGCTGCGGAGGGCAGCTGATCTGCAGCTGACAAGCGGGTATGCCTGAGGTTCCACCACTGGTGCCTCTACAGTGTCAAGGGCAACTGTTTCAACTGACACCAATAAGTAACATCATTTTGCTATAAGGCTTTTATGTGTAGACTGAATTACATTGGATTAACAAAGCTGTTTCTATCTGGAACTAGCACTACTGCTGCACAAAGCCCGGGGAAAAAGATAAACTCCTTGGAAAAGCAATGCAATTCATAGGGAGGTAGAATAGTGGCTAAGCCATGACAGAAAGAGAACGAGAGTGAATGGATTTCCCCTCAGTTACTTACATAATAATATCAAATAATATAAGGCAGGAAAGGTGACAGTGTAGCACCCACTGACAGTTGCAGCTTCTATACGTGGAATGGGAACTATTACTGTGTCAGGGTCCAGATTTCTTTGACAGGACTGAAGTGAAGACAAGTCACTCCCCGAAGCATTTTAAACACTCTGAAGGCACAGCTAAAGATCTTAACACCTTTTCCTGCCAGTTTTGCTGCACTCTGCAAAACTAATTTCTAAGTCTTACTGTTTTCCTTCTTCTGCAATGATATTAGCATCACAATGCAAAAAGACATTTTTTTCCATCAAGCAGATAGGATTCCTAAGACAAATGATGGCAACTGCAAAGGTTTAAGTACAGGTCAACCACCTTATACTGTGTTAAACTGGTATCTGCTTAATATGAAGAAAAGATGCAGCAGAAGGTCAGGTAAAAGACTTTTTTTCCTTTTTAAAGAGCAAACTAAGAGTTGTTTGGGGTAATTGTTTCTGCTCCAGGTTTGTGGTTTGAATATCCAAGTTTCCATTTTTTAACTATGTCTGACTGCTGCGCACAACTCCCACACAGTTTTAAAATGATTGCTATAGTTACAGGACAAGACTAAGTGCAGCAACAGACAAAGTACTGCTAACATAAAAAGCAAATAAGTGCAGTTTTCATCTATTCCAGTAGTTCAGTATTACCTGAGAACATAAATAGGTTAAAAAAACACATCAGTCATGAATATGCTATTTGTGTACCATAAGCCCAAACTCTTACTAAATAAAACAAAAGCACATGCATTAATGATCAAGTCAACATTCCTGGAGATTCCAAATATTTGAATGTCTTGAACTAAGTTCACCAGACCTGTCGACAATTTCCTGCTCTTTGAATGCCTTAATATAGTTTCTTGTGAGTCACCAAAGCATTCAAAAAATCTACTACGCACACACATACACGCAACCCAAGATCCAAATTCTATAACCACTTTTGTTCGGTTATTCTCTTAAAGTACCTAATTTTATTGAGGATATCAATGCCAGACTGCTCCAAGAGGACATTTTTCACAAAAGTGCGCGGGATGGAAATCTTCTCAGTGCTAGCCTCAATCAGGTCTTCACGGATGCGAGCTTTCTTCATTACGTTTGGGCAAAGGTTTTCTGCTGCATCCACCATAGATTCAAGGAGCGTCTACAACACAGTAAGCAAAAGCAAACATCAGCTATTGAGGTTTTCATCAGCTGGAAGATCACAGCATTATTCTGGTGCACAGGACTACAACACTTTTAGATTTGTAATTTTTACAAATTCTCTTCCTAATTTCCAATCCTTTTTACAAAATAAAGATAAGAAAGAACAACATACTTGTTTTGAAAAAGACCCACAACTGTACTTGTTTGCCTTTTTAAATATGAAACATTTACATATCTGTATGTTTACCAGAATGCCCCTTGTACAGCCACCACTGCTGCCTGTGCATGCTGTAGAAGCAGTAGATGTTCTGCTGCAGCTGCCTTTGCTCTAAGCTGTGCCCTGAATCAGCAATTTTTATTGACCCACCAATTTGTAAGAGGCACGAGTATATGAAAAAAGGAGACTCATGAGAACTTGACATGCTGTACAGAGCTGGAATATACTAGCCAAATATCAAGAAGTAGCTACAAGTACGATTTGAGTGGGCATACAAACCTTTCATATATGGATCTCATTTATATACCTGGAAGTCCACAGTGAACCTTAGGTGCAGTCAACAACTTTTATTCTTTTTTTAATGATTGATCAAAATCACAAACCAGGACAGAAGAAAACCATACACACCTCAGAAACAGGACTGGGTAACCCCCAACCCCTTCAACTTTCCTCATCTTAAAATAAGGTCTCCCCTGCCAATGGTATAAAGCTAACTTCTTCTCTCTTAGACTTCCTCTCACAAAATTTTTTCATATATACTTCAATGTTATGCTGTTATACTACGAAGACCCTTTCAATCGCATTAGATTTATCTGTGTCTGTGAGAAAAGGTAATTCTAGTTTAAAGCCTGTTTTATCTGGTTTCTTTCCCAAATCCCAGCTCTGACTAGAAGGCTATAGAGCCCACACTACAGACACAGGTGAGGGCTCAGTCCCTCACAATCACCCATGTTTGAATGTGTGTCACAAAAAGTGCAGGAAAGCTCTAATGTACACACATAGGGATCAGGATGAGGCGCAGAAACACTACTAGTGCCCTATGTCACGGAAACATTTTTCCTCTATTTGCTTTCAGTTTTCGGATCTGAAAAGCTTAGGTAGGACCACAGAAGGTATGATACAACCATCCGGCCATGTGGAAAACTAAATTTTAAATTCATACTGATTTACCTACATGCTGACTTGTACCTGTGTACAGTAAAACAGATTCCCACTAAGCAGTGTTTTCTGGTAAGACTGGCAATTGTTCAAATTCTCTCCTACATCCACCTCACTTCATCTCCAGTCCTAGAAACTCGGGAAATCTATTTGAGGTATATTCGGAGGCTGTTATACCATCAATTAATTTTCCATCAAATAACTTATTTCAGAGATTGCAAGAGGTCAAGGCTCATCAGCACAGGATTTGAAAACAAACTCTCCACGTCCATTCCCAGCATGAAGTGCTACTTAGAAAAGATCAGTAAGCAGATGGTTCTCTCTGGCAGCTGGTCCCTTTGCACGCTGAAGCTGTCACCCTGCTGCACTCCAGTGACCGTGGGGTCTCCTCAGGCTACAGTGCTTCCGAAGTGGCAGGGGGAATAAAGACACCAACCTTGGTTCATGCAAGACCCACTTCCCCCATCTCTGAATCCTCTACATTAGTGGGACAAGCAGCATCTATTAGAAGACATCCGATTTTTCAACATATGCCATGTTGCATGCAGCTTTTGAGCCATTTTTTTAAATTCAAAGGAAGGTGGAAAGAAGAGAGGAACAGGACAGAGCCCACTTTACTGAAATGGGCCAAGTCATCTCCAGTAAGACTGAAGGTTGATAACCAAACAGAAAAGGTATTTACAAATAAAAAAAGGAAGAAAATAATAGTTTCCTTGAAATGGTATCCTAGGTAAGCCTAGCTCTAACCTGGATGCTTTTAAATTGTGCAAAAATAACAAACTGTACCCCATGAAAACTCTACAGATTTCCTTTTTCTTCTCCATCTCACTCTATGGGTAAGTGACCTCAGGCTGAACTCCATCTTATCAGAACGTTTTTCTACTTGCATAGCCCTAACTGGCAACTTTCATATGCAGATACTGAGGTAAGGAATAAAACTACCATTACTGCACAATAATTTTAATGATTCAAAGCAGCAGCCTGTAGCTTTTAACTGACTAAGTGTAGATCTACAAGGACAACACAGCAGCATGAACTAGTCACAGAGTACAGGGAAGTCTGATCTTTACAACACTTGATTTATAAGTATAAGGGACAACTGCCATTATAGCTAATACGGAGCTTGTTTCTGGGATCCCAAATTCTCTACACTTTAAGGACTCGTCCTGCACTCCCTCCTTCAATCCCCAAGCAGAATCTGGTGTCATAACACTAATAAAAGAGCCTTTTAAATCCCTACAGCATTATCCATATGGAAGATGAAGAACTTCAATGGCAGGCAAAACTGAGCCAGGCAAACTACTAATGAGAAGTTCTGACACACCCATGTTTTCCCATACATCCATGTATTCACTGGTGCAACCGTGCGTTCTATCTCGAAAAACCACACTCAGCCTCCCAACAGTTACCAATGGATCACACTCATAAAAGTTACAAAGATAAAATGCTGCATGAAGGTGTCAGTGGGAAGGGGGAGGAAAGACTAAAGACCTTACTTGAGAATTTCAACAGGAACATGATCTTCTCTTGCCTAAGCACCATATTTGTCTTGCGTACGATTTTCCCTTGGGCCTTTATAACTGAATAAAGCACCTCCAGGTTCTGTGTGTCCACAGTGACACCAGCAGGAGAAAAGAAATGCAATGGCCTTGCTATAATTTCTTCTTTGAGCAACTCAACTCACTTCAAGATGTTACTTTTCCTTAGTCTAACTTCTTCCTCCCCCCGTCCTTTCTTTGAGGTTAAAAGGAAAAAAAGGAAAGAAAAAAAATCTCCTACTTGTCTGAAAAGCATTCACTGACTTTACCCAATTTCCAAACAAACACTTCTATCTAAAATCAGGCCCTGGTTGCTATGGAAGCTAAAAATCAAACCTCCACTTACAGCACCTAGGATATTTCCCCCCAACAATTACAAAAAAACCCTGCACTTACGTGCGCTCTCTCATCTATCTTCACAAGTAATAAACTGCACATAATGTTTTTAAATTGACCTAAAAGACTGGGAACAAAAATCCTAAACCACGTTCAACATTTTCTCTCCCATGCCAAGAATGGCACCATAGAACCTAAAGGAAAGCCTTTCAGCCTTGAGTGTAAAAGTAATAAGAATGAGTGTTACAATAAAAAAAGAGCATTAAGACTTCATAGTTTCTTGTGAGGCACTTAAACTTTAATGCTACACAAATCAGAAGTAAATGTAAAAGAATGGTTGAGCTAAAGTGCCTTTTGCTGCAAATGTGTGAAAGTGTAAATGGAAGACCCATTAACTCAGTCTTATGCCAGGAAATATAAATAACATTCCAAATGCTGAAGAGGCTTTCTTCCCTGCCTCCCCCTTCTCTAAGACTCTCCAAAATGCATAGGACATATTTAGTGTATGAGTCCTGCACAAAGGGCTGACATGACTATTCCCATCCCAGTCATAGCCTAGAAACTCTACTGAGAAGAATCTGGTGGAGAAATCACTTTCACATCTGCAGAAATTAAAAAAAGCGATAAGGGAACGTCACCTCATTTCATATAATGGGGAAAGGGAAAATACTAGAAATTCAGCATGATGCTCCTCTTCATTAGCTTTTTAATTTCCAACAAGTAATTAGTAATATGGTATTATTATTGCTCTTCATTATATGCCCACCGACTGAAACATTTTCATGCTGTTTCAACTGAAAGTTCAACCTTCACTTTCAGATCCTTTGATAAGTTTAAATACAGAGAAACACAAGAAAGGTAGCTTAAACATAAATTGAAGTCGATCTGAATTGCCTCAGAACCATATTCTTAAGTTCATCAGCTTCCATACAGATCCCAACACTTGCTATAAAGTTCCCCCACCTTGACTTCTTCCTGGACTGATACTTTTGCACGTGCTGTATGGATATCTATTTCATGTGTCTTATACAGTGAGAGCTAACATAATTGAAGGTAGAATTTTCCGAACAAGAGCTGGCTGAACTCAGGTGAGAATATTTACAGATCAATGATGTCTGTTTCCAGAACTGATGTATGACAGGCAACCTGTGAAAAGTTTTCCGGTAAAGCTGCCTGTAGCAATTCTTGGGGCACTCTCAATACATTAAAGTTATCCAAACCAAAGAGTTAAAGTGGAAATTCTGCAGCAGGTTCAAAATAGTCACTGGGAAAAAAATTCTGCAATGGCGTCTACAGAAAAGCAGCTTTCACTCCAGTGGGATACCTTAACTAGTGAGTACTTTTATGCAGGGCATGAGACTTTTTAGGGTGTTTGAGAGATGCCTTTATTAACGGTCTAAGGAGCAACTGGTAATTCTTCTCCTTCTACAAGACAGAATAAGCTGATAGGAAACAGTTTTTGCTCCTACTGCCCTTTGCAAGCACTAAAGCAATTTTTTTCATTCCAAACAGGCAAATATCCAGTTAATAAGGCCCAAAGTTATAAGGAGCTAATAATGAAAAGATAGCTTATGTACAAATCCACTGAGAAGTTAATTAAACAAACAAGTGTGGCACGTTTGCATTCAGCAACAGAAAACCTCAGATTTAGTTATTCCTGCATGTGGGAGATGGTAACACATCTATCCACAGACCTTAAGTTGTTCATCCACAACCCTTGTGACTTCTCCAGCCATGGATTCAAGTGTCTCTTGGATTGGATTGGAGAGTGAACCATTCGCTCCTGCCCAAGAAGCTCCGCCAAGGTGATACAGATTTGGTAGGAGCTGTAAGACAGAAAGAATATCTTTGGAAAGCAGGCTCATCACTACCTGTCTTCAAGCCTGAACAAAAAGGAAATCTCTCTGCTAAATCAAAGCCTTTATCAATCGGAATTATTTTATCACTTTCAATACTAGCTGTTACTGATCAGCTGAAGAAAACATACTTTTTCTGGCAGACTGTTATTTCAACTCCCCAAAAAGAGAAAAGTTGCAATCAGACACTGAACTGCTCTCAGTACTACCAGTATGCTAGGACAGGCTTACTGTTTTGGAGTTCTTAGCATCCCGCATAAGCCGTTCTGCAGATTTGACATCTTCCTGTACAGCATCCACACCACAGTTTCTTAAAGAGTTGAGATGATCTTGCACTTTGACACATATTCTGTCAATCATCTACTTGAACAAAAGACACAGAAAAGATAAAACATCAGAATATTGGCCAAATGCAACTGAATTCAGTCCAGGTAGAAAATCAATAGTAACATGATGAGATTTGTAGAGACAATATAACAGCCTGGAAACGCATGATCAGAGCTTAGAGGTATATCAATGCCACTGAAGAAAAGCATTATATCTCACAAAGACACACCTAAGCACTGGAAAAATAAATAAAACATTAACATTAAAGAAAACCCACAGAAACGCTTTTGTGTTTCTCCCCCAACCCCCTAGTTACCTCCAGGGTAACTGCAAATAACCAACAAGTTACCCATTTCAAGTGGTGGTGTGTTTTTTTGGAGCAAGTTTAATACTGAAAATATTGCCAATTCTAACACTTAGCCCTGAAGGTCCCTGAGCTGTTAAGAATTTCAGACAGTAAAAGGAAGCTCTGTCAAAAAAGCCAAGAGAGATCTTTCCTGTCTAAGCAAAATGCAACTGTGCAGGCTTATGGACCATTCTTTCAAATGTAAATAACTCGTGTTGTAAGGAAACTACAACTACCAAAGTAGAAGTCTCCATCCAACCTTTTGCAGTAGGATAAATTGAACTTAAATCCACATCTGCAACAGAATTCATTCGACATGCTGAAAATACAGGGCAGCGTATTTGCATCCTTACATGACAAACCAATATGAATGCTTGACATACAGTCAGTTTTGATTAAGATATATGGGGCAGGGAGACATAATAGTTAAAAGTCTTTATCAGCCCATGGAGCATTCATTAGAACCGGCTATTTGACACTTGGAAGCAACATCTGAGCGCACGTGTCATCATCATGAAAAGTCTGGAGTTCTAGCCATGATATCATTAGCAACAAGAACTGAAATAATTTCACAGCATGCTCCTTTTCTGCTCCACATGACTCTCCCTCTTCAAAGGGTTTTGATGGGGTTTATTTGTATAAGTACAAAAAGCTAATTAATTATTAGACAGTGGAAAGTCCCATTGGGACAGCTGGACTGAGAAAAAAAAGAAAACACAAAAACCCCCCAGCGCTCCAGGAATAATCATGCAGTTCCACCATCCTAACTAAAAAATCTTTTCCAGCTCTCTATTAAAACTGGTTTTGAAAGCCACCCTCACTGTACACAATTTAATTTAGAAATTAGTAATTTTACTCTATTTTTAAAATAACAATAAACTACTTTTACTGAATCTTGAAGCATGTGTGGTTGTTGGAGAAAAGCACAACTAAAACCACCAAACTATGAGAAGATCTAAACTTTATTCAGATGAACTTGGGAAAAAAAGGTGGCTTTGGAACAGATAAATTACTAAAACAAAAGAAAGCAATACTGCTCTTCCAGTTCTTACTGCCAGTATGTCTCCGTATACCATTTTCTCAGTCAAGAGGTTAAAGTATAATTTCAGGTTCTAGTAATAAAATTCTGTGCCATTAAATTTTCATAACACAGGTAGGAGGAGGCCATTTTGAATTAAGATTCACAAAAAAAACCATAAATGCAGAGAACAAAGAAATTTCATTGACTCAGCTGAAAAGCAAACCAGATATTTCTCCCTTGTTTGCTGGAGTGTCCCATTTGCATGGCAACACAATTGGTCCAAACAAACATGGAAGTAAATTTAAAACAAAGGCAGTGACAAGTTTTATTCTGCTTACACCACCTTCCTTCAGCGGTGTACTGGAGCTGAAAACAGCCCTGACAGGTACTGACAAGAAATGCACTAGAACAGAGAGAATGGTAAGCTACCAGAGAAAACACTTGTAGATCTTTCAAGAGAAAGGGCAAAGAAACAAAACGTGGCATTTAGGAAACCTGGTAATGGCTGACAGAACACAAAAGCTTCCCAGATTCAAGCAATATTTTTGGCTGTGTTAGACAGGAAGGCTTTTCAGCTGTCTGGAGCATAAAGAGCGCAGAAAACGTCTACCTTCCTTTGCTCCCTCTCTCTGAGTACAGCTTCCCATGATACCCCCAGTTCTGAAGGTGTAAGGTAGACAATGACCTACTCTCTAAGGCTATTTGCTCTGGTGGCACTTAAACACATGTTTACACAGTTACTCAGTGCTAGGCAGAGACACTGGAACTGACTCAGACTCCAAAATTGGCACAGCATTATGATGATGCTTGTCACACTGATGACAGCCTGCTGAAAAGTCATGACTCCCCAGCACGAATGAACTAAATTGCTCCTGCTTTCAGCAGTAGCTCACCCAGAAATAGCTTGGGTCTTTCTCTACAGACTGCTACTATACACAATGCCTCCCTTCAACAAAAGCTTTTTTTCCCCTTCACAAAATATTATCATTAATAATTATTATTTCTTGGGAAACTAAGTTTCACCCTCAAGCCATATCTTGCTTTAAGCTACTCTGACAGAATGAGAGAGCACTTTGGCCCCAGGCCGATTTTAGACACTAAGAAGTACCAGTAAGGAACAAGTTCTCACCTGCTGAGTGGTACTAGTGACAATGCCTTGCTGCAGCCGGTATGCTTGCTCCTGAAGGTACTTTCTGGTCTCGTGATTACGAAGCAAGTAGTTTTCTATCTAAAAAACAAAGCCAGATTAGGAAACTGATTCAATTCTCCACATTGTAATTTGCTTTCATTTTTGCTGTCATATCAAAAATGGGGACTGTCAGGAAAAACTGCCTAAGTATGTTTTCTTATCTGCAAACTTTGTGTGTCTCAGTGCTTAATAATTACATTGGCAAATATCCATTCACTCATGGACTAGTGAAACATCATTAAACACTGCGCTTTTGCCATTTCTTTCTGAGCTAGTCTTCTATTTTGAACAATTTAGTAAATTATGCTGACAAAGTAGATCCAGGTTTGAGAAATATTAGAAGGAACTCTACCCATAAAGTGTTGCTGTAGGTACCATGATGACACAAGATAGTAGATTCATTTCTTTTAGATGCATTTGGCCTGCTGCAAAGACACAGATTCAAACAGCAGTATGGTTTGGAGAGAAGATAAAATATCTGAAAGTGCCTAACTGCTACAGGAGCCTCAGTTCAAACATTACTTAAGGCTAACCAGCACTTACGTGCTCTTAAAGGACAAGTGATTTCCACTCACAGCTATTGGTCACAGCCTACCACAACTGTCACCAATAGTAAACCTACCTTCAGCCAGCTTAATGGCACATAGAGTAACCCCCTAACCTGGCTCCATCAAACTTAGTCAAGTAAAAAACCCCTATTAGCAAACATTTAAGGTTCATCAAAGGTGATGGATCTGGTCTGAAAAGAAGAGAGAGGAAAATGATGAGTGGAGTGGCCACAGGTTGTGAGGCAGAGACTAATAGGGGTGGTCACCTCTAAATGTGCACCAGCAGCAAGAACAGGAAGAGTCTGACCATGCTCCACAGTAATGCAGAGTTTACCCAGCTTGGGCACACTAAGCGTGCTGCAGAGACACTGGAGCTCAAGAGATTTGCTACCATGCCCATCTGGTGCTGGACCAGGGCCAGGAGCACTCTCATTGTGCTCAAGCTGTGGTGTGCTGAAGCTTACAGGCCCTCCTGAGATGTTAGTTGAGGTATCCCCACACTGGGCATGACAGCTCTGTTTGTGCAGGCAGGCATTTCTGTGTGCATGGAATTAGCTGTGTTCACAGCACTGCTACCGAGACCTTTTCTTTGGAAAGACCTTCCTTGTGTTGTGTAAAGAAAGCCTGCACCACACAGGTTAAAACAAACTCAGGGCCTAACAGTTTAAGTAACTTTGACATGAATAAAACAAAATGCTCTTTATACGTCATGCCTAATTAACATGAATTTAAATCCCCATGGCCAGAAGCTTCATGATATTTTTTCAGAGATGCATCTATCGTTCTAGATATGAACCTATCTACAACTATATTAAATGAGATGTAAGAAATACATCCATCCCCCACGATTCAGTTTTTTTAAAGCAGAATTTAATCGTTTAATGCATCAAAGAAAAAGGCGCTAACTACCAGCACTTTTCCCTGTGAGAATCATTTTACTGAAAATATCTTAACTAATAAGGATCATAGGCATTTGCTTTTTAATCACAGTTATCTGTAAGAACTATTTATCAGGTTTTTATGACCTTATCCTGGCTGAAGGAAAACTGCTCATTAAAGAGATGTGAACTGTATGCTTTCTGACTGAGCAGGAGGCTCATTTGGAGCTTGCAAGATTTACTATATAAAACTCCCAGCTGTGTTTTAATAACTCATGCAAGTGGAACAGCTACACATACTGTCAACACCTCTTCATCCAAAAGAACACGTTGGTGCAATTGTTTATTTAGGGCAACATACTGCGTAGATTTTAAATGAACAATATAGAACACAGGCAATAAGCATTTTCATACCCCCCCAAATTAAAGAGCATCCTTTGTCTTATACAGAGCTGACTGCACTTTTTATGACAAAATGAAAACCACATACCAAAAATTCTATGCACGTGGAAAGACACACAAGCACACACGTAACAAACATGCCAGTTTCTAATTCCCCCTTTCACAGTTAGGCATACAGCAATACAAGGTCTAGCTTGTACTTATTTAGTTATGACTTTTTGATACTACACCATTACACTCCATCAGCCTTCACTCCAACCACTCTTTAGAATAAAAAGCCTTACATACTCTTGCAGCACTTGATTACCACATATATGTCCACACAAATCAAACAATCAATGAACCTAGCCTAGAAGTTTTACTCATGCAAGCCTGAAATCACAGCCACTTAACATTATTACTGTATTTTTAGTGGTTTTATTTCTGTAAAGTTGGATGTATATGCAATACCTTTTGCAGTGCCTCTTCTGTTTTCTCAGGGTTTGTTTTGAGTGCTTGGGAAGCATCATTCATTGGTATAGGCATGAATCTCAAAGTATAATTCCTAAAGAAAAAGAAAAGATTTTTTAAATAGTAAAAGTTAACCTAATTACTGTGCTCTTTATGAAGAATGAGCTGGAAGGGAGAAATAAGATGCATCTAGCTTGTCCATGGAAGGTACTAAGAATGTATTTTTCACATTTGTAAGTGGACTAACTGGAGGCATGCATACTCCTTTTGGCTCCTACTTCTTTGCCATTAGATAGAGGTGGAGATTTTGAAAGGCAAAAAAATGCAGACAAGTGACCAATGCCCAGTGGCTGTCAATTAAAAGGCCAAGCTGCCCTCTGAACCTTTGTGCACAAGGTTGAATTGCTTCTTGCTATTTCAAAACAGAACAGGCAGTGTCAGTGCCTCCTGGGAATTCTATCAGATCTAAGCCTAAATGGAAATATTCGGTAACAGACAGATAGTGACTAAGAAACTGAGTTTTGAAAATTTACTATTTAATAACTTGTTATGTTTACAAGGATTTGAAGACACTTGCTGAATTTTTAATAAAAGTTGACAAAACATGCACAGAAACTCTACACTGCTTTATGCAAACAATTGCTCCCTGTATTTTACTTATTGCTTGCAAATAGAATCATAGAATCATAGAACAGTTAGGGTTGGAAAGGACCTTAAGATCATCTAGTTCCAACCCCCCCGCCAGAGGCAGGGACATAGCTTTGTCCATCTGCTGCGATATGAGAATAAAGACAGGATTTTGGTCTTGAGTGAAAATTGCATTTAAACTGAGAACATAAATTGGCTAGCATGACACAGTTAAACCTAAAAGCTTGCAGTGTTGTGCTCACACACCTTCAGATTTGAATACATGAAAACAAAATAGCAGGAAATTCTTAAAACCTGGAAAGGAATTTTTTCTTCCTATTTTCAATAGTCTTAATTTCCTGTGAACATCTCTTCCTCCTCCGGCCGCTTGCAAACGTCCCACCGTCTGCTCCCATTCGAAAGAGAAATACATAAATATGGATGGAACCCCATATTTTTGAGCACTTTAAAGTTGACAATTTCAACTGAGTCAACTCCACTGACTTCAATGGACCCACCCTCACTAAACACACAAAATCCAACAGCAGACACCTTAACTACTGTGAGACTCTTAAGTTTCTTTCACTTCCTCTCCCACCAGTTGCTTAGCCACATGAAACACCACTCTCTGAAGAGCAGCAGTGTTTTGAAGTGCTAAACACACCAACATCTCATATATACTAACCAACATTTTACCTTAAATTATAATTAAAAACATCTACGTTTCTTCCCTAATGTCAATGTGAGGGTGGTGAGACATTAGCACATGTTGCCCAGAGAAGCTGTAGATGCCCCATCCCTGGAAGGTTGGACGAGGCTTTGAGCAACCTGGCCTAGTGGAAGGTGTCCCTGCCCATGGCAGGGGGATTGGAACTGGATGATCCTTAAGGTCCCATCCAACCCAAACCATCCTGTGATTACAGAATGTACACACAGCTGCCAGTGCTAGGCAGTTGCCCACACTGAGTCAGCAAGGTCCCGGTCCTTCCACACTGTTCAACTGCCTATTGCAGCGCAGCCAGAAAAAATTACTTTTCTTTCTTGTTGTCTTGTCCTTCAAGAGAATTGTGCAAACAATACAGACCCTGTTATGCGTCCTCATGTAACACTAAACAGCAAATAACTGGCTGCCCACCAGCATGGGGAAAATTTTTAAATGCCAAAGATACCAAGCCCAAAGTCAGACAGTAATTACAGAATGTGCTGATTGTCTGCTACCTGCCAGGTGGTGTATTTATTTAGCTAAAAAGAGAGGTAGAATTCCAAGGAATTCTGCAGCTGTTTGACATTTAATATGACTCATTCATTGAAATGTATAATTGTCAGCTCTCATGCTAGTAATTATATGCTAAATTCAATTTAGTCAAAGGCTTAGTGCACTGTCCCTCACAGACACACACAGAGAAGAAGGGTGGGGAAAGGAAAGGCAAAGAGATTTCAGGGACACAGATTCACAGGGGCCAAACTTCAGAAGACCACTATCTAAGTAAGGCTCTGTACTTGTTTTCCTTCCAGACAGACAGCGTTGTATTGGAATGCTACTTTATTTTTATCTAAGAATTAATCAGCTCTTAGGGGCAAAAAAAGAAAAATCAAGAATTTAAAGCTTGCTTTTCAACTTCGATCACCAGAGCAATATTTATCTTCACACTTCATTTTTCTCTATTTCCTTTGAAGTCTAAAATACTCCTCCATTCTTTTTATTGGCACTCCACTTGTCTCTTGTAACAAAGTGTATTTCTCTACCAACTGGAAAATCCAGTGATTTCATAATGCATTAACACTCTCAGCAACATAACTATATTTAAAGCATGCCAAATTTCAGAGGGTACTAAGAGACTGGAAAGGATGTCTCAAACCCATCCTATCTCTCCTTCTACATACAGCGTGTGTAACAACAGTCCTACATTTGATCACGTTATTTCCCTTGTAGTAGCTTCTGCCCCATTCATGACATACACTTTTTGCTGTACTGATGATTTTACTACCTATTTGGTTTGGGTTTTTTTTGGTTTTTTTTTTTTTTTGAATGGGAATAAGATCGTCTGTTTTGCAGGCTTGGGCATGTTCAAATTCATGTTACTACTAAGGCAAAAATTTGCAGCCTGCTAACAAATCTCAGCGTGTCCCTCAGGGATCGGTGTTGGGACCGGTCTTGTTCAACATCTTTGTCAGTGACATGGACAGTGGGATTGAGTGCGGCCTCAGCAAGTTTGCCAGTGACACCAAGCTATGTGGATCGGTTGATACGCTGGAAGGAAGGAATGCCACCCAGAGGGACCTTGACACGCTTGTGAGGTGGGCTGATGTCAACCTGATGAAGTTTAACCATGCCAAGTGCAAGGTCCTCCACCTGAGTCGGAGCAATCTCAGGGACAGCTACAGGCTGGGCAGAGAAGAGATTCAGAGCAGTCCTGCACAGAAGGACTTGGGGGTGTTGGTTGATGAGAAAATGAACATGAGCCGGCAGTGTGTGCTTGCAGCCCAGAAAGCCAACCGTATCCTGGGCTGCATCAAAAGAAGCGTGACCAGCAGGTCGAGGGAGGTGATCCTGACCCTCTACTCTGCTCTCCTGAGACCTCACTTGGAGTATTGTGTGCAGTTCTGGGGTCCTCAACATAAAAAGGACATGGAACTGTTGGAACAAGTCCAAAGGAGGGCCACGAGGATGATGAGGGGACTGGAGCACTTCCCATATGAAGATAGGCTGAGAAAGTTGGGGCTGTTGAGCCTGGAGAAGAGAAGGCTGAGTGGAGACCTCCTAGCAGCCTTCCAGTATCTCAAGGGGGCCTATAGGGATGCTCGGGAGGGACTCTTCATTAGCGATTGTAGTGATAGGACAAGGGGTAATGGGTTCAAACTTAAAGAGGGGAAGTTTAGATTGGATATGAGGAAGAAATGCTTTACTGTAAGGGTGGTGAGGCACTGGAATGGGTTGCCCAGGGAAGTTGTGAATGCTCCATCGCTGGCGGTGTTCAAGGCTGGACTGGACATAGCCTTGGGTGGCATGGTTTAGTGGGAGGTGTCCCTGCCCCTGGCAGGGGGGTTGGAACTAGATGATCTTAAGGTCCTTTCCAACCCTAACTATTCTATGATTCACCATGATATCTTAGAACTTGAGCTATTTATTCAATCAGTCCATACAGAAAAAGTATCTTTTAGAAGTGAATGTGGGGCAATACTGGACACTTCTAAGACAAAGTAGGCTCTAGGCTGCAAAGCACACAAGCACATTCTTATTTTCATATTAAAATTACAGAGATACAAGTCCCTGTTTAATGGCCAGGCTGAACAGGATGCCCACTATTCTCACACGCTCTCCTGAACTGACAGCTGTACTGAACCCTGAACTCTACAGAAGATCCTCTCAGCATCTCACATCAGCTGGCTGGGACATCCTTGGGGCAACTCTGCCAACAGCCATGCTCCTGGAATTCCCTTGCAGGAATACAACCATAAACAGATGAATAAAAGCTGGAAGGAGGGGAAAAAACAATCCTTAGATTACTTCAGCCTGTTTTAAAGTCTGTTACAATCCCTCCCAATTCTCCTCAGCCTCTGCATAATACTAAGAAAGCCTAGCTTGCTTCTTTCTAGTGGTTTAGCATATGATTACCTTTCTAAAGAACAAAATGAAACCACCACACACAACACTTATACCCCTAAGCATTTTCAGTATATTTTGACCCATTTTGAGCAACAATTCTTTCCTACGGAATACTGATGGTTTCACGGTTTTTTAGGCAACATATAGTGGAGGATGTTCTCAATATGTTTTCAAGATGGATTGTTTAAAGGCTAATAGTTTTCAGTTAGTATTGACAGCTCCTCTCCTGCAGGTTTAAACCTTTGTTGCTTGTGGCTTAGTTTGTAATATTACCAATGGTTTTAATTACTTTTAAATGTTAGAGGAGACATAAGATGACCTCAGCTTCCAAGGTAAATAAATTAGATGTCACCTCAGCAAAGCAGAGTGCCACACAGTTATCTGTAGTGTTTCTTTTTTTTTTTTCTGCTTAGATGATTTGCTTTTGCCTTAGGATTTCCCCCTCCTTTCTATTTACTTTCCAAGCACTTCAAAACAGAAAAGTTGATGCTCCCCAGAAAATAGGCATATTCTCTTTTCCACCCCATCTCATAAATGCACATTCTATTACCCTCTAAAAGAGAAATGTCTGCAAGCTGAAAAATAACCTTTGCAAATTATTATTCAATACTATCAATGGAATCACTCCAAGATGATTTGCTTCATTATACATCATTTATATAATTTTCCCCATCAGTGCAACTGAATTAATTTTGAAAACAAGTATATAAACTACAACAGTTTCATAAAACAAGTAACTTTATAAGCTCTAGCCTCATGACCCCTCCAAGGGTTAAAATACTCCCCTAAATACTTACACTGTTTTGAAAGACATTTTATCTAGTAACTAGCAATTGTACCTTACCTTCGCCTTCTGCAGACACCCTTTGCTCCTGAGGGATTTAACAATGTGACACAACTGCAACTGCTGCTTAATTTAAATCTGTAATTTTTCCCTCTTGAAAAAAGTAGTAACAATGTATAAAGAAATGGGATGGAGATGAAGATAGATGGAAGTCGCTTAGCATCTATCACTGGTAATGGCTGCAAGTATAAGTAAGCTCAGGGAAGCAAAATGACCTAGACTACAGTGATTACAATGAAAAATAGCAGTTCCTGAGATCACAATTAGTTTCAACTTGCTGGGGGAAAGGAAAAAAATAAAAGCCAGCCCAAAAGGCATGCTTCAGTAATTTTCTGTTATTACGTACAGCTTCGTTCACTGACTAGAATAGAATTTCTGCATGCTAGCCGCACAAAAGAATAAGGAAAATGGAAAATATTCTCTAATTCAGAATTTTAATGCTAACAGTAGAACTCAATGGCCTTAATGTTGATAGCAGAGTATGGATGAAAGAGCCTTAGAGCCTTTTCCCATCCTTTTGAAGAATGTGAAGTCATACATTTTCCTTTAGATTGAGCATCCTGATGCTTAAAATTGAGAGCACTCAGCATCTTCATATTGACTGTGGTAAGAACTGCAGCTGCTCAGATCATTCAGGATCTAAGCCTTTGGCTTCTTCATCAGTCATTCAGTTGCTTGAGAACTTACTTTTCCAGTGCCACAGCTATGTCCTGGAAGCCCTGCGCAGTGATGTTATTCTTGTCCCATATTACAGTTCTGAGAGGTGGGGGTGAAGAAGAAAGGGGAAAAAAAAGTGTTAAACAAAAAGCACCGAATAAATCTATACTGAAACTCTGCATATTGAAATAACCCAGCGCTGTTATGTTAAAAGTTATATAGTGGAAGGCAACATTTTAAAAACCTGTCTTTAGTTATACCTAAAATCTTGAAATGTCAGAAGTTAGGGACAAAGACACTACAAAATTCAGTCTCCCTTTTTTTAAAAGGAGACTCTGTACCGTATTTTCCACCACCACCATAAAATCGTAACTTTCCTAAAGTACAGTTAATAGAAGGATTTGGAGATAAAATGCCAGCTTTTTCCAGGAACAGAATCAAAAATAAAGTTGAAATGTTTGCTTTAGCAAGCCCACACCGAAAACTAAAGAAAATTGCAGCAAGCAATCAATTGCTGTTCTATACAGGTTATATGGCTACAGTTATAGAAAAAGGCATTTAAAGACTTCATACTGAGTGGCAGTCAAAATTTGCAGGCTATTGTATATTCAATCTTGTACTAGCTCATCATACAGTTCCTATGATTCCACATGCAACATAACTAGCTGCCAGTATAAGCCATTAGGTTAGGTGCATAAATTGTAGCTCTTTTGAATACACAACAGTGAAATGAGTGATCAAGCCATCCTCCTCCTCCCTCAATTTAGGCCACTCAAGCAGACTGCTTGGCAATTTGTGAACACATGTTCAAAGTTCTCATTAGTAGTCAGAAGTAACAGTCAAGCAGATAAATCTTGCCCGTGCAAGAGCACTAGTTGTAGCTGTGCCTAAAAAAAGAGGCAGCCCCCCCTGCAGGATTTGTGGCAAAAAAGAGAAAAGATAGATGGCAGGGTTTCACAGATATTGACACCCTTCTGCTGTTGCAGAATTATCCCTTTGTTTTTTAAATGGAAAGACGGAAATAAGAAAGAGAGGAACACCCAGTCTGCAAAGACCAGATACACTTAAGGTCAAATCTTGGATATTTTTGTCACTGGAAAATGTGTTTGTATTTCTCCCCGGATGTAATGTTATAACATTTTAAGCAGAGCCAGTTACGACTGCATTATTCAGTTTGTAATCACACCACAGACTGGTGACATTATGTTAACTGTGACATTCAGTGTTCTGTGAAACATTTCAGTCTGCCATCTTGAAAGCTGTCAAGGCTTTATTTTGTCAGGCACAGTGGTCATTTTAGGTTAATACATTCAACAAACCTGAGTCACCTCTCCAGTGTTTTCTTGACATTTCAATATTCAGTTTGGCACAGCAGCACAAAGACCAGAATCCCTGCTTCTGAACAAAATAGCCAGGACTGTTCTAGCGAATTTCTTATCCTACATGGAACAAATGCTTGGAGACCAAGCACAAAGTGGTCTCTTCACACAGACAATACACTAAGGAAGGTTCATCTGCACAGTCTGACAAGAGAAGGAGTGAGGATTAGCTTTACAGATAATGACATATTTAGAGGTCCCCATCCAGATTCATACTGATTGAAGGTTTTAGTGTTTGCTAATCACATGCTAGATAGAAAAAAAGTGATACTCCCAAGCCATCAGTGCCAGACATGTGCTAAAAAGCAATGAAGTTGTCAGGTGGATGAAGTTGCAGAGAAGAGATGCCAAGGTCCATCAGCACTGTAGTAGGGAAGGGAAAGGAGGGATGGTCCATGCTGCTATGCATTCTGAATTCCACATGCTCTTATCTCTCCTAAGAAACTGACACTTCAGAAGACAAAGAATGATTTAGCTTAGCTTCCCATCAAATACTAAATTTTCTCGGCTGGGAAGGTCTCCAGTAGAAAAGACTAAGCAGAACAGAAGAGAATGACTAAGCACTGGAACAGGGTTTCCAGAAACACTGTGGAATACCTGTACTTGGAGATCCTCAAAACCTGCCTGGACAAGGCCTTGAGCAACCTCGTATAGCTTTAAAGTCAGCCCTGCTTTGAGAAGGACTTTGGATTACCTGACATTCAGAGCTCTATTAACAAGGATGCTTGGATTTTTTTCTATGATTATAGGAAATTTAGAGTTCTATTGCTCCAACAAGAAGTCTTTCATTTAAATTTAGAAAATGTAATTTTCTCCAGTTTCAGCTATGGCAATGTTTTTTGCAAAGAAAATCTGCTTCTTCTGACTTTTGTTATTTTGTTGAAGAAAAAAGGATGAGAATCTTTCCAAATGGAGGCACTATAAAGTGGCTGTAGAAAGAAGGGTTCTGAGGAGAAAGAGCTTAAGTCATCACCTTCAGTATTATTAAGCTATTCTATCTTTTACTGCAAATACTTTTCCCTTACCTGAGTTTGGTGTTTATCTGTAAGGCTTTTGCCAGCATCTTTGCTCCCATGTCGCCCATGGCATTTCCACTAATATCCACTTTTGTAAGAGAAGTATTGCTGCCCAAGGCATTAATAATAATGGTGACCTCAGTCTTCAGCTTGGAATCTGCGAGGGACAATGACTGAAGAGGCTGTGGAGCACAGAAAGGGCACTGAGAACAGCAACTGATAATGCACTCATTCCTCAAGCACCAACCAAAAGTTACAAGTTCCCCAAACTCTTGGAGACAGCAATAACCTTCAGAGTTATTTCTGTGTTTGTGGCAGATACCACAACACGTGACAAATTGGGAGTCAACAACTTACAGCACAGGTGTCAAACACATACACAGAGAATTAAGTTGCAACACCCTGTGTTGACAGTGCCTTCAATTTCCTGCATTCTACTGAGTACAGAATACAGCATGAACCTAAAAAGGGTCAACAACCAGCTTTGCAAGAAAATCTCTATCGTCCCGTAGGTTTTACTTAACCAGCATGCTTCCCTGTCAGTGACAAATAAAAATGTCTAGCACTTTCCTCCTCTCCCTCAGACTGAGAAATTTATCCAAGGGCAAATTAGGATCTGAGACATTGCTGAAACAAAACCAATTCCTCTAAACTGTTTTATTATTATTCAACTTCAGGAGTGATTTTGCTCCTCTGTTCCTTCGAACGAGGACATGGGCATTTGGGAAGAAAGAGACAGAAAACTGTAGCGGGTCTGAAATTAAAAACAGTAAGAAAGCATCTATTCAAATGTGTAAGTCAATGAATATTACAGTGGTGTTCTGACACCCCTGACTGCAGTATCTTTAGGTAACTTTATACATACATACATATATATATACATATAGATAGATAAACACACACACACACACACTGTTACGCTGAAACTACTTTATTGGGCTCTGGCAAGGCAAACTCTAAGCCTTAAGAAAACCTCTTTCAAAAATGTCTATCCTCTCAACGTCCCAACACTCGACAGCAGGAGCTCAAGAACTACAGTTTATCCATCACCATGTCTTGCAGATGTATTACAGCTGCTAAAACTGTAATTTGGCTTAGCTGATGTAAGAGAACGTCACAAAACATTTCCCTTGCTCAAGTGTGAGTTCATGCAGAGGAGTCTGCTGTCATTATACATCCACTTAGGCAAGCGCTGGAGGACAAATTTTCAAAGTTAAAATGTCCAAATTACATGACCAAATGTCCAAACTAAAATGTCCAAACTACCAGAATGGGAAAATCAGTATCCTGGAAAGATGAAGCTACATTAGATGCCTAAAGCTTAGATTAATATAAATAAATAACTGAACTGTGCACACCTTCTGGAGTCCAAGATGCTTGCATGGTACCTGTTATACAATGGGACTCTAGCCTCCAAACACCACTGGATTACAGTGATAGCTAAAAAGCTTGCAACAATAGGAAATACACTTATAAATGAGGAAATGCATAAGAATTTGGAGGCACAGCAGGTTTATAATTAAAAAGGCTAACAGTAACACAAGCCACATGCTGGTTTTATTTTAAATGGAAGTTACTGAATTATCATGTTAATGACCTTAATCTGTCCATGTTTCCCCATTTTATAACATTATGTACCCTAAAGAATATTAGCATCATGTTAGAATGGCACTTAGAGCTCTTGGCACAAGTTTGAGAAGACCTCCTCTGACAGATTTCACAGAAAAGCGGCACCACTCCGAAAGAAATCATCAATAAGCTTATGAAAGTCAAGGTTTTTCTGCTTGTTACGTGCCACTTCAGAAAGGTGCATTAGAGTAACTTAGCTGTAGTTGCTCCCTCCCACATACCAATTTTTCTAAACCTCATGTATCTTAGCAGGAAAGGATTTTTCACATTCCAATACCTTGAAAAAACAATACATTATTGAAAACACTTCTGCACTATGCTCTGCAAGGGTGTACACCTATATATATCATTACTACCACATAGAAAACATGTATATAGCACAGTAAAGTACCTGATACATTAGCAGTGCCTTTTAAGTGGGTGAACTGCTATTTTTCTCGCAGAGCTACCCTTAACATTTACTCCATGAACAAGGAGCAAAAAGCTCTGGACTCACTTGGTGCCCTGAATGCAAACTACACTCAGAACTTAACTCTGTATAATTAAACATACAGGCTAAATAGTCATTACATCCATTATCTGACCATTACATTAAAAAAAACAACAACAAAAGAGCCATGAAAACCAAATCCCCCCAAATATGGGCAATACTCCATACAGCTTACAAACACTAATTCCTTGTAACACCTTAGCAGCTTGAGATGGATATTTAGAAAAAAAAAAAAAAAAGTCTGACAAGCACTTCAGTGTCCCTGCTGTAAAAAACAGATACTTTGGCAATGCAGTCAAGATGCCTTAACACCATCTTTTCACGGAAGAGGAATTCTTAAAGGATAAAATTAGAAATTGTATGATTGTATCCCATTGATTTTGTCATATTCCTGATGGAAAACATTTAAGAATTAAATCAGGCTAAATTTGTTCTCCTAAGAAAAAAATGCTGTAAAACCCAAAAACCCTCAAAAGGCCAATTCTGCAACAAACATTAACTAAAAACTAAAAACACTTAGCACTGTAGTAATTCTTTGCACCTATGGAGGAGTAACCACCACTCTGAGTAATGACATGTGGCATTGTAACATCAATTTTTTGCAACAGGAAATGGTACAGTAAGAATACATTATTATTGCCTGCACAGTATAGCATCTACATAAATAGAAAGGAAATGAAAAGAAACCCCCAAAATAAATCTAAGTATTACATTCTTGTTTATATTAAACACCTGGGAAACTTTGCTGTGTCGGTTACTACTACTGCTTTCAAATTGTGTAGAATTATATTTGTGTCTAGCTCTATTTTTAGAGTCATAACTGAGCTACTGATTGTTTCAATCATTTTACTCATGACTCACACTAACACAGCAACAGATCTATTTAAAGTGTGTATAAATACATGAAGAAGCATTTGGCAGATGGCTGTTTCAGATTAAAGCCTCTTGCTTCAGCTCTCCATGAAGACAATGCACAGCCCCTAAACTGTACTAGCTTGCAGGCAATACTGATCAAGCAGTATGCTCTGGGCACCATCATACCCTGCTCTTTCCAGTTCCATCTTCATTTTAATGTCCTGTGGCAGTAAATACAGTAATGGTAGAGCAACATGTAATGGTATAACAAGGACCACCCTATTTAACACTCAAATACACGTCAAAACAGCTAGTAATTTAAAATAATATTCTAAGCATCAAGGTACAGTGAGGACAATCCTACACAGCTATCTGCAACACATGGTTTTCCCACAGCACTACAGCTCATCCTCAACTCTTCAGCTGCTAGGAGATGCTTCAGACTGATTTTAGCACCTGATGAGACAGAAAGAAACAAGATTTCTTCACTGACGACGATTAACAGGAGAAAAGGGGAGAGAAGAGACAGTGTAATACTGACAGGTTCATATATGGTATCTCAAAGGTTAATGCATAACATGAAGGAGAGGCAGTTATTAAGTACCTAAATAAAGTAACTTTTTTGTGGATTATTTCATGGTAACACTGTTTGAAAGCAGGATGAGACTCCAGAACATGTTACGTAGGTTAGCTCAGGAAAGACAGAGTAAGAATTACAGGAGCACATCTGACCACTAGACTGTGGAAAAGGCAGAAAGTGGAGCAATGGCTGATATCACCCATGAGATGAAAAGAAAAGGAGAGAAAGAAGTTGAAGCTGATGATGCAAGGGAGGGAGAGCTGTGAGAATGATACATCCAAAATTTAGCAGCTACTTTTTCTTTCAGCTGGAAGCTTCCAAAGCAGAAGCCAAGAAGGATAAACAGAAGGCCGGAACACTCAATGAGACAACAGGATGAAATTTGGAATTTTTATCCTGAAGAACAAATAATATGAACTGGACAGTCTTACAAAAAGGAAAAAAAAAAAAACCCAAACAAAACAAACAAGAAAGTTTGTATACTGAATGGGCATAGAGTGTGTTAAAGAGTTGTATTAGGCTATGGTCTGAGTGGGAAGAAATGTTTACCTGCAACAGAGCAAAGGGATGAAGGAAACTAAGAAAAAAACATACTAAATTACATTTGCTTATGAGTAATCTGTTTTGACATAACAGTCTTCAGGATAGCTGTGAAAGATTAAGCATGAGATATAGGGCAGGACAGAGACAAATATTCAAAGAGAAGAAGCAGGTGCTATCTGATTAAATGATACCCTTCAGCATGCTATCAACAGAAAAAGGAGAGAAGGGGAAATCAGTCTTGCAGCATTCCCTTATACACAAAGTAGAAGGTGGCCACATCACAAAATGAAAAGGTTAGTTTGGTACAAGAATTAATACAGAGATCTACTGATACTTCTTAGCACAATTCATCTGACTTATGTAAACAAGGACTTTCATTACAGGTGCTAACTCCATTAGAATCACCTCTGGTATTCATACACAGTACTTCACTGCATTACACTGACAACCATTGTTTTAAAGTTGTAAGGCAGGCAAAGAATCAAGAAGAAACAGTACCACTAATCCCAACTAAGAGGACACAGAGAGAAGAGAGAGAGTTTAACAAATCACTTCAAATACTACCAAGTAGTAAAAAAAAGATGAACACAGAACATGGAATCCGATATCTCTTCCTTGTATGGAAGTAGATATTGGAAACCCTGATAAAAAATTGCTCCTCTGAATTGCAGGGTACAGAGAGAGATGAGAAGAGAAAATAAGAAAGCAGTTAGTGTGGAGACCGTGAACTTGTAGGTGAGACAATAAAGACAACAGGAATAGCAGGTGTTTATAGACAACTGAATTCTACAGTCAGCTATTTCTGGAGAACGAGGAAAGCAGGGCTTGCTTGCTACTTGCACAGGAAATGAAGGAGAAACAAAGGACTATAAATAGATGAATAAAGATTGACAAGCATGAGAGCAACAGAGCATCTTAAGATTTCCTTCTAACCAAAACTAGGATGCCCAGTAAGGCAAGAACACAAACCCAACCACAAAAGTCTTTCAGAATAAGGAAAGAGGGTGGAAATGAAGAAAGTGGGCAAGGACTCCAGCAAGGCACTCTGATAGGGTTTTATGAAATTGTTCATGTGATTAATGTACTAGAAGAAGTAAAGAACAGCACAGTGAACAGCTTTTCTGTATTTTTTGAAGGAGAAGGGAATTCTGGGAGATCATTGCAGTAACTGCATTTTGCCAAGCAAAACAATGCTGATACCCAAGAACAGCTATAAGGAAATAGTGCATTCTATTAATTAAAAGTATGGCCACTCAGAGAACACTACCACTGAAATCTATCAGGGCACAAAAGTTTTGAAAACTTGTGCCTGCACGGCTGTATAACTTAAACCTCAAACAACTGTGTTACATACATCCAACTATTCAGAATGACTACTTTTCAACAAGCATAGATCCTAAGACTATCCTAAGAAACATTCACCTACATGCTACACATAATCCAAATTACTATTTGAAAGAAAAAAAAAATAGCCCAAACAACTAAAATGTTGGACATGGTTGTGCAGGATCATGATCAAGTCTTATGCAGCAAATTAACACAGTGAAAAAAAGTACCAGAAATAGGCTGTGAGGGTACAAATACACATGATGATAGTAGGTAGAAAGATACTCACTGAATCCTCGTCTTGAATCATCTGAACTAAATTATCAAGTACTGGAGCGAGATTTCTGAGGAAATAAAAGTTAGGGCAACAATGAAAGAAGCAGCTTCTCCTCATCCATTCTCTTGTTATTTAAAAGAAAGAAAAGCCTTACTTGGATTTCATGTTGTTAAAATTTTTGCCTAACGCCAAGTGCCTTATCGATCGGTTTTTACTAAGCCAGACTACAAGGGTTGAGAGGTCAGACTCTAGGCCTGTAAAGAATTAGATAAGATTAAGAATTAAAACACATTTTCACAAGAAAGATCCAGGCAGGGTCTTTACTAATGCTATATTAATTCAAGTAACTCTATCAATGTACTCATTTCCAAGAGCTCTAGAAAAATTTCCATTCTTCTGTGTTTCTTTTTTTTTCCCTCTGCTTTTCTATGAGCATAAATGCTTTCTCTAAAACAAGCCCCTTAAAACTCCATCCTAATCAGCCATTGAAGGCACCTCTCAGAAACTCAGAAGAGAAACATAGTCCCTTGTCTGTAGTCAACCACCCAAGGGCAGCTCCTTGCATTGTCAGGCAGAGTTTAAAGTGCCTTTGAGAATTCTGAGACCACACTAATCGCTATTTAATCTTAGCAGAGCTGTGTACCAACAAGGTTTCAAAGCCCTCAAGAGCAAAAAGGCCAACAATAACAGGCTATGAACAAAATGACCTAAAAAACAAGCCAAATTTCATTCTACTCCTGAGTAAGAAAAATAACATGCTGTAGTACTGCATTCCCAAACTAGTGACGCATTTGAAGAGTTCACTAGTTAGATTACAGTGAACTAGGATCCAGATCCAGAGGATAATTTAGGTATTAAATATCTCTATTTATAATAATAAACCTGTTTACATAATTGGGCTAAGTCAGCAGCACCCAAAGCTTTCTACTTGCCAATCCATCCCACCTTTTTTGGGCATTCATCTGTACTGGAAATCTCTTTCTGAAATACCTCAGCATTTGGCTGTTAGAGGGGCAAACACAGCAGCAGGTGGTTTCTTCCAGCTCATTTACACTTCAAGTCTGCAAGATGAGAAGCCAGCTGCTATTTCCAGCTAGGAAGCACAGAGCCCAAAATGCAGGAATAGTCCAAAGACTCCAACAGGTCCTCTCTGACCTTAAGCTGCTTGACTGCTCCAAACTTCCCTGCCTCATTTCACTGTCATGGCTTCATTCTTTACCTGGTCTTTCCCAGTCTTTAACTATGCTTTCACTTCCCATTTAGCTTCTCATCCACTTGTATTTAAACCAACTTTCTTCTAGATCATGCTTGCTGCCATCAATTTCTTTCGCTGTATTACATTATCTCAAACAACAAACTTCCAAGTACAGTTAGTCTATTAACATTTCTTATATACTTTATAGCAATAGGAGTTCTTGGTCCGAGACATTTCCATAACCAATATGGTCAATAATCATAAAGCACGAATGACCATCCTTGATTACTCTGTGAGCTGAAAGAAAAAGTTTCTCAGATTCTTCACTTGCATGATCCTCCATTCCTTTCTGTGTACTTACCATTGTCTGAAATATCTAGGCTCGTGATATTGTGTATTTCTGCTATGCATCCTTCCAAGACTTGTGCACCTCCAGATCTTAACTAGAGACAAAACATCATCCATTTTTGCAAACTAGTTACGGTTTCAAGATCACACAGAAAACAGCAGCAGGAGCTTTGTGGATACAGAAAGCACTACCAAGCAGCAAAAACAACAGCAACACAAGAAGTTACAGACATAAAAATGACAGCCGATGCACACATTCCTACTATTTTCATCCTTTAAACTCAGTATACGCATATAAATGAGAAAAAGGACTCTCATTTCTCTTAAAACTATTGTTCAACAGTTAACATTGGTAAAAGATTTAAATGTTGAAAACACCATGAATCCTTTAGCAATCGTGCTAGGATTTTGGTGCTGGTTCTCCACATGAAGAGGCCAGGATATTTCCAATGTCCAGTGAGAAAAAAACATAAATGGAGCCCAGCCTACAAGCATGTAACACTATCACCCTTGGATCCCACTGCAGTCAGGTCTGACAGCAAGCATCCTCTTTCAGCTCTCAGGACAATGCTAGGGTGTCCCAATCAAAGATGAGTAGGAAATAATAAAAAATAAAAAGAAATTAAACAAAAAACCCAAACAACAACAAAAAACTACAGGCAATGAAATAATTATGTTTCCCAAAGAAAATTGCCCTTTTTTTTTCACTGAAAAGAAAATTTAAATAATCCAATCGTAAAATGACCACAAAAGACCATAAACAAGAAAATCAGTAATTATCATTATTCTTAATTTAAAAACATAAAGAAAAACAGCAATGATAACAAAAATGCCTAGCTGGAAAGTATCGATTATGATATAATTAATCTGAAATATTACATGAATAGAAATATCAGGATTTAATGAAAAAAACAATTAAATGGCCTAGGGGAAAACATCAACATTAAGACACACTTATTTACTAATGGTACTGAATTAATAAAATGTGAGGTTTTTTCCCCCCAAAGAAGCAAAAGCATTTTCTTATTTCTTGCAGCTACACAAACTACTTAAAGTGCATTTCACTTTATGAACATCCCTCAGAAAAAAAACTTAAAGGGAAAAATGCTACTAAAATCTATTTTCACATTTTCTGTTTTCTCTAGCCTTGCTTCAAAAAAAAAATATCTGAAAGCTTTATCAAACATCAAACAGCCTTTTCACCTTCTGTGCATAAAAGATAAACAATATTTTACTTAGATGACTTACTGGGCTAAGTATCCCGAATCAACCTCCTGATATTTCTGTAAATAGACTCTTTTATCCATGCTATAACTAAGGAAGCATATATGCCTTCTAGAAGTATTTTTCAGTAAAGACACAATTTGGTACTTCCTGTAAAGTTTGAGATATGTGACTGGTTAACAAGCAGCTCAATAACTTGGCCTGAGCATTTAAAGAACAATGGTGGTCAAAGACAACATCTAAATCATAAGCCACATCTGGAAGTGTAAGAGATACAGAACATAAGGCACCCTTCCTCTTCAGCATAAAACAAAGCCTACCTATCCTTCATCCTGTCCTCTCAAGAACTGGTCAGATTAAAGTCTGTATTTGGGGCAGAAGTGGTGTGATTTTAACTCAACTTGTTTTTCTGAGAAAATTTGTAGCATTTGCTGTATACCAAAACCATTCAGCTTTGCTCTGTAGCGCTCTCTTAGTGCGGTGCACCATGAAACAACCATCTTACAACACAGAATGTCAAAGCTATTATTGCAGGATCTATGGAACTGGTAAATTATATGTATACATATATGCCAGTTTGCACTGGTTGTTGCTTAGTGCCATGCACTTAAATTATACTCACAATAGAATCCAAATGCTTATGCTATATATACTTTGAGGGTTGAAGTGGACAATTTTTCAGGAGCAGCTTTCAATCTTGTACTGATAACTATATTCAAAAACTTAAATACATGAGTATTTTATAGGTGCATATGGTGATATCTGTTTAATCTGAGGGCTATGATAATTTGATTTTTAGGATCAAAATTTACTGCAACTGTATTAAAGTGTGTGTATGTGTATATATATACACACATACACACAGAGATAAATTGAATGGCTATTTATCAACGTGGACTGAGATACTGAGGAAAAAATAAGCCTCTGCAACATCTCCTACATGACATACTTCTGAGGCTATAAATCCAAGCTCTTACTCAGAGAAAATGAAGAACCACCCTTCAACAATTCTAAATGCCAAGCGTGTTCAAAGCGTTGAGATACCAATATATGAAGGGCAAACAAAGCTGCTTACTGATTTAACAATTAAGGTAAAGCATGGAAGGTACTTACACAGTGACCAAGCTAAGGGAAGCAGAAGGGAAAAGAGTGCAATACATCAGTGCTGAGCAGGTAGAAATAAAAATGTAATTTTCATAGTAAAAATAATTAAAACCAAACAAATAAGCAATATAAAATGATTAAGCTTGGAGTTAATATATCAGAAAATTATGGGAGCAAACGAAAAGTGGTGGGAGAGGGAAGGAACAGAGATTTATCCTTTCATAATTAAATACAAGCTTGCCTGATGTAGGAAAGAGGAGACCAAAGCTGAAGCATCAGCTCTCTAGCCTCCTAACAGTGTGTGTTTGCAGGAACCAGGAGTAGCACAGGTCAGAGCTTTCCACAGCTTTGTTGCTGAGTTCAGGTTACCCTACCCAGCTCACAGAGGGCCAGGGAAAGGTGGAACAGGACCCTGCAGTGCTGGGCCCACTGAGAGTACTCCCAGCTCCTGGCATATCAACACTCCTGATGGTGGAAGCATAACTTCTTCTTTCCAAAGCACATGAGAATGGATAAAGCTCAGGGATGTGGAAAAAATGTTAAGGGAAGGATCTAAGGAAGTGCTGTCAGTTTGGACAGACCAACTATGGGAACATGACACCATGAGCTGGGCATGATTCCTTCCTTTCTGTCATTAGACACAGCCATGATCATATGTGCTTTGGTGTCCAATAAAGCTAATTGCCCCTCAAAGGGCGCCTTCACATCCCACCCTGGAGGTTATATAATGAAATAATGTTTTCACTCCTGCAAGCCCTTGCTGATTTACATGCTTATTTATACCCTCATTATTTATATTTGTGTTTTATTGATTTAGTCTTTTAAGGTTATGATTATAGAATTTTATTTTTGTTACTTAATTACTCCCTTATTCCTTCCTCTCTCTGAAAGAAAAATTATCATCCCTCTGATCTCTCCACTCAGAAGTCAGAAGCATGTGTACTTGACCTGAAAGCTTTTCTATTTGGAATTTCCATGTAGTGCTCTTCAAAGTAATACAATTTTTAAAAAAGTATAAAGTATCAAAACAAGCTATGAAATGCATTCACAATGACTTGTTTTTTCTTCATAAGGAACTCTGCGCACATTCCAAAAAGCAAGCCACTACAAACCTAAGGCAAGGATTACTGCACCGCAACATGTTCATCAAATTACATGTTTTCTACTTATAGGGAAAACACTGCATTCGAAAGGCACTTCCAGAACAGTTAATACTCAGGTGATGGACTTGGAAAGATCTGCCTAAGAAGTGAGAGGCTTTCTTCGCAGCTTAAAAAGGAAAAGTTGGCTGCTCAGCCAGAGGGCCTGAGCCTAAGCAGGTTCACGTTGGTTTTGGCAAAAGTCCACACAGTTCTCTAAGTAACTTTGCCTCACTGACTCCCCAGGGTCATGGCTGATCTTTTGTCTTAAGCTGTAGCCACACAGGCATCGTCCTGCAAAAGTATGGACAATCCTGAGAAAGAAAGTGCACAGCAAAGCACAGTGAAGCAAGAGGAAACAAGATAAAGCAAATCAAGCTGCAACAATTGTTTTTCTTCATTCTTCAAATATTTAAAGCCATTTACACAGCGCCTCTTATGTTAATGGAATATTTCCATCAACTTTTACCAAAGCTCCCTATAGGCCTGAATTGATTAACTGATAAGGAAAGCAGAGTTTCTCCCAGGGTTAAAAACCAAACCTGCAAAAGATGAAGCATGTCTCCGGCTTTGTAGGAAAACAAGCATACCACAGACATGGCTTCAGGGCTTCCTGTGAGCCATTCAAATTTGGACACATTGGAAAGTCCTGCAGCAGGGTCCTGTGTAATCACAGCACGAAGAGCAGAAGCTGCCAAGTAGCAAGCAGCACGTTGGCTGGGTATCTAGAGCACCTACACTGCAAGGAGGGTTTTGCCAATCTGGTGCTGCAGGTGCTTTGAACCTCTGGGCTCATTATTTAGGATGCTGTAAAACAGAGCAGCTGATTTTTACCATAACTGTTTCTCTGAGTTCTACCTTCCCCACAACTTTTGACTGCAGAGGATTTCACAAGAACTCCAATTCCACATTATTGCATCTTTTGAACACATTCTGATAAATATTCCTTACCTCACAGCTACTGAGATCTAAAGACACCTCCTTCAGATTGTGATTGCAAGCCAGGCCTAACAAAAGCGCTCTGAAAAAGATTAATTTTAGAACCATTTAAAAGAAAAAAAGAAAGCAGCTTTACATCATCATCTAAGAGGTCACAGGTTAATATAACTATAATGCAAAGAACCATTTCAAGACAAAAATCACAATAGCTGACCAGTTAAATGACAATGGCAGCACAAACCTGCCACACTTCAAACATTCCAGCAGCTTTAAAAACTGTGGGGATGCAAGGCTAATAAGGAAACTGTATAGCTAATCCTACATCAACATTTAATAACATTCATCAGAGATGAGTTTGCTTCACCATTTGCTTTCAAAGAGCATCAAGTGATTACAAAAGGAGTGCTCCATTATACAACCACACTAGCTCTCTGATTTTACAAAATTTCAGGGGAAGATGGCACTTTAAATATATGCAAGATGCCGTGCGGACTGCCATTTCATCCAGGCACAGTGCCTGTAACACTGGATTGTATTCAAGTATTACACAATTCTCTCACTTCTGCAACCCAATAAATATTTACCAATTTCAGAATGATACACCCAGACCCTTTGCCTTTAGGCATAATGGCAGACAAGTGTAGCAACAACTGATCAGGATTTTCATAAATCCACCCTTAAAGCCTTACAGAAGCTTGCTTCCACATGTAAAAGTTAGTGTTACTATCACATTTGTATTAATGCTGTCAAATCAGAAAGAACAACAGTATGTGTCTTAGAAGGAACAAACACAACCTGCGTACACCTTCTAGTATCTTTAGAATAGATGCTGCTTTGAATTAATAACTGAACAATGAACAAAGAAACAAATGAAGTTTCCCAAACTTCATTTCAGCCAAAACCAAGCTAATAAAATCCAAACTACCGATGCATGGAATAAAACCCAATCCATTTCGCTGAGCCATTTGTCTACACGCTTGCTATGCAAGTAGCATGTAAAGGCTGTATTTAAAATGTGCGTGCCCCAGAAAGGTATTTCATTTAAACCTATTTATATCTGCCTTCCAGGTATGAATGTTAATCAGACCTTCACTGTTAACAAAGGCAAGTATCTTGTGTTTATTTACTTCTTAAGCCACCAATGTACAGACTTTGAAACAGACGTGAAAGCTCTGCAACAGCTTTCACAAATTTTTAGCTGATCCTGGCCTGTATTTCCTTCCCAAACATGTTTTTATTCAAAGTTAGTCTGGCTGATGATAACTTTGCAAAGAACTTCCTAAACATTTTGAGGTAACATAAAAAATATAGTGCAGCCATAGAAAAAAGGCAGATTAAAAGAGAGACCCAGTGCTGCTTCAAATGTACTCTCTTCACAGGAAAAGGGTTACTTTAAATTCCTAACCTCTTTCCTACAAACTCATCCTAAGAAAATCTCATGATTTCTCAATTCTTTGTCATAAAAAATCACCAGCATTCAAAGGCACTGAAGTCAGACATAATTATACATAGCCACTATGTTTAAATTGCACAAGGCAATAAATACATGGAAAGGTCTTGTCAACTGTGCTAGATGCAGAATCCAAGAATTGGCCTTGTAATCAGCATTTGCATGAGAAGCATATCAGAAACTTGCCTTGTTATAGCACTGACAGATCAAAATATAACTTTTGGCAATGTCTGTAAATGAACTAAAACATCAAAATACACCTAAACAAGTAGAAAAGTATAAATTGCTTCACTCAGTTAAAAAAATGGGGGAAAAAAGAGCAAGCTGTGATGGAACATTAACTATATTAACTATGTGCAAGAACCAGAAGCACCCTTTCCCCACCCACTATGTGGCATCCTCACAGTACAGCTTTATTAGCAAATGTCTTCCCTGAAAAGCTTGACTTATATTAACAGGACCATCACTATACAAGTAAGTTCGTCTCCTTTGCTGACTGCACTGATTAACCAGTATTTTTAAAGTCATAATAGCATATGCAATTAAACATGCCACAACTGTTGATCTAAAGGAAGTTGATTAGAAAGGAATCAACTAACAACCAGGGGAATTTGAAATCAGGGCCAGGTATCTGCATTTTATCTGTTTCTTTTCTGTAGGCAGGTTTGATCTTGATTCACGCATGTAACTCAGTGACCTCTGGTTCATGGACATAAAACCAGAAACTTCTTTGTGACAGGACAGTTCCAAAGGCCAATGCTGCCTAAAGGATTTTGACATGCATTGATGAAATATGCCAGAGAAGAACTATTATCATACACTATGTCATTTTTATTTTTCCTTCTAGGAGATCACCCCTCATGTTCTATTACAATCTTGGCAATGACAAATAAGTCTGTCTGAAAAAAGGTGTTTCCATTTTCTTGTCTTCAACAAATCCTGCAATCTTGATTGTTCTGTAGAAGTTTTGTAATTTTTTACAGTTAAGACCAAAAGGCTAAACAGCTACCCCAGGATACAGCACATCATCAGTCGTTCTAACATCAGATTAACTTCCACAGGATGCTTTTGAAGTGTATTAGTCAAGCCACACAGGGTGTGAGAAGGAAAGCAAGATATACTGCTGATCACAGTTCTCTCTGCTGCTGTGAAATACACTCAGCTCAGACTGAATTAAAAACTCAGGTCAGAGAAAGCACATCAAGGAAACTAACAGAAAATACTAACAGCTCTGACCTGTCTCCTAGGCAGAGGGGAACACTGCCATCATACTAAACAAAAGCAGCCCATGCCAGAATGCCAGCCAGCTGAGAGCGGTATGGACACTCTGCAACCCTCCGTGTCCAGCTGGGCTTTGGACACTCCTCACACCCCAGGAGATACTCAACACGCCAAGAAGAAGAGCTAAATATAAACCTCAGTGTTTGGGCCTTCTCACCTTTCCTAATCTGCGTAGATATAGTCAGTGCCTCACAGCATTCTTTTTCTCCTGTAGCACTTGATAAGACTGCCTTGTGTATATAGCTCCCTGCTGCCCTCCACCACAGAATCAATAGTCCTAAAATAATCAGATTCAACCAATGTGTTTCTTAATAACCACCTTTTGTTTGAAGAGATATCAGTACCACACCTTCCTAATCATAGCAAAGTTAAGACAGCAACCAAGAGCATCAAACAGATCAGTGAAAGTTCAGAGGTAAAGTCATAGGCTTCTGCAGCTGAATATCAATTTCAATCCAGTGCATCTTACTTAAGCATCATATTGTACTGTCCTCTCCAATGTCAAACTGCATTAAGAAAAAATATTCCAAAACAACGTACACTAGTCTTTTCTGTGTGGCACTTGCCACTTTTCTCTCCCTTAGCTTCCCACAGATTGTATCAACAACTTTTCATCCAGTGCTTCCTAACTATTCTTTATATTCTGCATCTCCAATTTTGCCATCAACTCCCCTGCTGAGCTACTGCCCACTTCCCTTCCTTGTTCTCCCTCAGGAAGCAGGCTCCCAGCCATGCAAATACACACACACACACATATCTGTATCTGTGTCCAGATTAGGATTTTGGAGGTGGGTTCCCTGAAATGGTTAATGAACATGTCTAGATGTCTACTATGGATAGAATTATGTACGTTTTAATGCCTATTAGTTAGCAAGCTGACAGAGTGGAAAGAGTCCTTTCTTCAACTGAGCCCAATAAACACAAAGATTCTGCCAGACTCATTGAATGACATACCTAGATTAGATTTATCTATCTAGACCTACCTTGACTTTAAAACAAACCTTTACATTTCATGTCTGGAAAGTTCAACACAGTTCAAAACTGTGCATGTCCCAAGAAGGGTGACACAGAGCTTCACAATTTCCCTTAGCCTGCATGAGGCTGTAAGATGACTTTCTCTCAAGTACCCAACCCACATCACCAGAACCTTTCAGCCACAGGATGCGTGACATACAGGAAAGAGATGCATTGCACTTAGCACTCCTAGAAGCTGCTGCCATTATCTCTCCCTGCAAAAGGAGGGCACAGCTCTCTGCAATAGGTCTCTCCTCCCAAGCACTGCGACAGGTTCAGTTTCGTAATTGCTGTCGCAATACTGCAGCCTCAAAGGAATGGCACTCGCACAAATACATAATCCCATTTTCCGTGAAGCAAACAGTTTTGTTTGTAAGCCACAAAGTAAGAAATCTATCACAAAAAAATGTTGATGAAAGCTAAACTGCTGTGACATTCCCAAAGAATGAAATATGATAAATACTCTAAGCTGGAGATGGAAACAACATTTTCTGAATGCATTATCATTATGAAACTCAGGCCATGTATCAATAATGCACAATGGAAGAAAAAAAAAAAAAGGCAAAATCCTTTCTCTTTCATTTTTAATATAAGGCACTCACATAAAAACAATGAAAACTAGGTTTTAAGCAACAGAAGAAAATGAAATTCTTACTTTAGAGGCTCAGGAGGGAGTTTAGTTCCCGAAAGATTAATCTGCATCAAAGCAAGTGAGCTGCTGAAAAACTGTTTGAAGGAGGGAGGGACTTCTTTTCCTTTTCTGTAAGTAAACAAATTCATTAAGACATAGCATCTAGACACTCCTTATTCCAATAAACACTGAATGCAAACTGTCAGAATTATAATGATCTTGTACATGTTTAATTTGCTCTACCTTAAACAGCTCTGTAATCAGGGGTTCTCAATTAGCTTAGAATTATAATGTCATCAAAATGTTGATTCAACAAACCTCAGCATTGCATTGCTGCACAGAAGACATTACTATCTAGCTTCTGTTTGATGAACTACAAAAAAAAAATGATCATTTAGGCCTGGTTAATAGTGGAAATACTTGCATCTTATGAGCAGAAGATTGAGTAGGACATGACAAAGACCCTGAAATTGCCTGTTCACCGCTAGAAATAATTACTCAATGCTGTTGTAGCTTACCCCCAAATAGGTATCATAGCTGATATAGACCCAAGACACTGATTTGAAGAAAATGGAAACTAATGTTATTTCCTATAGTGCAAATATTCTAAAGTCAGTGTTAAGTCTCAAAGACTTTCAAAGTGACTTCCTCTCAGAAGAAGACAAAAAAGGAATAACGCATTTGTAATCATCATCAAATCATGAAAAACACACATTTCAAAAAAACCTCAACCCAAAGTTAAAGAGGAATCAACTCAGTCAGACTTTAAAGCCTGATGTTAATGCCTTTTAGAGACAAAAGATACATACAGACTTTCTACTCCATCAGTATCACAAAGAACATACTAGGCAAGTAATGCTAATGAAAAGCAGGAAGGGAAAGAAAGTATTTTGCTTGGAATAAATAATACCTGTTTCACTGAGCACTAGGACTTCTAAGACTTACATTAGATTTCTTAGAAAGAAAAGTGCAAGATGAGAGCAAGAAATGATAAAACAAAATATTGCAGGAGTTGAGAGTAATGATATTTAAACTGTACCTGTGAGAAAAGAGAGTTCTAGAGAGGCTAAGGACAGCTAGATGCTGAAGACATCCCCGAAGGAGGGCTCCACACACCTGGTTTAAAACAAAGAAGGCTGATTTTACTTCATATTAACCGAAAAAGTGCCTAGGGATAGAAGGTGGGGAGTGTTTCCTTGGTATTTGAATCCCCAAGAAAAAATGTCTTTACCATATCTAGCGCACACTCCGTGTTGGATAAATCCAGATGAACAAGGGCATTTGGCTGGGCCAAAAAATTGTACAGGCTCTGTAAAATTAATACAGGAAAAAAAAAAAAAGAAATCCATGTTAATTTTGATATGATGACACCAATTACTGGATCCCCACTTCTCATTAGATTTTAGGCTTTTTTTATAAAATCGGGCTACAAGAGTTGTCTCCGAAACCTCTTTTCACCTCATCAGCAAAACTCATTTTACTTTTGAAGGTTATTATTTTTTAAAATAATAGGAAAACTTGGTGCTCAGACTACATTTATCAAACATTACTCTTAATGCGCAAGTCTTGAGTTACCTTGCAATTCACTTCCACAGCAAGTGATAATTAATTCAGTTAGAAATACCTTGTAATGTCACTCAGATTGCTATTATACTTCAAAAAGTCTAATTGGTTTGTAAGTTTAAGCCAGCCCCTTGAACCATGAGGGAAGCAACTAATTTGCATCTGAAGCCCATGGTTATTTCTTAGTATCAGCAGTGCATTAGAAGATTTAAGAGAGAATACAGAACAGGTAATAAGATTTTAATATGATGGTTTCAGTACTGCATAAGGTATGTCAAGTAAATGATAGTGTATTTAAAACTTCTTACTACAGATTTATTTTGGGCTTTTTTTTAGTCCCAGAGAACAACACAGAAAGATAAAAGTATGACCCAATTCACAGAAGTGAGGAATGCTTCTCCACATGAAAACCAGCCAAACAGAGCATGTTCAACATTTCTAAAATAGATCCATCTTTCTAAAAACTAGGTCATTTAGCCCATATACCTACAGTGCAACAAAGGTCCCTGCTTTAAAAATCCCTGTGCTTGGCTAGGGCTTATTTTAACTGCTAAATAACAGGATTTCCTTACTCCAGTTGGAAAACTGTTCCACAGATTAAGAGATCTCAGTATTAATAACCCTTTTCTTTGAACCATATCTCTCTCTCAGACAGGCTAAGAAAAGCCCCACTTTTTGTATTTATGTCCCTTAAAACACTGTAGGTAGATATCAGGTTTCTTCAAGCATTGCCTATCAAAATTGTACATTTTACTTCGCTTTTTGGTTTTACATTATTTGCTATGCTAGTCTCTCAAAGAGTACTCACTGTGCGTCTTTACGTATATTTAACTATTTGTTTGCTACCTTTTAAATCCTCTTGTCCCACTGAAGTTCTCATGTCTTAAAAGACTAATTTTTTGAATATACTGATGAATCTGAAACCTGTAAGATTTGTGAAAAAGTCAGTCATGTCTGAGTGCACTTTAAATGGTAAGCTTGGGTGACTAGTGTCGCATATTTTAGATGCTCAATACTTAAAGAACTCAAAGACTGACACAGACATACAACTTCTGACGTGAGAGAGAAATATGGATATAACAGTCAAAAAGTGACTACATAAAAATTGAGAACTAAGTGGATTCTGTTATGGAGAAAATAGAGCTGCACCTCTATGGCAACTGAGAAACTGAACAAAGGAATTCAGAAAATGGTTACATTCTTCAAAGAATCGTAAGCTTCAACAGCATGTGTCAAGGGGGTGCACAGATTTATTTATACAAACAAAACCACTGAAAACAGGAAATTCTTTCCAAGTCCAAAGAAATACTTTGTTTCCAACCTTCTTATGAAAAATTTGTAATACACTTATCACTAAAAAATATGAGTTTTTTTTGCTTTGCTCGCTTTCAAATAGAACCTGAGGAGCGTGGTAAGTCTATTGAAACAAATGACACACTTGCAGCTTCCTCATTTATCAGAGAAGCCAAGGATTAAGAGCATGAACTACAATTAGGTGGATTTGTTTAGCTACGTGGGACAATTGAATTCTCTGACTCTAGAGCGAGGAGTAGAGATCAAAATGTTATTATCAATCCCTACTAGAACTGTACTGAAATAAAGGCAAAAAAAGGAGCTAAACTAAATGACTTTGCCTTTCTCTTCACAATTAAAACATCCATTCATTAACTCCCAAATGAGAAGAACGTGCTTACTGAGAGATCATCACCACGGAGCGCGTTCCCTGAGAGGTCAAGATAGACAAGCGTGCTTGCAATCAGCGAGTTGGCACTCAGTGACTGGGAAAGGCTGTTCACCCCTGCCAAGAAAGAAAGCCTGTCAGTACTCAACTTAGTTGCCCAGACCCTGCAAATGCAGTTTCAGTGAACACAGACATACGTAAATGTTTAATGACCTCCTGTTACCATCAGTATACTGCAGCAGGGGAATACAGATCGCTAGGCAGATATGAGACTCTTCCCTGCTACAACATGCACAGCTTTGAATGGACCATGCTTCACCAGCTGCCCTGATGAAGCCACAGTGTGTTACAGGTCCCAGATCCAGAGAAGAAATCTTTTTGCCAAGCCTACAGTGGCTTTAACAGTGTGATCCCATTTTGAAACAGATTTTTAAAACAGAGTTTACTCCCAAATGTTCAGTCAGTGTCTTCCTGCAAACAATACTATTTAGATAAAAGTAGCTGTTGCAGTGGATGAAAGAATCTGTGAAAGACATTAACAATTATAATTGCGAAAACTTCAAAAGCAACTGATGAGACCTAGAAATTGAAGTATTACAGCTAATGTATTTGCCTGTAATTTCAGAAAAACAGTTAATTAAAATATCAAGAGATGCATAAAGACTCTCACTTCCTGATCAAAACAAATTCATATTTCTTACATTAAAATTAAAAGCTCACATTGAGAACAAACCAGTCAGAGCATTCTTTCTCTGAAATTCTTCAGCTTTTCCAAATACAAGTTAGGATGTGGCTATCTCTAACTGCTTCAAATCTAACAATGTAATATCCTGTTAACAATTCAGAATGTGCTAGCAAGAACCAATTATGGGAATTCAGAAACAGTGCCTGAGTTTGGGGGAGAAGAAGAGTTATCAAACAATCCATAACGTTGCTGCTTGTTTCACATTCAAAAAGGGCCAACTGCTCAAAAGCAGCCATATCAGCGAAGGCAAACAAAGTGAATGAAGGATTTTTTTGATTAGCCTTTGGCTTGGGCTCAGAAAAGCAAGCCCTAGCTTTGAATGAGTATACTAGAATTTTCCATTTAACCACAATCTTCAAATCAATACGTTTCTGTTTGAACTTCACCTACCTCATGCTATACACTAACAGTAATCTCTCTTTCATTTGCAAACAATCTTTTATGCTCTTTTACCGCTCTCAGGAACTTTGAGATACAATATTTGAAGAAAGATCAGGTGGGAAGTTACCACCTGAACTTCACTTCTCAACCTTAGAAACTGATCTCATAGAGAAAGTTCTCTTAACTTTCAAAAAGTCAAAAAGTAGTGAGGGATTGTACAGAATTTCTGAAACTGAAAAGCTCAAAATAAAAAACAATAAAATATATTAAAAAAGAAAGGCTGAGGAAAAAAATTCATCCATACACCTTGGAGTCTACTGAATCCAATATCCAAGGTCTCCTTCAGACTTCCCCCACAGGAAGTATTACAAATTCAAAAATAGCCTCACAAGTTAAAACCAATTCAGTGCTGTCTTCTTAAGTTAAAGGAAAACTGGCCAAGATAAGACAATTTTGCAGACAAACGAAGAAGCGAAGCTGAATTTTTTCAGGTGAAGAGGGTTGTGGAGAATAGGGAATAAGAATTTCAATTGTAAGACATTGCATATACTTTCCTAAGGAAGACTAAGGAGCTGCCGTGGGACAATATTCAAGGTGAGACGTCATTCTCTGGAGAATAGACAGTTATTGCAATGTAGTCTGCTCTAGGATTCACATGGGGCCGTAGACATACTGGGAAATATTTTCAGCTTTTGTTTCAAGATTGTCTTCTAAAAGTTTGTTAAAAACCTTCCAAATTCTTTTCATAATCTCAGAATTCATTTTTACTGACAAGAGTTTTGTGGATAAACTTCACCAAGCTGGCAATTTATTCTTTACAGAGACAGAAGTGTAGCTAGAGTGTTCTCTGACTCAACAATCTCAAAACACTTGCTGAAATCATTCAGATCACATGAAGGATGAATGAACATAGCAGAACTGCATGACTTTCTGTCAAATTCATGAACATCTAACGTCAAGAGTACATGTAAGGTTAGCCAAGATTTTTAATCAACTGCTTGTCACTAAAAATGAAGTTAACAGTGGAAAAAACCAACCCCAGAGTTTAATAGTCTTTTTAATGAAAATCACGATTGAACAGCTTCTGTTTATAGTTTACTGTTTACTTCAGCATAACAAGAGCTACAGACACTCACTAAAAACAACACACCAAAAAACCTTTCTCCCCCAGGTCAGCCCTTAAAGCTTACGTGAACAGAGAATCTGCACTTCACAGAGCAGTAACTGAAAGGATAAAAGAACACGGCAACTATCTGTTATCAGCTAATGTCCTTCATAGACCTTAATTCATATTTTGCAGGTCATCAACATCTGCAAAGAAGCTGCACTTATGGCAGTGCATTTTTTCTATTTTTAACACTCATGTTCTATACAGGAGACCCTGGGTTTACGCAGCCTGCTTGAGAGGTGGCTGCATCCATTATTTGTGAAACAGCAACGCAAAAAATTGTGAAAGCTTCTGATTTGTGTTTCAGGACTGTTATTGCTTTTAAAATATACATTGCAATTACAGTATCAAGTCAGGAATTTGCAAATTACAAAACAAAGAAATCCTTACTCAGAACAAACCGCTTAGCAGCCACTGTCACAACACACGGTTTCATCAAATAATTGCATGCAAAACATTTGGAAAACTCCCTACACATTTCTGCTTCAGATATCTTTTTGAAGTATATATGAAACATATAATTTATGCGAAGTCTAAATTCAATCTTTCTCGAACAATACAGGTTCAAGCCTAAAGCTTACAGAAGTGAGTAAGAAGGGACATAGAATCCAGCCCACAGTTCAGCAACCCAGGACTGAAAAAACGCATCAGTGCCATTGGGAGGACATATGTAAATCATTTACAGAATCAATTACTTTATAATCTGATAACATGAGGTATTATTACATTAGAAACCTGAAACCTTTAGAACAGAATAAAGAAGCAGAGTTATAAACCATACCTTTAGGTGACAAGGATGTTTTAGATAAATTTAAATGCTTTAGTCCCTTTGGAAGTTTGGCGAACTGGATGCTCAAAGATGACACACCTGCTGGGGGAGCAAGGAGAAATGGACATTTTTAGGTTAATTGTGTGATCTCAGGTTTTCACAGTAATCACACCAGGGTAAATGACACTGGTGGAACAACACAACTGCACTCATTGGAGGTGGCAAGAAGCAAAATGACCCGAAATTTTATGACCATAAATCTTTGAAATGATTGATACAGTCAAGATAAGCTCTTTGCTAAACATTGAACACATAGGAAATTTTGCTGTTAATGATCAGTGAACCACCTTAATTAATTTAATGACTACATAATACACATGTACTTTGGAAAAGGAGTCAAGGGGGCAGATACTACATATGTCAAGCAGTCAGCACTTAGGAAATCTGGAAGCTTTTTATGATTTAGCAAAACAAACAAAAAAAAAACAACATAAAAAACCTAACGATAAAATAAAACCCAACAACAGTACTTCACACAAAACTTCCAACTATTTTTATTATCTTTCAAAACGAAGGGATGTTGAGGCAGGAGGACACCCATGTTAGCTAACGCCGCCCTCTTTTTCTAAGGTAAACCTTGAGAATCTGAAATGTCCACTGAACCATAATGGCCACTTAATTCCCCTACAATAGCCTGCAGGTTACCAGCCAGGACACAGGCTTGAAAATGAGTGTGATCACAAACAGTAAAAACCCATTAAGATGCAGACGCAGACTGGACTACCTCAGTACAAATCCAACGAAAGAAAAAAAACCCCACAACCCAACACTTTTCATCAAAGCCATTTCTCATAGTATCCAAGTTCCACACTCCATAAATTTAATTCTTCCATTTAAGCAAAAGATTGAAATATGATTAAAAGAGCACCTCCTAAATAACAATGGAACTAATCTTGAAATATTTATTAGAGGAATAAATCAACACAGAAACTCCAGGCTTAACCTGAGGTGCGAAATACAGTTCTCTACAGCAACTTGGAGAGAAAAGAGAAGTGAGAAAGAGGGTATAGATCCAAAACACAGTAAATGCAAAAGCTGCTACCTTTTTCCACATATGCAGACATGGAACAGTAGACTATTATATCATACACATATGTTTACTCTGCTTACATAATTTTTTAACTATGACTGATAATGAAAGAGTAGCTACCTTGCAGATATTGTTGAGGGGGATGGCGGTGTTTAATGATCCCTGTAAAAACATGCCGTGCATGCTGGTGATAGGTACAACATCCACGCAGCTCAAGATAACATACTGTATTTTACTTATATTGCCAAAATATGAGACCCATGAATGAGTTGGCATCATTTATTGAAAAGCACAATGGTAACCAGATGTCTTCAGCAACTTTAAGCAAGAACAAATCAAGTCATATTAACAGATTTTCTTTCATAGATCTACTATTAAGATAAAATCTTATCTTATATAGGATTATATATAAGGAGATTCAATCTATGAAGTGGCTTCAGAGTTTATAATCTGTTGTGGACTGTCCACATTTCTTAAGATGAATTAGTCACTATGTATGCTTTCAAAATCAATGTAGAGTTATGCTGGCAAAAGAGGAAAAGAAGGAGTACAATCAAGATCACTAACAATATTTTTTGTTGTGAAGGCTTCTGAGTAAGACATGCAGCAAATAACTTTCTCTCTCCATCTTAGTATTCTTGTTTAGCTAACAATCTGCATACCACTTACCACTCTAGCCAAACAGAACAACTTTAACATCTTACCAGCACTGGGGGTTAAGGATCCACCCAGTTCTAAGATGCAGGAATCAGGTGCATAAAAGAAAAAGTACTTCGGGTCACTCAGGCCCTTTAACACTCTTTAAGCCATCCATTTTGCTAACCTCATAATACGGATGAGACCTCTAATCCCAGAAGTAAGAGTTAACTGGATCAGCGTGCACACAGTTCTGAATTTGAGTATTTCTAGGCTTCAGAATGTTTGTTCTGCATTAGTTTTAACAAAAAAAGAGATTAAATCCTGATCCTAGTAGAGCCAAAAGCAAAACTCCCATTGCTTTAGCATGGCTAGATTTTACAGGCAAGACTGATAAACGTTCCAGGTGTCAGTCTCACAAATATTGACAGTACCATAAAGGGAAGCCAAACACATATTAAGAGACCAGTCTCAGTGTAAATCACTTCATATAAACACTGCTTTGTACCTGAACTGAAGCCAGATCTTATGCCTTATGCATTTCCCATGTTATTGGAATACTGACAGTCGCATTAATGTAATAATATAAAGTCTTTACTTATTTGCACTCAACAATATACAGTAGCTTAGGGTTGTTTTTTGTTCAAATAAGGCACAAAGATATATTCTTTGCCATAATTCACACAACTGTGTTATTTCCCTTATAACTGAAAATAATACAGTAGAACTTCCAGTTCCTGCAGGTGATTTTTCAAGAGAGATTTTAGGAAATACTAATGTTTACATGAATCTTCATTATGCCAGCTTTTACTTGTGAAACACTTGCTCCCCTTCAAATCTAATAAATTTAAACCTACCTTGCACTCAGTGAATATCAGATCACAGGACACATAAATCTTTCTTAAACTGAAAAGCTGAAATATTTGCACATTGCAATTATAGTTAATTTCTTTTTAAGTACTCATATAATTTACCTCATTCCCTAAAGAAAAGGTCAAATCTTAATTGCATATGTGATGAGAAACTGAGATAATGAAAAAGAAAAAAAAACACTGCTAATTTCTCCAAGTTGTAGTTGCTGCATTTCATTGTATGTATGTTGTATGTGGATACTACAGAATAGTTTGAATCTACTGAATCTATAAGTTTGTTGCAAAGTAAGTACACACACTGATATGTTTAAAAAAAAAATCCTCTGCACTATACAATGTCAAATGTTTGGTTATTTGTTTTGCTTTCAAGATAAAGATGAGTTCCTTTTAGAAAAACTTTTCATATAACACAATCTAAACTCTGGTTTTGAAGGAGTGTACCAACAATGTAACAGCCTTTTTCCAGTTTACAAAAGAAATTCTTGTACAATGCATTTAGGCCTACGGCACACTGTAATAATGATGTTCGGCAGCAAACCATTTGCTTTCATGGGATACAGATTCTTAAGGAGGACAAATGGTAATCAGCAGGCAAGCGGTGATCAGGAGAGTTAAAGCAAATCATGTGAACAACTGTAAATAAAAGACTACTCCGAATAGGTAAAAAAAAAAAACAACCAAAAATATTTTCATACTTGTTTCTAGTCAAGAAGAAAAGAGACACAAAAGAAGAAAGGAAAAAAAAAACCCTTTTCCATCTTTTCTTGCTGGTTCAGTGGGGAAAAAAGGAGAGACACACAACCCTGTGTTGACAACGTTCTGAGTCACTCAGGTTGTAATCAAAATGAGCAGTTTTTCTGTTTTGAATCATGACAGCAAAAAGAGTGGAAAATTTCCTCAAACCAAATAAATGAAGAAAAGGTTCACAGTGTAAAATTTTTGTTTGTCTTCAGGCCCAACAGGAGCACAAGAAACTCTGACCCCAGAACACTGTGTCCTTGGAATGTATTAAGTGAAGCAAATGGGAATCTCACAGGGGCACTGCTGAACAGTCAACTCCAGACTAAAAGAATGTAACCTTGTGCCTCTTGGGTGAAAAGAGAGTAGACAAGGGAGGGGAATGATTTGATTTCAGTACGTATCATGCCTAGTGGTGCCCTGCCTGAGAAGAGCTGTGCTGTTCAGCTTGATTTTGTATCTTGTGGGAGTCAATGGCACTTTGCTCCATGAGCACACCCGCTACACCAGTATTACAGAGCACCGCAAACTGGCAAAACACTGTGCAACTCAAAACTGAAGAGAGGAGTAGTTTGAATACTCAAAATAAATATGGAATTATGGCTGAAATGAAAACACAAAACCATTAGGAAAATATAATTCAAGCAATAAAGTTGCTTCACGCTAAATCTTTCAGCTGATTACATTGCCTTTTAAAATGCACACCACTTTAGTCCTAAACAGTGACTGTGATTTATCTTCCTTTAAAAGAAAACTCTCTGAAAATGTAATGAAATCTAATGAAATCCATGGTTGGCTTAAGCCATTTAAATATTTCTCAACAAGATAATGGATATGTATAAACCACAGAAGAATAGCAATTCTCAGTCATTTGTGAACAACAGATATTTACAATAGCATTACACACAGAACAATAACCTATTATCCAAGCAAAGCGGAATAGAGTAGCAGTAATCCTCCTACTATATTTGTAGAAAGAGGAAAAAAGAAAGGTTACAGTTACAGTACCTCTATCTTCAAGTGGATTGCTAGCAAGGTTGATCGTATGGAGTCCTGAGTTGGGATTATGGGCTAGGGCACTGGCTAGTTTCTGTGCAAAATCTCTGCAAGAAAAGAAAATAGAGGAGAAAGAACCTTGTTATCTCCTCTATCAACAGCACATTCAGAGGCATAAAAGCATCAACAGATTACTAGCCAGAAGTGGCCTATCCTACTGCAGAGCAGTAACTGATTCTTCACAGTTCTAAACAATGCCTATCTGGCTAATTTGCTATCTCTCAAAGTTGGTTGTTGTGTGTTATTCAGTGACCTAAGAGGCTGAGGGCACTCAATCAAAGCTCAATCTGCTTTTGATGGAGATCTGAAAATATGAAATAGGAATTACACAGAAATACTGAAAACTCCTGCACATCTTTCATCTCCCCCATGGAGTGACTCACGCATGATTGAGATAGATGTATCAACTTGCATACCACTACCTCCTTCACTTACAAGCCTATCCCCTCAATTGCAGCAGCTCTCTACCAGGTCACTCAGACAGGCTTTGCAGCATATCCAGAAGGTCAACAAGCCAGGAGTATTTATAACCTTGTAAAACAGCAGGAATAGCTCTCTCGAAGAACAGCAGCACACAGATGAATTGGTATTTGCTTGCTTCTTTTTACAGTGAGAAGCATCCAAGTACATTACTGGCCAACCAAAGCCCTAGTAACAGGTCCCAGGAGACTATGGTATGTCAGTTCTATATGATCACAACACCCAGGCCAGGTAGCACAAATAGCTTTGAATTAACTTTAACCAACTATGGTAGGCAGCTGTAGTAGCATGATCTGTATCTGTTCCAAATCCACTTGAAAAAGCAAGGGAACACTGCCCTGTCTGAGAGTGTTTCGCTGCAGCTGGACTACCCTATCCACAGTACTAACTTCAAGGCTACTTTGTGTTTTCTTACACAACCACACTGTCAGACTCTGGTGAAGATGTGGTCCTTGCATTTAGTCAGAAAACTGTTGGCTGTTACAAGCTGCAAGACAAATCCTCAAACCTGCCCTTGCTATCTACTGAGAAGCTTTCATGTATTAAAGGACTAGGTTTACTGTGGTTTTTTGTTAAAATGAGACTATAATTTCAATGTCCTTGCTTCACCTAAGTTAGACACAGCAGAAGAAATCAAAAATATGCCTTGAGCTTCCTTCTCTCTGCCTTGAGGTGCGTTATCTTACCTCCTGTAGCCTAGTAGTGGAGAGCTACTGGCTACGTTGCTAGGAGAGTAATAATTCAACACCACCCTCTTTCCTCAGGACAGATCCTGCCTACCATAAAATTAGCAGATTAGTCTGTGTGCTGAGAACTGCAGTGGAGGTAGCATTCTCTTCCAGTATCTGGAAAAGAGCAGAGACTGGACAGCAATAGCCTCAGTAACTTTTGGTTATCTGTTGTTGCAAGATGTACTTGCGTATAGAGATATTCCAGGCAAGTTTAATTTCCCTTTGAAACCCCATGTCCTCAAACAGACTCCTGGGGCTAGAACAGGTTCCAGCGCTGCAAATGCATGATGGGCTGCCTTTAGGAAAAGTGTATTCTTTTCCTAAAATACAAGCAGCATGTGAATACAAACACTCGACAAAAAGAAACTCTGAGCTTGAATCCCTGCTACCTCACAGGCCTCAGGGTATCCTGCTTTGCGACCAGCTGCTGCTGCAGAAGACTGCCTATCTCCTGTAGGTTCTCGGTTACATGTGCCAACGCTCTGTGGATACCCTCCAGCATTTCAAATGGCACTAGATGCCTGTGCTTAGGCAACTGAACTAAGCTCCATATGCCAGCCAAGAAAAATGAGGTTTTGAGTTAAAAAAAAAAAAACAACCAAAAACCAAACCCCAAACAAAACCCTGCTCTTCATGAGGAGTTTCCACATCTTCTTTTATCCCTAACAGATTCCTGCCATTACAGTATCCTGCCTACACCTCCAGACTTGTTTACAAACTCTGTTCCAGCTTCTGCCAACAGCATAAGCAGGATGACCAGAATTTTTTGGACAACTGAAGTGGAATTCACTCTGCATGCATTGCACAGCCATGCTTGCCTAGAGTAAGAACATTCAGGCTTGGAGGTGAAGTTCAAAAAAGACTCAGTTAAACTGTACCTATGGCAGGTAAGGATAAGAATACCACAGACCCATAAATCTCAGAAAAATAAAAGGAGTTCTCAAAATCTGTCTAGATAATATCCCTGTAACACAAAAAAAGAGGACATGTGTGGAAGGAGCTAGCACTGTTAGGCCTAAGGACATTCAGAGTCCATCCAGCAGGGGAAGATGAGATACAATATCACTGTCAAAGGCTTTCTGGGTACCAGTGCCATGCACGTCTGTTTTTTCCCTCGCTGTTGGAGCTGGCCACTCCCTTTAGAACGGAGATGCAGAGAACAGTACAGAAGGTGGTAGGGACATTCTGCCTGACAGCTTTCAGAGAGTATGTAAGCACAGCAAACAGATCATTTTCACCAGTTCCTGCAAAGAGGCCTTTGCAGATTGAAGAGTCTGTCTTGCAGTTTCATGGAAATGAATACTGGTTATCACATATTGTCCCATCCCTATAAAACACCTCAATGACATAACTCTCAAGCTCATCTGTTAAGGTCGTCCTGAATGATTTTCCTTTCCCTGAAATATGGTTATCATCTACCTCAGTTAGCATGCTTACCAAAACATTAGTGTTTGATACACACATTAAAGCCATCCAACATAATCTAGACTGCACCCTTTACATCTGATAAAAACACAGCAATGGAGATAGAATTTTCAAGAACATCTAAACTGTCACAAATCTTACCAGACAGGAGGGTTCACTTGACACCACTGGTCCCCTACAGCAAGTCCCCCATTCCCTAGTCCTGCGTCCTTACAACTGCTACAACACAATAGTTTTCTGTCTCATCCGCTGGTAGGATGACAAGTGTTTATGGGGCCATGGCCCAAACGAAATCACAGAAAAGAGAGGCTGGAGGTAGGAGAGAATGGAATCATCTGAAACTGACTCTAATGCAGGAAGAAATATGCTCTTGCATCTGCTCAGGTTATTTCTCAAAACGTTACTCTGGGTAGTTCTTCTTAATCCTGGTTTGGCATTCTGTCACAGCTCATTAAAAATGACTGGTCTGTAAACTAAGCAAAGGAAGATGCCCAGTAACAACAGTATTTCCTCTTAGCAAGCAGATATGATAAATGCCGAAACTGACAAACACGTCCTTGACAAAAACAAACAGACAATGCTGATCAGAGCAGATACACACCAAGGCAAAATGCCAAACACTGTGCATGTAGACAGAGACACAAAAACCAAAGTCACAGGTTGATTATCTGTCAAGTCCTGTTAAAACTGAAACCAGTTAATCCAACTCTGACAAATTAAGGTAGGCAATGTGTAAAGGTAGTCAATGTATATTTTAATATTAATGATCATCACTCGATTTCATGGCACATACTGCAAGAGAAACAGGATTAAAAATCAAGTATGCTTGAATGACAGCTACTAAAGGCAATGCTCAGTGATCAGAAAGCTTGGGTGTAATTCGAAACTTGACCTCAAGTTTCTTGTGTTATTTAGGTGATTTTCTGTTAAAGGTATTTTAATGCAAAAACCCATCTTGAAAAGAAGACTGAAACAGTAAAAGAGGAGACAATGTAAAGCACACCAAATACTTTCTCTGCACTTGTTTTCTTTCCTCACTTGTAATTCAGTATACGTTCTGCTTTGCCCGTCTTTCCTCTGCTTTTTTAACATAAAAAATCAATTAGTGCTACAGTTTTTCTTGCGTACATGGTCTTGGAGAATACTCTTAACACTAAACCAGCATACAAATGCTTCCAATTGGGCTAGTCTGTAACTTGAAATTTGTTTCTATTTCATGTGATGGGAAAAAAAAGCAAGCACCTAGTAACTACAACTTACCGTATTTAAAATGCACGCAAGGTTTAAATTCTATGACTTACTTATACATATCTTTCTTTTAAGGCTCTGGCAAAACATTAAAACTTATTTATATACTTTCTTGCTTCTTTAAAAAACTTGCTCATGTAGAAGTCCTGTTACATTTGAGCAGACTGCAATCCAGGGTAAGGTAAGAACAGCTCTCTTGGTAATGAAACAATTTGTTGCAAAATGCAATAATGCACTTTTTTAACAAGATCTTACACCCAGTTTTAAATGATAAAAGGTGTTACTACTTCTCCTGGCAATATTATTTGGAGAGGAACAGTGTGAGTTGATTGAAGGCTTATGCTCTTATCCAATCCATTTTGCTCCACTTAACCCAACTCTCCCGGCAGAATCTTAAAAAACATCAGTTTAAGGGGATTTCTTAGACATAGGAACCTCTGGAAAACCTGATAAAAAGCTTTGTGACTACAGGCTTCTCAGAACAAGGTAGACATCAAGCACAAGCTTTTTTAATGCTTATTCTAGCCAACACACATCACACATCCCTTTTACTGGGAGCAAGCAGTAACTAATGCAACATTTCAAAGGAATTACTTACGTTCTAAGCCCAGCATTCTCTAATACCAGTTCTTCCAATCGATTGGACCTACTCACCACTCGCAGTATCTGCTCACAGACATCAGTGGACTGCCACAGAAAAGACAGAACAGTGTTAAAGAACACAAACATGGAACAGGCGGTTATTGAGTTATAAGCTGTACATCATAGTGGGATCCAGGACACAGCCATCATCTTACACTACATAAATAGTAAGCAAATATACCAGAAACATCCAAAAGAGAGTCAGGTAGCAACAGAGGACTTCTGCAAAAGACTCAGAGAAGCAAGAGGCAGACTGAAAGCAAGGCATTTATGAATCAGGCCACCTAAACATAGGGGCAAGACTTTTTTAATGATAGTAAAAAAAACAAGCCGTGTGGTTCAGAAAAAAACCGCTCACTTAATTCTTAAAGAAATCTTGTTCATATACATGATAATTCTTCAGAAAAAAAGTGGTGACTACTGCAAAGAATAATAAAGCCTGACCAGGAATGATAACAAAACACAATCCCCTCCCCAGAAAACTTCAAAAGCAAAAGCAGTGCAGCTGCAGGTCCTCCAAAGACTGCTACGGACTAGTGTTTAAGGGCCAGTGTATTTCAGCTTGGATTCTCCCAGCCTACAGAGGAGTAAATTCTCATGATCTTACTGTTGTTGCATTCTAGAATTTGCATGGACATTTGCAAGTACCATTAACCAAACACAATAATAAAAGAGTTTGTTAGCTGTGCTCATTCAAACAGATAAAACTTTAATGATTCAAGAGGCATACAGTGAATTCTACACCTCAGTATCTTTTATTGTAATGTTTTATTTCACTTCTGGATTTGACTATTTTTTCCCACAGCACACATTAGTCAGCACTTATGTGATGTCCAAAGCTGAATTTCAGGCATGATCATGAAGTGCTGAAACTGTTCTGTTATCTGCCTTTAAAAACAAGAATGTGAAAATCATACCTGGGACATCTATGTCTCTTAATGAGTTGAATCTTCTAGTTTGGTAGGTTTTTTTAATTTAGGGGTTTTTTGTTTGTTTTTTTTTTATTGTTGTAGCTTGGGTTTTTTTGTTTGTTTGGGGCTTTTTTTATATTTTTAAGCTAATTGAATCTCCTAAAAAGAAAAAACTGCTCTCCCACACACATAAAATCTTACTTTATCTTTTAGACAGTAAAGGTGACAATTTTTTCCCTGAGGACTGTCAACTTACTGATCTTCCCAATTCTATCTTTGACTTCCATAGTTTAATAACGCAGCATATTATCACAATGCTTCTAGAGCAGTGTGATTTCTAGTGGAAAGTTTCATGCATGTACTATAAAAACACACTATACTATAAAAAGATGGGCACCATCTATCAAACACAATGTCAGAGCAGGACTCATGAAACACAATGCATTCAATGGCCTCCAGATATGCCTGACCTCATACTGACTCTCAGCACTACTCCTATAGCACAGGCTTACTGTCAAACAATTCATGTTTTCCTGGTGTTTTTGACTGAAAATGGAATGCATGGAAGATTTTTCTTCAAAGGAACTGATGCATTTTCAAGATTGACAAAGTAATTTGTTTTCCACAGAAAAGTTGGTGAGAATGCAAGACGACTTTCACTCAAAAAATACCTTAGACAGATAATGTGGCCAGTTCTTGTTCTAAGCAAACTACACTGGCCACTCTTCTAACTAAGCAAACTGTCTCATTTCATTGAAGCAGAAACTGATTAACTGCATTGTACTTTTTAACAACGCTGATTTTAACAGTGAGCTACAAGATTAAAAATAACCCATTTCATTCTGTGCATAACTTTGAGTAAGATGTCCTAGCAAGAAAGTTTATTGCCTTCTTCTGCCAAGAATCACATAAGCTAGTTTCTACTGAATTTCCATGGAAAATGATAGCTTAGGAATGCAACGACAGCACTTTCAGATCAATAAAACTGCACCAATTTAAACAAGATGAGACTCAACCTCCATTATTAAGGAGAAAAGCTTCTGGGTGCACGTGTAAAAGCAACTTCTCAAACCACTGAGCTTACCTATGACTATAAACTTGCAAGTTTAGAAGAAATAACATATTTTGAAAAATTTAAAATGTCAAATAATTATTGATTTTCTTGGCCTTTTCTTCTGTTGCCCAGCTTGTTTAGATTTTCTTTCAGAAAGAAAACTGGTGTGTAAGAATGTCAATGCCACACATCACTACATACAGGTTACTATACAGTGTTAGTTTCAGACAATGGGGAGAAAAAAAATCATCAGGTTGCAATGAAAATTATGAGGAAAACCCTGCTTTATACACCAGGAAAAAAAATCCAGAATCTAGATACTTTATTTCCACCTCCAAAAAGTAGGAGATGTTTTGTTGCTTCAAAGTCAGTTTCCTATTTAGTCACCCAATACTGTTTGGGGGAGCTAGCAACACCTAATGACCAAGGAAGTTTTCAAACTTTATTCACCTGAAGTTTTGACAAGACCTGCCTCTCAACGGTGTTTCTATAGTATGAATTAACTATCCAACCATTTATATTTTCCTGATATGATTAAGGGGGAAAACAAAAATTCAATAGATTACCCAGTTTACTTGCCTAAAAAAGTTCACTTTGAAAGATGTAACAGCATCCTCTAAAACACAGCACAGTTAAGTAGGAGCAAGTATACTGTTTCAATTTGTTACTTACTAATTTCAGATCCTTGGAGGACAGCTTTGTAAACCACTGATTATACTCCAGAGCAGCAACTATAGGTATTAAGTCTCTAGAAAAAGAAAAACACTTTTACACACATTTCATATAACTGGTTTTGGTCATTTGAAACAACCTCTTAAGTGTTCTTCTGTATCTAATTTCCCATGCTTTTGCAACACAAAGTACCATCAACATTAGAGAAAGCTCAGCATTCTAAAATTGAGCATCACCAGCAGCTGTGTGTCTTTTTGGTATTTTAATACAAATTTTTAACTGTCCAACTGACATCCACTCCAGCATGAATTTTTAAATCAGGAATTTGCCTGGGCTGCCATTCCTACTCATAGCATTACTTTTTCTTCAGCCTGTGACATATTTTAGCTTCTTAATCACCTCTAATTATAATTTAGCATGACGCTAAAAAGCTTTTTGGCAGTCTGATGATTCAATATAATTCCATGAGTGAATGCTTCTACAGAACACCTCCTTGTCTCATCGCTATAGTTAAATTCCCGCAGGAAGCGGGAGACCTGCAAAAGGATAATGCGACTTTCAGCCCTCCTTAATTGTAAAAGGGATTTCACAACTGAAATTCTAAATTTTTCCCATTTTCTTAATTCCAAGCCTCTTAATGCGATCTGCTCTCCCTCTGTTAAGTTTCTGCAATAACAGACGTTGACAAATGTCATGTCTGTACACTACCCCCCAGCTGAATCATTCATCAGGCACTAGCACACCATTTATCAGCACAGCACTTGGATCATTTTGATGCAATATTAAATACATATACACCTACACTGGGACTTAACAGCTACTTAGAAGCCCTTGTCTTTATAATGAAACGAAGAGCTGTAATATACATAAACTTATTAGACCAGCAAAACAGTGTCAATCCAAGCCTAGTTTTTACAGGGAGAAATTTAAAAGTATTGGCTTTTATAAGCCAGTCCTACCCCCCCCCCAGCTTCTCATTCAGGATACAGGCAGGTAGGCACAGATCTGCAGTAAGCATGCGGCATCCTTCTGCCATCTTTTCCTTCTTCCTCTCCTTTAATTTTTCTCTACAAACCCTCAGACACTTCAGGGTGGCTGTCAAACATGTAGGAAAGCCAGGAGACAAGGCAACATCATATGGACAAGCCTTCAGCAGGCTATATTGGGAAATGCGGTTGCTAGATTTGGAAGTGCAAGCCCATCACTAAGGTAACGGTAAGAAGGTGCAGCATTTTGCAGCAAGACTGTAGCCCACTGACTGCGAAGCTCATGCAAATAGACTGTTTTCACACTCTTGCAGAGGAACTAGTGTGTGGTGCCCTTCAAGGATTAAGACTGTTTCCCATCTTGTTCACAGCTCACATCAAGTGTCATGGTGAATTCATTTCCACTTGCACAGTAGAGGCTTTGCAGCTTCATGAAGTGTATAGATTTATTTCTGTCCACCATGTTGGTTTTGTTCCTACACACATATACTTCATTTCCATGTAAAGCAGTAAGTGACTAGTGAAATGTCAGGAGGGAAAAATAACAACCACAGAAGCATTTTCCCAGCACTTCCCTTGGGCAGACAGGAACCTTGCTGTGGAGTACAGAATTCCCACACACAGGGGTTTGTCTTCCTTTGCCTTCCCCTGGCACAATCAGTAAGAAGATAATGAATCAGCACCTTTGATGTCCCTCTAGCCTTTGCCTTTGGCTTGAAAGTGGAATGAACATAAGGTGTAAGGTTTTCAGGTGTAATTCTGGTTTATCCACACAGTGGTAACCAGCCAGCCACAGCTGGTGGTGAATGCTGCAAGGCAAACACTGGACAGGCTGATGGTACCACCCACCTTCACACTTGTGGAGCAGTGCTGTTAATGCTGTGGACCATCAACCCCAAAAGAGGCATAAGGCACCACCAGCTGTATTTCAGCCATCAGCAGCAGTTTAGTTCCTCCAAAGGAATAGAAGGACATGGATAAAGGAACACTGGCTCCAACTATCAGGGAGCTGATAAGCCAGCTAGGAGAGCTGTCAAGAGCTCAGTAACTTCTGGGCAGAAGAGTGGCTGCAGGCAGACTTGCCTGAGGTGTCCTTTTTTCCTCTCTTCTCCCCAGGCCTGGGAGGGAAATGCTAAAGGACAAGGGGTGCTCAGGCTTAGTGGGAAAACCATCATACTTTCAGGAAGTTAAAGAAACATTGCTGCCGTAGGACAGGAATATTTTAAAACAAATCAACGCAGCTGATTTGCAAATTCTCATCTTTAAATAGTTTAGTCTTCTGCAGTGTTCAAGGCCTGTCTGTTCAAACACTAGACAAGCACAGACACCGGCACCCTTCAGTAACACCAACTGCTAACTTCCCCCCCCATCCCCTCCTTCCCCACATGCCTGAAGACAGTGAAACCCCTGCCCATTTCTGCCAAAGACTTACTGTCTAGAAACTCTGCTTTATCAGACGCTACCATCTGATACATAGTTCAGGTTTTTTTCCCATTTTGTTCAAATTTCTGAAGGTGCTTCTGACTGGTGAGTGTCCTTTAGGACTTTACCTCTACTTCTCTTCCTTTGAGCTTATCTAACCTCAACGCACTTCTCATTGAGTCTTCCTTTTCAAAATTATATTCTCTGTTATTAAATTCTAGATGCAGTGTTAACAACAATCTGAATTTTCTGCAATACGGTATGAAAGAACGCTAACGACCATTTCCAAAAGCAGGGCCTTCTCACAACCTTCACTCACTGAGTTGCTTATATTCATCAGTTTGTTCACTAAATTACCATCCAGAATAAAGAAAGATTTACAAAATGTAAATCTGTGCCATCTTAAACTGAGAACAGATTCTCTTCTTCCGGAATGCAGAAAATCTCTCCAAGCTTCCACAACATTCAGGCTTATCTAATGCCTTCATGTTTTTTCAGTATCTCCGTCCCCCTGTGTATTTAAAATGGCAAGAAATTTAAACAGCACAAAGAAGTTTAACCAATCACACTTTTCTGACAATCTTTTTGAATGTCCAAGTATGCTAAAACATATGGTACACAGATGAAAATCATGCCACTGAGTTAAGTAAGCCCTGTCCACTTTGAGCCTTTTTTTCCTGTTTGTTCAAAAGTTATATGGTTCGCAGCACAAGATAACTTCAGATAAAACCTCAGAAGTCATGTTCCCATGGGACAAGCCATGCTATGCACTCAGACAGATGCTCTGGGAACTTGAATTCATCTATAATCCACGCCATCTTATGCTGACCTCTAACAGAAATGCCTTACTAGGAAAACCACAAATTGTTTATTTTTGCAATGCATAGCCCCTGTATCTAGAGAACTAGTGCACCCATCCTATTTCGCTTCAGAGCTACTCCGCAACACGAAATGCATAGTTGCAGCAATCCCCAAAATTATGGGGACAACGGTCTCTCAAAATCCAAAGGATGATGGTGTATTGTTAATGTATAGTATTCTAACTTTCTAAATATATCACAAAATACTTGCATACATTCTTGAATTGACTGGGATCTCGTATCCTAATTTGTATAGAATAACTTAAGACTTAGACTTCCTGAAATACCTATTTTTCTTGAAGTTTAAATCCAAAATATTTTCCTCAGTTCAGTCCTCAACATGTAGAAACTCATCACAGGACAGATTCCATGGCATGTAAATGGCTCCAAAATTGTTTTGGATCTTTGGACTTCACACAATCATGAGACATTTAATACAGATTTTTATTAACCACACCAATATATTTCCTCAGAGATGTCAATTATGTAAAGTATACTTCAATGAAAAGCTTTTGTGAAGCAACAAGTCCATTATTCTGCTTTCCAAAAGCCAGCTCATTTGAACCAGCTGAGATATTCTAAATATTAAAACAGTTCTTCTATCTACTCTTTCATAATAAGTAGCATTTTTCACTCCCCATAAATTGTTCAATCATTTTCATTTCTATTAAAGCCGAGTATCTGTAAGCCACTTTCTGAAGAATGCCCCATGGTGTTCTCAGCACTTCCACTTTGCAGTATGTTTAAAGCATTCGCATGTTGTCTCATATTTGCTTGTGCTGAATAGTACTCCTTTCCTTATCTTCTCACAGCAAGGCTTAACCAACTAGTCTTTGTCTGTATCTGTCATGCACCAGTTGCAGCCCTTGTCTTGTCTGAGTTACCGTTGAATTAGTCAACATGGGAACTGCTTAGTAGCTTTGGCATGGGATTCGGCACAGACTGTGAAAACCCATCACAGAAGCCAAGTAAAGTATTTCAGTGGGGGGGCAAGGGGGGGGGGGGTTCGTGAGTTTACAGACCAGATAACTTAAAGTTGCAAAGAATGCTGTGGCAAAACACTCTTACCTTCCTTCAGGTTCAGCCTCCCTGTTATAATATTTTAACATTGTACTTTTGACAGACTCTTAATTCCTCCACTGGACTTCCCCAGGGAAACAAGTGCTTTCCTTTGCCGTATTTACAATTTCTTAAATTTGTCACTTTCCTTGTATAATGATGGATTTTAGTTAAGACTCCTTCCCATTTCCTCCTACTTAAATATCTTCAGATTCGACTTTCTTAGAATCCAATTTCATCAGCCAGCTAAATTCAGTAAACTAAATACAACACTTAGCTATATCTCCACATTTCACAGTAAAATTACCCTCAATTAGTTCCTTTCTGGAAGCACAGATTTTTGATAGCATCTATTGTAAGTGGAGAAACTACTGGCTGGGATTCACAGTTAAGCAACTTAAACCTTCTACTGACTTGCTGACAAAAATAATTCTCTTTACTGTATACACCATGAGAAAAAGATTCTGCCTCAGTAAAGACTGCATAATTTTCTTTTTTGCTTTGCCCACCAGATGTAGTTGCATGTTTTCTCTGCTGAATTTGAGCTCTTGCATCCGCCATCACAGGAAAAGTATCTATCTGCTAACTTCTTGGAGTGCTTCCAATAGCAAAATGTATTTCTCTTCTCAGGATCCTCAATGAAATGTGGTCTTCATGGGCTTTTGTGCAAAAACAGCAGCTTTGTGCTGAAAAGTAAAAATGCTACAGACGGTCACATCAGAGGTCTACAAATGCAAGTAGCAGCTATGGGACCATCCCACTTTCGCAAAGGCAGGCAAACACTAGTGGGAGGGAGAACAAGGAAAGTTTGCAAAATATTACCATTATTACTGCATATTGCTTACCTGTGGTCAAGGTGGCTGAAGTCTTGCAAATTCAGCTCTCTGGTGTCTTGTGTCAGATAAATTGTATCAACATCCTGTTAAAAATATATAACCGAATACACCTTTACAGAACTGTTGGTTTGGGTTTTTTTTTCCAAGTTCTACGATTTACCTGTCCTTTCATCATCTGTACAGTTAGCTGAAAAGAGCTAAAGAACAAGACATGTACTTACCCACTGTACTTCTTCTCTGTAGGGAAACCCAAGCCAGTCACAAACGCAGGCATACATCTGGGAAAAGCCCCCTAAAAACAACCGAAGAGAGTAGTTAACATAACAGCAACAGCAGCAAACAAACATCTAAAAGGATACCTGAATACTTAAAGACCCAGTCTTTCAAAACTCACTCTTTTTTTCTCTCAGAACAGTGTCCATTGTGCTGCTGAAACTGAGACTATCCTATCTTTGCCTGGTACGTTGCAAGACAGCTTAATATAGTGCCTTCACCTACCAATCAGAAGTCTGCTCCATACTAATTACACCTTAAAACTAATTACACCTTTACAAGCTTCTGCTAGAAATAGAATTAAACTTCCTGACTTTTCAATTCCAGCCTTTTTATATTTGAGCCTTTAAATTCACTCACCACAGGGTCCAAGTTCTGCCACTGTCTGACTGTCCCACAGGGCCTGGAGATTAGCCAGTCTTTCTGAAGGCTCCATAGTTACTTTCTTGAGAATCCTCCTAGATACAAATGGAGGGGGGAGAAAAAAAACCAAACATTCATGACTTTGAAAGTATTTTTAACCTTATAAATCTTCTTTACTTCAAATATGATTTTCAATGAGTATACGCAAAGAATTACCAACTTTAATACAACTCAATTCTCTACCTAAAAGCCACACACATCGTGATGCAGTCCAACAGGAGTAACACCTATTTGCCTCTCCTTTCTTTCCAGTGATCAATCCTGTGACTACTGGAGCAACTAAGTCCTTTTTCATGACAGGATCACTGAAGCTAAGGAGATCTGTGGCCCTCATCTAACACAAGGATGCCCAAAACAGGGGAAAGACATGGTATTGTTGGTCACCCTGAAACCACTGTTGTTTATGCACTGCTTTTATCCAGTAAAAGCACTATAGGGAAAACAGACACAGAGCATGCTCAGTAGTGACATGTGGCTTATAGGCTGCACTCCAGATACTCAGCTCTGATCTTTCTAACTGGGTAATGTTCTTCCCTCCGAAGACAGAAACATAATCCCCCCCCGCCTTAGAAAAAATGAATTATCTGTTCTTCTGAATGACAAGACTGCCTCATAAACTGCAGAATTCCATAAAACAGGGTGAGGAAGAGAATTAATAAGAGATATTAATGGGAAAAACCTTCCCCCTTCTTGCCTATTCTGATCTTATAAAGCACAACTCCCAGTGTCTTCATTTTGGAAAGCTGTGCCATTTGACAGGAAAGCAAGCACTCCATACAGCTACCCCAAAATACTCTACCCATGTTCTCAAGAAAGGTCAGAGAAAACATGCATATTGCTCAAACACGCAGTCTTGTAGCCCTCTTTGCTCTCCTCTTTTTGCCTGTATTTCTCACAACATTACTGAGGTTTTAAGGCAAACCTGCTCACAAATATTCACTTGTATGCATGTTTTTTGAAGGAAGACCTCAGTCTCCATTAGGGCAGTTAATAATACTGCCACAGAAGAACACTGGAAGTCAAAACCAGAAACTGCCAGCCACAGTTTATGAACTTTATTTCCTACTCCACCTACAGGAAAGGTGAATAATAAAGACAGGCACCCAAAATAAAACATTTAAATTTAGCTTGACCATTCATATCTAATGTCTGCTACAAAAGTTCACTTATAAAAATCAGCATGTCCAGGAAAACTCTGCTGCATGGTCTATTTTCTCTCACACTGTTGAAAACTAGGAGCTGAAGAGAGTAATAGTAGAACTGCATGATCTGGCAGACAGTGATGAAGATAAGGCAAGGACAGACAGAAGAAAGAAAATGAAACGAATAAAAACTATTGAAAACTGCTGCAAGATACAAAATTCAGAGGCACAGATACAAAATAAAATCAGAGGCAAGAGCACTGCAGAAAGAAGCAGAATAAAAAATGATAGAAAAAGAGACATACAATCCAAGGAGCCAGTAGAACCATAGAAAGTATATAACAAGACTGCCCAGGGATCAGTTGTGAAGAACAAAGCTCCCAATCATATGCATCATTTCAAAAACACTGAAAGTAAACAGAACTTTTCCCTCCTCTCCCAACTCAAGATTTTAAGGTGGGAAACCCACATAAAACCCAAAAGAAGTAAGTTACAACAAAACCCCAGAACCTAAGCTATACCTGAGGCTGGAGAGGCAACAAGGTAAAATGAAAACTCAAGACACCAAATACCTGCATCCCCTCTTCAAAGCAAAGGCTCTCTTGACACATAGCCTCCCAGTGCTTTGCACTGCCTCCTGGTTTTGCCATACACCTGGACAAAAGCTCAGTACTTGTCTCCAGTTGTTTCTCATATCCTCAGTGCATTTCTGAGGTCAGGGTGGGGAGACCAGTGGACAAGAAGTGGTGGCTTGTTACTGCTGCTGCACAATCTGTTCCCACTAGAGGTGCCCTAAGACACTTACACTGGTGAGAGTCCAGGGAATATCTTCCTGAGGCAGGTTCCAATGTGTGCCAGCACCTCGTTCACATCTTCTGAGGACGCCATCTTCATGGAGATGCTGCATTTCTCAGTTTCCATAATCAACTACAAATAAGAGGGCATGAAGGCAAGAACTGGGCATCATGTAATTCATGTCCATTTAAAACAGAGAGCATTTTGAATGCCAGCTAAATGCTCTGTGCGATGGTAGGAACCCTTAAGACATGACACAGCAATGCTCCAGGTAAAGTTTCCTGAAAGTTCTTCTTGAATGTACTAGACCCCTGTACTCAAACTTTGTTTTTCCTAACAGTACCCTGCTACCCATGGGAAGTAAATTTTCAAAGGACCTTGACCTCAGCTGGCACTTGGAAAACCAAGAACTTTTCACATCATTGTCCCCTTTTGAAACATGTCCCAGAACACCAGGAGAAGCAAGCACAGCCTGACAGGAAACTACTGAACAAGCAGAGCCTGCTTCCTCCAGCAAAAAGTAAAAGTCTTTAATGGCTGTGATCCTCTGGAAAAGCACTAATGCTTTGATCTAAGCAGTTTAAGAAAATGCTACAGTAATACATTGTCTTGGTTTGGATGAAGCAGTAACTCAGTCAACATAACTATCCTGCAGTCTGGGGAATAGCTGCTTCAGTGAAGGGGAAAAATAAAGCTTTTTGCAACTCATCTCCATTATATATGGAGTATTCAGAACTCAATCAGATTACAGTATGACTGACACATCAGGTCTGCTGCACCACAGGAAGCAATGTAATGTTTGTCTTCTCCAATATGACTATTTAGCACATATTTAGTCTTTTAGATATGGAGCTGTGAACTCACAGTAAGAAGCTAACATTAGGAATAAACAAGAAATATAGATAGACTGTACAAGAGGACACAATATGCTACAGAAGATGGGGTTTTACTGAAATTGGTTCCCAGGATCATCATGAGGATAATCCTTGGAGAGGCTGCATTATCCCAAAAGCATGCCAAGAATCTTCACACCTTTTTCCACCAATTCAATTCCTTTCTGAACCTGTTTCTATCACTCCTTGAAGATGAGTGGGCAAGTTACTACTGGTTTTCATTGTCACCAATATTAACACAGCATTTCCCTGTATCACTCTTGCCATTTGTTCCCTATTCCTACAGAGCAAAGCTTTTCATGGCTTTCTGCAAAATGCCTAGCACAAGACTACATTCTTCAGGTATCATGGATATATAACACAGCTTGCATGAAAACTGCAGCAATATGATTTGCCCCACAAGCAATAGTCTAGGATTCTGCCTCCCTTCAGCTATAAGCTTACACATTTAAAACACAAATAATTGTAAACACGCAAAACCTTAAAAAAATATTTTAGGAAAATGGTATGTGAGGCTGCTGAAAATCCCTTGTAAACCCTGCTACAACAGTGACTGGCTATGGCTCCAGGAATAATTAGCATTAGCTACCATGGCATTTTTGTACCTTAAATAAAGCAAGCTACAGAAACATACACAGAATTTACTAAATGTCTTCCTATTATAATGGTAAACACCAAGACCTTTTTTTCTCTTCTGTAAGGAAAGCTCCAAAAGCCAGGCTAGAAAGATGACATGCTAAACACAATAAGAGCTTTTCAGAGTTCAAATAAGTGTCAGACGCTCCTATTTTTAAAAAGCATTTTAAAAGCCAAACACACATGAAACACATGAAGACTTTTGATACAATTGAACTGTCAAATATTGTCAATATGTTCATCTTATGAATTAACAATGTGTTGAAGGCATTCTTCTTTTCAGCACATTCTCTCTGACATTCACTTTTTTTGGCACACAACTTGCTGTCAAATATATTTTGTGTTGAATACAGTAATGGCACCATGAAGGCACAGCTGAAAGGGAACCATTTCTGCCTGCAACATAAGCAGTAGCTTAAGTAGCTTTTGGCTTCACTGTAAAGGTATACACCACAGAAGCCATTCAAGTTTAGGTGGTGGTGATTGTGTACCAGCTGCCATCGTTTCATCATCTCCAAGAAACATAGAAACATAGAATCATAGAATTGTTAGGGTTGGAAAGGATCTTAAGATCATCTAGTTCCAACCCCCCTGCCAGGGGCAGGGACACCTCCCACTAAACCATGCCACCCAAGGCTATGTCCAATCCAGCCTTGAACACCGCCAGCGATGGCGCATTCACAACTTCCCTGGGAAACCCATTCCAGGGCCTCACCACCCTCACAGTAAAGAATTTCTTCCTCATATCCAATCTAAACTTCCCCTGTTTAAGTTTGAACCCGTTACCCCTTGTCCTCTCACTACAGTTCCTCATGAAGAGTCCCTCCCCAGCATCCCTATAGGCCCCCTTCAGATACTGGGAGGATGCTATGAGGTCTCCACTCAGCCTTCTCTTCTCCAGGCTCAACAGCCCCAACTTTCTCAGCCTATCTTCATACAGGAGGTGCTCCAGTCCCCTCATCATCCTCCAGGCCCTCCTCTGGACTTGTTCCAACAGTTCCATATCCTTTTTATGTTGAGGACACCAGAACTGTACACAATACTCCAAGTGAGGTCTCACGAGAGCAGAGTAGAGGGTCAGGATCACCTCCCTCGACCTGCTGGTCACGCTCCTTTTGATGCAGCCCAGGATACGGTTGGCTTTCTGGGCTGCAAGCGCACACTGCAGCCAGCTCATGTTCAATTTTTCATCAACCAAAACCCCCAAGTCCTTCTCTGCAGGACTGCTCTGAATCTCTTCTCTGCCCAGCCTGGAGCTGTGCCTGGGATTACTCCCACCCAGGTGGAGGACCTTGCACTTGGCATGGTTAAACTTCATCAGGTTGGCATCAGCCCACCTCACAAGCGTGTCAAGGTCCCTCTGGATGGCATTCCTTCCCTCCAGTGCATCAACCGAACCACACAGCTTGGTGTCATTGGCAAACTTGCTGAGGGCGCACTCAATCCCACTGTCCATGTCATCGACAAAGATGTTGAACAAGACCAGTCCCAGCACCGATCCCTGAGGGACACCACTCGTTACTGGTCTCCAGCTGGACATGGAGCCATTGACCACAACTCTTTGCGTGCGGCCATCCAGCCTGTTCTTTTTCCACCGAGTGGTCCACCTATCAAATTGATGTCTCTCCAATTAAGAGACCAGGATGTCATGTGAGACAGTGTCAAACGCTTTGCACAAGTCCAGGTAGATGACATCAACTGCTCTACCCCGTCCATCAGTTCCGTAGCCCCATCATAGAAGGCCACCAGATTGGTCACGCAGGATTTCCCCTTAGTGAAGCCATGCTGGCTGTCACCATCCACCTCCTCGTTTTTCATGTGCCTCAGCATGCCTTCCAAGAGAATCCACTCCAAGATTTTGCCAGGCACAGAGGTGAGACTGACTGGGCTGTAGTTCCCCGGCTCATCCATTTTCCCCTTCTTGGAAATGGGGGTTATATTTCCCTTTTTCCAGTTGTCGGGAACTTCACCTGACTGCCATGATTTTTCAAATATGATGGACAGTGGCTTAGCACCTTCATTTGCCAGCTCCTTCAGGACCCGCGGATGGATTTCATCAGGTTCCATGGACTTGTATACGTTCAGGTTCTTAAGATGGTCTCGAACCAGATCCTCTCCTACAGTGGGCCCAGGGTCTTCATTCTCACTGTCCCTGCGTCTGCCTTCCAAGACTTGGGTGGTGTGGTCAGAGCATTTGCCAGTGACAACTGAGGCAAAGAAGTCATTCAGAACCTCAGCCTTCTCCAAATCCAGGGTAGCCAGTTCTCTCGATAGCTTCTGGAGGGGGCCCACGTTGTCCCTAGTCTGCCTTTTATTTGCAATGTACCTATAGAATCCCTTCCTGTTATCCTTAACATCCCTAGCCAAGTTTAATTCTAAGTGGGCCTTATATATTCACTTCTGAAACAAATGAAAACTGGTACCATATTGAACTAGGAGAATATAAGATATTTCTTACCATCATCCCATCTGCACAACAGAGTCCTAAAATTGACTTTTTAAATTCTTACCATTACTGTTAAGACTTTAAAGCAGTATGAATTTAAGAATGCAAAACCATACAGCTACTCACTGGATACGGAGACCTGCACATTAAGAGCATTTCCTCCTTCAGCGAACAGATTTAGCAATGAGTAAACAAGAACCTTATCTAGAATACACTCACCTGGCCTGGTTTACTGGAAGTTACTCCTTGGATTTCCAAGTAGCTGAAAGTTAGTTCTAACTGTAGTTAAAAAAGAAAATGCCACATTAGTGCAAACATCATATTATTTTAAAGGGCACTTATACTTTTCAATGAGATTAAAAATCCTTGAGCAAGGCTACTGTTACTTTATATCAATTTCTAGAACTGACACTAAGTATTTGTTAATATCTCATTTCATTTCTCTCTAAAAGAACACATTTGTTTGTTACAAATTCAAATGGTTATTAGAGGTCATAGGCATACAACCTTTTACTGCAGGCGTTAAGCACATGAGCTTCTAATAAAATTTATGAAAAATTTTACTATAAAAAACACTGTTTATATAATACCCTACTGATGTGTATGTACTCTTGTGTCTAAATAATCACTAATTACAATCTTACAGCATCACAATTACTCTTTCATTAGCTATACTGATCATAGATGTGAAAAACAGAATCACAGAATAGTTTGGGTTGGAAGGGACCTTCAAAGGCCATCTAGTCCAACACCCCCGCAATAAGCAGGGACATCTTAAACTAGATCAGGTTGCCTAGAACCACATCCAGCCTAGCCTTGAATGCCTGCAGGGACGGTGCATCCACCACCACTATGGGCAACCTGTGCCAGTGTTTTACCATCCTCGTAAAAATTTTTTCCCTTGCATCCAGCCTGAATCTTCCCTGTTTTAAGGTTAAAACCATTACCCCTTGTCCTGTCACAAAACGCCCTTCTGAAAAGTCTATCCGCAAAAAGAAGAAAAAGCTTCAGCAAAAGAAGCTTGAAGGGACACGGATACACAATTTTTAATATGCACATATAAAAATAAAAATACCATACATAAACAGATCCAGACAGACAGATACACAGATGCTTGAGACTGCTTCAGTAGAGGAAATAATATGTTAGCTTTGCCCGAGTGGTTTATCTGCACAACAGTCAGGATAGGCAGGGAAGAAGGGTGAACAGATTGAATCCAAATGGAAACTCCAAAGAAGGCAGGAAAGTCCTCTTCTCCAAGGACAAATCTAGGGCTACAGGGAGTGTGCTAAGATATGAATTCACAACTACATAGACAAACAACTTGACAGCTGAGATATCCAGAAAGAAACAAACCTCTTGGACTGAACCACAACTACAGGGCAAGACATTATTATGGACATTTCCTTTTATTTATCATTAAAACCATTGTAACTGAGCAGCATCAAGTTTCCTGACCTTTATCTTATCCTAGGTTCACAGTCAGGGTGCTCCCAGGCTAACACCATATTATTCTATTTCTGTATTTGTGGCAATCTTTAAAAGATGACCCCAAACGACTCCTGGGGTGCTCAGAACCCAGGCGCAGCTCAAGACTCCCCATTCACAAAAGCTGCAACAGCACATCTGAAAGTTGGGAACAGACGTACCAGTTTCCATCCATAAGAACCAGCTAAAAGTTTTCCAGAAAGCAGCAAAATAGTAGGGAAAGATCCTAAGTGCCAAGGTCTAACTGGCATATCTATAAGCAGTCACAGTGTTATCACAGGATGAAGCTGCCCCCAAAAAATCCAATTAAAATCATTATGATATAGAATGCACTGAAATTTTGGGGGGTGAGGCAGGGAGAGAGAAGGTTAATGAATCAGAAGAGCTTTTTTAGGCACTTAGCTACATTATCCACTCACAGCTGCAGAGACTGAAGATGTTATTGCTATTTGTTCTTGGTTGACTACTTTCTGAATCCTTTTCCCTCAGTTGCCCTCATGACAGCACCAGAAGATATAAGCACTCTTCAGGCATTTCTGTGCCAAGATCACCTTCCACCAAAGACCTAACTTAGTGATTAAACTCTACCCTGAATTTCTGGAGGTCTTTGCGTGCTTCATTTCCCTCATTCTGCTGCAGGGGGAGCATCCGCAGCAAAAAGGCAGTTTCAGACCACAGAGGTGTCACTGCAGTTGCTTATGGAGTGAGCGTGCACAGGGAACAGAGGCAGGGGAGGCAGAGCCATTACAAGCATCTTCCCAGTACCCGCACCAAAGTCTTGCATTTTTCCAAGGGTAAGACATTTACTCCTCTTCAGTGCCTTATTTCTAAGCTAAGACTGGCAATCTTTTGTGATGAGACGACATGGCCCCATGCAGTTCGTTCAGGCCAGAAAGAAAAGGAAAAAATACATAACAGCTCCTGTAGTTGGCTACTGAAGTAAGATAGATGACATGCACAGAAGTGGAAAGCTCTTTTTCTCCAGCACTAGTCAGATTAAACAAACATGAGACTACCTAACATTTGTTTACCAAATCACAATGAAATTTTAAGGGAAGAGTTTCTGTGATTGAAATCCTTCCTATTTAGCAAAGTATTTACCTACCAGATTGAAAGATCTGCTTTTGTTAATGTACTGTGTATGTGCAAACATACATATATGTACACAAAATCAGAATACTCTTCTATGCCTATCAAAAGCATACACAGATCCAAACTCAAGAACTCAATCTGCAAAAAATCTTCTTGACTAGAATTAATAAATACCAGGAAATATGGCAACATTTCACTTCATTTTTCTACTTCAAAACATGGATTTATGGTCCTTGCATTGCAGAAAAACTACAGAACACATTTTAAACATCATCTACCTCAAACTATGAAATTATTTTTACAAGGTTATAAAAAGCATAATGTCATTTAATACCTAAAATCATATAAATTTTTTTTAATCCTTTTAAAAGGCTATGAGTGCCGCTCTTCTAGGGACCCTTCAGTTAACCCAGCAAGCTAACTTCACAGACCCTTCAGTTAACCCAGCAAGCTAACTTCACAGCTTCCAACTTTTTTTTCAATCAAAACTTCATGAAAGCTGGCACTAGGAATATGTTCACAAACCTGAAATACACTCCCACGAGTATTTCACACACTTATCTGTTGGCTTGGTGACATCCAGCATTCACTACTGTTGCAACTATGTTTAAAATAGGCTGTAGCAAGAATTAGCAAGTTTTAAGTACCGTACTTCCTTTCCTAGCAACCCATCTAAATCAGTAGAAATGACTGATTGGACCTGAGTGTAAAGTTACGTAGTGCCCATTTTAATATCCTTGCTCCAAGGAAAATCATGTGAGTTGATATTATAGTTAATCAACTTTATTCCTTTTAACTTTGATCCTTGTTTAGTAAATGCATCTCAATAGCATAGTTTAAAGAAAAGTGAAGCTTGGAATTAGATGTAGTATTAATAGCCACTCAGAACTGGCCATTTCTCAGCATACTCAATTTTGTGAGAAGTCCTTGGAAGAATGAAGCATCTTTGCTGCATGTTCTCAACTGTCTTGCTAGTAGTTACTGCCTGCATTGAAAGTTCTTGGGCTCAGAAAGCTTCTGAGCAGCATTTGAAAATCCTACAGACTTTAGAAAATTCAGTAAGTTTCACTAACCCTGCTAGGAAAGAAATGAATTTTCAAACATCCTAATAATTGTTTAGATATACAATGTTTAATTTTGAACATACATTATGAGCAGACAGTTTCTTCTGATTGCCCTTCTTCTATTTGTTAGCACTAAAGTCACTTTTGTTAGTACAGGGTACATATTCCAGATCTCCATGAAAACAGAAACAAGTTTTTCAACTATGTAAATCCATTTAATGAAAGGAGTTTTGAGAGGAGTCTGTAATGCTAAACTAGAAGTACAGCTATTCGTTAGTACTCCAAGTCCTAGCCTTCAAAAGCTTTTTGATGAATTACAATAGCTTTGCTATTGTTTAACAGGATCACCATCACCGCCTGTTCATCATCCTGCCATTGCACTGATGTCCAAGCTGTTCACCAACTGGCTCTTTGGTTCCATGCAACAGTCACCAAATCCTGTCTTAAAACAACCTGGCTGAAAACTGAAGTGATCCAAAAGCCAACTGACAGCCAACTGGAGACATCTGTGCTGCAGGGTCAGGGTGATCAAGTGAGGGAAATAAATCTCAGCAGAAATGCAAGCTGGAGTCATCCTACCTGTCTGTTTGCATCTTCAAATTATAGGTAAGGATGGTCACATTTATCAGTGACCATAACTGAAAATCTGGTATCAGTCATTCCATTTATCAATTCTGTTGGGTTTGTTTTGGTTTTTTTTTTTTTAATAAAGCATATATTTTTGTATTTCTGTAAAGTGTATACACACACACACACGTAAAACACAACAAAACAGAACATGTACCAAATTCCCATTCACTGACTCAAAGCTGGACAAGAGATGTTCTTCCATATCAGTCATCTTCATTCATGTGGAAATTACTTTTCTCTGCTACAACAATCATTGCAAATTATCACAGGAACAGAAAAAGTAATTCACTGGCACTGGCAAGGCAGGTCGGCAAGATGCTTTTCAAAATGAACCACAGAAATCATCAGAAAACAGCAGAATCTAATAGAAATCAACACCATTTCTGTCTCCAAATCAAATATATTCCATTTTGATACTACAAGCTCTAGAGGGAATAACGCCATCGGTTTATTTGCACATAAACTGTCCCACTAGAAAGACCATCAGGCTCACCTCACAATTCTTCAAGTTGGTGTTTCCAACGTAATTCTTCACTTACGTGCATTTCTAGACATTAAAATTCGTCTGAAACAGCGCGTGCATTTGTATATATTGACAAATCCATTTAAGATATACACTAACAGAAGCACCATTCTAACGCAACACACCATTTCTCTTTTTTTAAAATAAAAAATAGGTGAACGAGTATAACCAAAACATTCTAAGTTTATGCAACTTACATTTGCATCTAAAAAAATCAGAATAGTTATAGAAACACGGTAACTTTACCTTGGTGGGAATCCGAGATGTTAAAAGAAATGCCCGACATGATGCCAACACCTATTGAAAAAAAAAAAACAAACAAAAAAAGAACAGAATATGTAAGAAGTATTTCCAGGAAAATCCTGAAACCAGAAAGAAAAGGCCTCTAGCAAAGTGAGCGTTGATTCCCTTTGCTGTCATACACTGAGGGAAAGAAAACTGGGCTCAGATCCAGTAGAGCATAGTGAGACTGCTGCAATCTGATCAGCTAGTTAGGACAGCAATGAACTGCAAAAATTTGTTTAATCAAGCTCTCAAGAACATCTTATAGAAACCTTACTGACATTTAAAAATGAAGCAAGGATAAAAAGTCCTACCAGGAAAATATGAGGTACTTAAATATAACAAAAATATGCAAGACAAACATGATATTGCTAGTAATACAGAGACCATAAACAAACATTTTCTGTTGGACAAACTCGGTGCATTTTTAGAGTAACAATACAAAGATTTCTCACTAACACCATCTGAATTTCTTCTCCAGAAAACAGTGAAGAAACACAATGGAATCAGTGAGATCAGTGACTTTGGGAGAAAACACAATGAAGCAAATATTCTGGAAGTTATTGCCAATCAAAATCTAATGACACACAGAAGTACCACTTCACAATCCCGTGGCACATCCCGCTCACAGATTTACAAAGGGAGGACTCTTTCCGCAAAACTCCAGTATCACTTTTTGATTGACCTGCCTACAGAACTAGCTACTATTGGCTACATCTTTTTCCAGACAGAAAAAATAAGCAAAATTAATTTGAATATCTGGGTCAAAGTCCTACAGCATGTGCAGAGCTTTTCAACACAGCTGGGACCTCCTGAACCAAGTTCTGCTTGGTAAGTATCCAAGGTAAGTATCTGCTTCTGGTCAGCACATCTCAGGTGCAGAAGTGAGATAGTCAGGGGGAAGGACAGCTTTTGAAGAGCTGCTTGCCATATTTACCTTCTATGTAGTGACCTACAATATTAGAGAGATCAGTGTTTGCGTGTATGTCACCACACTGGGACAGCTGGTTACAGGAATGTCATGTCACTGTCCTGTTATAAGACATTTGCTTGCATATATGGGTTCAAACCGCTTTATAAGCACTGACAGGGTCCCTTTAACATGATTACAGTACACATGAGCAGTCCAAACAACAAATTTAAACACAAACCAGGTAACCAGAAAGTTGTAATACAATTCTGTTGGGAAAGGATGTTCCAACAGAGCACATGTCAGTGTATATTCTCCTCAGAGATGTACCAGCACTTCTAAAGTGATCTTGCTGAAACCAACACAGCTGAACTTACCTTAAGAAAACACACTTACATACAAAGGACTGCTGTAAGATGATACTCCCCACTTAGCCGGTAAAGAAACTACTCTTGAGCAATAAGATGGTACAAAATGCCTGAGCCCTGTAATCCAGTAACACCGAGGTTTCCACCATTTTCGCAGTTGAGACTGTCACAAACAAGCAAGAGTCTGATTTTCAACTGAAGGTCAACTATTAATGCAAAATTAATGTCCCATTTTAACAGCAGCAAGACTATATTATTTATTTGTTTTATCTTTTTACACTGGCAGAATTGGCCAAGAGAAAAATCTTGGCATTTATCACAATTTTAGCTGCTAAAATCCATGAGCATGCATTGCACCCCTTGCCAGGACCAGCTTTAATTTACTGCTCTCTGATTATCTGTATTTTCAATCTTTTTAAAATTTTTATGTGACAGCTGCATTTTAACATCCCTGCGTTTGTTCACGTTTAAGAACACAGTAGCATCTACCTCAAATCAAATTGAGACTTGTCGGATAAGCTAGGAAACACGAACAATTTCCAGTGACCTCCTATTTCTTGATAAGGCTACTGTGCATAAACAAATAATGGCTATTAAGTTACCAGCTCATCCACATCTCTGTCAATAGGTTGTTAGTACTTTCAAGGACAACAGAACATATATTATCGCTGACTTAAACAGATCACTCTACTCCTTCCTGTGTGAAATACGATGCTGGCACCAAAGGCAGAGGCACAGCACAGGAGCTGTTTTCAGACTCAGAATTCAAGTCCCCTCTTTAAACACTGAGCTATTTTTGTGAAGGAAACTCTAGGTCTCTGTGCATTCCTCTGACATGAATAACGAGTTTGTGCTTAATTGCACAATTGTCTAGGGCTTTCAGAAGTATCCAGGAGTGCTGGGTTTTATGAATAGGCAGATACTAGATTTCCTGGAGATTTTCATCTCTTCATACAGAGAAACTAAAAAGCAAATGTAGCCACCAGTTACTCTCTAGCAGTTGTCAGGCTAGAAGAGAAGATTCTCCTACCGTTACATTTGCTCTGCTCTTGGGGAACCTTGAGTATACAGTAGGGACATCATAGAATCATAGAATAGTTTGGGTTGGAAAGACCTTAAGGTCATCTAGTTCCAACCCCCCTGCCATCAGCAGGGACACCTCACACTAAACCATGCCACCCAAGGCTCTGTCCAACCTTGCCTTGAACACCACCAGTTGAAAACCAGAGACACAGAGGTGCAAACCCCTGTTCCAGGACAACTCTGAACAAAGCACTCCCTTGCTCACAACCCATCAGGATTGCACAGCACAGTGTATAACCCACCTTGTCTTCTGATAAGAAAATGATCATTTGTTCAGCTCAACAAGTTGCAGCCCCATTCCGTAACCATCTTATTTGGTCACAAGTAGTATTCAATCATTAATAAAGTTAAAAGATCCCATCAAAAGATAAACAAGCACAGGGTAAAGAGACTCAGGAGTAGGTTCACTCTTTAACACACCTGTAAGCCAAAAGGTTTGCAAGCGACTGATGTGAAGGCAGCAAGCACATCTGAGCCAATTTTATACATAACCTGGCTGCTGCTCCATGGAAGGCACAATGAAAGAGAATTATATTTAGTTTACAGGAGCTTTACTCTCTCTTCCTACTCTGCCTTTTTTCAAGCACGAAACAGGATTATCATCTGAATGTTAAATGACTCCTACTCACACACAGATACCCGAGTTGATGATTTCTTTACGTTTTTATCAACCCAAATTCTGTAACGCTCCCTCCACTGCTCACAGTGCACATGAAACAAGTTAATATTTGGAAATTAATTTGGAAACATTCACCAGAAACATACCCTGCAAATTACTTCTCCAGAGCCTCGTGGCCTACAAGGTCATCTTCTATTTCTTCTGTTTACCAGAATAAGTAATTTGTTTCAGAAAATAAAATTAATTTGAACACAGATCCTCAGTGAGTATAGCAACAAAACATAAACATAGATGCATTTTGTGATTTATTCTCAAATCCTAGCCTTAGTACCCATTAACTGTAAGTTAAATTGACAGGGTTGCACTGAGTTAACACAGCCACCCTACCTGGCAGTCATTCTGGGGAAGATCATTAGAGCAACACAGCTCAGTGCTAATTGCACCTATTTTGCCAGACAGATCACAGCAACTCAAGATACCTGACCTATATTTAAAGTGGTTTCAAATTCACAAGCAAATTAAAAACATATTTTAAAAGTTACTACTACCTTTTTTAAACTGCCCAGGAACAGAGACCTCCGGAAAACACAGTGACTGTACACGGCTTCGTGATCAAACATAAACCAAAATGAAACCACCTCAGCACTTCATGGGCCCCGGGTAACTGTGTGATGCTTGCTCCACTCACAAGCACAGATATTTTGAAACTTCCTTCTACTGTTTTTTGTTGCTTGAAATGATTGACACGGGTATTAAAAAAGAACTTAGTACTTTTTTGATCAACTGCTGCAGTTTTACTTCTTAAAATACACTCTCTGATCTCTTCCTTCCACCATAGCTTCTTTTCCCTCAGCATTTGCAATTTTGTAAGTCTCAAAACTGCTTTGGTCTTTTCCATTACAATTTACTTAAGGTAAGAAGCATTTGTGACGGGTTTTCGTATTTAGATATCCGTCATTTTGAGAATTCTTCAAAGCCCAGAAGACAGCTGCTTTTCTTTATATACCACTTACTTATACCATCCCTATTTTTATAATTATTCATTACCATTATTATCCCACATATAATCATTTTTTTTTTTTAAGTTTCACCACTTACTAGATGCCTTTCCATTACTACTACTGATTCGATATCTAATGTACACATAATAATGTGAGGTAAAGCAGCAGCACTAATAGTTTCTGTTTTGTTAAAATAGGGATAAATCAATACCTGTTAGAGCATCCAGTCTCCCTCAGTTCCTATAGGATCGACTGTTCAGCTACCACATCGCATGTCTGATGTTGTAAATGCTCCATCCTGAAGCAACTGGAGTTCGATTAGATAAAACAACCCTTTCAGCATCATGTTAGAGATATTAGAGTTGGTTTCAAGCGAGGTGGTCTCTGTTAAAAGCACTGAGCTTCCCGACACGAAGAGGGTAGATGACATCCTGGAGGTCTTTTAAGAGGGCTAATTAGCTCAGGCACAACATGAACACGTATGCTGCTTCTGAAATGATGGTATCACTTGGAATATGGAATTTCTTTGCAAAGCACTAACACCAACAAAGGAGATGAGTTCAGCCCCAACTGAAGGGCTTGCAGCACCACCTCCTTCACCCACAGCCCTCTCAGTCATCCGAGGTTGGATCTGACTTTGAGCATTTGCTCTTGGCTACTTTTAAAATGTCACCTATGATAAAATCATTGACAAAGCTTACTCACTCCTGTTCAAATGATTACTTATTTACCTACCAATCCTACAGCAGCCTTTTGTAGCTGGGGAAGATGCTCTGGGAAAGGGTTAACGCTATTCAGCTCCTGGCATTCACACACAAAAACCAGAATTTCTCTGTCCCTGAACTGACAGCCAAGTTGAACACATTCCCAGGCTTGCCCAAGTTGCTGGTGCCTGTGTGGCCAGCCAAAGACCTATGCAAAATACATCCTGGAGCAGATCCTCAGCAGTAAGCAAAGCCGTTGTTCTCTCTCTGCATCAACTCTGAAATCCTTACTTGCAGTGCAAGTAACAACCTCAGCCATCCCCATGAAGAACTGCTCTGCTGCATGTTTCTCTGCAATCTCTCCTGAAGTCAATCACAGCTTCCACAACAAGGTCCCCTTGCTGGAGCCACGGATAGAGAGCCTGCTCTCCACCCTCCCATAGGCACACTGTGCAGAGCACAGGTTTTCATTTCACCGGTCCATACTGCTGTTGTACTGCATTAAAAACTCAAGGCTGATCTGCTATGGGCCACCAATTTCCATATTTTCTGGATGGCAAAGGATAGTGGGGGAACAGCTTTTAGTTGCAATGGGATTTTACAATAAAGTGGGGTCAGATATCAGAACTGCTGGCAACAAATCTGCTGTGTTTAAAGAGTTTACTGAACAAGACGGGACACCACAAGATGGCACAACGGAGTGCTTCATTCAAATTTCCCTTTCAGTCTAAATTAGAAAGCTCCTTTTAACAGAAGCTTATTTAGCTATTGGAGAACTGATCCAATATGCGGAGCAGTTTCTACTTCAGAGTCCTCCCAGGAAGATAGTTAAGGAAAAAAATATCCTCATTTTAAAACTGACAAAAAACAAGGCATGGACGAGCCAAGAAATTTGCCTAAAACAAAAGGGCAAAATGAAGTAGCAAAGCTTGAAAGAGAAGCTTGGAGTAAACAGCTCCTAATTTTGGAGTACGGGAGAAAACAACATAGTTTGAAGGTTTATCAGCAAACTAAACCAAAATCTCCACTTCAGCTAAATTTGTTTGTCAGCTCCTCCAACAGCTGTAACAACACTACCACTACCACCTTTAGGTAGGATCCCAGCCCTGCAAATCGTTTATGATGGATGCATGAATCAAATCGTGCTTCTTTAACACCTGGAGCACAAATTAATATAAACACTTGTTATAGCCCTATCTGCAATGTGCAAATGACCCAGCTGTTCCAGTAAAGGTGGGATTCCAGAAGATGTTGAAACAGGGGTTCACCTTTGGTCATACACCACCAATGGCAGCAACAGGAGCCATGGACAGCTCAACTGCCAGCCCATCACCTGAAGTAGGCTGTGATGTAGTCACCAGTGGTGCAGACTGGGACTCCCCTGATTCAGAGACTACACTCAAGAATTGTGTATCACATCCTATAGCTTCCATTAGCCGCAGAGCTGCTTGGAGAGGGGCAGCCAGATGTGCACAGGGCTCCCTTGTTCTTCTAACCAGTCAGTCATGGAACAGATTTTTCATGGCATTGTGCAAGATGTCTAACACAGAGCACCTACGCCGAGACAGCCCCTGCAGACTGCAAAACTTCCTTGCTGGTCCTCTTCCCACCACACAAGTCCCAACAAAACACCACAGTGCTGTAGAGTACTAAGTACCAGAAGACCTAACTACCATATTATTTAAGCCTGCTCTGAATCATGAAAATAGGAAACAGAGCAGCTGCATTTCACTGACACAAAGTGCTCTGTGTGGCAATGGACCCAGCACACTGACCACAGCTGGGGTAAAGAAGGGGAGCCGAAGGGGATTCGGCTCAATCACGTACATTCATTTGTAACTCTCAATGAGCATATAACCCCAAAGGGTTTTTTCCTTCTCTGTACCTACATTAAACATAAATAGGTCACTAGCACATTAGTGCTACACCTTTATTTCAGATTTTTTCCCACTTTCATTCTCCTCTGTATACAACCATTACACAGAGGCACTGCCTCAATTCAGGTTACGATGTGCCACAGCAGGATACCTTCCCCACATATCAGCCTTTTATGATGCTCTAGCCCCCTGATACTCAGTTAAATAACAGTTTTAAAGCCTTCTCTTGACTTGTAATTCAAAAGGCCCCAGGCTCAAGCCTTTTCTGTGCAATATTTTTTTATGCTTTTGCATTACTTCTCTCCATCATAAAAACAGAACATACAGGCACCCTTTAGAAAAGCTCTCCCACAATCTATCCCTGGTGTGAACAATAAGAAACATCCATATACCTTCCATCTTCTTATACAGAGCCTCTTTTCTTGGGTTTACAGACAGCAGGTAAGACTGGAAGCATTTTGGTGTGCTGCGTATGACACTGTTTCTATGCAGAAGCAGCTGGAAATAGATTTTGCTATTGCAGTGCTTTTATTCTTATCGTCTTTAATTTCATCACTTAGAAATGCCGGATTAAACATTTCACACTACACTGTTCCTTGGTGATGGGGTTGGTCTCTTTGTATGTATGTCACACACAACCATCATGCAGAATTTTAAAGACCAGGAAACAAAACAAAAACTTCAGGGACAAAGGAAAGGCCATTTGTCCATCATGCAAGTGTTTAATACAAAACTGTTCTACATCCATTTGTATTTGCTTTTAGTTATCAACAATTAAATGAAGACTCAATTAGTAAAGTGCAATGCACTCAGCTCCACTTAGTACTAAAATATAATACATAAACATAGTAAAACAATTCTGCTCTATATGCAATGCCACAAACCACAGTCTCAATAATATTGACTTTGGACAGCCCCAAGAGCTCTAAGGGCCAGAGAAGTATGTTGGCCTAATAAATCTGTAAAATTAAGTCCTTTTTGTCCTCTCTGTGGCATAAACACATTCAAACATAAAACCAAATTGATGGGTATAGAGTTATGAAAACCTTCAGAGCAAGGCAACTCCTTCCCAAAGAAACCACTGCCACAGATGCAAGACAAAACCCTCTTCCCCATTAGGTCCAGAGGGGATTACTCAAGATTTGCTCCTCTACATCACTCCAAGAGCCTCACTCCAGTCCTCAGGTGCACTCTTATTTCCTCTTCTTTTGCTTCCCAACAGAACCCTTTTTCCATTTCTATCATCTGCAAAACACATAGTACCTGCTAGAATTAACATGACTGTGACAGCCACTCCATCTTTAATCACCTGAGATATGCTGCAGGTCTTCATCTTTTTGTATTTTGACATCTTAAGACTATCAGTCTTTCAAGACAGGAATGGTGCTTAAGTGCTGCAACCAGGCACCACTATACTCTAAGCCCCCAAATTTGGATTTTTTTGTTATACTGCTTCACATTTTATACGATCATCTCTTTTGCAGCTATTTTATTACTATTGTACTACATTTCTCCTCTGCTAAAGAAATCCTTTCTTTCAGAGCTCTGAAACACCTTCCCGAAATAGGAATGAGAACAAACTGCTCACCCTTCTCCCTGCACAAGAAGGCAGGACTGGAAGGGATCTCCCTTTCACTGCACACTGCCATCTCTGCATGCAATGGGCAGTGAAAGGGAGGTCACTTCCGTTACGGAGTTTTCCCATAGCTCCCCTACTTTACCATTTAAGTGGCGGGAGCTGAAGATAGTTGAGGCATCTTCTGTTGGCTTACCTCAGTGCTGACACCCAGGAAAACACACAAAACTTCTTGGTCAGGCACTTTTACAGCCAGGGCAGCTAAATAACCAAGGCACGAACAATGTCCTCACCCCCAACACACAGGTAGATGCATGACACTTATGAAATTCTGCACCAGATGATAAATCCCAAAGTCCCTCCCCCTGCTCCCACTCTGTATCTAGCAAGCAGGAAACCCAGAGGCCAAGGCAGCTTTGGGCATTGACACAGCTGATTGCATCTGGCTTCCCCTCAGACAGAAATTCAAGAATTGCTACATTCCAGGAAAGCAATTATGCCTCCAACATCCAGCAAAAAAAAACCAAACCACTTTCAGTTTCAGCCCACTCCCAACATGCACACAGTATTGCCTGCCTACGGAAGACAAGCTGCATGCGCTCAGCAAAAACCACTAAGTAACCCCAATGGAGGGTTATTACTGTTTGTGCTGGATTTTAAAAGTCATATGATGTCAATTATCTAATGCTGTTCATTATTAAAAATGAATACGCTCCAGTCTGATATTAAAGCTATTTTAATACTTTCTGGTTTTGTAAAGATTCTTATTTAAACATACCACACTAATATTGTCTGTGTTTTACTTGTACAGCTTTCTTATGTAGTATATTAAAATGACAAAGTATATGTGATAATGAAATATCCCTATTTATCTGAAAACATCAATATCTAACAGCCAAATGGAGACCAAACTTCCCAAAATGCCAGAAACCATGCTAAAAAAAAACAACCCAGAACAAGAAATTACAATCCACTTACTGCAAAATAACAAATAATTCTGCTCTTCAAACTTAGGATTTAAGTATAACAACTGTTACACAACACTCACTGGAGAATCAGCTCCCAGCTATAAAGAAGACTCCAGTGGTTTGTAAACTACCTTTGCCTCTGAAAAAGTGGGAAAAAACCAGCTAGATTCCCCAAAAAGCCTTCATGAGATTCTGATGCAAAGGTCTTCAAGTCAAACTGTTTCTCAGAACAATTTTGTGGGCGAATTTTGGCTTTGTAAGAACTGAGCTACATGCTTGATGTTGCTTAATCACTGTTCATTTCAGAACACAGACGTCTCAGAGAAGAGAGCTTCTAAAAGGTTACTCACTACTGCAAACCTGAACAAATGGCTCAGCTTGCCAGTGCAAGCTACAAAAGTAAACTAGATCTTCTGGGCTTTATCATTTTACCTAGAACTATGATTTATAAACTCTTCAATTTGTCTTAATTTTTGCTATGGATGTACAATCTGCCAAAAAGGAAAGCAACCCTGAGAACATCTTTGCTCTATTTAGATGGTAGGTTTGCAGGCAACCCTCTGCCTTGTTCTCCAGCCAGCCAAGCCATTGGTTCCTCTTAGCCTTCCCCCCACTCATTCTGGAACTGCTTAAGTTCTTCTGCTGACCATGCCAACCTGCCCTCCAGAGTTTTTTGCTGGGGTACATGAGGCACAGGGAGCTCATGGAGCAGCATGAGGAGCTGGCCAGCCTGAAAAGCTGCAGCAGCCTCTGGGAGCTGGCAGCACAATGCCCCAGCCTCAGCAGCTGACAGACCTGCCTCCTGCAAGGCAGGCTTCTATCTCAAGCAATCACCTTAAACACACCCTAAAAATCATCCTGGGTAGACAGAACACGAATTCAAAAACTGCAATTGAGTGTTCTATTTTTAAAGGGATTTCTAACAGAGGAAAAGCTGGTACAGGGCCCCAAATAAGAAGGAAAGGTGAGCACCCACCCTAGCTCGGCAGCAGAGTTTGCACTGTGGTGAGATCACCTTCCCATCGGCCTAAGCCCCACATGCCACCAGCACTGAACAACCAGAGGAGGCCAGCACTGTCAAAGGCAGCCTCTTCTATAGCAACAATCCTAGCTCAGCTTAGCAGCAATGCAGCCCAGCTACCATCAGCAGCAGAGGCACAGGAACATGGTGTTCTAGGTGAGCTAAGTGCATAACAACTTCCCCATCCCATGGACAGGTCTTTCAGGATGAACTGAGCTCCACACTACTGTAAGTTACCATGGTTTCACAGAAATTTAAGGCTTCCTTGAATACTACAAGTCAGAAGGTATCCTGACTTTAGCACAGACACATTTGATAGCACTGCCTTTCTCACAGGCTCCTGTTTTCCCAAGCACCACCATGCTCTTGCCGTCAACACAGCTCCACTAATGATGAAAACAGAGAGAAAAATTAATACAGACAAAAGTTTAATGCAGCAGGATGCCTTTAAGCACAGTATCCCCCAGCCTATCTCTTCCTATTCAACAACTTGGCTGAAAACCCACTCGCTCTCCTACCACTGGAGAAATACTGCTTTTAATAAAGCTGGGAAACCTGCAGCTGAAATTCAACATATCATAAACAAAATTTGTCATGTTCTATCTTTTCAATGCTTTATCTTTTTGGCTCTGACACAGGGTGTTTACAAACACAACTTTTGTCTTTATTACAGTCTTAATTAGCTACCAAGAAGGAGAAAAATGACTGCTACTGCTGAACCCATGACAGGTAGGCAGTTCCCAAGAAAAACAAAACCCTAAAGGCCTCCATCCTACTAAAGAGTGACCCTTAAACACAACTTTAAACTCACCATGTTATCATCACAGATTCAAAATCAATGTGAGACAAAACCCATTTGTCCTGAACAATCTCAAAGAAGTACTGCTGTTTTGCTGTTATTTCTTTTTTAAGCTGTGGTTTCTTTGATTCATAATGTTGGTGAATGGGGTTTTTTACTACAAAACCAAACCCAGATGTTGGTAACTATATTTCACAATAATGTACAAGTGCTTATCCTTTAAAAAACTACTACAAATGTTGAGTTTCCAGGGTGGACCCCACAGTCGCTACTATTGCCTTTCCTTGTCACCTATTAGCTCCAGGTGGAATTATAATACTTAGTTTAGGTAGTGCAAGTTCTCACAAGTAAGTTTTAGTTTGGTTAAAGGACAATAAAGCTAAGTGTAGTTTGTAAGAGAAAGGCTTGCAATTGCAATTATAAGTTTATGGCAGTTTTAAAGTATGGTATTAACAGACACACACCAGTTCAGCTAAATTTGTTTCTAATGTGGTTATCAGCCTAATTAAGCTCACAATAACATTGATTAACTATAGCTGGAGTTATACATCACGCATCAACTGCTGAAATACACCTGGATCCAGTCAATTTTGCTCGTCTTCTCTCACAAGTCAGAAAGGAAAATAGCCCTTCAATTGCGCTGCCTAAATGGCTGATCAATATACATCATTGACAACTTTTCAGCATACTTCTTGTTTACCATCATTTCTCACGATCTTTTGTTGCTTAAAGTTCTGAATATGTTTTCTTTTGTTGAGTGTTGATACTTCCATCAGCACAGAAGTTTTGTATAAGTAAAATTAGAACTTTTGAGAGGGAAGGGGAAATCACAGTAAAGTGTCTGAATTTCACGGACAAGCTCCCCAAAACACCATAAATGAATGATCACGGTCTTCTTAGCAGGTTTGCAGAAAGTTGCACCCAACAGAACATCAGATACATTGAAGATATGAACTCTGCCCACATACAAACATTAGTATTATTGGACTATTAACTTTATTATTCAGATGAGAGCATTTATGTCAGTAAAGCACAGCCATCAAAACCTCCCACCACAACTGACACACTAAAACAACACACACTCCCAGCCTTATTTTATCTTCCATTTCTTCTGTGTCAGTGTCCTGTGATCACTCAATCTGCCTACGCTACCAGCATTTCTCACACAGCAAGTGCACCAAGAAATGAGGACAAGGAGAAGAAAGCATGCACATCCACGTGCCTGTGGTGGAATTATGACTTTTTAAATTCAGGTGCATTGCAGAACTCTCACCAATTCTGAAAGGGACACGTCCCCCTTGGTCATAAATTCAATCATAAGTTGAAATATTCTCTGTCCTTAGGTAGAGATTCCTCCTAAAGTACCAGTCAAGGGAGATGGAAACAATTAGATGCTCTGTTGATATCTACTCCATGTAAGTAAAAGCTCCAGGAGACATTATTTTTTGCTCAAGTTTAAAAAAGCAAGGGCACTCACTACCCAATGCATTTTCACCTCAAATGATCACATCATGATTATACAGTACATTTTAATGAGGAAGCTCACAGCCTAGAAACTATTACCATATAGACACGTGATTAAGACCCTAATTTAAAAATGCATGTGACAGAAGCAAGTAGGTATAACTCTTTAAGGAAAAGATGCCAAATACCAGTGTTTTAAATCAATATTAAAAAAATCCCTTTGCCCACAAAGACCACAGCACTTCATCCACAGTATCAGCACAGGACCTGTAACTTCAGCTCCTCAGCCTGACCCCTCAGAGCAGTTTCAGTAGCTGAGTGTCTGCTGTGGTTGCTAATAAAAAGCCTGAAGAATTTTGCTTTAAAACATCCAACACTGGAGGGAAGCAGTTTCACTTTCCCTGGAGCCACATGGAAATCTGTAAGAACTTTTGAAGTACATCACTGACCACTCATGGTACAAACCAGTTAATTCTACAGAGTTTCTGAATCCCAGTAAATTAGCTGGGAAAACACAAGCTTCTCCTCCTCCTCAAGATTTATAATTTATGATCTGACCCTGGTTGTAATGATCGTGTCACTGCAAACACATGCTGAATGAATCACAGCTGTCTGGAAACACTGGTTCTCAGTAATGCTCCCTCCAAAGGGGTCAAAGCCTGTAGACCACAAGCTTCTAGTTCCATTTCCATTCCTTGCCACATTTTTGCTTCCAGAAGGCTGCATTACCAATCCAAAGATTACAACATCCCACACAAACCTTTGTTGGTAAGTACAGTAATTTTTATTTATACTATCTGAAGTTGCTACTTATTGGCAATAAGCAGATACTGAAGAAGAATTTCAAAGAAGAAAATTAGGTTAAAGCTGACCAACCTCTTCAATTGTGGCTCTAGAAGATCTATTATACATAGAAAACATTAAGACTGCACTTACACACAGGGAGTCAAATGCATCTGGCTGCTCTGCTGCCTATAAATGATAGCTTCTCTGCTCATGCTTGGCAGGCCAACATGCTTGACACACTCTACGCATCCTGTCATGAAACTCATGCAAGCCGTGTTTAACTGTGGCTACTGAGTTCATGTATACCTAGAGTAGCTGCGGCCATGACTCCCAGGTGTTTAGCATCTTCTTCAGAGCCATGGTTTGTTCTGGGACACCACAGGCATGGAAATCCAGAAGAAATGTCCCATACCTTCAACATTTTACCCGGTTTTGGTTTTCCTCAAGTGGAAACAGGTAACATGATCAGAGAAACCCAAATGTATGGGAGTTGAAAAGACCAAAGATAAGGGTTCACAAAAGGGTTAATCTGTGCAAGTCAAGCTGTCCTGATTTAAAAGCTGTGAACACCTGACACTTACTAGGGACTGAGTTCTTTCCCAAAGACAAGTTTACCCTAGGCTAAATTTGTCACCTTTCATATGCCTACATTTCAATCCCAGGGCACTCAATTCTTATGTTACCAAATGCACAGCCTGCCCTTTTGTCTGCAGCTGCTCCAGCGCTGCACCATGTTTCTGCCTGGAGGTTCACCCCTCTGCTCCCATGCCCATAGCTTGAACAGTTCATAACTGGCAGATCTGGGACACTAAATAATTCTTACGGAAAAGCCAGGAAGCTTCTGAAACCAACAAGACAAAAGAATGTCTCAGCTAAGGATGCGTGTGCGTGTAATGCATGAAAAACAGTGACAACATAAAACTGTACTAAATGTTTCTTTCCAGGTCACTTCTACACCATGAGACATGTTTTGCTTCTCCAAATCCACTCTGGTGTTATAAACATACCCCTTTTCAGCAGCAAATGTATAGGCGGCTGCAGAACCACACTTTAAACAAAACGGTACTGTTTTGTTCCAGATTATTAGTTCAGAATACCATCCCTTGCAATGCACACTTGAATTTAGCGCTGCTTTTGTAATGGAGCACTGATTCAAGTATTATTTTCTGTTTCACTGTAACAAATAAATACAGAGAGACTACAAATAGAAGGTAACCAACAATTTTAAAGAAACAACAAAACCATATTGTTTACTTTTATATTTATTTTGGTAATTATTAAAGAAGAGAGAAATCTTTTGGAACAACAAATGAGGCTCTCCAAAAACTATAAAGAAAAGGAGAAGGCTTAAAAGCTAATGTCTCTTAAAAAAAAACAAACAAAAAAGACAGTTAATGATATGTCACCCAGAGATAGCATCCTCTCTCTTACCCAGAACTGGTACTTTTTTGGTATAGCTTCAGAATCAATTCTGTTATCAAAATACAGTCAGCAAATCTATAACTAACACACACACACACACACACACACACACAAAAGAAAAAAAAGAAAAGTCTTACCCTAGTTATTAAGTAAAGATGATGGAGGATGCCAGGGAAAGAGGGCAACAATTGTATACAATTGGGGATACTAAAGAAACAGACATGAAGCTTTACAACAATCATACAAGTACACGGTGTCTTTTTTCTAACCACAGTCATGCAGGCACATTTGAAGATGATCCACCAGCACTAGAAGCAGAACTCGTCTCCTCTTTCTTCCTTGTCTATGTGTATGAACTGCTAGCTTCCAAGATCCGGCTGCATCCACTAAAACATTGATAAGCAACAGGGAATCTAGCTCACTCAAACCAAGGTGAAAAATCCCCCAGTTAAAAAGGGATTCATACCCTGTAATAATACATAAAACTGCTTGCAGTGCCAGGAGCACTGCATCAGCCTCAGCACTCCATTTTCTAGGTCACACTTGAAGAAAACAGGAAAGAAAGTGAGGGAAATCAATTAGAAGTGCAAAGCCTCCGTGCACGTGCCAAAATGTGGTCTTAGGATACAGCTGCATACTACAACTAATCCAGTATAACCACAAGGCTATCCCCGAGAGGCTGAGCCTGATCTTCCCCTAGTTCCATCACTGTGCATGGCATTTACAACGCCACAGAGCTGCTCAGGTTGCTCATCCAGGCACAGAGCTAACATGTACATGCACACCAAATCAGTTCTCCAGCACCCCAGGCAGTCATGCATGGCCATGGCCATCCCACCAACCCAGCCAGAGGTGTTATTATTGTAGGAAAGAGCAGCAGCAGAAGGACAATGTAATTAAACATCTGAACAAGCCAGTGAAGCAGCACAGCTGGATGTCTTTGAGTCATTCTGCGACTCAGGTATACAGACTGAGCCCTGGCAGACCTCCACTCTAGTAATTACCACTTGGCAGTTCACCCCCAAGCATCCCACCCAGACACAGATGCCTCATTTGGAGATGCCTCTGCAGATAAACCTGGCAAAGCTGCTCCAGGTTGCACGGGCACAAGCATGGTGGAGGTCCCTGAAGGCGAAACAGATGCTGGAAGCTAGAAGGGCAGATCACTGAGGCACCAAGTAGCACAGTAACAAGCCCACACACGAGGGTTCATGTTTTTGTTTAACCGTTACACTAGAACAATCAGTGCCATTTGGATAGATTAACCTTAAATAAATAAATAAAAACCCCTCACTGCTTTCTACAGTTGATGAAAGATGGCAATGCTACATGAATTTACATTCAACACTTCCGAAGCACCAGGCTAAAATCCATCTCTCCTGACACTGTGCTAGTATGTGGCACCCCTTCTTTAACAGCTAGCACCCCCTCATCCTCATTTATCAGGGATCTGTTCAGAGTACTTACAGTCTGAGCTCTGAATTTCAGTTCAAGAGTTAACTTGCACACAGGAGTGAGCACTTATCCAGCCAGTTCTTGCCCACTCTTGGGAAAAAGGAAGCGACTCAGACATGTTGCATAACTGCTCATCAGCACATTCAAAGAGCTCGATCAGTAATTGGAAAGCTAGTATCACTGCTCCAAATAGGTGCAAAAATACACAGTGAAAAACCCATTAACAGGATAGATGAGACATTCAACTTCTCTCACTGCGAAGGCTTCTACACAGTTCAGAATAATTCAAGGCAGGGTCCAAAGAAAATGTCCTCCTATGTGTATTGAGACGCTAACTCACAGAATTAGAAAGCAAACTCAGGAAAACTGAAGCAAAGAAATGAGTCTACTGTAAAATCAGGCTCCGGTCTGGGCAAGTTAACTTGGTAGCAGGCTTTGCTCATATGCTCTAACATACATACAGCATGTAATTTTGGTCAAGTTGGCTGTAATCCTGACACTCTTGCTATCCACAGATATACAAGTGGGTTTCCAAAGAGCCCTTTCAGTTTCCATTTAGCTATCACATCAGCGAACATAAGCACATTCATACTAAAGGTGGTTTTCTAAAAGGTTCATGCTATTTAAAAAAAGAAAAACCATAATCAGAAAAAAACCCAACAAACCCCTTACGCTTGACTATGCTCACACAGAGTTCGTTTTGCTTACACATTAAAAAGCAGAGGTCACCTACATAGTAGCCTCCACAGCACCATGGAAGACATTGTGTCTGCCTAGAGGAAAAGAGGAAAAAACCTCTATCTAATACAAGGATAAGTAGAGATTAGCTCTTCAGCTTATGAAACAGAAAGGGATAAACATGAAAACATAAGACCTGACAGTACTCTTTCTTCTAAAGTAATCAGCAATTAGAGGAGAACTAAATAATGGTGGGGGGAAGGGGGGAAAGGGGTTGTTCTCATAGAAATACATAAATACATGCACACAGTGGAGTGATAAAATACACAGAAAGGATACGTGGGCATTTTTTTCCACAGGACTTCTTTGATACTAAAGGAACAGAAAACATCATGATTTTCTTCCAAAATTCTTCACAATACTGAAGGTAGCAATCCATTTGTCAAATATGCTTAGCAACCCCTTGCAGAGTACTAAAATAAATTTGTAGCAAATGTTCTTTTCAGTGGAAGATAACATGCTTGGCAGCATAAAATCAAACAGTATGTTACAGAGCATCTTAGGTTAGTCACAGCACTTAACACTGCTGTAGCTATATTTACGTTTGCTTTCCAATGAGAACATGACAACATACAGCATCTGTCCCAGAACAGTACGCAGGAATAAGGTTTCATTTTATAAAAGAGTTTTCCCTTTCAAGGTCCCAAATAAAGCAGAGACAGCCAAACAAACAACTGACTCCCATCCTCACAAAAATACCCCAATAAATAACAACTTAAACCCAGACATTTTAACACACACAATTCTCCAGGGCCTCTTTTTTTATACATTCACAAAGCACCATTTACGGTTTTAATAAAACCAACAAAGGTGGCTGCAGTGTCACCATTTGGAGTCTGCACATTTGGGCTGCACTCCAGTCCTTGCCAGCGCTCCCCTCTGAGCTCTGAAGTTTATCCCTGCGTCCTTGCCTGCTTCCGCTCAGACCAGCTCCTTACCCGTGGCGCCTGCAGACTCCCGTCCCCTGTCCCAGGATCCCATAGGCAAAGTCTTCTCCCTCCTGGAAGGCTGTGGCTATACTAAGTCAAGTGGCAAAGCAGCCTTCTCCAACCAATACTGATTTCTTATCAGTAGAAAAAAAGCACTAGAGGAATATGGGTTTGAAACAACAAATACATACCTCAAAGTCTGCTTTTACCTGACTATCCAACTCCTGCGTCAGATACCCAGGAGAAACCCTACCTCCTTCCCCCTCTCTTAACAGCTTTTCTAAACAAGGACCTGAACCCTGTCAGAAAGGATTTTTTTTACTGTTCATAACCCTTTGGCTCACTGTTCCACACCACCGCCAGACAAAACATGTTTTGTAATCTGGCTGGAGCTCAGAGCAGACTTTCAACAGCTAAAAGCTCAGGAATTATCTATTAACCACCCCTGAAAGACCTCCAGAAAGTATTTTATTTCAGGCTGTTGTTTTGCTACCTGCTTTTCTAGCAGCCTGTTGTTATTATAGCACATTCACAGGATAACACCTCAATAGGTAACTGAATGGCACAACACAAAGTAATCAAACCTCCCTGAGAATGAACAGGGCATTTTCTTACTTAATTACATAGCAGCTCTCCATCAACACATGCAGTAAGACTCAACTCCAGACTGCAATCCTGAGAAAGCAGCCTTGTGTAAATACACCAGAAACACACAAATACCCTACAAATACCCCTGTGCCCTGAATAAACTGTAGATACATAATACAAATGGTAATATACCCAATGAAGAGCAAAGATGGAAAACTGCACAGTTTTCATGACTAGTTAATGAAATAAGCCATAGCCCAAGGCAACAGCCTCTTCCAAGTGGGGTAACACTGCATTACCAGCTTATTTTAACAAGCTAGATTTTTCCCCAAGCAAGATAAATAACAATATACTAGTTGTGTTACCTAGGATGCTAAGCATACATGAAAGGAACAAGATACAATTATATTACTATTCATTCCCATAAAGGAATTTGAAATTCAGTAGTGAACATCCACCCAGGTAAATGAAATAGTTAAAGAAGAACTTCATGAATTAATCCTATTCTGCTCTCTAGGCAGCTGTCAGACTGCAATGACGAGCAATTTCTCTTCCATCTACAACACTGTCAGCAGACAAGCAGAGTCACTGGGGAAGTCAGATGCAGTCCACACTCTCCACAGTATCAAATCCATGCCTCTGAGGAAGAACATACCAGGGAACTTACTCATTTGCCCAGCTGCCCTACAAACCGTGAAATATTTGCACTCCAGAGGCCAGGCAGCTTCAATCCTTCTGCTTGTTTGATGCCTGCTGCCCTCAGAAAGAAGAGCTACCTGCCCTCCATCCCCCGGAAGGGAGAAGTTACAAAGACACGACAGCTATCAGCTATGCTCTTCCACCCCTGACTTGGAATCAGCTGTGCAAATCCCCACACCTTTGCGTCTAGATGCTACCAAACTCGGAGAAACCCCATGAGCAGCTGACATGCCCTACTCACCTCTGGTCTTGAGCGTAGCGCAGAGAGGCAGTCACACATGTGCAGCCAGAATACCTATTCCAGAACATAAAACTTCCTCCAGTACAGGAAGAAACAACTTCAGACCTGCAGACGGGCAAAGCAGCTTGAAACAATCTGCTGCCAACCACGCACAGGCAGAAGTGTTCTCACCTGAAACAGCAGGCAAGAACAATGCTTCCCTCCCATATCCACAGCTACTGCACTACAGTAAGTGCTGACGCCCTCCTCTTAACTGCCAGGCCAACAGGTTTTTATATTTTTAATGCAACAAGAAGGCCTCACAGACACTAACTGACGGCACAGAGGCTGAGCTAGTCTGAAGGAGAGGCGGACACGCCACAGGGCACAACAGAGCACTGTTGATGCAGCTGAGGAGTCAACTGGAAGCAAGAGCAGCCTGTATGTGTTGTAAATCCTGATATGAGCACAACAGGAGAGCACGGTGAATCAGTCCAGGAATTACCACCACATTGCACAATCCCATACCTCATCCCTAATGAAACTGGAACCATCAACATTCTTGTCTGTCTACAATCAGTACCAAACTGTGGAAACTCATGGCTCTGTGTCACCAGTGACTCCAGAGGAGGTCAAACACACCAGCAGAATACAACTTATGAACCACTTGATCATCTTTTCTGAGCACAGCAACACCAAACCAAAGTCCCTCACCACAAGTAACTAACAGCACATGAATTTCAGATGCTGTCCAGATCACTGTTTCCAATTTACCTTTAGAAGTACCACCGACATGTTTTTCAGCTATGACTCACTGCTTAAAACACAGAAGAAATTGCTTTGTATCCTGAGGAACAACAAAACACTTGTAGTTGGTGGCCATGAGTCACAGCTATTTGAAGTTTTGTCTGAATGGAGCCATCTGCTCAGACTGAAAACTTCAGGAATGGGCTTGTTTCGCAGCTGTTTGCCTTGGGTCACGTAAGTATTAACTTCCCAATTTTCATCAGCAACAATTACATTTGCTAAGCAAGATATGAAAGCATGTCTATGAACTATAAAAATGTAATCAACAGAATGGCTTGCCTCGTAACTTCGTGCCACTGCACATTACAGAACACAAAACTTATCTCAAAAAACTTGAGAAGTTCTAGAAAAATGCACTCCTCAATCGGACAGCAATAAAATCTCCTTCCTACAAAGACAGCACCATTCTTCCAGGCAGCACCAGCTCTCCATTTGGATGTGCTTCCAACGATCTTGCATTAAATACACATTTCAACTTTTCATGCATTCATTTTTGGTGAACTGTCAGGACTTGTCTCTTACTTCAAAGGAAAACTGTAAAACAGCATCAGAGATTTGCTATACCAAACAGAATCAGGGGTGTCACGGAAAAACAACAAAAGCAAACTCCAAAATAAAAAACAAAGCAGCAATTTACTGCTGGACATGGGGTTTGCCTTTGTTTAGACTCTTAGACAATATCCGAAGTACTGCTGCTCATTATTATTGCCTCTTAGGAAAAAAATCCACAACTCTGAAAATCCATTGATTGTGGGTGTTTCCACTTAAAGTAATCCCTACAGTAATTTCTCTCTACAAATCTAACTAGTCATAAAGGTGAAACCATTAACAAACAGGTATCGACTGCTAAGAACTTGCCTGTGATTTTACACAGCCCCTTTTCCTTCTAAACCTGATTCTGACAGTGCTTTTCCCCACTCTGGGAAACCCCTTTTAACAATGGAAATGTCACACTGATACAGCATGGGACCTTGCTGACTTCTGAGCTTACAGACAGTATCACAGATACCAGCATTTCTCTTCCCTGCTCTGAAGAGGCAGCTTCAGTTACCAACACAGCATACAGGTGCAAGAGCTGAATCCATTTCCTTATGGACCTAAGCAGCAAGCAGTAGAACAAGGAGAAAGACAAGAGAAAACAGAAAGACTGAAGATAAATAACTGTACCACATGCTGCAGGAGGGAAGGAAGACAGGAAAAAAGGAAGAGCACAAATTATCCTGAGCAACATTAAAAAAGAGCCACCTACCAAACAAAATGCAAACATAATTGAAGTTTGCTCTGTAACTCATAGAGCGTGGCTGCAGATTGTAAGCCAAACCCATCTTTCAGAGATGTGCCACTAGCTGGTTTATGGTGCTCAGACTGCTCACAAAGCAGTTCTAGCTCTGCGTAGCCAAGTACCAGCATTTCCCATTTCTAGATTTACATGCTGCTGCCTTCCAGTTCTTATCTTCAGTCAGTGAGCCCCACTGGCCATCCTCCAGCAACCTCATAGCCACCAGGAACCCGGCTCACTGAGGAGTTTATTTAATTATGGACATATTTCACTTAAGAGGAAAAACAAGTTAGTTCCAGCATGTGGAAAAAGTAGCAGCTGCAGGTACAAAGCTGAACAAAATCAGCCTACAATGCACTGCACAACAACTCTGCCTCATGCTAAAACAAGCAGGGTGGACATAACCAATTCTGTGATAGCAATTGATTATTTTTGTGAACAACCCACCTGCAATAGCTCAACCAGATCAAGCTGTCTAGCCAGGCAAAAGGCAGCTTTCTGCCATGCCTTTCACAGAGACAATTACACACGAACATGCGTGGTTTTGTCCAATGCTCATACACACACCATCACTTGTGAACACGGTCCCTTGAGAGTAGGGCACAGAACCTCCTTATTCATACCCTCCACACAAGCCACAGTGTCTACTCAATGCTTCCTTTCTGGCTCCCATCAATGACTTCAACATAACCTATTTTGTTTACCAACAGGTCACCTCAATCTTGTAACATACCAGGGCACTGAGCTTCCTAAACTGCTCAGGAGACCTTGGGAATCACTGCACAAAGGTCTCATGTAACAGCAACAGCCTGTTCTGTCTCAGAGCACTTGGAGAACAAAGCAGCAACTCACTTCAAGTACACTCTAAAGGCAGCTCTCCAACATATACTCCTTTTTTGTCATTCTGATTTGGATTAAAATGCACTTTTATGTCTTTTGAGTACAGTACTTTGAATTCTAACAAGCAGGATCAAAATGATACCCTGTAAGATGTCCTTTATGCTACCTTACAAATGTGAAACAGTAAAACATAAGAATCTTCATATTTTCCTAACCAGGTAAAAACAAGCACTGAGCTCATACTGCAGACCAACCATGAAGTTAGCACTTGTACAAGCCTCACTGTTCATCATTTGTAGTCTAGTCTCATCTTCCTAGGCTGGGTGTTTGTCATAGAAAAAGTAAAAGAAAAATCAGTGTGGATTTTCTCACTCACAACAAGGAAACCTCTGATGACTGTGTGTGCCTTTAAGCTCTTGCTTTCTAGAAAATAAGGTACACTAAGGAAGCTGAATAAAGCTTTCCCAGATGCTTTCATGTGAGGAGACATCTTTTTCCACAGAACAGAATACCACCTCTCTCAGCAGGAAAGACTGCCCAAGCAGCTGAGCACTTCTTTCTGTACTACACATACAGGGCCTGACAATGAGCTGCTGCTGCTACTGTACAAAAGCACACACAAGCCAAACTCTTCTCACAAATGCTTGAAACTCAGCAGCGCCAAGGTGATTTACAAACAATAAAACTAGACACCTGGTTCCATAAAAGTTTGGATACTGTCACCACAAAAAGCAGGACCTACTGTAAATATGCTAATGATGCTAGCCCGTTCATAATGAACAGGGCAGCATGGTACAAAACGCCTTAGGCATCCTGACAGTGAAGCTGTAGTTGAGGTGTACCATCACAAAAAAGTAGCACCTACTACAAACATTAACAACCCTAACTGTTTTCTAATGAATACAGCATTGCTTTGTAGGTGATCCTGGCCATCCTAGCCGTGGAATGCTGTCCAGGTATGCCAGTGTTCAGAAGGAGGTGAAATCCAGTAGCATTCACCTAACCTGAGCTCTGCCAGAACAGTCTAGGAATCACACGCATCACACTTGCTACGAGTTCCAACCACTAGCAGGTTGGAAACGGATAGCAGTGAACAGCTGAGGGAGAAAGAGAGGGAAGACTGAGCCACAGAACTTCTTGGCTGGAGTTTGCTGACAGAACTCCATCCTGGGCTACAGCCCCCTGCAGAACACGGGCGGCATCTGCTCCTGGAGCACTTCAGACTGGTCACACAAGTATGCAGGCTTCTGTCTCTGCAGAAAAATTCCTATAGCAGGAACATACCATGAAGAGAAATAGTATGACATTCTGCAGTTTTTGCACAGACATATTTTTAATGAAGGTATCCATCATCCTAAAAAAGAATGTGGAAATAGCAACATCTGAAAATTAGGTGGGAAAACAACCCAAAACACACAACTAAAATGAAAAGATATTAATTCTACAGCTAGGCTGTAAGTCTTAGAAAAAGAAAATACAAATCATATTTTGCTTTTATACTCATACAGTAAAAGCACGTGGATAACTACAGTTCAGATAAGCAAGTTTCCCCTATAAATCTAAGGCAGAAAGTAGGTTACACTCGAGACATAGAATATCATGGCCTCTCCTCTATGTATTCTTTTTGCACTCTCCCTTTTCCATTTAACATTGTCCCTACTTTGCATAGCTGGGGGAAAGGAAGGGGAGGGAGTAAAAACAAACAACCCACAACATAAATCTGCCGTCCCTCATCTTTGAGATTACTTTATACTTTCATGTAAATAAAAATTACTATATCAAACTTTTTAGTGCATTAAGCACACAGAATTAAACACACAGAATCAACCGTAACTTTTTCAAAGGTGTATTTTAAGCTTGTCGAGATCAGAACACATCACTGACAGCTATCTCTGCAGTGTATACTTCAAATGACATAAACAGAAAGACTGTCTTTACGTGTCACAGGGTACACAGTTTTGCCACTTGTGATATTCACTGGGATGAAGGGCAAGGGTGTTTCTGATGGCCAGGCACCATCCTTTCAACTTGACATGCTTGGTCACACGTCAGTCTCTTCAGGTGCCTTCAGCCTGAAAAGCTGGAAAGACCCCAGATACACATGCTTACTTCTTCTAACCACTTTAAATTTAGCATCTCAGTGAAGGTGCTATTCCCTCCTTCTCCAAGATAAAGGCAGCGCTGAAAAGGAACACACAAAAATCAACAATCTGGCCCATGAAATATGAGCTACATTCACAAGACAAAAATAGAAAGCTTTCATCTTTCATTATCAGACACTCTAGTGCACAGCACAGGAAGTTAAAGCTTGAGGCAACAGTAGATTTCAAATACTCCTTAAAATGTGAGCAAGGCTTTTCTGCTCTGTGAAAGGCTAAAAGAAGTTGGCTTGGCAATGACATAAAACATTAAGAGTCTAACAAGCCTCTCCAACAGCAATCCAAACACAAGAGTCTATGGCCAAGCAGCTGCTTAAGCAACAGCATCATCCCCACTGCATAAATCCTCCTGTTCAGGAGGATAACCCTTCTGAACCCTCACTTCTGCTGATTCTAAAACTCTGCATTTTAAAATTTTAAATTCTAAAATCGTAAAGTTTTTAAGATTCACTCCTAGCTCCCAGAAGAATTCAGGAGGAAAAGGGAAGAGGAAAACACCACTGCCAGAGAGCTGACGCTTCATGAGCTTCAAAAATCATACTTACTCAAAGCCCGCCAATCTCCTTCTGTAAACAGCAGCCTGAATGCAACAGGTTTTGCATCTGCTCTCTAGGGGTTGGGGAGGGCAGCTGAAAAGCAAGGAGAGACTGGACAAAAGGAGACATTCACTGACTGTATTTCCCCTCTGTCAGGGTGTGTCAAGTTCTTCTGGAAGTCCCCTCAGCCTCCATTTTTATGGTCTCAACCACAGATGATGTGGCCATCTGCTGAGCTTCAACTTCTTAAAATGTTCTTATTATAAGAGAAGTCATCAGTGAAAGTACCATCACCCAAAGTCATAACGCTTGCCCAAATACACTTCTTTTGTGGTGGCTTTATCTTTTTACCTGTTCCTGCCCACTCTGTAGTTCCCTAGTGAAACCAGAGATAAGCTGGGTTCACTCACCTCACTAGCTGAGGAAATGCTGTTTATGAATCACAATGGACTTTAACACGCTTCAAACTACAAACTACACAAACCATTTAAACTCACCAAGGTGAGTCAGTCTGCCTCTTTCCATCATTCACATCTAACCCACCCCTAGCTTTACTACACACATTGAGAAAGCATCTTTTGGGGTCTGTTATCTTTTGGGGTCTATTATCTTTTGGGAAATACCATATTCCACGACTCAGACGTGTGTTTTTGCCTCTTTCTGTCCTTGCAAAATCCCGAGAGGTATCAGAGAAATTGCTTCTTTTTTACTGACAGAGTTCAGTACAACAGCTGCACAAGCACAACCCTCCTCCTGGGCAAAGGACGAGGTGCCTAGAAAGGTTGTCTGTCGGGTGGTACCCCACTGAACGATGGGTGAGCACTGTGGAGAAGAATTACTGCTGCTGCCACTCAGTGTTATCAAGCACATAGAGCAGTGCAGATGAAGAGCAGGAGGAATACTCCACTGGGGAGAAAAAAGAAATCAAGACATAGCTGTAGATTTTCATGGCATTGCTATCCTTACTTTTAAACAATAAAACGAAAATTTCACTTTGGCATCCCACAACATTTGTGCAGAGCATCCACCATCAACATTCCCTACAGGCAACTTTCAGCAGTCTTGAAATGGAATTAACTTTGTTTTACAGGCTGAGAAATTCAAGACGCCTATGAGGCAGAGAGCATGAAAACAGCAGCAAAATGCAAAGAGTTTAATCCATTCCAAACTAGAAAAACCTCAGTAATTGCCATCTGCGAATTCTTAAAAGAACTGGCAAACGCAATTGCAGGGCTAGGTGCAAGGACTTTCATAAAACTATTAAGTAGAGGGTGTTATATGACCTGAAAACACTAAAAAAAAAAAAAATGCCGTAACTAGACTTAAAAACAAGTTAAAAAAAGGCAGAGGAAGTGGCAAACAAAAACAAGCCATCCAGGCAACTACTGCTCATAAAAATCACCTCGGTAGAAACATATGGTATGGGAACACATTGTAAAGGGAAGCATAATTAAAGAAACAGGCTGAAGGAAAACAGAATAAAACACAACATCAGTTTGCCAGCACCAAAAAGAAAAAACACATCAGACCAACGTGACATTCTTACTTCTCACTGACTTGCCTTTCCAACTGCTAGCTGCCTGTCTCCCCTACAACTAGCCAGAGAAAGCCCAGTGGAATTTAGGTGGTTAAATTCTTGTGCACTCCTACTAGACACCAGGGACTCTGCAGGTCTGGAGTGGCAGCTAGCCCCAGCTTGACACAGGTAGGTCCAGCAGCATATTTCAGTTCTCACAGACCACCTCCGGAATCTACAAAATTCATATCAGATACATATAAAAAGCAAACTTCTATATCCCAATTCAGTTACATAAGTGTTCCCACTAACGCACCTCATTGAGAAGATGGAGAAAGGTAGATACAACAATGAGAAAAAGCTGTAATACAAGCCATGAAAAAATGGCTAGCAAAAAAAACACCCACCCACAAGCAACAGATCCAGAACAGCATGGTATAGAAGGTACACAGAATTAGCTGCCAAGTATGATGTGAGCAGTAATAGAAGATAACCAACAACAAAAAAAAGCCCACAACAGTTGCTCAACTTAGAAAAAAAGAATCAGAATATCCTTAAAATGAGTCAGTCAATCCGATTTTATTTCTTCCCGTAAGCTGCAGTAACATGAACAATAATATTCCCAAACTGGAAGTTTTTGTTTAATTTCTATAAACACTAAACCCAGAACTCTATATTGAAATAATGTGTACTTTAAAATAAATTAACTTAATTAATAAACACTCCTAGATTCCTCTGCTGCAGACAAAACTGCTGCCAGGAAACTGTAACATTTCCAAATTAATACCTACAAATCCAGAACTGTTCACATTCACTAACCGAGGAAGTAAAAAGGCAAGGTGGTAAAGAAAGGGAAAATCATGCTCATCTAGGAAGTGCGAGTACATTTCTGTTTCTTATTAGTCCTGCTAAAGAAACATTACTGTGCATTCTCAAGCAACACAAAATTGCCAGATATAAATGCTTCTGAATACATAGAAATAGTACAAAATTAGGCATAAAACTAGGTACATCCTGCACTTCCCTCCATCCAGCTAATTGTAGTCTAGGCTTTAAACCACTTTTGGCTGCATTTGGGATCTCACCAGGAAAGCTCTCTTTTCCATAGTCTATGATTTGCAGTACACCCCAAAAACACAAGAGGACAAAGGAAACTTGCTTGCCATTCCCCAAACTACTATCCACACCATAAGAGGCTTACGGTCTTCTTCATTACTTTATTTACCCCAATACCCTTCATCTACTGAATAACAGGGAACAAGCTACTAAAGGACTGTATTGTCTAACAGATTGGAGCCTGATGGAGACACAGGAGAACTCAGTTTGTGTAGGACTTCACCAGTAAATCTAAGCAAGTCCCCTTACTTCAGAGTAACTTCTCATAATCTTTCCTTACTTAGTCTATTTTAAAGCTTTTGAAAGGGACAGTGCCTTGGGCAATACATAGTTATGTCTAAATGGCATGAACAGCAGCACATCAAATAGCCTCAGGAAGCAGCCCAGCTACAGCACTATGAAGCCACTATTCACTGCTATAATCTCCTCCTTTCTGTACTATACAACTTCCAGTACCCAAGCTAGCACGGTCTAGGCTTGCCCAAGAATCCCTAGCCATTACACTGAATACCGTAGATAACTCCTTTTTGATTTCTAGACCCCATTACTATTAAAAAACAACAGAAGAACAGATTATACTGAAAAAAATCTTTGTTTACTCAGACCAGGACAGAAAAGAGCTCATCAACTGTCCTGCTTAACTTTTATCTACCTAGGAAATACTCAGGCAGTGTAAGTGTACTCTTCTGGTTCCACCCAGCAACTCCAGCTGATGCCTCAGTTAATGACTTCTGCTCATCTGCTTGCAGGGACCCACGGCAGTGGCCATAAGTCCTCCTCAAGACCAAGGCACAGAACAGGGCAAACACAAGGGGCAGTCTCCATTAAACCAAACACTTCCTGAAGACACAGCACCCTCAGTGTGCCAGCATTAACACATGTTAGAGATCGTATATGAGGGAGCAACTGCTTTATTGGTATGGAAGAAAGATTAAAAAGCTGGTTGGATATGTTTATTTCTTAAATTTTTCTTTTCCTTATTTCAACTTTAGATTTTTAAGTACATTCTAAACATGTACCTGTCTTGAAGTCCTTACTCAGGCGACATACAACTCATAGCAGAACATGAAAATATACCAAGCATATAAAATCTGATTAAAAAGCAAACCCACTTGTTCCATACTGCTTAATATCCCATGGTTTTGGCTGATACCTTGTTCAGCTGAAATACCAGGACATTTTGGAGAAATGTTGTTTCTGCTGAAGGCTCAAAGCACCTCCTATAGTTTATAAATGGTCCATTTCACAAATGGCATCATATTTCTTAACATTTTTATCCTGAAGTACATTCAAGTCCTAATCAGGATCAGAGCCACACTGTGATAAAACTGAGAAAAAGTATATTTAGCTATCATCTATCCTCAGTGATCTTGCAAGAAGACATGCAACATATGGCAGATGAAAGAAACAAAAAAGGGGGAAGGGGCAGGAGGGAGAAAGAGACAGGCTGTTAAATATAGTTCAAATGAATACCCAAAAGAAAAAAAAGGGGAAAAAAACCACCAAAAAAAACCAAACAAACCCAAACCCACACACCAAAGCACTTTCTGATGAGCTCAGCATTTCATGGAAATATATAGAGGCATACAGGCATTTTAAACTAAATGACATTGACATTTCTATGTCAATTGTTTTGCCCTCCGTTTCTTTATTTGCAAAAGTAGACATGTGCCTTAGTTCTATTTAGTACCTGAAACTAATAATTCCTTTTTTAAAAAATAAGGAAGTTTCACACCATTATTGAAATCCAACATTTCAATGCTCCTCCTAATAGTATTTCAGAATTCTCATTTTAAGAATACTTCCCAAAATATTGGGGGGTGTGTTTCAGCTTCAGATAAGAAAACATTAATTTCCTCTTGCAATGCTAGAATTTCCAGAAGAACAAAGTATGAATAAACCACAATACTATCATAAGCCAATGGTTCCTACAGCAACTTAGTGACCTTTAGAGGTAACTGAGAACCTCCATGAGCTCACTGCAGGCAGAATTGTGAAGGGATATTAAACTACTATTCATCATTTTACTGTCAAGTCCCATAATACCATATTTTTTTCGTAAATCCCACATCCCGTTGTCAATACTGGGGTAATATCAGAGCCCATTTTATTCTCAAAAATCTCCTGAACGTGGACCTTAGGCTTCCAAATAACATCTTGGATATGCTACCAAAGTCCACTCTAAAAAACTACAAAATGAGAACACAAATAAAACCAAGCTACTGCTTTAAGAACCACAAACATCACAAACTTTTCAACTTAAAACCCAGAAAAAGCTCAAGAGGAAAAACAGGCTTCAGAAGGTCCTGCTGTACAGGTTTGAAATATTTACTTTTCCTTGGAGAGCAAAAGCAGGCTCCTAGCACAGCTCCATCTGCTCTGCCAAGGGACATGCTCAAAAAAGAAGTCAAAATGTGCCATTTTGCTAACATCCTCTACCCTCACTTCATTGTAACAGCCTCTGGGAAGCTATTTCAGAGCCTGGTATAGTACAGAAACACCCAAGCACTACTGAACCACCCAAGTAGTATACAATAGGATGTAGCACAGGTCATGGAAGCTGCCTCTTGGCATGCTGCAGAACCCATGCCAGGTGACTTAGTCAGCTTCTCAAGGAGCAGTTTGATGCACAGGTAAGTCTTCCCTGTCACGGTTCAGGCTGGAAACAACTTGGTTGAGTCTTGAGACAACCCAGATCACACTGCATCATCCTGCATCCTTGGTGCATGCAAAGCAGGGAAGGGGAGGGTGGATGAGGAGTCCAGTCAGTGGGGAAGCGGCAGGGAGGCTCCATGAAGCAAAAGCAACAGCAGCTGAGTAAGCATGGCCATGGAAAGCCTTCATCTACCTGAAGCAGTGACTGGGATCAACATCTGGTCTGACGTGTGTTGCTTCCAGCATGACCCTGTCTACCAATGCTGACAGGTCACAAGCTGTCCGTGGGGCTAGGAACCAAAATCAGAGCCTTCTGATCTAGTGCTTACCTGTCACCTGGTATCTGTGGGAGAAGAAAGCTGTTAAAATGAACATGGCAGTGGTCTCCGACAAACTACCCCATGTAAACTGTAAACCATGTGCAGGTACCCAAGGAAGCGAAGCACACAGGTGATGAGGGTATAGCAGTGGGATTGCTTCTGTAAGTGAAGGCAATGGGAGAAGCAGGACCTGCTGAGGCTCCTGCCCTTTGCTCAGCTGAGCACTCCACTGCAACCACAGGATAAACAAGGAGCCACCACCATGTCTTGACAGCAGGACATGCCCTTGGGGCACCCAGTGCAGCGGGCAGGGCTTTATTTATGCGTTTCTTGACTGAAGCCATCTCATGATAAAACACCGCTCAGCAAACCAGCCTCCAGCAGTTCTGGTGGCAGGCTAGTGGCCAGGTCCTGCTAGCAGAGTAACACCATCATCCCTGGTTGACTCCACCCCAAAAACGATGGGGCACAAACTCCAGTATGGATGTCTTCCTTCCACCCCCCTGCACATCCCAAGGAGCTGCTGCCAGGAACCACTACGAGCACAAGCAAGGACTGGCAAAAAAGTACACACCCGGGCACCACAGGACCCTCTTCAAGCAACACATGTCATTCACACAGAGAGAAATTACCTCCCAGGGGGGAAAACTGAAGATGCAGGTGTCAACAGTGTATGTGAGCAAGCAGCAGAAGTCACTCTCAAATATTCCATCACTTTTTTGGCCTTCCCACTGCCTGTTTGATAGGCCTTTTCAGATGTGCGCAATGACCACTGAGGACCCATGTGCCTGGGTGCCCACCCTCCCTTTGTTGTTTGTCTACATCTCACCCCGACGCACATTCAGCAAGCTGTTACACTAAGCCTAAAAACAAGCAAATTATACAGCAGATGAAATGCCAAGCTTCTCTTGCACTGCCAGCTCAGTTGAAAAAAAAATGATGAAGTCTGCATGCATATAATCACAATAATTAGACACTTGTAACCAGCTGAGTATCAGTGTGCGTGCTGGAATTAAAATAGCACACTTTGGAAAACGTAAGAGGGCAGGATCTTTGCAGTCCTATCCTGCACAAGAGGGAGGGAATGTTTTTTGCCTGACTCAACTCTATCTCAAAGAAAGCCCTTTAGTGTCGACTTCACCATCTATCACTCACTAAAGAGCTGTTGAGCTGTTGTACATCAGCACTCTTTGTCATAAACACTTTATTAACTTAAGGAATTTAAACTTCAGCTGTGGGCAGGCAGGCCTACATTTGGGTAATTTAATAATGCTGTGTAGTTTGGGTTTTCTTTCTTAAAATTTGACGCTTCTGCTAGCATTAACAATTCCTCCTTTCTCAGCACACTGTTTTTTCCATTCCATGTTGTGTAGCAACTCACTGAAAAAGCCACTTCCCAAAGTCTTTGCAAGTTTAAATAAGGATGAAAAGCCTTTTAGTTGGTTAGTGGTTTTGTTTAAAAGTTGTCATAATAAATACATCAACAAATGCACAAATCGAGCACTGAATCAACCTTCAATATTAGCTCCTGTCACGTAAATTAATCCCTTCAAAACCAGCCTGCTCATCCTGGAGACACTATTACTAATTTCAATATCAAAGTAATCCCCAGTCAAAGGATTCAATAACATTCAAACCTGTCGACTCACACTCCTCCCCTTTCACAATCTCCATGTTTCATTGTACTTTAAAACTGTATGCCTCTCTGAACCTTCCCTTTTCCTTGCTAAAACAATGAATTTACAACTTTAAAAATACTGGTTACTCTCTAGAAAGAAAAATAGCAAAGAAAAATTTCTTATATTTAGGATGAAGCAGTCACTAATTTTCTCTGGACACATCAGCCAATGTTACCTGCAATAAGAATTACGAATAAAGTTAAGAGCGTTCTCTATGCATGGGGGTTTTTAATACAATTGTTTTTTTCACTTTTTGGTTTTGTACATTATTTTTTCCATCGCACATTGAACTTACAACTTGCTAACTCCATAGACTACAGACCTGATTAATTTTACACAACCTATAGCTAGCCCACTTCTCCATTCACTGAAATTCTGCAAAGATGAGTGTTTGAAACAATTTCTTTCCTGCTGAATGCCACAGCAGTGAATCAATAAACAGGCACAGAACAACCAGAATGAGACTGGGGGGGGAGGTAATTTTATTTTGGAACCATGTATTTCAAGATTTTATACTTCACTGGGTAAACATATTACAAATTGTTATGTGAATTAAATTTTCAGGAAGCAGACTGAATAAATGTAGGATTTCTGTCATGTGAGTACTACTGGGTTTAAAAGTAATAAGACATGATTGGAACTGTTGTAGGTGTTCTTGCTCTACTGTAATCAACTCAGCTATGCACTTAGTGTTACAAGAAACAAAAAACTACCATGAGAATAAGAAAATCATAAGTTTTAGAACTTATCTAATTAGTGCCTTGTTTGATGAAGCAAATGGAAATTATTACTCATGGCAGATATTATTCATTTTACCCTCTCATGCCTTCTCTCCATACTTCTATAAACTTCAGCATTGCTAGGACAGAGATAGAACTTAAAAGCTCTTCACCTTCTATTAGATCACTTTGTGGTACGTTTGGGGTGTGACAGAACGGCTTCCTGCAACCATTTACCATTTAAATTTCTTACCAGAAGTTTTATCCTAAGTTCTTTAAAAAAAAAACTTTTCCCAAAGACAAAGTTAACATCCAAAATTTTAGCTTGGAAAGTTCCTGATACAGACTTCATTTAGATACTCTTTTCCATTCTTCTTATAACAGTCATTCACTTCATCTTTTATTACACTGACTGCTGCAATCGAGAAATACTGAACAAGTGATATAAGGAAAGCGTCTGGAAAACATAGGGTTAAAATACTTTTAACTTAACTTGGGTCTAAGATAGAGACTAATGTTTGTGTTGTAAGTCTGTGGTGGGATAACAGAACTTAGTAGTCTTACTAACATGAGTGAATTCTTTCTTACCATCCTTCTAATTATCAGTTAGTTTGGAAACAGCTACTCCCGAAAATCTGCTAGCTTAGGATACTCCTTGTCTGCCCATCTTGTCCTGCTTGCAATAAATTTTGGACGAAGGTCACACTGTTCTAAATCTTTGCCAGGGATCAGAAACTTGCAGATACAGCTGGTTTCAGCTAGTTTTGCAATTACTGGGGTATCCAACTGTGCCAAAGGTGAAAAGTGCATCGTGAAGAAGACTCCTTACTTCATCTTGAAGACGCCTGCCCACATGAGGAAGCCTACTTACTTCATCCTTAAGACCCCTGCCCATGACCATTGGAGGGCAGTGCGCAAGCGCCAAAAGGGAGGAGACTTATGATCAGGAGTACCTAATCTAATTATAATATCCCCACCACTCTCTTGGGAACCTAATGAATATGCATGTTTGTGTGTAATAAATATCTGCTTGCTTAACCCCTTGGTGTGCAAGTTAGGAGGAGCGATCCCCCTTGTAGCCGGGCCTGTAATAAACATACCTGCTTTATAACTCTCCTTGAATTGTAAAGTCTGATTCCGTGCTTCATAAGCAGATTGTAAGACTCTCTCCTATCATGTAGAAAGAGTACTTTCATGTACAGGATTAAGAATTCAATCTGAAATACTCAAAATACAATAGCAGACATTAATCTTTGTTAAGGATTATTTAATAAAGCCTGCAGGTTTTCTCCTTGCTGAAAAACTAGCAGAACAGAAAAGAATTCCCCAGTTAAGAAACTGAACAATACTGAATTCGTATCCAGTACCTTACATACTTGCACGCAGAAAGGCCTACAACTTTTCTTGTCAGAATTCACGTAACACTCCAGGAGGCTTGGCCACCTGAAAAGACAGGTGCAGATGACACATCTGTGCAAGAGATCTTAGCCAACTCTCTCAGAGATAAAAGCAACTGGTTTTGAATGTGAAGAGGTTAATAAAACAGCTGTTAACAGCCTTCATCCTTGGCCAACTAAGATTTAGGTGAACGTAGCCATGTACCTCATGAACAGTTGCTCTTCTGCAGGATGCAAGACCCAGTGATGCTCAGCATGTCACAGCCAGGATAAAGCTATTACCATTACCTTTCTGGCCCTTCAGCACTTTCCCAACAAGCTGTCATTCCTGCTGTGTGCATCTCTCTAAGACTGTAGTGCCCATCAAAGTTTCTGACAGCAGAGCACAACTCTCCTTCTTCATGCAGCTTGTTTACACAATGAGGTATTAACACATCAGGGGAAAAAAGTGCAAAGCCAATAGCTACACAAATGCAGCAGACAAGAAGAACTTCATGCTATTGAAGCACCTATGTGACACACAGTCATTCAGGGTCCAATAAAGTTCCACCAGGCCTAATGTTGCAGACATACAGCAAATGGGATAAGGATGAATGCCACAGATGCTGTAAGTCTGTGAACAGCTTCAGTGCCCCTGTGTTAACTACTCCAGGCAGAAAGGTTCAAAAGAAACTACTTGAGTACAAACATCCATCACTATACCCCAGGCTGGGACAGTTTTTTCCTTTCTGAGAGTTTATTTTCCAGGCTTGCAAGAAGGCATCTAGAGCTGTCTGACCCCTGCTAGACTGTAATGCTAACAGGCAAATTCCTCTGGACTTCATCTCTTTTCAAGTTATCTGGGGAAAACCACAGGATGCCCACTTTTCTCTGGGATTATACTGTGCCTCAGAACCAGTTTCTCTGAGACAAAGTAGCTTTGTGCAAATTCACAACTCTGAAAACCACCCATTTCCCCTCATACAGAGCCAGAAAGAAAACCTCTGGTTATATTCTGTTTTTCATCACCCTCAAAAGCCCAAAGTAGAGGAAAACATACTTTACCAGACTTAAGGTGGTATTTGATGTTTCCTAGTGTCAAGCAATCCATGAAGAACCCCACTGAAGTATCGCCCAACGCACCCTTCCTGTCCATGCAGAAGTAATTAAACAGGGAAGTCCAAATGGCTTGTATCACTTCAGAGAACAAATGGTTTCTTTCTAACCTTCTTTCTCACCCAGGATAAAGTTTGCTCAATGACAAAACATCAATTATTAACTAAGACTCAAGACTGCTAATGTTCAGATAATAATAACTGCACAGAAATCAAAATGACTTACAAAGACATCAAGAATAAACCTAAAACAATTGATACAGCACAACCATGTCTCTAGTCACATAAATCCTTTCAATTATAGTTAAAAAAACAAATAATAACAACACAAAAAAAACCACCTCAAAATTCTTTAGCTTGTGACCAAGAAGTCCCTTAACACATAACTCTATGCTGAAGTATAGATACTAGTGAATAGCTGGATTTTGGCTTCTGCTTACCTACTTTGCTGAAATATTGCCCAGATAGATTCTAAAATTTTTATACTATATTACAGAAACAACTGTCTGGTATAAAAATTATGTACTTCATTAGACACTCAGGCTTCCTATGTTTAGGCCTAAAAAAGATACCTGTGTCTATTTAAGAAACATTAGCATACATTTAACTTGCTACTGATTTACAAGGTCTGCAAGTTATTTGCACCCCATGAGGTCACATACTTTTAGTCAACGGTTTGAGGAAAAGAAAAAAGAAGGGATATGTAGCACAGTGTAAATCATATAAACTTGTTCAGGAAGTTCCCCTTATACTGGTACAGAAAACAGGCAAAAACAACCTTCAAAAAAATGGAAGAGGTCAACTAAAGGCCATTTAACCATTGCTGGCAATAGCAGGCACCAGGCATGAAAACCAAAGAAATACCTTAAATGTCCAGTCTAATTTTCTATTCAGCCACTTCACCTGGTTTTCAAGCTTTCCTAAACCACTCTTCAATACTACCACTCACTTAAAAACAAAATGAAAAGATAACCTAAGCCATATGGGAAATCGTACCAACAGTCAGCGAAATAACACTTCAATCCAACGTCACCGTTCTCAAGAAAAGGCCACAAACCCTTGGCAGAAATGCAATGGTTTAGCTTTGAATGCCGTGCCTGAGAAAACAGGACCCCTACCTCAAAAAGGCACTTCACGAGCAGCAAAACAAGTTTAAGAATCACTGATTTCATGAATGGTTTCTATTTAAATAAACTACCATTTCAATAAACTCCCAGCATATTTAGTAACATATTTTCTGATTATTTTTAACCTGCCAGCCAGCACGGTTAATTCATAAGCTCTAACAGCTTGCCACTTCACGTACAAAAATTATAACATGAGAAAAAAAGCAAGGTGATTTCCATGCCAGAACTGTCCAGCCAGGGAGCTTATGCACTTCTTGCTACTCACCACTTTCTTTCTGAAGAAGCTTCTTTCTCAATCATCCTCTTTCACTGCATCTCCAAGGGTTTTCTCCTGGTTTTGGTCCTCCTTCTAAGGCCTCTGTAATAAGCCTCCAAACTAGAAGACTATGGTCTCTCCAAAAAATATGTCCATGCAAAGTCAAGCAGTTCACCCCAGGTGAACTGAATGGCAGGAAAAAAGATACACCACCCAAACTTGAACAAATAAAACCCAACCATCGTTTACTCTGTGGGATTCAACATGCAGCCTTACTAGAGATACAGCCATCCCTGCTGTCTAGATGAACTTAAAAGGGCTGAGTTCACTCTCAGGATTCAAATGTCAGTTATTTGCTCTTATCCTTACAGTGAGCAATCTGCTAGGAACTGGAAGTTTGGAGAAATTTACGGTGAGGTGAACTTAAAGCCTATTTGGTATGTTTTTTGCAGCACTCTTGACACTTGGTTTTGAAAATGGAAGATCTAAGCAATACGGCACATGTAACAGTTAAGAAAACCTTACTTTAAGAGTCTGTGATGGCTGTACAGAAACATGCAAAGCATGCTTGTTCCAAAACAAACTGTTGTAATTGTACATCACAGCACTTCACAGCTGCTCCCTATTTTCCTTAGCTTTACACTATGTATTCTGCATAAGCATATATATATATATATACACACACACACCAAATAGCTCTTCAGGCATACAGTAGGATTTAGTCTTTGTTTTCCTGTGTCTGCACCCCTTTCTCCCTTCTGAAAACCACATGAAAATGGGGTCCCAGAGTAGAAGGCCCATGTCCATGTCCAGCCTCCTCACTGCAACATCCATAAGCTGTAGCAACAAGAAACCTGCTGTTCCAACATCCAGTGCTTTCCCACCACCCCTCCACCACTCCCCTGCCAGGCTGAAAATGCCCTACTTGTTTCACTCTTCTCTTGTGCTGCTGTAAAGAGCATAAAAAACAATAACAGGAAGAGGGAGAGGGGAAAAAAAAAAAGGGAATTTTTCTAAGCATTGAAGTTTTTCCAACTGAATTAAATCATGTAAACACAGCTCTATTAAAACAGACACTAAAACCCTCTCTCTAAAATAAATACTGCTATAGAAAGGGAAAAGAGCAGGAAGGAACAAATAATTCAGAGAATACTCATAATTATACATTTACCCAAAGAAGTCCCTGTTCAGGAACTTGAAAGAAGCAGAAATGTATAAAACCTGCTGGACAGCCAACATTATCACCTTCTCTCCTCCACAGAGATTGCTAATTATTAACTCATTAATTCAACTAAGCCCACAAGCTCACCAGCAGAACCCCAAAACTAATTCAAAAATCAAGCATACCACTGCTGATGCATCCGCTTTTGGCAAGAGACTGCTGGAGGGCAGCATAAGCCTGGTATCTGCTGCAGATTGACACCTATCAACTGTGTGGCTTGGACAACTTTGCATAGAAACCTCGACTGCAGATTAAACACGTTTAGCTTAGCTACATCATAACAACCATATTTAAAAGAAGAGAGAAGAAGGAAGAACTCCCAGAATTATTGTGGATTCTAGTCTCTTTTTTTAATTATTAAGCATTTAATCATCAAATCATTTAGGTTGGAAAAGACCTATGAGATCAAGTCCACCACTAAACCACATCCCCAAGTGCCACATCTGTATGTCTTTTAAATACCTCCAGGGATGGCGACTCCACCACTTCCCTGGACAGCCTTTCCCTATGCTTGACAACCCTTTGAGTCAAGAAATTTTTCCTAATATCCAATCTAAACCTCCCCTGATGCAGCTGGAGGCCCTTTACTCTCATCCTATCACTAGTTACCTGGGAGAAGAGACCAACCCTATCTCACCACAAACGCCTTTCAGGCAGTTGTAGAGAGCCATGAGGTCCAACCCCCTAGCCTTCTCTTATCGAGACTAAACACCCCCAGCTCCCTCAGTTGTTCCTCATCAGATTTGTGCTCCAGGCCTTTCACCAGCTCCGATGCCCTTCTTTGGACCTGCTCCAGCACCTCAATGTCTCTCTTGTAGTGAGGGGCCCAGAACTGAACACAACACTCGAGGTGCAGCCTCACCAGTGCCGAATACAGAGGGACAATAAAGACTGTTCACCAAGGAAGGCTGGATGATGACCACCTCACTGGGTTTAAGAGGACCATTGTTCTTTGCTGTAAAAGAAAAGTAACTTGCCTATTTCCAAACAGTCTTTCTTCGCAATGAAGTCAAAAGGATCACATAATGTTTATGAGGAGTTTCCCACACAATGGAAATTAATAGAAAGGTTCTACCTTAATCCCAAAGAGTAGGAGAAAAAAAAAAAATACCTAGTACAGTCAACTACAAAAGGAAGAAAGCGCTCCAGTGCAGCCACAGAGCAGGAATGAATGCTATTTCACAACCAAAGGATAGGATTTATTTAACACAGATGGACCTCAACCACCTCACAAGCCTTACACATCCTAGAAAACTACTGTCATGGGTTCAGCAGCAGCAGTCATTTTTTCTCCTTCTTGGTAGCTGGTGTAGCACTGTGTTTTTGATTTTCAGCCTGGGAACAGCGCTGATAACACCAGTGTTTCGGTTACTGCTTAGTGATGTTTTGGTCTGGCCAAGGATTTTCTGAGTTTCATGCTCTGCCAGGGAGGAGGGGGAGCCGGGAGGAGGCAGAGACAGGACACCTGACCCAAACTGACCAAGGAGCTATTCCATGCCACAGCACGTCATGCCCAGGATGTAAAACTGGGGGGGCAGGAACCCGGAAGAGTTCAGTTCACAGCTCGGTCATCGAGTGGTGAGCAATTGTATCCTCTTTCCTTGTATTTCCCTGATAATTTTTGTGGGTGGTGGTGGCAGTGGTGGTTTGTGTTATACCTTGGCTGCTGAACTGTTCTTGTCTCGGCTAGTGGGAGTTGCATTCTTTTGATTCTTCTCCCAATTTCCCCCCCCCCCCCCCTCGGAGTGGGGGGGAAGAAGGAGGGGAAGTGAGTAGTCGGGCTTTGTATTAGAAGGGGTGAGCTATTGTATCCTTCCCTTGTATTTGCCTTGTCATTATTGTTATTGGTGGTAGCAGTAGTGATTTGTGTTATACTTTAGTTACTAAACTGTTCTTATCTCAAGCTGTGGGAGTCGCATTCTTTTCTATTCTCCTTCCCATCCCTCCGGGAGCGGGGGGAAGAAAGAGGGGGGAGTGAGAGAGCGAAAACTGTGTGGCTGACTGGACTTAAACCACGACAACTACCCTGTTAAGAAAAGCTTTGGAAAGATTCAGAAAACTTAAACAATAAAAATCACTTTATTTGTTTTTTTCCAGCAAAATGGCACTTACTCAGTTCATTTCACAGGAAGAAACCCAAAATACCACTAAAACACAAACAACAACAAAAAGCACCTCATCCACAATCCCATAACCAAAACCTCTCAGTATTTAATGCAGCATTACTTGCTGACCTCCAAATATATAAAACTATGTTTTATAGGACAGTTTTCAAAGTCATTGAGTAGCTGATGAACTTGGAATAATGTCCTCTTTTATCTGACATATCATTTAATCACAGTGGTTTTTACTGCCAACATGTCTGGTTTATTTGAGTTTTATCAAATTAATGTGAATCCTAATTTGAATTCTAAGAAATTATTTAACTGTGGTACAGAAACTACTTCTTTCCTGCAATTAAAACTTTAAATCTTTTACATTACACTAATGCTCTAGGAAGTTTGCTAATATCATTCCATATCCACTGTAAGGCATAAAAATCTCTGAAACTCCGTGAGAAAAGCTTCTTTTTGTGAAAAAGATATCAAAGTGATATTTAAAAGACTTTCTTGCACTGGCTAATTATGTAGCAGTAACTATGAAAAGGTCAGTAGAGCACATAAGTCCAAAAACAAGATTTAAGATAATTTTTAAATTATGAGATGCATAGCTGTCTTTCCCATACAGCTTAAATTATTTCACTGAAGTATTTCTAAGTTTGGCTTTCTAAGCAATGCTGAGTACCACTGGATATATTATATACAAACTAGAGGAGGCTGGTTCTCAAAACTAGCAACTTGATGTCAGATTTATGAATGAACTGTTCAAGAAAAGAAAAAGAGGATGACGAATGGCAGTAACTGTGACTAATAAACTTCATGAAGAGGAACATTCACAGCAAACCAGCAAAAGCTTGTTTCTCTGCTATTCCCAGCCTTCAGCGTGTACCATCAAATATTACAGACACCAGAGAATTTGCTGGAGAGATAACAGGCAATAAGGGTTTAGGGTTTATTATGCTGTCCATCATTACAAGGCTTATTTTACACTTTTGGAAAACATGAATGGAGGATGCACTAAGTGAATTTCAGATCCCTTTATTACAGGAATGCTTATCTGGAGTTTGCTCAGAGAGGTATTCAAAGACTTTGCTGAAGCCAGTAAAATGCTTAATTGCCACCTCAGAGGCCAGACTTTCCTCACTGAGCTGCATGAGGGTATTTGGATGATGCACGAGAGCTCAGCAAAACAGAGAGGGGAATGCATTTAAGCTAGGTTAAAATCTCTAGCTCCTGGACAGCAGGGAAGAAAGGGCAAGGGATAAAGCAGCATCAAGTCCAGCAGCCTGCATGCTGCCTCTGATCCAGAGCAACAGCAAAAGCCAGTGCCTGTGCCCTGCTCCTCCCAGTCAGTTCCAACACACTTGTGCAGTGGAGCAGACTTTCAGTCACCCAAGCTTGCTGAAACACTGCTGCCATATACACAAGACTTGAGCTCAAACAGCAAGCGTGGTATAAACTCATGAGCCAATTTCTCCATGTCAGCTGGAGCACATGGGCTCAGTTTTTCTCTTTTGTCCTTCTCAGTCCAGGCTCCTGGAGCTAGCCTCCCAGGCTGTACTCATTTGTTCCAGCCACCCTTTAGATTTTCAGTGGATAGAGGAAGCAAGATTGAGGCACTGGGCTCATTACTGCAAGAATAGAACTTATGTCTTATAACCATTCTTCCTGACTTTTGGGATGCTCCCTCTCACATCCTTGCCTTCCGTAGCAATACTTCACCTCCTTTCGCCTCGCCTGACGCATTACTGCTGCAAAAGCAACTCCATTATTTTAAGAAGTATGTTCTGCTTTGTTGCACAAGTCAAATATTAATGTAAGGAACAAGAAACATTGCTGCTGTAGCTCAGCACAGCACAAATTCTTCCCCAAATTTGTGACATTAAAACTGTCTCATTTCTATAACAAGCATTGTTTAATATTGGTGTATGTACTATTCTGTTCAAAAACACCCACGCTGTAATGCTGCATATAAGTTTGCACAGCACCCTCTCAGTGCCCAAAAAAAGAGAATTAAAAATAAGTCACTGGTATAAGCTTTCTGTTCCATTGCTTTATTACAGCTTCAAAACAGGAGCTTAAAGTTTCAGTGAGCAATACTACCAGACATAATCCACCAAAGCCCCGGATCCCTTGACACTGCCCCTACTTCTACAGTACAGCCTCATGTGCCCTGGAGCAGATCTTCAAACCCTTTAGTGAATGGGCATGCAAAGACTGTGCCTATCTAATCCAGAAGGTGTTATGTTCTCAGAAGGGAGGGAAGGTGACAGATTTCCAGACCCTCCAGAGAAGCAGCAGCAGCACCCTGCACAGGCTGAAGCACTTCAGGCAGGAGGTGCTTTGTAAAATTCCCATGTGTCCTGTTCCTGGACAGCACTTGGCTGCCTTAAAGTAACTAGCATGCACTTTTAATTTTGGCTATGCATTCATGCATTTGTTTTCTTTACAGATGCCTCTGTGTTTTGCACAGCTAAGGAAAATACTTATGCATGTTAGCTTTCCTCTCTTGGAAATACTCAAGATTAGCTAAACAGTTACTAGGGTATTGTGGTTACCAGTACAGTACTAGTCATGTCAGGAAATATGATCTAACTGCTCAGTTATGCTTCCCAGACACTAAAGCACAGTATACCAGCATCTAAAAACCAGACCATTTCTGAACAACATTGTTATATTGCTATTTCTTTTTGAATGTGGGGGGGAGGGTAGGAGGTGAATAAGTCACTGTATTTTCCCCAAATACCTCAGAACCATTTGAAACATAGAATCATAGAATAGTTAGGGTTGGAAAGGACCTTAAGATCATCTAGTTCCAACCCCCCAGCCATGGGCAGGGACACCTCCCACTAAACCATGCCACCCAAGGCTATGTCCAATCCAGACTTGAACACCGCCAGCGATGGAGCATTCACAACTTCCCTGGGCAACCCATTCCAGTGCCTCACCACCCTTACAGTAAAGAATTTCTTCCTCATATCCAATCCAAACTTCCCCTGTTTAAGTTTGAACCCATTACCCCTTGTCCTCTCACTACAGTTCCCCATGAAGAGTCCCTCCCCAGCATCCCTATAGGCCCCCTTCAGATACTGGAAGGATGCTATGAGGTCTCCACACAGCCTTCTCTTCTCCAGGCTCAACAGCCCCAACTTTCTCAGCCTATCTGCATATGGAAGGTGCTCCAGACCCCTGATCATCCTCGTGGCCCTTTGGACTTGTTCCAACAGTTCCATGTCCTTTTTATGTTGGGGACTCCAGAACTGAACACAATACTCCAAGTGACATCTCACAGAAGTAATTTCTCTTCTGTACAGATGTAAAACTCTCCAATGTTGTAGCTTCTCAAACCATCTGACAGACCTATGAACGGTTTCCTAAGCTCTTCATCCCGATCAGTTACAAAACACTCAGGCAGGATGTTAACCAAGCACCTTGGTTTTCAAAGAATGACCTTGTCGTTACCCTGTCTCACAGTACAGTCCCATCAGAGTTCTGTAAAACCACAATGCTTTGTACAGTTACCAAGTGCTTTCCAAACTAATTAACTACTTATGGCCCATACTGTAGATGATGTTTTTGCTTTATTTTGCATACAGCACATACACAAGCACCGGGTACACACAGAGTTCCACTGACCTCAATATATTATTAGGTAGGCATGTGTGCACATGTTTGGGTCCCAAATACATAAAATTGTGCTTTTTCATGGATATGCAATCTCCTCTGAAAACACAGCACTTCTCACAACAGCTCACCACCAGAGTTGAGGATAAAAACTATCAGTGAACCTGAGAAGTCAGAATGGCAGCGAACAGCCAGAGTGTGACAGCAGAAACTCCACGTGTAGCGGGAGCATGCACCCACACTCATTTTGTTCAAACGAATCATGTTTGCTGTGTTCATCTTTACCTGTCTCTCTGCAAGGCTGAACAAGCCAGCCCTGCCATAGGACATGACTAAGCCCCAACTGTCTTTCAAGAGCTTTGACAATTCGAGCACGCTCTAAACACTTTATGCCACAGATAGTTATTGTCCACAAGCAATCGGTTCTTCCTATTGCTTTTGAGTCAACACCATTTCTGCTCAAGTCTTCTAAGCATTTATTACAATTCAGCTTCTCAGCTGAATAAATACAAGTTGATTATGTTAATGACCAGAAAGTGCTGTGCTCCTTGGGAAGCCTTTCCCTAAAGAGCTCATGCAGGGTTATGAGGCGAGTTTTGGCTGAGCACAGAGCGCTGGAGAACGCAGGAGGCCCACAGTGAGCAGCCCAACCCAGGTACAAATTGGCCAGTGCTGCCCCTTGAGGCAATCAGGGAGCAGCAACCCAGATCCTGGTAGAGCAATCTCCTCAGCACTGGTGCAGTGGTGTTGAGGGGACTCTTCACTAACACTCAGCTTGCAAAGTTGACAGAGGTAACCCTGGCTGTCAGGACCCTAGAGTGCCTTGGCCTGGCAAGCCACACTCATCAGATCCATGGAACCAGGAGAGCCTTCAGTCAGCCTATCTCAGACGCTGGTTGCTGCTACACACACTTTCTTTCCTGATACCTACCAGTACCACCCTCATTCTGCGACAACAGCCAGTGCTGACAGGCTGTTATGATACTGGTTTCTGTGCCTGCAATACTTGCCAGTAAACAATATTCTGCCAGAGGAAAATCAAGGGGAAAGATCTTTACAAAAAGATCAGGCAAAATACTCTTCATTTTATGGATCCAGGTCAGGAGCCCCATATATGAGAGATTAAGACATTAGTCCAAAACATGGAACTGTCTCAGACTTCCCCCTTTGTAACTCCAAACAAGTCGCTCAAGTCTATGCCGCAAGTCCCATCTCAGTGACAGACACTCATACTTCCTCATCTCACAATGGTTTATCCCGTCCCAAGACACAACCCATGTCTTCCTGTCCTATCTTCTACTGCTGAGCAAGCCTTGATGCCTGAACTCTCCCTTGCCAGCACGTTCCTGGGCAAGTCACTCAACCTTCCAGTCTTTATTTACCTCCCAACAACACAGCACACTGATTTGAGATAAAGTAGCAGCAGCCGTATCATTGCCTGGGTGAGATTTCCCCACAAAATGAGGCAGGAAAACCACCTACATACAAAGCCAGGAAGGGGTAGGTCACATTAGATAACGCCATTAAAACTGACATAGGGATGAAACTATGAAGTTCTTAAATATATGGCCTTTACCTTACAAATTTATTGTCCAATGACTATAGCATCTTGGAACTAGCGCAATCCTACCACTTTAGTAATGCTGTATTAATGTTTCACAAAAAGTGGTTTGCTCTGTTACTGATAAAATGAAGTAAAAATTAACTGCTCAGTGTGAGCCACATCTTAAATGTAAAGCCAGATGTAATTATAAAATAAATACAGGTTTATTTTCACCGATTTTTACATGCATTCCACAGAAACATTTAGCAGTGAGGCACCTGCAAAGATACAAAATGAAAAGCCATGCAAATATGCCTTCTTTTTTTAGTGGAAAATAGTGTGTACTGATGAACAGGAGTAACAAATAACTGATATTCACTTCAAGTTAATTAAGAATGGTGGAATCTTTCCCTGAAATAAGGTTTTTCTAAGAGCACTACGAACATACATATTCCAAAGAGATGGAAAACAGGGAGTTAACTGCCAAGCAACCAGTATACTAACTTGGCTTAACATCCTAATGAGTGAAAGGTAGCAAATCAAGAGCAAATCCAGCAACATGATAAAGCATAAACAGAGATATGCTTTCAGCTCAGTTACCTGACAGTGAATACATTATTGCTGTCCACCTTACTGACACCAACCAGGGGGCAAAATTTGTCACCTTAAATACATTTTGATTCCTCATCATTACAAGACTATTATTTGTTCCTTTGCTGTGAAGTTACAATCACAGAATTGACGTTCCTCTGGAATAATGACACCAGCTAAGAAAGCAACAGGTCAGTTTTAAACAATAGCGGATGAAAAAAAAAAACCCAAAACAAAACAGAATATTGGAAAGTTAGTGTTCCTTCATGATCCGAACGTCCTGTTCTGGCTGCCCGGTGTTAATCACTGGCGTGTGTCACTTCCTGGTCATTCCCCTGCTGCTGCGATGTGGGCAGCATTTCTGCACCCAGCTGCAGGGAGAGCTGGAACAAAACGGGAGCAGATAGGATTAGGGATTATTCCCTCTTACTCCTATGTGTTTGCATACATGTAACCATTTGGTACCTGATGCCAGCTGGTCCCTGGGACCCAAACTCACAGGTATTTACACAGCCCACTCAAACTTCTGAACAAACATCTTTATCCAGAAGTCTTATAGCAGCGATACAGTAACAAAAACACCCACATACACCAAATACAAGGCAGTAACCCCACAAAATGCAAGGCACAATCTTGCAAGTGAAGAGTCACATGAAACATTCCCATTTTGTGGTACAGCAATCATGTGCAAGCCTCCGATATTCAGCATCAGCGTTGGCCTTGAAATTAAGTGAAAAACCACATGATTCCTGAACAGTATAGCTTAGCCTTATAAATAATCATCAAGATATGAAGCTGTCCTTGTAACATAACGCTTCTTTTGCAAGCCTGTGGTAAACAAAGCCTTAAAATCTTTATTATTTCACTGCAATAAACTGAGAAATGTGCTGTTAAAAGCAAGAAATACACAACTAAAGGTCTCTCAGGAAGCTGGCTAACAGATATTCATATGAATTAGAAAAGGGAAAGCCTTAGGAACCAGTGGCAACTGCATCATATTCCTGTTGGAGAGTGTCATCCAACCTTTCTCCAGTTGGATAAACATATATCTCAATGGCTTAAAAAAAAAAAATAAAGTTAAACTGTGTTTCTTCTCCCTGTGCAGATAAAACAGCTGTGGGCATAGACTGCAAAACTGTTTTGCCTGTTCCTATACAGGACATAGGATCGCCTTCCTAGAACACTGATGTCCCTCACTGGGAGCCAATGAGAGGATTCCCGAGTGTCTGCCAACACCCTGTCCTTTGGATAACTGCAATCCTCCTTACTATTTTCAATGGTGCCTATAAAGCAGTAACTCACTGCTATCACTCTGCTACCACAGAGAACCTCTTCCATATTTTAAAAGCATTTTTTCCGTGTTGTTACCTTTTATTAGTTTTTTTTCCCCATCTTTATTAAGTTTTCTACTCAAGAAGCATGCACTGTTTCAAAACCTACCTGTAAGTAATTAAATGTGGAAAGAAAAAGCAACTAGAAGTATCACTGTCAACAAGCTGCAAGCCCTTCAGTTCCAGACAGCCTTTATCAGATGTAAATGACAGCTACCACACCTGAAGAAAAACAAGCATCTTGGCTGCAAAACAAGATAACATTTCTCCATTGCATCCACTGTTGCAATTCAGCATGATGCTTTCCTGGGTAAAGCCTGGGAAAGGAGTGGAACCCTGCAGTGCCCTTCATGAGTCACCCATAATGCAGCTACAAAGGTCAGATTTTGGAATACAGCACACCCTGTCATTACACTGCTTGATGGGTCATCATTAGGTCAGTCTCCTTGGCTTACCCAGGGCAGGAAACATCACCAGCTTTCTATAGCCAGAGGGAATCTGCCTCTGCTGATTTCATCAGCCATGAAATAATAACTAATGTTTCACGTGATACAGTTTGAGGCTGGAGATGCATGATATGCTTAGCAGTAAGGATAAAAACACGTAATTACATGTAAGCACAAGTCCCAAGGAGAAAAAAGTTCCTCTTTGGATGCTTTAACAGCTTAATCTCATTTCCTAGAAAACATGATACTATGAATACTAAGCAAGGGCCTATCTGGCTATTATTTTTTTTTTCATTATATATCCACTGAGCCAGTCAATGCAATTTACTTTTTTTTTAATTGTTAAAAATAGAGCAAAAATAAAGAACAACAGGAGGAGAGGGGATAAACAATATTTAATATGTTGGCAAGATATTTCATATATTCTACAGTGTTTGGGGACTAGTATTTCAATTCATAAGACAATAAACATGGAAAGTGGACACTGGACTAGCCTATTTCTCTTCAGTTCTGAAATTCCCACACTTTTGCCATTGGTGGTTAGTGAACATCCTTCCCCCACCCCTGCAGTGACATTCCTCTCCAGTGTGGTCATCCAGCAATAAACCAACAAGTGACTGTTTTGTCAACTCTGAGTGCAATGAGTGCCAAAACCAAACACCTATGGTCCCTCACAACCTCTTCTACAAAGGACTTATACTGTAGAATGAATTTGGAAGAGTAGAAGCCTCCTGGAAGTAACACACAGTGATATGAAAAGACATACTTCTAGGAGGACTTACAGATGCACCAGACACTTTCAGAAACGGAGAACCGTGCTTACCAGCTCACCCCATTTAAATTACACTGATAGCTTTTTAGTTCAACAGTTATAAATGGAGTCTTCATTATCCATGGAAACATAATACTGCCCTGTCTGGGTTCCTGCCAAAACTGAAGCAATAAAACTAATGAACTGTCAAGGCAAAACATTCCAAGGAAAGTTTAGAGCCCTTACACTTGACACCGTAAGAATTTTTTTTTTTTTTTTTTACACCTATTCCTCACACTTACTGCATACTGAAATTCCAAAATTTGCGTAGTGGTATGGAGCTCCCTTTTTTATTCCCTCCCAAACAAGCTCACCCCTTCCAAATCATGTTCTTCAGATTCATGGCGCAGAGGATATTCCTATTGCTTAGGTGCAGCCAGATAACTAAATATCTGAATTCAGAGGTAAATGGTAATCAACAGAAAGATACAGCAGTCTCCACAAAGAAGTTCACAAGAGCAGCTTAATTTCGATTCTCCCAGTCACTGTCTGCAGGAGCCCCTATATCTACATACTGATAACAGAGGGAGCCTCACCAGATCGAAGTTGAGTGCCTTTATCTATCCCTCCTGCTCTAATCTTCTATTACAAGCACATTTCTTTTCTTCCCTGATGTTTTTAATCAGGTGAGTACTTTCAGAAAGATGAACAAGATTTCTAAAATATCTCAGAAGACAAAGACACAATAAACAAGAAACTGGTAATAAAAACTGGTGGTTTGCAAAATTTGATTCCACTCTATTGGCTACAAAACCACCACTACAAACATCTTTTCATGACACTTCCCCGCAAAATTCCACAGCAGAATAATCCGTAAAATGCGATTTCCCCCAAAAAAAAAAATCCCCTTTTCATTTTGTTGATCCTCAAAAAGAATACAAATTAATTTAATCTCTTCTCTATTTTTCCAGTAGTTACCAGCTATCAAGCAGGTTTTCAAAGGTATTCATACTCAGAGCCTTACAAATGCAGCCATGAAACTAGCTGGATTTCACAAGGTGTAGCCAAGTTAGGTCCAGAATGTCCTTTACTTTGAAAGTCTCAAAATTCTACTTGTATATTCAAAAATCATTAAAGCAACAAGAAACACATGGAATTGCTACCGAAGTCCTATCCACATATGTTGCCACACCTAGTTAATACCTCTACTTAGCTACTAGCCCTTTGTTTCCTACAGGAAACATTTCCACAGAAAAAAAAATTATCCTCTTTCTTTGCTCCACTAGGGTAATACAGTAAATTTAATAAATCTATTTCTTGAAAATAATATGTAAATAGATTAGAAAAGTAGGATTTAACCAGCACTCAGAGAGATAAGGTGACAAACAAAAAAACACTTTAAGGTCTTCCCATGGGGTGAATATTGACAAGTTAATGGAAGATGGGGCATTAAACGATGTCTATTGTTCATTCCCATCTACGTCTTTTTGAGAACACAGACGCATTTCTCTTCCTGACAGTTTTCTTCCTTTGAGATATTCCAGATTTAAAAAAAAAATGGCAGATGTGGACTGCATTATAACTCAGGTTTAAAACCAGCACCTTTCTATACAACTTTGAAAGATAAAATTTCCATCACAAATAGAAGGTGGCCACTAATTTTAGTGGGACTATATAGAGCCAAACACTAGAACAAACCTTCCATGCCCCTTGTGGAATAAGATATGTTAAAATAAAAGCCATTGTCTCCCATACACCTGTCCTGTTAGGACCACATTAACATAACAGGAACACAAAGACCAGACTAGAAATCGCGGTACCTCACATACTCACAGAGGCAGGTACGCTTGTAGTCACACTAAAGGGACATACCTCAGGGCTCATTCCTATGGAGTTAATTACTTCAGGTGTGTTTACACTTCATACTTGGAGGATGAAGAAAGTTTGGCATCATTTCAGTTCGGAACTGGCTAAAATTTCTATTGAACTGCATCAAGCACCACTTGCAGCTTGGATCTGTTCTAAAAAACACCAGACCGACAAGAAATACTGAGAAAGAAGAAAAATGGTATTTTTTTTTTCCTGTCCTGGGTTCAGCAGCAGCAGTCATTTTTCTCCTTCTTGGTAGCTGGTGCAGTGCTGGTTTTTTTTGACTTTCAGCCTGGGAACAACCCTGATAACACCAATGTTTTTAGTTACTGCTTAGAATGTTTGGTTTGACCAAGGACTTTCTGAGTCTCATGCTCTGCCAGGGAGGAGGGGAAGCCGGGAGGAAGCAGAGACAGGACACCTGACCCAAACTGACCAAAGAGGTATTCCATACCACAGCATGCCATGCCCAGGATGTAAAAACGAGGGGCAGGGACCCAGAAGGGTTGGGTTCACTGCTGGGTCAGGCTTGGTATTGGGTGGTGAGCGATTGTATTCCCTTTCCTTGTATTTGCCTTATTATTATTACTGGTGGTAGCAGCAGTGATTTGTGTTATACCTTAGTTACTGGACTGTTCTTATCTCAACCTGTGGGAGTTGAATTCTTTCGATTCTCCTTCCCATCCCTCCAGGAGCAGGGGGAAGAAAAAGGGGGGAGTGAGTGAATGAACTGCGTGAGAGGCTTAAACCACGACATTTTCCCACACTAGGAATGGCATCTAAAGACCAAATCACCCTAGGCAGCTTGAAGAGAGGGAGTATAGAGCCCATTAAAAAACTACCCTTGGGGAAAGTCATTCTCCAAATGAAAGGCAGGCAAACAAGCAACGGCTTCTCCACTGGACTGCAGTCCTTGTAGGGGAGAGGCCAGGCAGAAGCAGCCAAGAATCCTCCACACAAACTGCTGTGTGCTCTTTTTTCTGCAAGGGTTAGAAGGATTTAGAGGGTTTTGATACCTGCCGATTCTAATCCAAATCCTCTGGAAAGTGAGATGAAGTAGTGGAACATCATTTGATGAGATGTCGTATTTAAGACATAAGTAAAATGGCTGAGAAAGAAAAAGACATCTGCCACTAGGATGTAAAATAAAATCAAACAAAAGGTCTTGGCAGCTTATTAATACAGTGATAATTTTTTTGTGACAGGGTTATATATACAAGAAAACTTTTGCAAGCTGCTTATTAGTGCTTCCATAGGAAAAGACACTATTTGAAGCACCCAAAAGAGAATCAATAGGTTATGCATGTGGCACCCTTGCAGATTAAATTCATCAAACAGAAAGAAGCATCTTCATTCAGATGCCTCCCACATTCTATATGCAAAACCCTAGACACTATGTCTTCTCCATTTCCTCCCTATCACCCTAATCACCCCAAGCATCCTGGCACCGTGAACATTCATAACAGCCTGGCTAACTTATGTTGCCTTGGGCAACACAGTCTAGTGTGAGGCATCCCTGCCCATGGCAGTGGGGTTGGAACTGGATAATTTTAAGGTCCTTTCCAACCCTAACCATTTTATGATTCTTTGATTCCAGCTATTACAATTATATTTGCCAACCACCATGGACAACAGCAAAGCTCAAGGTCCATTTTCTGGTGTTGATAAACATAAGCCAGAATTGTTGCATTCAAAAAAATGCTCTGTATTCCAGACATAATGAGTTTTTGCAAGAAAACTACTACTTTTTAGTAGCCAGTCATTAAACTGCCATCTTTCTTATATCCCAAGCTGAGCACCACAAACACGTACCATATATCACCAAAAACATATCTCTTTTCATTATTATTTCTACTCATGCAGCACCTACAAACCCTTTTAGAACTGAGAGTTCACTTTCTTGCCTGAACACAGACATCAACCCCCCCAAGGCTTTCAAAAGTTAAGACCAGACATTATAGTGCAACAAACAGCAGGAGAAGGGAGGGAAGGAAGAGAGAAATAAATACACGTTTACATTGCGTAACTGCATGGAGAGCCTAGAAAAATAATTAAGAGTTCTTGGGGGAAGGGAGAAAGACTAGGAGCTCCATGAAATAAGGCTTTCAGTGGCTATATTATATTTACAATGGATTATTACCCTTCCCAGGGTATTGTGCTTAAGCAAGCTTTCTGTGAATACAAAATAGGATCCCATGGTTAATACAATAAAGTAGATTCGCAGCTGGACTTTCAGAAACTGCCAAGATAATATTAAATCAGTGATGCAAGTCACCAGTTCAGAGGCTGCATTTTGAGAGGCTTGTTACCAGTACTGTAACAAGAAACTGCTTCGTGATGAGAGGAAGACTCCCTGAACTGACTTCACTGCTCCTGTGAGACTGTCCCTTCACAACTGTTGCTGGCTAGTTCAACCGGCTTTTGCTGATGGATTAGACAACACTTTATTCTGTTGGTCTCTGATTTAAGAGCATGTGCCTCAGCTCTTCTAAATTATTTAGTTTTATTTAAAGTAATTCTGAGCTTGGGCTCTTTGGAAAAAACTGTCCTCAGAAACAAAGGAAAAACTTCTGGTATTATGGTTAGAGCAAACGCATTGGAAGACAGTTGATAAGAGGTGATGGTCTCAAAGATAAAGGTACACCTCCCTCCTCCAGCACCTGGTGGGACACCAGCTGTGCCTGAACCACAGAAGGGATGCCCACCCTGGCCACAGGAAAGGGACTGCCAAAGCACTGGCTGCATTTCCCACACATACCACAGCAGGATGGTAAAGGAAAGCCTCCTCAGATGCAACGCAGGCAAACTGTTCTTGATCAAATTCTACAGTTACTCAGGGTTGCTCTACAACATCCCCTGTTTAAGACTGAACCCATCACCCCTACCACTACAGTCCCTAATGAAAAGTCCCTTCCCAGCATCCCTATAGGCCCCCTTCAGATACTGGAAGGCTGCTATGAGGTCTCCACGCAGCCTTCCCTTCTCCAGGCTGAACAGCCCCAACTTTCTCATCCTATCTTCATATGGGAGGTGCTCCAGCCCCCTGATCACCCTCATGGCCTCCTCTGGACTTGCTTCAGCACCTCCATGTCCCTTTTATGTTGGGGACACCAGAACATATTCCAGTCCTGTTTGCCTCTAACCAACACAGGGAGGAAAGCAGTGCTGGACACTTAGAAGATCACAAGGATGTAGAAAGAGTGTCGAGCAGACTCCACAAAACATCTGCTAAATGCTTTGCCACAGCCCATGTCCCCATGCACCACTACAGGCTTCAGCAAAAGACCAGTAGCCACTATTATAGCATGCAACAGCAAGACATATGGACAGATCAACAGCATGACCAAGTGCCACACATTTGTGGAAACCCATCACAGTAAAAACACCCTGCACAACAGTGAGATACACCAGTCAGGCAAAGGGACTGCCATTCTGCAAGGCAGTGCCCAGCCACTTTCCCATTTCTCAAACATGAAAGCAAAGTGCAGAGAAGCAAAGTGAAAAATCATTCCTGAGCTATCTAAAAGACAGGCATTTAACCAAAGTTGAAAACTAGGTGCCCCCTTTGGTCCCTCTCTACTAAAAGAGGGTGATTCACCCCACCTGCTTCAGAGTTGTTCTCTGATGATTTAAGTAGCTCAAATAACAAACACTTTGGTTTTTGCCAGCTAAACATGCAACAGGTTCTATCTTGCCTCGTGACTAGCAAAGAATTGAGCTGTGGTCTCTTAAGTAAGATGGAGACACAAGGTTAAAACACCATCACAAGTAGCTGGATGCAGAGCATGCTCAGCAGCACATCTCAGCAGCAGGGCCATAGACACGGCAAGCTGATCACCACAAAGAGCAGGAGGTTATGCCGGACTTCTCACAGAGCAAGAGCATGCACACACACAAACACCAGCTGTAGCAAATATGCCAGACATCTGAATTCCAGCAATCAGGCAATTGTTTGTGTAACCCACAGCTGACATTTTTAACCTGTGTACTTATGCCCTCTTCAATATGCCAAATACTTCTAAGAGGTAACATTTTTAAAGCAGCCCATTCAAGAAACAGTTGTTCAAGACCCCTATACAAAAGGAAGACGAGAAACACAGGTCCATCTTTAAAACTTCATTTACAGTTGGAATTTTAGCCAGCACCAAGCCGTCACTGGAACTGCTGAGATGATGCAATTAACTCAAGCAACAGCCCTCCTCCCTTTCCATCCCCAAAAAAATTTATATCAGACCAAACCACCTCTGCTTAAAGCTAACCTAATCAGTGCAGAAATCTGAGTCCAGCATTAAACTTCATCACACCTACTCTTACAGCTAACTGCTGATGTCTGTGAATCAAAACAACTCTGCAGCTGCGGCTAAGCTCTAGATTTATGTATTTGTATCCTTTCAAACACTCCTTGGAAGTACACACTTCCTGAGTTGCTAGTTTCAATCATTTTAATCACAGTAATCCTGACCACTATCATTGCACATGTTCTGCAGTATTTTACCACGCTGGGGAGGCAGGAACAACACCAAGAAACAACCAGCCAAACCCAATTAAATTCCTGGCCTTTCCAGGTTATTTCCACATTCCTTTGCCATGGCCTGATCCTGATAAGCATTGCAGGGCTCCCCCCAACATGGACTCACACTTCCATTCTCTTCAGCAGACAATGCAAACACAAGGGTCTTGTTGAGACAGGGGTCTATGAAGCGATGCTGAGCAATTGTTTTACTTGGCTCTGCAGTCTCTGATCTCCTAGTTTAAAAATGTCCCATTCCCTACAAGCTCATTCTTAATTGCAAATTGCACAATGGTTTATTTGTTCATTCTTCATACACACAGAAAAGCCTCTGCCAAAACAAGTTCTCCTAAAAAAAGCAGCTGGGTTAACTGAGGCAGACTGCAAGATCTTTGAGAAATGAGGCTCATTAAGTACCTAACCCTAGCACTGTGTAAGCTGTTCATTCAAAACTCAGAGTACAGGTTTCCATTAGTGACTGAAATAAAAGATCCAAGAGACAGGAAAGGGGAGGGAGGAAATGCATTTGAGCATTTCCATCTGCTTTTTCCTCCTTGGCGCCATGAAGCCCACTATATACAGCTCGCAAGAGCTATTCCATTGCGCTGTGATTTGACACCTGCCTGGTTTCTATCTACACTAGCAGGTAAAGCTGTCCTGCGGCAGCCTGAGCCTGCTCAGCTTACTCACTGTCTGTCATGCTGCTCACCACAGCAGCTCAGGAAAACACAGCAGACCACGGTAATGGACAGCTGCTGTCTAGCTGGAAAGCCTTTTCCCTTGCTCTTCTCCAGCCATCAAGGAAATATGAAAACCCACCACGAAGAGCTTGGTGTCTCACCTATGGTTAGCACAACAAATAACAAAGGAAAACCCAGGGTAGAGAGAGAGTTCAAAGTTATTGTTAATACTTTTATTCTTTCAAAACATTCACAGGTTGTTTCTGCTCTCCCTCTCTCACCAGGGGCAGGCAGATTACAAAGCAATCAACACTGTGTTTTTTAAAACATGGGTAAGAGAAAAGCCACAAAAGCCAAGCATCAACAGCTTCAACACGAGGTCACTCCTTCATGAGGATGCTAATTTCCCTGAGCATCTTCACCTCCATAAAGCATCCTGTGAATTATAAACTGAAGTGCAATACCTTGCTTGAAGGGACAGGGCATTCAGAAAATGAAAAGCAGAAAGAGAATAGTTTGTTACAGAAAAAAAACCCCATAACTGTTGTATGAAGTTTTCAAGGGATGAATGGACTTCTCTACAGAGAAAAAACAAACCGAGTGAAGTGGCTTCTTCACTGAAAAGATAAACTGTCACAAAGCCCAGGGAAGTTTGTTTAATCACTCAGGTAGCTCAACAGAAAAATAGTGACAGCATATGACTTCTCAAAGTTAGGAGAAATCAACTTTCCAAATGCATTTTTAAACACTAATGACCTTTTAAATGGAAACTAGTTAACTTCTAGAGAAAGGATTACACTACATGTTCCTCTGTCTAACAGAAGAGTTTCCAAACTGAGTCAAACTTTAATCCTGTCCAGCATCTGACAAGTCCTAAATAAACAATCTTTTCTTACAAGATCATGAAGATTCAAGGTCAGTCAGTTTATTCAGTACACACAGAGACATCCAAGAAGTACAAAGAAACTAAACATTTGAAGATGATTCATCATGGCCCTTTTAAAGGCCATCTTGGCCATGTAAATATTGTCTGTCTTTCTACTGAATTACATAAATCAAGTTGGCAGTTTCTACCCTAGACCTCCTGCATTTTAGGAATCGATCCCAAAACTGAACTGAGCCTAAGAAGTTAGAAAACCTCCAGTTTCTCCAGCAATTTAAGTAGCTCATGTCCACTACTTAACTACAAACGAGCAATACCCCTTCTTTAAAAGCTGCAGCATTGTTTTCAAGCTAGTTTTTTGGCAAAGATATCCCTCTTCCAGCCTGATCATTCAAAACTAGATATATACTGAAGGACAGTACCCAAATGCTAACACAGACTCCTAAAGACTGCTTCAAATCTGTAGACCTTTCCAACTCGGTCAAACTAGCTGCTAATGTCGCCAGTCACTGTCTTCAAGATTTTTACTTGTAAGGATGTGAGACAGACCCCACCAGACTCATGTCCCACTTTACCCACTCAGCAGCATCCTTCCACATTAATAACAGCTGCACTTGCATATGTTCAAGGTCATGTGAAAAATCATCAGACCTGTAATACTATAAATGCTTTTCCCTGTCCTTGCATACTGTGTATTTATTAAAATCTGTTAAATGCTTGTGTTGCCTCACAATACATTTTCTCCCCTACTTACTAACAATAAATATGCCTGCATGGTGCTTCAGGGAAGAGCTTTACATCTCAGTTACAGGTGATATTCCCTAGAGTCAGACTCAGAGACAACTCCCTTCTGCTGTGTTTTCCTTCTATTAATATATTCCAATATACTTAGTATGCTATAATGTGCAAGAAAGTTATACAGATCTTATGAAAAATATTCGTATTTTGAAAACAGAGGAATAGTCTACACTGCAGTTTAAGAAACGAATCTGTCCTACACTAGATTGTTACTTATTTGTCAAAGTCAGTGTCCATGTCTGCCTCAAACTTCCCAGGAAATCACAGCTCATCATACAGTTCAAGCACAGTAAGTTGCCCTGCAAAGACACCACTTTTCCAGGAGACCTTATCCCATGGAATTCACTGGGGAAGCACAAACTGGGAAGCATCAAAACTCCCCTGCAATCACACCATCAGAGCAGAGATGACATTGGAAGAAAAATAATAAAAAAAAAAAAAGTTAAGTTTGTCAAGCCCAACAGCATTTTTGCTTGCTATGTGTTTCCCCAGCTGCAAAGGGAGCCTTTCCAAAGGAGTCTGCCTTCTCATGAAAACAGCTGCTGAAAGCTCCCAATGTCATTTATGACTCCAGGATCCAGATCTTATCCTTCTGTCACTAAATCATCCCCTTCACTGCATACAAATAATTACCTCTTGAGTCTGGTGGGGTTTAAAAAAAAAAAAAAAAAAAAACAAAAAAACATTCATTTGATTTGTCTTGGTTTGGGGGTGTGGGGGAAGATCCATTCACCCTCAGCGTGAATGGCTGCAAGGTGATTTATGTGATGGCTACAGTAAGTTGACAACTCGCTTAATTATTGGATGCTGCTGGCTAGAGCTAAAGTTTTATACATCTGAGCCTAAGTATTTAATGCTATTAAATATTCATACTTAGCATTCACTCAGTTATCAATATACTGCTCAGAGCTTATGCTCAGGAATTCTTATTACCAGTAAATCCAAAGAAATGAGTGTGACAGCAGATACGACTCTCAATATGACCTGAGGCAACAGATTTTCCCTTCTGGCTTTCTGTTGCTAGAAACCGCCGTTATAAATGCTTGTGTGGCAGGTCCCACTAATTCTTCACCCATAAACACAACAGCTAAAATGTAGTGCAGTTCAGAGTTAACACCATTCTTCTGTACTCTGATACAGTGTTATGTGGTCAGCCATCAGAAGAACAAAACCAAAAGTTTTATTTTCAAGTGTAGATTTTTTCATAATCATTCCCCCCCCAGAAAGAGGCAGAAAGCAGAAAAGCACTAGAAACCTCAGTAAAGAGAGCAAGGCTAAGCAAACAACCACATGCTGCTCTCAGCAAGCACCAGCAGCCACAGGCTAGCATTCTCACACAAGGACTCACCAAGTGCTTCAACAAGTGTTTAAGAAACACAGCTGACTGAAAAAGCACCCACAGAAATTATAGCAGGGCTTGAACCCCGTGAGTCTTCACAGGAGACAGAAATCAATATTCACAGCAGAAATGCTTCCAACATCCATAAGTCTGGGTGTGGAAAAATCATTTGAACAAATACCCAATAAGCCAGACTCAAGCCTCTGAACAGCAAGCTCTGCACAGCTGTCTGAGATTTCCTAGGAATGGTGTTAATTCCACCTCAAAAACAAACACCACGGCATTTTTGTAAATGCATAACCAGACGGAGAGGTAAAGATACACATTTATACAATTATTTATTCATTGCAGGTGACACACTTGGTTCCAATTAGTGCTCCCACAACTTCCATGCATTCTGCAGCCCTAAAACAAGCAGGGAAGCTCTATTCTAAGCCTTGGAAATGAAGTATTTTAGCAGACCCAGTGTTACCAAAAAGGAAGAGCTTGTACCTGATAATTACAGCTATGGCATGGAACAGCATTCCTTGTAGAAAGAGGCAGTGGTATACTTGGAGCTAAACCAGTACTGACTGCATGTAGGCCCATGTCTACCAAGGGTCGGGGTCCTCAGCTGCACACTTATCCTGGAATCTAGCACCTCTCCTCTGAGGAGATACTATGACCCAGAAGGAATTACCCTGCCATTTCAACTGGGGAGGGGGGACACCAACAGCCTACCAGTCAGAAGAAACTGGTTTCTGGTGCCCAGCTTGGCTTACAGCATTTTGAGGTGGCACACCACCTGACATGCTCATGGACTACCTATAGCTATTTCATCAGCCACAGGCCTTGGGAGCAGATGTACAACTGCCCATTGACCAGGTAAGAGTGAAGCTATGAAACAGCAAAGATAATCACACCTGAGACCAGATAAAACCCACAAGTCTGAGGCATGGAAAGCCTCAATTCCTTGGACTGCTTTACTAATAATGGCCATAAAAACGTTTAGTATGTAGACTGATGAAGCTCCCCAAAGGCACTTGAGCTCCATCGCTTTCTTTTCAGCTTCTGTTTGCCCAATTAGAGAAACACTAGATGACCCCTACTCCAAGAAAAAAAATATACCTTTCCTTCCAGGCCTTCTGCTGCGTGGAGGAGGACAAGGTTCACAGCTCAGTCTGTCAAGTACAGAAAGCAAGAAGGAAGCTCAATCAGAGTAATTCTCTGGCCTTGATCTCACCCTTCCTGATCCTTCTCTGAAATATTCTTCAGAGATCCTCCCCTCTTCTTCTTTGTTCTTTTCTAGGTGAAGAGTCAGCTCTCCCACTGTTAGCTATCTTGACAGCAAAACTGCTGCCCCAGGTCACTGGTGGTGTTACATCCGACGGCATGAGAAGTCCTGAGGCTACCTCTCCTGACCTAAGAGGTGAATCTTACAAAAAAGAACCTTACAGTCCCAAACTGGTTATTTTTCAAAGCAAACAAATAAATACACACAGGTGACGACTGAGCTAAAATCTACCATGGCTGTATTTTTTAAGAATCAGAACCAAAAGCCTGTATTTGGAAAGATAACTTCTTCTCAAACCAAGGTCTAGTGTTTAACTTGGTTCTTCTGCCTTTAGAGGAAAAGTTGATGTTCTGGATTAGTATCAGATATGTTTATAACTCCCAAACACTGGGATGCTCATCTAAGAAAGGATAAGTAAAATATAATGCAATAAAAACTAGTCAGAATATGCTTAACAATAATTGAAAGACAAGCCAGTGCATACACAAGATAGAGCTCAGAAAGAAAACCCAAAGCCTTGATTTGTTTTGCTCTCAAATGATCGTAAACTTAAATAAAAAAACCTTTAACACTGGATGTCTAAACTGAGTTACTTTAAAATTAAAAGTTCAGAAAGCTTGAACCCTTGCAGCTCATGTCAGAAAAGCAAATCTTTCAGTTTTATGCCCTGTGCATGCTATTCATGGGGACTGCATACCAGCTACATTAATACAGAAGTACAGACTGTTCATACACATGGCATGAACATCCATTTTTAGGTAGACCTAATACATTATCAGACCTCTATCAAAATTTTCAAATACATGAGATATTCTTGTTTCTGTTTTCAGTAGATATCTGGAAAAATGTAGCACTTCAATTTTACACAACTACATAGCTTAGAGACCAGGATGGAGAGGATCCACCATCCTGTTAAGCAGCCTAGCCTGAAGAGCACTTCAGTAGAAAATAGAAATGCAAAAAAATAGTATTTGCATTTAAAAAAATAATTAATAACCCTTCTAGACTCTCAATGGAGGTTCTTGGGTTCAGCCACAGTGAAAGCGATTTTATAGCACTTGTCAAGCAGAAAGTACGCATTTAATAATGAATAAACAAAGCAGATAAAGCTACAAGAACTCAGCAGCACAGAAGGTGAACCAGGCTACGGTATTTCACAGCAAGTGTCGACAGAGGAGTGTGCCCAGGCTGAAACAAATGGGCACTGCAGAATCTGCAGATGCACTCGCTGTCTGGGGAAAGAGAAACACATTTAGCAATTGAAGATCATCTTGATGCAAGAGGCAGCATGCTGGGCTCAAAGATTTGATTTTACTGCCTCTTCTTTCAGTCACTCTACTGACCTTAAAATAAGAGTATAACACAATAATCTCTGAAATGTATATAATCTACATGTAATATATTAGGCAATATATAACAAACTAGCTCTTTCAGTTACAGACCCATCTCAAGCATCAGTGTGTGCAACATTATATGCACTGGTATAGATTCACGGGAGGGGTGATGATTAAACACACGTAAAAGCTCAACGTTCATTTTACGCATGAACTCTGCCTACAGGAACGGAAGAACATCAATATCCCCATTACAGATGCTTGAAAGCAACCCTACCATACAGTTGTACAATGATAACTGCAAACCACTACGAATTTTTACCTCCGTGTAATGCTAAAATCAGCTCAGGACAGATTTTCCATTACAGGGGAATTAAAAAAAAAAAGAGAGGGAGAAAAGGACTATTTTTCTTACAGTAGCAGCTTCAAGCTACTGCCAGAGGCTACTGTAACCCAGATACTAAATTTCCTCATGTCAATGCAGTCACAATGCCCTGAGCATTAACCTAATGCTTAGTCTGACTGGCCTGGCTCCACCACGCACCAACAGATCCACTAATCCTCAGCCTGTGCAAGAAACTCTGAACAAGGCAATCCAATCCTCTCTTCACCCTGCAAATGTGGGGTCCAAAAGCCACCTGGGAGTGCTCTATACTTAGACCACGAGGGATTACAGCTAGGAAACCAAAATGAGGTTTTGGTCACATCTTACGTAGGTACCATTCAACATAACTGAACAGATGGGTTATTCAGAAATCCTAAATATATAACAGATCGGTGTTAAATGGATTTCTACCACACAAGTTTAAATGACATGGTAAGAAAAATTCCACCTGACCACTTGTGGGTTTTGTTTGTTCTCTTAGACAATGTCATTAGATTATCCAAAGGTCAATTAAGAAAACCTCTCTGCCTCCCGAGGGTCATCCGATATCCATGCACATAAAGTCGATTACCCAACTTTGTGCCCTTCAAAACACTAGGTGGTAAGAACCATGATGTACAAACAACACTGATGGCTTCCCCAAAGATGCATCGGGACCCTACATATTTACAGATTCTCTCAGCATATTTTATTACATTAAGTCTTAATTCAGAGAACTGGACCCCAAGGCAAACTTACAGCTTGAAACAGTATTGTGGGAAAGTAGAGCAACATCCTTGCAGTGCAGCAGGTCTCCCACTTATTTTAAAACACTTCTGCAGTCCTCCTGTCAATTTGCTCCAATCACCGTAAGTTTATTTCTACAGAAATATAACTTATGTGATTTGAGATACTGCAACAACTTTCTTTCAAGGGGGTAACTGCAATTGCATAAATAAATAAATGGATGAAAATAACACCTTTTGCCAAAGGGTCTCAAATTAAAGCCCAGTGAGATTGGTGCAGTATTTATAACAAATCTCTCTGCCTGGACCATAGAAAATACACTTCAAGAGAACACAAAAACACAAAAGCAACTAAAGCAGCTTGCTTAATTCCTGCCAGGCTTCCAACTGAGAGTCTCATGTCTCTGCCAGCTCTTCCTCTTTATGTTCCAGGAAAAGCTGCTATTACCACTTTAGAAACAGTGACACAGGGAGGTGGAGAAAGTTCTGCCAGGCTGTATATCCCCTTTTTTGTAAGCTGAGGTTTTTTAGAAGTATTATCAATAAAACCAAAAAATTAGCAGGTGAAGATGACTTGGGAAAACATTTCTGAGGCTAGGACCTCACAGAATGAGTACAGCGAAATCAATGTGGTAGGAACACACAGTCCCTCCAATATAACTCCTCTACACTTGTTCGTTGGTGTGATGAAAGCAGCAGTACAGTGAGTGAAACCCTCATATCATTTTCTGATGCTGAGCAGCACCATGCAAATTCGTGCATCTGGCAAGAGAGAAGTCTAACATTACAGAAGAAACCGTGCAAGCAGAGACACCTCCCCTTCCAGCGCAGCCTCTTCCAGTTCTCTGGAGCTCTGGCACACAAACAAGGTTGCACAAGGAATGGCCACAATGCCACACTGTGAACTTGAAGTGTACAGGCTACTCCACAGCACAGCTTTCTTAGCAGCACATCTCAAGGTACAAGCATGATAGCGTTCCTCCTCTCATTAGGATCTAAGCTACCCAGACACTACACTGCACTTACTCAGAGGCAGAGAGCATTACCACCAGGCAGCTCTAGTTCCTGAGAAGGCAGCACCTCAGAAGGCAGAAGAAAGGAGGTCCACAGTACTCTGTGTCACTAACCCCTTCCATGCAAGCTTTATGCTGCTCCTGGCTGAAAGGAGAGGCACCATCAATGCCATACAAATTGCATCCTAGACAGCAGTGGAGGGCTGGAGTAGTTAAAGAGGTGAAAAGGGAGGCTGAGAAGCTGACTTGCCAGGGTTCCTTCAACTAAACATATGTCCTTAAGACCAGCCCTGATACCAAACAATTGTCTGCAATATTTTCCTTAAAATGAGAGTCAACAGACACTCCAAAAAGGAAAAACAACATAAGGAATACTCTAAAATAGAAGAATAATGTATTTTGGGCGGACTTAACCACTCAGGCTGAACAAAGGCCTACTAAAATTGCATTAAGGCTACATTGTGATAAATTAATACCATACAAAAACCTGCAGGATTTTAATTTCACACAATTTCACGCACATACAAACAACAGCAGATCTATCTAATAGTGTTACAGGAAATACTTTAAAAGGATAGCATTACACTGGAAACATCACATGAAACTAACCCTTCTTTAGGTTTTGCATATTTTGCTGAATGTTTTCAAAATATTTAACAGGGAAAAATATATTTCCAAGGCTTACAATAAGCATTTACTAAATTTAAGAAATCTCTGCCAGCTGACAAAGGTCATCGTTTAACAATGAGAGGGCAAAGACATTGTGTTTTCAGTGTTGGCATTAATCCTGCAGCTACCTAAAATCTTTCAAATTTGAATATGCAACTCTTAAGAGAGTTAAGACCTACACATTTTACTATTTTCAGCAGTATTCAGTGCAGCAAGAAAAAAAAAAATAGTATACAACTGAAACAAAACATACATCCCTGCTTCATTAAGGCACTCCTGAAGACTTCTCTTAGCATTTGGCTAAAGATTGAACATACACTCTTCTCTAGACTACCAGTTTTTCCAAGCTTTCATTGACATACCTACATAGAAGCCTGAGAAAGTCAGCCTCCAGCTTCTCCTGCAGTTTGCCTACATGGTATAGCTAAGGAAGAAAACAGTAGAAAAGTGGATTTGAAATAATTTGTGAAGGAAGTAGTAGAGATTACATAAGATACAGTTAAATTTACTGAAAATTGACAAAATTGTGAAATCTCTTAGAAGATGTCTTCCCAAAGCAAAAACTATAAAAATAGGTGAACACAGCATTGTATTCACAGACCAAACCTTTTAAAGCTATTTTACAGTCTTTTAGACTGCTCTGGCATATCAGGTAATTGCATTTAAATTGCCATTTTATACTACAGTTCTTTACTTGGTTCATTTTCACTTTTTCCTCTTTCTTCAGCCCAACATCTCACCTACATAGGAAACCAATACAGTTGAGTTGTGTCCACCCTAATGGCTTGCCTCCCCTCAGGAAAATCATCATTTGCACAGCATTCTGTTGAGATGCTAGAAGTTGTTTTGGGCTTTGTTTGGTTTTGAAAAAGGTGGAAAGAACCTAAAGCCAGATAATACTAACAGCTCTGTAATACCCAGCATGAACCAAACTGCTTCAATCACACAAATAACAGCTCTAGCACAGATTTTTATGAAATCTGAGAACAAGGCAGCAGAGAACTTGGCTAGCAGGATCAAAGCCATGTACAAAATAAGTTTATAGCAGCCATCAACATATTTTAGCATAGCAGCATTATGCTCTGTCCACCATCCCCGTATTTGCATAGATACTGAGGTCTTCGGAGATATTTGTATTATCTCTTTAAAGAGAAGAAACAAGTCGGGCAATACACCACTGGGAAAATGAGGACACTAGTGTGAGAAAGGGTAGACTAAAAGCAAACACAAATATTGATGGTTATCTACACATGAAAAGTTTCCTGGGACTTGTTGAAGCAGCAAAGATGGAAGGACAGCAAAGAGGGAGACAGAAAGGAAGGAAAAGGGGTATAAAGATACCCATATTTTTTGCCACAGTTACACACAGCATACAATAATATGCTTCACAAAAAATATATGCATTTCTGCATCTTCTTGATATCAGAGAACAGAAAGCCCAAAGCCCACTGTGCTTTTCTGACACATGCAAGGTACAAATGTGAACAGTAACGTAGTTAAGAAAACTGCTTGTTATATTTAGAATACATGTTTCATGTTACACTATTATAATAATTTAAAAGTTGCCTATTTTGGATTTGGGATATGAATAAACTTACCAAACCAGCAGAAATTATTACTCATCAGTACCTAAGAAAGCTAGTATTTCTTCAAATATTTACTGGCAACATGGTAAACACCAGAAGAGAATACCATCAGCTAAAGTGGGCTGCACTATCTGTACTGACCTACCTTCACTGCTCCCCACTGGAGGCTCCCAAAGACCTACACTGGAGTAGAAGCTCACACGCAGGGCTGTAAGACAGTATCATCCTTAAGCACCAGGTCCAAGTGTTTTCGGAGGTTCCTCTCTTAACAGGGCTTCCCCTTTTATCCATAGTTTTGTGTGAAAAGTTTTGGTCTGGCTAATGGCCTTGAGGGCAGAGTGGGAGAAGCCTTTTCATTCTAAGGCTGACCCTGAACAAACACAGAAATGCCCTGTCTCCCAACTCAGACCAGGGTCAGCAGCCATTCACTTCCCCTAACTAGATCCGAGTAAAACCTGTTCTGCAGCAGCTCTATCACCTTCTCATTTTCCTCCCATGCCCCAATAACAAGTAGGTATCTGTAACTTAGCTCCTCAAAATCCTCAAAATTTCATGAAGCTCTACAAAGGCAGTGGTTTATCAAAGTTTTAGGTAGAGGATTGCTCCACCTAAGGTTTAAGGTTTAATCAGAGACCTGAGGACGTGACATGTACCTGAAGTGCTTAGGTCATGACCTGAGGACGTGACATGTACCTGAAGTGCTTAATGTCATGAAAGACATGCCTCTGGCAAGCATCTTCCAAGCACTCAGGAACACAAAATGGAAATGGCTTGCTCCAAGTGACCTCAGCCTCCTAAGCACTGACTGTTACAGTTCTCCCAGACACCCCAACCATGTTGCTGCCCACTTCACAGGCAGCACACTGCTAACTGCTATTTTAACTGTAGAAAGGGGGGAAAAAAATTAAATCTAGTTATCAACCTACCTAAAAAGCACAGAAAAACCACCACTTGAAAAAGCAATGCAGGACACAAATCCTAACAGAAAAATAGATCCAGACTCTCCCCTTCCTCTTTCCATCCCCACATGCACACTTGCTGGAGCTCATCCTGCTGTCACACAGGCCTTCCACTGTGCAGAGAGATACAAACACCACTTGTCAGCTAAGGGAATAAGCTGCAACATGTCCAGCACCCAGAAGTCCAGCCACAAGTTCAGGGCTTGATCTTTTTTTTTTTTCTTATTTTCATTTTTAAATAAAGGTCGTTTTGCAAAGAAGATCCAGAAACACAATCTGTCCAAGGGAGAGCTGCTCCCTGCTTGCTCACGGTTTCTATCCTGTGGGCACCTTTGCAACAGCCTCAGAGGACATGTGGAGTTTTCAATTTGTATTTGTTCAGAGAGGAGAGCACTGTCAGGATTCAGTTGTGAAGCCCCCTGGAGAGTAACAGTAATATAACAATGAGCAAATATTGTTTGGCTGAGAAGGGGAGAAGCCTTCCCCATTGCTAAATCTCCACCTACCTGTTGCTCCTCCTAGAGCTGCTGCCCTGGTCCTTATGGGGCCAGGCAACCACCTCTCCCACACTCCCCACCAGCAATGTGACTTCTTAGTCAAACTTTGTACCAACCAGCAGAAACTTGTTTTGCTTTGCTAACATTAACATTGCATCCTGCAGCTATTTGGACCTTATTCTGCAACCTCTACTCACCAACCCAGGGTAGCTCTTCTCTCACCCAGCAGGGCAAGTAATTTGGTTAGGTCTGTTTCAGAAGCACTGGGTTATGAGACTCTGGCTCTCATGAATAAATTTTCATCATAATAGTTTATCATCTTAAACAATGAAATTAGGGAAGCCATCATCAACAAAAAGCTGTCACTCATGAATTGCCACAGAGTGGGTGTTCTGGAAACAGGGAGAGATAAGACAGGAATAAGGGCAGAGATCAGCTTGGGGACCACCATTCTAACCAGGTTAGGGACTCCGGTAGCAGTATGAAGCACAGCTAGCAGCCATTATAGTTAGAGAGTAATTTTACATCCTGGCTCTGTAATTATTTTACACAGAATGAAATTACCACCATCTTGAGAAAAAAAATGAAGCAGAACTGTAAGTGATCCAAAGTAACTATTTTAATAATCAGACAAATCAGTGACGCTCACCAATTTTCCACCGCAACAATAGTTGGAGACTGGGGGCTCTGAGCAACAGGAAGCTTTTTTCACAGTATGCTGCACTAACTTTTGAATTAGCAGCCCTTGTGGCCTCTTAAGCTTACAGTGTGCTCCTCCACACCAATTACATGAAGTGAAACACATTCCCTGTGCAAAAAAGTCTTTTCTTAGAATAAGTATCTTCAGGCAGACAAAACAAGCCATACAAGGAAAGGAAAAGAAAGACACCAGTAAATACAGACAAGCTTTTTGCATTTATATTGGTCTAATAAAGAACACATATTCTGTTCCTTAGGGAAAAGAAAAACAAAAAGCCATCAGTGGAGAAGACTGACTGAGACAAGAAGTTGACCCTAATGCTCATCTTCTATTTTTTGTTTCCAGCTTTTAGGAAATTAGATGTAATAGTCTTCTGCCACTTTTATGCAGTTTTCAATGCAAGTCCTTGCTTAGGAAAGCTCCATTTCACGAATAACGGCGGCAGGAGGCAGGCCATCTACAAACAAAAGTACATTAGCAAACCACTTTGGTACCATTATACCATTATATATTCAGCCAAAGAAGTAGAAAGAGTGCAGCATTTTAAAAATAAAAATAAAATAAAAAACACACACAAAAAAAAAAAAAAACAACACACACAACTGGTTTTTAATTGATCCCATGAACAATTCAGAGCCATAGTGGATTCCTGCCTTCCACCACTCCTTTTCCCCTGTGAGCTATGAACAAGAAACCAGAAGTGGCTAACAGCAAGATAATATTTACACTTCCTCCTTCCAGACACCTACAGGTCAGTGTGCACATGCAAAGCACAGAAGACAGAACAAGGGCAGGCACCGAAAGAGAAGTTACCTTTTCTTACCTTTCCCTGGATATACCAGTTGCCCAAAATTAAAGAAAAGGAGAGCAAGCAGCTGCCTTCTGCTGTAATGGTTATACTACCCTCCCAAAGTGTGCAAAGAATATACTATGTTCTTTGACGAGCAAGAAATCTTCTATGCTCCAAGCAAGTGTAAAAGCAAAAATACAACTCCAGTCAGAGCTGCACTTAAAAGGACATGAAAGTGCCAGGATTGCGGAAAAATGTACATTTTGCCTGGATAGCCAGAGAAAGAAGACTGTTTCTGTTTGGTCAAAGGCCAATTTCATTAAGCAGGTAGATTAGATCTTACCCTCAATCTACACAAACCTGAGGGAATGCCTCAGAGTTTATAACCGAAAAAGCGTGTCAGCACCAATTTAAACACAAAATAAATTTCTATCTGCAATTGATGCTTTGATTGTGGGAAATAAGGGAAAAGAAAAAATGGAAGTAAGAACTGGAAAGAGAAATTGAGGGGGAAAAAAAAATAATTCCCAACCTCACCAACCCAAAGAGGAGGGAAGCATTTCTCTCAACCTGGTTAATTCCATTGAATGCCAGTTTCTCCTCACAGAAGTGGAAACATGTCAACAAAAAGGAATTCAACATCTGCATACTATCAGAGCATCCGAATGCTAGGTCTGTAAATCTTCTCACCAGTAAAAAGTAACCTTACAGATCAATGTACAACGTAAACATAGATTTCTGTCAAGCTTGCACATCAATGAGTATTTTTTTAAACAGGTCCTATTTTGAGACCATATACAACTGCATGGCTGGGTTAATAAATCCTCTTCCCAGCAGCACTCATTATTTCAGTTTTCTGTAGTAGTCTTATTGGCTACAGTTCAATTGTTTTCTAAGAGGCACCTTGTAAATGTATTAAAATACATTTTCACATATAAGTACTTTTTGATTACTCTACCTCACTTCATTTAGATTTCCTGACATGAGGGATGTACCAACACCTACTTCCTTTCATCTTCATAAACACACACTTAAGATATATGTCATAACAGTCAACCTTCTGGGCAGGGAAGAGGAAAAACCATTATTTTAAAAGAATGTCCATATTTAACACAATATCACACACCAGCTGTCATGATATAATGTGCTAGATTGCACACATTTCATGTAAAACTAACCTTGGACAACCCTGTGAACTTCATGCTTTTAGTTGTTTAATATACAAGTACATATTTTTTAAGGCAAGACATTTGCACCTAGAGAAATTCATCTATTTGAAAAGAGTATCATGGATGGATCATGACAGAAGATGAGCAACAGAAAACAACCACCAAAGCTTTTAATCCCAGAATAGTTTTGGCAATGCTAAATATTATTTCTGCCTCCACCTGGAGGCTGCCACCCTTATAGCTGAACAGGCACTGCAGCTCACACAGGCTTTTCTCAGCTGCCACAGCGCAGTCAGCCAGGTTGTTCAGACAGCATTCAGAAGCCACAAGGACATGCAAATCTGCTGCTTTAAAAATGAATGCACAGATCTTTTTAAATAGAATTTCAGTCTTTGTAAGTGAGTCTTTAGAAGCAGAGCATGAAATCTCACACCATGTGCACAGAACAAATATAAACCTGTTTGACAGGAGTCAACTAAAAATTTTGTTTTAGAAGCCCATGGAAACATATGTCCCAGAGAAAGTGACAGGGACATACAGATTACTCCCAGCAAAGCCACCTGCCAAAGCAACTGCCCTGGCTCCAGAAGCACTATTGTAGTATTTTAACTAAGGGAAGAACATAAATGACCTGAGGCAGCAGCTTAACAGAGAATCCTCAAGGGGATTTCCTAATAAAGTGCTGTTGGTCACTACATCACATCACACTACTTCATGCTGTTAAGGTTAGGAAACATTCCCAAAAAAAAAAATCATAACAAAAACACAAAAAACCCAAGAACACAGCGAAAAACCAGACCAGCCATACAGAGAGCATGGTCTCCTGCAACATTTCCTTGTCCTTAATGTCTAAAATAAAATTATTTTGGAAAGGAAAACTAATCTCAAAGGCAATTAGTCTAGGAGTATTCTCTTTCATTAACAGGAACGAAACAAAAAGCAAGAGGAATCGTGAATTCTGGTCATGAGCCACTCCTGAAAACATCAGTATTTCATAAGGAGTTGGTCAGATGTATTTAACATCTTGCTTTTCTCTTACAATTTTACCTCTCATTGCTACTAATTACAATAAATCTGATAGAAAGAAACTGCAATGGGAAATACTCAGCAAAAGTATTTGTACAGATTGTACAAAATGCTGAGTATTGTACAGACACCTTGGCTATTTTGAGGGTGAAAAAGCAGCACCACAAACACTGAAATCAAGAAACTTAGTTTCCCAGTGGGGTTTGCCTGAAGGTGAGGCCTGAGGCCTCTGGTTTAAAAAAAAAAAAACCAAGACAAAACACTGAAATCTTTCTCCTGGGCAGGACATTCTGACTGATCCGTTATGGTGCCAAAATCTTGGGCCCTTATGAGAGGGAGTAGGTGTTAAGTTTCTCTTCTTTTTCTGCCTGCCTTTCCCCACCCCCCCAGAAAGTGACTCTTATCATTTGGACTGAGACCTCTACATAGCCATCAGCTTAAGCTGAAACTAGAGAGAAGGTCAGTTGTCAGTGTGAGAAAGGAAGACAGCAGCCACTCTGCGTGATGTCTTAAGCCTTGACCTCGTAAAAAAACAGCTTTAAGCAAAACAATCCCAGGAAACCAAAGCAATCCTTGACAAAATACTGATATCTTTATCTATTTTAACCCAATAAGACTACTGTTGTGAGAACCACATTGAAGTCCAACGCAGTAGTACTCTGCCTCTGGCTCGAGGGTCACATGGAGCCAGCTAGGCTAGCCTGCCTCAGAGTGCTGCCTCAGTTTGGCTGCCTGCACCCGACATGGCACAGGTATGTGACCAAAAAGCTGGGGGAAGCCTTGTCCAGGGCTCCCCATATTGCTCTGGAGTTCCAGCACTCAGCCTGAGCAATGCCTGTGCTTGGTCATTTTCCTGCCTGAGCCTGCCTCACTGACCCAGCTGCCTGGCTTGATCTAGGCTCTGCCTCAGCTCTAGAGCTGCCCCCAGCCACCACCCCTGGTCCCGTTGCCTGCCTTGCTGGTGCATGGTGGGACTGCTGGCAGCCCTTGCCCATGGGGCAGCAATTCCTCATCAGCTTGTCACCTGAAAGGTTCCTCACCCTACCTAACAGCAACTTTGCTCTGCTAAAGTATCAAGATGACTTGGATAGAGCTGGAGTTTGAACCTAATAATGTGAAGATCGACCTGCCCCACTTAAGCTGGTTATTGCCTTTTCAGGGTTGGGTACCAGCTTGCTGCCTGACCACCCAAGACCTGGTACCAACAGACCAGAGGCAGCTGAGCAGCTCACTGCGGTTACTGGTTTGCATCATTACGACTAACTGAATAACTAAGCAACTGCAGATTGAGAATACTAAGGCAGCAAACTCATTGTGCAGACTGAAAAAGTCTGGTTTACATCAAAACTCCTAGTCATAATTTCCAAACTCTGGCACTGAAAGCTGAGATCCTAAAGCACCTTAAGGCAAGCATGGACCCTATCCACCAATTTCGCCAGTTCAACATTAGGACCTTATTTCAAGCGACAGCAGGGGTTTTCCACTGTTTCATCTCTACTCTCAGATTCCAATTTCTATCTTAATTATCAGAGGAACTTCCTATAGCAGAGTGACTTAAGTAGATGGTTATATCCATATTCTAGTGCTCTGCACCTTGAATACACTATGAACAACAGGACTAGGGGTCAAGTGATTTCCTAGGTACCCACCAAGTGCAGCCATTTTTAAATAATCTCCCTTTCTCAAACTGGTACCGATTTTGCTCAAATTTCCTAGAAAGGAAGAATGAGATATCATTTAATTAAAGCACAGATCTGGGTACTAGGGCTCAGTGCCAGCCTCTGCGATCAACCTCCTTTAAAACCTTGAGCAATTTCACCACGGCTCTGAGGTTAGCTAGCCTGACAGCAACTGATGTTTCCTCCTTATTAAGTGCTGGACCCAACGCATGCTACCTAATTTGCTTCTAAACTCCCAACTACTAATAAAATTTAAACCAAAATCTCAAAAACAATTCATTGCTACACGTGCACTCAAGAGACCAGGCTCAAAAGATTAACATCTCAAAACTAAGCTCTCAGGAGTCAAGGAGCGCTGGCATGAATGCTGCCCATGCAATCACATTTGATCCCTCTGGTGCATACACTTAAGGATATAGTTTTTAATTACCTAATTGCTTTTGCTGCCAACACTTCATTCAGTATTCAGTTTGACATGCTTACCCAAGGCACAGCAATTCGAGTATGCAGTTTTATCTGCCCTGGTCAGAATGTGGCCAATTGCATTATTTACTGAATATTGTGAAGTCTCAGCTTGGAGTACAAAACCTCTTAATTTTGTCAGTAGCTTTCCTATGGCATTTAGTATTAAGCATCTGCATATCTCTGAAGCAAGGTTATTTGTTTTCAGCATCACCCTTTGGAGGAGAGGTACATCTCCTCTACTTCACAGGTCAAAAATGAGTGTGTAGACACAGCAAGGCCAAAAAGTCTCCATTAATTATGGCAACTTAAGGTGTCACTGGTGTCATTTTTTCAGAGCACTCTGAATCCCCGAAAAGGAACCACAGCCTTCACTAGCCTCAGCCACAGCAGACAGCACTCAGCACTTCTGCAACAACAACAACAACAAAAAAAAAAAAAAAAAAAAACCAAACCCAAAACCACATAAGGATACACATGCAATTACAGAAACACTGTAAAAAAAGATGCCATAGTGGTTTGTGCAGCTTCACACAGAGCAGTTTTCTTCTGTGGTAGAAGAAAACACAAAATCCAACCCAAGCAGTCAGCAGTCAACTTCTCTAACCATGAAAACGTCTCCCCCACTTCCCCAGTATAAATCCCCTGCATTTTTGCATGGAACCCTTTGTTCTTCCAGACAACATCCCGTTCAGCAATTCATCCCCTTGAAAGACATGCTCTGCACTGAAGACAGCGTGCATGCTGTCTTCACAAGAAGTGCTCACTAACTTGTGAGCATCTTAAAGTGTCTCTCTTGCAGTACCTCTTCAGTCATAAAAGGTTAGAGTCTCCCACCTGACAGCTTCGGAGATTAAAGAGAGAAAAAACATCTGAGTCATCACATCTACGCCAAGCAGTACATCCTTCAGAAACTTCACTGGCAATTCAAATCTCAGCATTCTTTTGGTCCCATCAGATCAGAACAGTATTGCAGTATTTCCACAATATATTTCACTATTGATAAGAATAATGATTCTGTATAAAACAAAAAGTCAATCAAGTGCTACCACTCAGTGAAACTGTCAGCCTTCCCTATAAACATGGCTTTCAAATAAATTGAGACAATCCGTCAGCATTTACATAGTCAAGCCATTTCCACTACAAGAACTGTAAATCCAGGAGCCATATATAACACGGGTAGATATTATGCAGAAAATATTTCAAATTCCTTAAGTAGCTGCTCTCACTGAAAAGTAGACTTATCTACATTCTTACTGCCCAAGAATAGGCAACATGTACTTTATGAAAACAATTAAGAACTGATTAATAAGTTACAGATTTTAAAGACAAAATAGAGTATCTGCATAGGGCATGTACCCAAATTTGTAACAACAGTTTTGGCAATGAAACTTTGTAATCTGCAATACATTTTTACAGACACAAAGCACCAAATCTCAAATATCTTGCAAAATATTATAGCAGCAGTGTACTTATTTGTGTTACTCTAGTTCTCCTAAGATGTGGCAAAAGAACACAGAAATAAAGTTCCATCTCTTTTTGCATATCCAAGTATTCAAGATCGTATGTAAGCATACCAGCTCATTACCACAGCTTGCTTCTTATCAAGGGAGGCCAGCAAAACTATTCTTGAGAAAACAGGAAAGCATACTTAAGAGAGATTAATTTGACACTTTCCTCCACTACAGTTTCAGGAATGAGAAGGGAAGATCCCACACATTAAGCATTTCTTTTAACATGCAGATGTATGACTTAACAGAGAATACTAAAAAGTACAAATAGTCATTTGAGTTCAAAAAGCACAATAGGTTTACTATTCACCACATAACAGCTTCAGAAGATTCTCAAAAGATAAATAATTCCACATGCCTCATTTCACATTTCTCATCCACTCAAAATTCCTACAGATGTAAACAAGAAACCTAACGGGCAAAGGCAACAAATTATTTTAGAACAGGTTCTAATAATAGCTTGCTTTAGCATCATCCACAACCCAATACCCTAAACTCTGAAGAATAACTCAGTAAAACACGTGTGTTCATGTGCATGCCTTCACATCAACCTGCTGTGCAGGCTAGTGAGAAAGTATGAAAGTAAGTGATAAGTGTATCTTATGGCACACACAAAGTTCAAAGAAGCCTTTCAGAGAATTAATGCCTCCTGAGAAGCTTTTCCTTCACATATATAATCAGAGTCATTCTGTCGTACTTACCAATACCTTGTTGTCCACCTTGTCTCCCTTGGTTTCCAGCTTTACTTTTTTCTTGACCGAAATTTTGATTTTCCTCCCAATAACATCCCTGACACTTTCTGAAATACAAGAAAATACCTTAATTAAACACCTTCAGTGTCAACACGAGAAGGAAAAAAAAAAAAAGGCACCTCTTTCGAGTTTTCAGGAAGACGTAGAGCCACGCTGTTCAACATAGCTCAACAACATATGTTGTTCTTGATTGCTTGCAACCATGGAAGTCTCATGCACATTCACCAGTATTGTACTTGTGTTAGGTTGTGTTCAGCTTTTCTTAAGTGTGTCATCTACACAATAATTTAGGTCTAATATGATAGGATTATCAACGTCATATGCCAGGATTCTAAACATAGCTTGATACTTCTTCCCAGCGCTACTTAAGACATCAAAAGCCTTCCCAAGACAAGCCCCAGCACTGCTTAGCTCTACTTTGGGAAAAGACAACACATTCCTCACTCGCTATTATTTGTACCTGAAAAGCTTGCTGAAGCAAATTAACTTCCTGCATTGCAAAAATTTTAGCCTGTTGTTGGCATCAGGGAGGCTAAATGGGTCAGGCAATGGAAAAGCAAGTGTTCACACATTTTGCATTCCGTCCATTTAAGTTGCAAAGCAAACCAAGCAGACTTCCAGACACTAACACCTGACAGCTCTGCAGAGGATGCTACGGAGTCTTAGTCCAAGTCCTAACGACACTGTATCCACCTCATGGTGCCAACACAAAAGTTACATTACTTGCCATAATGCTTCAATATGTATATGCATATACATGTACACGCTATTCTGCCAAGTACCAAATGAACCAGCCTTTTGCCTAAACGTTTGCACCCTGGCCTGAAGGGAACTTCTAACAGAGTGAACAGTGTCAGAAAGCTTATACAACTACTGACACTGATGTAATTGGGAGATGAACAGAGAAGTTCATCTAGAAGAGCCAATTTGGCACCTTCCGTAAGTCTCTCTCCCCAGCCCCCACAGAAAAGGAATGAGAAAGAAACCTTTTAAACACATTAACCTATTTCCAGCACTACAACTGGCATCTGCCAAAGGCAAGTCTCCACCCTCCCCAGACACACACACTTTGCCCTTGGGCATGCTAAAGTTTAAAGGCTAAAATTGAAGATAATGGGCTATTCCTAAGGCTTTTAATTATAGTGCTCTGTACGGCACTTCTCCGCACAATTTTCATCTGGTAGTCAGAATACATTACAGCAAACAATACACCAACTATTAAGTCTGGACATTGAGCCCAGGCCACAGCATTCTGCCTGCAGGGCATAAGGGTGTGCAAGTCAGATATGCACTTGATCAGAGCACCTGTCCACCAAAAAGAGCTCCTTCTGTGGAACTGGCATGTTTTCCCCTGGAATTTTAATTTTCCTATCAGGAAACAAAAGCTCCTCGATAACAGTGGTTTGCCCAGCAAGAAGCCTGCCCCAAGCCATGGCAGCCCCGTGGCAGACAGCCAGCTCCCTGGGCAACTGCTTGGTCATGAGCCAGGGAGCAAGCTCCCTGAGCAGCCAGGTAAGCAAAGCCCAAGGAAAAGTCCAGCCTGATGGGAACTATTTTCCCAAGTCTTCCTCTCCAATGAGTAATGCCCAGTTCCGGATTCTCAGTTCCTGCTGAGGAACCCAGAAGCAAGCTGACCACTCAGTCTTTTCCAAGTCCCACCTCCTCACAGAAGGAAAGATAATAGTGCTGTCTCTGCTACTTTACCTCTGCCTTTCAGTTTCTCCTCTCCCACAAACAGCTCCAAATGCGTGCATCTAGCAAGGGACTTCCTCCTGAAGAGCCAGTGTGGGGAGACCCTCTTCTTCCCTTTGTTGTCCCACACAGCATCTGTGGGAGTGACTGCAAGCTCTCAGCTCCAGGCCTCTTATTTCAACAAGCCACAGAAGGGAGAGAAAGGGCCTGGGACCCAAAATTCCAGAAAGCATAATGATGTCAGCTCCCTCCAAATCTCCATCTGCCAGAAAGGGCTCAAAAAGCTTCTTCAAAGAGATAAGATACAGATTTCATAGATAATCTCCATGTAACTGAGACCACTTCCTTACACACTGGGCGGCAAGTGGGCTTGCAAGGTCATTTTTCGGAGTCAGAGATGGAAACATTTTAAAGCACTCACCGATTTCTAAGGCTGGAGAGTGCATACATCCACACCTCAGAGGAGTGGATCCAGGTAAGCCAATGGTAAGAGTTTTTTTGAAGACTATGACCTATGAGACCTGACAAAGGTCACATGGGAAGAACCAGAATGAAAACCACAGCTCAAACACTTCCACCCCCAGTTTAATCTACTCCTACTCCCAGTTTAATCTCCATGCTCCAATCACTAAGTGTTAAGGCACATCCTTTCATCCTGTTCTCAAAACAAGGTTACTACAAAAAGACTATTTAAAAGGTTAAATTTTAACATGCAGACACTAAAATACTGCTAGAAATTAAACCGATCCGTATTTACAGACCCACACATCACAGAAAAGCCCTTGAAAAAGCAAGTTGCGTGCAGGGCACCAGGACTGGGGGGTAATTCTTAAAGCCAGAGGAGGGGATGTGTGAAGATGCTCACTTTGCTCTACACCGCACCTACAACACTAGGGCACAGAACAGATCCACAGTGAGCAACAAGTACCGTGTATTAGCACTTCAAACATGCCTGGCCATTTTAAAAAGGAACCAGTTTTTTTGGTCATAGCTACTCCCAGCAGCCTTCCCAGCTCATCGCTTCTTAGTAGCAAGCTATAGACTAAAGCAAACCACACAGATTGCACACTAAAAGCACCAAAATAGAGCTATTTTGTCTATAAAGAAAAAAATTCTGTGACAGCTGCAACCATCCATCAGGTTTCCAGCAATATTTTCTAAATGCTAAAATCAGTTGCCACCTATAGCCCTGAGTGATGAAACTGAAGGAAATGCAACACTGTAAGTGAACTAAGCAAGGTTTGAAGGTCTATATTCAACACACTAAGTACCTTACTGCCTGACAAATTTCTGTTCCCGTCTATCATTAAGGCAACACTTTACATTATTCTAATGTTGGTGATATCCTTAGATCTCTCCTTCATCAGGCAAAACTGCAAACCAAAGGAAGTTTAGCCTCAGTGAGGTCCCTGAGGACCAGGCCTAGAGCATCCGACTTGTTCCCTCCATGCGACACCGGTTGCCAACATACTGCATTAATGATCCATTTGTCGGAAGCTCCCCAACAGCGATGACAGCATTTCCAATGTCTTTACCATCACCTATGATGCACTCATCATGCAACACAGGGGTTTGAGTGCATGTGGACATAAAACTTAATTACAAATACCCTCACTCCCTCGTACATACATTGGAAAAAGAGTCTTAACGCGAAGCGCCGGGGGGAAATAAGGCACAACGGCCAGAGGCACAGCTCGCAGCCTCAGCCCGTGCCCTCAGGCCGAGGCGCTCGGAGGACTAGCCCCGGCGGGGCTGCTGTCCCGGCGCGGGAGGCTCGGGGGGCCAGGGCGGCTTCTCCACGCCTCCGGCAGAGCCCTCCGGGGGCGGCCGCAGGACCGGGGCCGCCTGTCACCCACCGCTCGCCGCGAGGGAGCCCCGTGCCGCCAGAAGTGGGCTCCACGGGCACGGCCCCTGACCGCTCCACGCCGCCCCGCTCCGCGGGCCCGCAGCCCCCGCCCGTTCCCCACACGCAGCGGCAGCAGCGGGGCCAAGCGCCTGCGGCGCGGCCCCGCCGCCCCCCACCATCTCCTCGGAGTACCCCCACGGCTCCCCAGTCTCACCCCGCGGAGCTCCCCCCGGCTCCGCGGCCCCCGGGTCCCCCCACCAGCAGCGCTGCAGCCAGAGATCATGCACGGTGGCCTCCAAACTTGCCCTCCATCCCCCTTCCCCCGAGCCCCTGCATCCCCATCCCTGCCGCCATGCCCCGTCCCTTACCGATCAACTCTTTGGGGACGTCGGAGCTCTCCTCGGCCATGGCGGCGCTGCCCGGCGCCCGGGGGTGCCCGGTGGCGGGGCTGCTTCAGCGGCGCGCCGCCCCTCCGCCAGGCGAGGCGGGCATCAACCGGCGGGCGGGAGAGGGGGCGGCCGTGCGGCGCCTCTACGGCGCGGGTGTGCGGGGTGTGCGCGGAGCGCGGCGGAGAGAGGAAGGGAAAGAGAGAAGGAGGGAAGGGGCTTCTCCCGCCCCGCAGAGCCGGCTCCCTCCGCGCTACATGACGCCCCCGGCTGCCGGCGAGGCCAGGAGGAGCATTTCCAGCGGAGGAACAGCCCGCACGCAACCCGCAGCGCCGGCTCCCTCCTTCCCCCTCACACGGCCGGCACCTCCGCGCCGTCCGGCTCCCCCCGCCCGGCACCGGCGGCTGAGGCACGGGCGGGAGGAGGCGCTGGCTGCCCCCGCCCCGGGAGGGCTGGCGCCCGGGCCCCGGCCCGGCCTCCTCACCTCGCGAGAGCCGCCGGGAGCCGCCCGCCTGCCCGCGCCCACCGAGCACCCGGCGGCAGAGGAGGAGGAGCGGGAGGCGACGGCCCGGAGCATCGCCCTCAGGAAGCCATCGCGCCCACCGCGCCGCGGAGAGGGAGGAAGAAGAGGAGGAGGAGGGCAGCGGGCTGGGAAATCGAGCGCGGCGAGGCTGGCCCCTCCTTCTCCTGATCAGCCCCCGGCGCTGCGGCTGGCCCAGAGGGCGGCGGCGGGGGCCATCTGCTGGCGGCTGCGAGCTGCTCGGCTCAACCGGCCCGGCCCGGCCGCTCAGCCGCAGGCCAAGGCTGTCGGCGCGGTGTGTGGTGACGGCCCCGGCCCTCTTCAGCAGCCGCTCTGCCTTTCTCAGGTGCGCGTTCGGGGCTTTGCACTGCGGGAATTCGCTGGATTCATGCCATTAAAAGGGTGCGTGGTGCGAAGGGGGAGGTTGTCGTCGTCAAGTCAGTCCCCAAGGCCTGAGGAAGCGATTGCCCAGGCTGGATCACTTCAAGCCCTGAAGAGGGTAACCTTTGATCCAGAACGCATCTGCTTCTCCCTCACCTCACCTCACCACCCCACCCCCACCACCACCACCTTATCTCCATAGGGACGGCAGTGACCTGTTCTAACACCCTCGCTGGAGATTGCTTAGGAAACTCCTTGTTCAGGGAGAGTCAAGTCTGAGCTAGGGCGAAGGGAACCGAACATGCCTTCTTTCCCAGGACCAGAGACAAATCCACAGGGTTGCAGTGTTCTGCTCGTTGCACTTTGCTGCTGAGAATATTGTTGTGCCTTAAAACCACATTAGAGAAACGCACACGAGGTACATAGTTGCACCTCTAAAAACGAGGACAGAGAAGCTTATTGGATGAGAGCGAGGGAAGAGGCTCGGCAGCTCTGGAAATCCTTCGCCTGGCTTCTGGCAGCTATGCCTGGTTTCGATGGAAGGATCATTTTCACTGCAGCAGGGCTGTGATTGGCTGTCCTTCATCCTAAAGGGGTGGATTCCTGCATAAACCTCGTATTTCGAGCACTCTACAAGTGAGTGACGGATCTGGGAGATTCGAGTCATTTATGCCTAATTAAGGAATCTGAAATGCATTCAGTGAGAGTATTGACATAAGCCCAAGAAGAGTTATTTTGCTGTTATGATACCACACAGCAGCACTCTGTGTCTCAGGGACTACTGCATACTCTGGTCTTAGGAAGAAACATGACTAGCAGTTTGAAATTGATATCAGTTGTCAAACAATTTTATGATGATTCCCTGTGGCACCGACCAGATCTCTAAATAATGTCAGAGATGATTTTCCAACACAGGTACAATCACTACTGAAATGGCTACAATTTGCTCTCCAGTTTGTTGGTTACATGCAACAAATAAGGACATTCATTAAAGAAAATAAACAAAACCTGAGCATACTAGTTAAAGAATATAGTAAAGAAGCTGTGTGCTTTTAATAAATAGCAATGTCAATCAAATCTTGCCTTGATATGTATATATAGAGAGAGAATGCACTATATTCCTTGTCCATTGACAGTCCCCAGCTCTCTTTTCCTCACTGTATCTGAAACCTTTTCCAATGTATGCAGAATACCTGCTGACCTCTTCCTTCCCTTGCTGCCAATCTTTCCTCACAGCTCAACAGAAAACTGTGTTTCTTGCTTGCTGTATACACACCAGCTTAATTCTGCCAAGGAACATGAGCATCTTTCATCAGGGAGTGAAAAAAGAATCGAGAAGTTCATACCTTTTCTGCTGCCCAACAGGGAAAAGTCAGATCATCAAGTCTGCATAAGAAAGCCCATGTTATTTCATGCAGTTATTTCCATATTGAGTCTAATGCCCTGTGTTCAGCTAAAACTTCCAGGAAGATATTTTCTCTTCAATCACCATTCACTTGCACTGCAAAAAATGTACATTTATGGATCTATGGCTGACATGCTGCTATACATGAAGCATGACAGTTTCTCGTTCTGCAGTAAACCACTGCCTCTTTTCTGTCTGAAACAGTATTTGAAGCACGGACCTTGCTTCCTTGGCTGTGACCAGACACCCACAGGCCTCTCAGCATGCATCAGCTCCAAAAATGATGTGTTCCTTCCAGGCCTGCCTGCCTGCATCATTCTGCTGGGATACTATTGGCACCTTCTCCCTCCCAGATCTTTACCACATGAGCTGGCCAGGACAGGCAGTACAGCCAGTCCAGGATGTGTAAAGGGGAAAAAAAAAAAAAAAGAATAATGGCAGCAAGCAGGGCTTTTTTGTTTTGGGGTTTTGTCACCAGCACGATAGACTAATGAAGTAGCAGTGCCAAGGCTGCTGTATAATTCCTCCTTTGGTGCCTAGGAGACTGGACCTGGTTCAAGGGAAGGGAGGTACAGGCTAAACTCAGGTGGGTTAGTGCTCCCAGGGCCAGGTTCAATCAGCAAAATGCATGGTTTCCCATTCTTTATTCCCTGGCCAGAAGACAGAACATGCTTGTCCAGGCAGGCTGCTGCTTCCTGCTCCTCCAACTGCAGTTGTGCCTGTGGATTGACGCTATCAGGTCAGTCAAGCCTGGGAAAAAAAGGGGTTTCCAGTCCCCAGAATCCACTTCCCAGCACAGAGAGGACTGAGCCTCCTTCCCAGGGGTCCCAAACAATCAACTCCCAGAGCCTTCTGAACAACCAAGCCTGTGGTGTAACCGGAATAGGTGAAGTGGATCAGAAAGGGGATTTTTGTCATTTCAGTAATTGAACTGTCTTTTATCCCTCCTTGCCCACCAACAGATGTGACCAATTTAAACTGGGATGACTGGGTTTCCTGCCTGATCTCAGTGGCATTCCTGTAAATCTCAGATGCAGCTCATGCCCTGAGCTGCTCTTGAGCAGTCCATACTTTGTTAGCCGAGCCTCCTAACCTCACATTACCTGCGTTGCTACAAATGATCACCACTTCAGTGCCCTAGCTAGGATCATGCTCCAGTTGTAGTGCAGCATTGCTTATCACACATGCAGCAGGCCTGTGGAGAATGGAAAGATGCTACATGTTCTTCTGCCAGAGCAGAAGCCATTTTTAAAGTTATTCAAAGGGGAACTGATTTGCCTGCCACAGGAATGCAATCTGTGTAGTTTCATTGGAGATATTTTTTCTCTGAAGGAAGCTCAAGTTGTAGTTTCTGGCATGACGGAAATGCTGAGAGTAGTGGGCTGGATTGTGTGTTAAATGGCTGCAGGGAATGTTGCAGCATCCACAGCTTATATTTAACCGACAGTAACAGAGCAGGGGGGAGCTAGGAGCTTCAGAAGACATGGATCGGGAAGGCATTTGTGACAGAAAGTGATGGAGCAGGGGGGAACTAGGAGCTTCAGAAGACATGGATCAGGAAGGCATTTGTGACAGAAAGTGATGGGGCAGGGGCAAATGTCCCCAAAACTGCAGCCTTCATGCATCACATTAGCCATTAATTACATGAAGTAACTTTTAAGGAACTTGTGGCTCCACTTCTCAGAGGTCTGTATTATCATGGCACCTCACACCCTGTATTTACAAGGCCAGGTTGGAAGGAGTCTTGGGTGACATGGTTTAGTGTGTGGTGTCCCTGCCCGTGGCAGGGGGGGTTGGAACTAGATGATCTTAAGGTCTTTTCCAACCCTAACTATTCTATGATTCTATGACTCTATGACATATGGTGTAACATACTCCTGTTTTGCAGCCAGTCTGTTGCCCTTGTCCTCCTTCTTAGCCTAAATCCTCTCTCCTCCTGCAGATAAGGCAGATGTCAATAAGAGTTGGTGCCAAGCCATTCACACTGTGGTAAGAAAGGGTATTCATGCTCTCAACTGCTGCGCATCCTCCCTGCCAACTCCTCTGCCACTTAGATCATGGCTTTAGCATTGAAAAATCTCAGTCTTTTTTCCTGAGAAGTGATAGTATGATATCATCAATGTCATGATGTGATCAATTGCATGACTCTGCTCCTGCTGAAGACAGTGGAAAGATTTCAGTTGCCAGCAGCAGGTGTCAGACCAACATTGAAGTCAGGCCCTGGAGTCATCCTGCTGCAGAGTAGCATCCTGATGGGAGGAACAACATGATCCAGTCTGATTTGCAAAGCTGCCTTGCAGCATGCAGCAAAAGCTTAGAATGTCTCACAAAAGACAGCTCTAGAGATAAATCACCCAGCCTTGCCAGTCGCGTTTCTAAGCACAAATTCAAAGGGGTGAATTCTTCCCCAGCTATGCCTTTGCTGCCCTGTAGATACTGCCCTAGCTGAATGCAGACAGAATGGGGTCACTTTGTCTCACATCCCACAGTGCTAGCCAGTCAAGCATATCCACGAGCAGTATCATTTAAGGAAGTGTTTCATTCCAATCACTGTAATTATTACAAGCATTTTAAAAACCAAGAGGCAGCTAATCTACCACTCTATGGAAGTATGTGAAGCACAATTAAGATGCATGCTTCCAATTATGCCTGAGCTCAGAAGTTCATGAAGTCTGCCCATCTATGCCAGCTTTGCTTCCACTCAGCCTAAAAATAATTTATAGCACTTGCAATTTTGGGCTCTACCCAGTTTTTTTGTGTTTGGTTTTGTTTTGGGTTTTTTTTGAGGGTTTATTTTTTGGCGTTTTGATGGGGGGGGGGGGTATAATTTTTACGCAGTTACTATCTTTGTGTTCATTGTTTGTGTGTGGTGATACCATTAAATGTGGCATTTAGACCCCTCATTGATCACATCTGTTCAGAAACCTGTAGATGTTCCAGGAGTTAGGGATGCTTTGACATGAAGCATTAATTATAAAAAGAGCAGAAAACAAGTAGGTAGCTAATTGCACAATAATAAATATGTCTTATATTGCTGAATGATTGGATGCCAGCTTTGGAATTCACCAGCTGAAACAAAATTGATAGGGAAGAATGTGTGTCCTCCATCAATTGCTAGTTTGGCAAAGGAAATGACACACTTGTAAGTAGTCTCTTGTTGTTATCTGTGACTGAGTCTTTTCAGACCATCTACTCCAGGTTGCCATATGCACTTCGGATTATTTCAGTGCCCTGCACACACACACACACACACACACACACACACACACACACACACAAAAGTATTTTGTCTTGATTTTAAATAGGGTGAATATAAAATGCAGCAGCAAAGATGCATATTATGATAAGGCATACATTGACAGTAGTGTTAAGAAGATAATTACAAAGAGCAGCTGACCTGTCTTAATAAGGGAAATCTATTCAGAATAATTCAGGTTACTTTACTGTATTTGAAGGAGGAAAGGGATAAAAACAGGCTCACTAGAGATAAGCCTTGGGGTGGCACACCGATGTTTGATGGATGGTGTACTAGCAAGATCTGCCACACATAGTCAGGGATGGAGATCTGTGTGGCAGCAAAGTCACAAGGGTTATGGATGTGTTAGAAACTACGGAAGCACCTGACAGTTGTTACATAGGAATTAGGAGTTCTCCCCCAGAACAAGTGGCAGGATCCATAGCCCAACTGAGGTGCATCTACACCCGCGCATGCAGCATGGGCAAGGTAGCTGGTCATCTTCCACCGCCATGGGCCCAGCAGTGTCCTGAGGGTCCGTAGTGATCGTCTGGGTGTCCCCCAGGGTCTGTAGTTGTCTTTGGAGGTGGGTAGTCGTGAGGCCAACTTAATGTCAGTGTCCGAAATGGTGCAACTTCTTCACAGCTTGGGGTCTCCAGGTATCCGTATGTGTGGACAACGGCTTTGTTTTCGAAGGAATTCCTGATTTCAACTTCTTCACAGGTTGAGTTCTCTAGATAGCCCAATCTGTCAACTTCCAGTACTTCCTTAACAGAAGCAAAGGCTCTGTATCTTGATAGAAATGTATTGATGTAGGTAAAATCATTATCCTCACAAGCTGCCAGAAGGTTCTCCACAAGGTCTTCCAGAGTTTCATCTTTTATTGTTCTGGTCTTTCTTGCCTGTTTCATACTGGCTGACAGTATGTTCTGGAGGTAACTGGTCTTCTTCAACCACCATGGATCCAGCAGAGTCCCAAGGATCTGTAGTCATTGTCTTTGGTTGTGGGTGTCCCTCAGGATCTGTAGTCGTCATCGGAGGTGCGTGGCCACAAGGGCAATTACCTTTTTCCTCTTTTATTATGTGTTGGAGGGTGTACCTCTGTTGTTAATATCAGCTACTTTGCAGTCCTGGTGGATGATGTACATCCAGTTTGCTGCTCTTGCAGCCAGCTCTTCAGCTGCACGTCTGTCAGCAATCCTTGAGAAAATGGACAGCAATTCTTCACATCAACCCTTGAGACAATGTAACCTTAGCTGAGGTCCTTCCACTCATCTCTCAGGCAGCGGACAGTGGAGTCCTATCTCAGCTCCTCACACCCATCTTCAAGATAGTGGACCTCAGCTTCTCACACCAATCTTTGAGACAATGGACAGTGGAGTCCGATTTCAGTTCAGTCTCTTCGCGGGGGGACCTTGTAGCTCTCTACAACTACTTGAAAGGAGATTGTAGTGAGGTGGGAATTGGTCCCTTCTCCCAAGTAACAAAGTGATAGCGCAAGAGGGAATCATGGGATCATAGAATAGTTAGGGTTGGAAAGGACCTTAAGATCATCTAGTTCTAACCCCCCTTCCAGGGGCAGGGACACCTCCCACTAAACCATGCCACCCAAGGCTATGTCCAATCCAGCCTTGAACACTGCCGGCGATGGAGCATTCACAACTTCCCTGGGTAACCCATTCCAGTGCCTCACCACCCTTACAGTAAAGAATTTCTTCCTCATATCCAATCTAAACTTCCCCTGTTTCAGTTTGAACCCGTTACCCCTTGTCCTCTCACTACAGTTCCTCATGAAGAGTCCCTCCCCAGTATCCCTATAGGCCCCCTTCAGATACTGGAAGGCTGCTAGGAGGTCTCCGCTCAGCCTTCTCTTCTCCAGGCTCAACAGCCCCAACTTTCTCAGCCTATCTTCATATGGGAGGTGCTCCAGGCCCCTCATCATCCTCGTGGCCCTCCTCTGGACTTGTTCCAACAGTTCCATGTCCTTTTTATGTCGAGGACACCAGAATTGCACACAATACTCCAAGTGAGGTCTCAGGAGAGCAGAGTAGAGGGGCAGGATCACCTCCCTCGACCTGCTGGTCACGCTCCTTTTGGCCTCAGATAGCATCCGAGGAGGTTTAGATTGGGGTATTAGGAAAAAATACTTGACTGAAAGTGTTGCAGATTACTGAATCTTTTTATATTTTGTGTTTGTGAAACGGTTGTCTATAGGAACATCTTGATTTGAGAACCTTTATGGTTTGCTGTGTTACTTGAAATCTGATGCTGTGTTGCTTGAAGTCCCTGTTCTCTGTGACCTGTTTGCCCTAGTCCTTAGTCTCTAGACCATAACCAGAGCACCTAGGGTCTGTTGTATATAGGATGAGTTATTTGACAACCCGGCAAGGTAGAAATCTAGACAGCCAATTTGGCAAGAAAACTTAGTTTTAAGGTGTCCTGAAGTAAACTGCCTGCATTATAATACTAAAAAACCACACCCACAGATCAAGAAGACCCTCGCCCAGGTGAAGACCTGCCCTCTATGCAAGTGTAGTAACAGAAGAGAATGACACAGCAGATATTATAATTGTATGCAAATCACTAACCAATCGTTGTAACTGGGAGTGTACTACCTTGTAATTTTTGTGTATAAATGTAAGGATGAAATTGACTTGGGGTGTTTTTGATTATTGAAATTCCACCTAGCACCAAGTGCTGCAATAAAGAAGTGTCTGCTTCTTAATGCTACGTTGGTATTAAGGAGTTCTATTTTCCCAATTTTCATAGACAAAAAGGTTGTCAAGCCTTGGAACAGGCTGCCCAGGGAAGTACTTGGAGATATTCAGTGTGCAGATGCACTGCTTAGGGTCATGGTTTAGTGGTGGACTTGTCAGTTCTGGGTCAACGGTTGGACTCAATGACCTTACAGGTCTTTTCCAACCTAAATAATGCTATAATTCTATGATTATTATATAATCTATTTCCATATTCTTCTTTCCTCATTTATTTTTAGCAGGCATATTTGCATAAAACAAGGATCATCAAAAGGAGCATGACCAGCAGGTCGAGGGAGGTGATCCTGCACCTCTACTCTGCTCTCCTGAGACCTCACTTGGAGTATTGTGTGCAGTTCTGGTGTCCTGAACATAAAAAGGACATGGAACTGTTGGAACAAGTCCAAAGGAGGGCCACGAGGATGATGAGGGGCCTGGAGCACCTCCCATATGAAGATAGGCTGAGAAAATTGGGGCCGTTGAGCCTAGTGAAGAGAAGGCTGAGCGGAGACCTCCTAGCAGCCTTCCAGTATCTGAAGGGGGCCTATAGGGATGCTGGGGAGGGACTCTTCATGAGGAACTGTAGTGAGAGGACAAGGGGTAACGGGTTCAAACTTAAACAGGGGAAGTTTAGACTGGATATGAGGAAGAAATTCTTTACTGTAAGGGTGGTGAGGCACTGGAATGGGTTACCCAGGGAAGTTGTGAATGCTCCATCACTGGCAGTGTTCAAGTCTGGATTGGACATAGCTTTGGGTGGCATGGTTTAGTGGGAGGTGTCCCTGCCCCTGGAAGGGGGGTTGGAACTAGATGATCTTAAGGTCCTTTCCAACCCTAACTATTCTATGATTCTATGATTGTTACTTAAGAGTTCATCTGCTTCACTCCTTAGCATTCACATGAAATTAGCATATCCCATCACATTTAGCTAGACATTATTACAACTTTTATGACTTCAGATGTGGAACTAGCAAGCAAAAGCAGACAATTCCTAGACACACAGCCTAACTGGCATCCTGTTTTAGTCTGTTCTGTACCAGGCATTACTAACAATATACTGAATACACTTAGAAAGATACTGAGTGGAAATGCAGCATTTTAAGGCATTTAAACCAGGTATGAAAGTGTTGCAAGTCTTCAGCTCACCTTTTACTAAATCAAGCTACACTATTTTTAGGGTCTGTGAAATCCCATTTCTCCTCTACTAGAGACTTTCATCATGTCAAATATCTCAGCAGCCCTCTTTTTCTTACCATTGATTCCAACTCAATCAAACAACATGCCCTGATTAGGTTTCTGTTAGTTCCGTGACATTAACTATCCCTTGGAATCGAGGTGGTAAAACATGCTCCACAGACACTGTTTGAACTTTCTGAGATAACTGAAGAAGACAGATTTTCTTTGTGGCAGTAAAGCGGATGAAAAGAGCCTGTATAAAAATAAATCTGGAGTAGTTCTTACCTAAATTTCAAATATAAAATGATTCTCTCTTTACTTTTTGGAAGCCTGAGCTTCTCCCTCAGCTTTTACTGTTCTTACTTCTTTCCCTGCAGAAGCTACTAACAGCCCTTCTGTCAATAACATTACCTTTCATTCAACATCTTTACTTTCATTCAACCTAACAACCTCTACTGCAAAAAAACCTGTTATTTAAATCTCAAAAAGCTTTCTTAGAAGCAGCACATTCTGGAGAGGTCAATGATCATTTGGTGTGTCGACAACAGCCTTTAAGAGGGGGTGCTAAGCCTGAACTGTGAGATAGATAACCCTCCAGCTGACAGTGTGATAGCCCAAGAGACAAGGAGGAGAGGGTAAGCAGCATGGACGAAAAGTTATCTTGGATTTTACTGCCTTGGGACCAGAAAAAGTTGAGTATATAGTGACTGAAGAGAAGACTGGCAGCAATTACGGGTGAAATTTAAATGCCAAAAAGCTTTCTAGCTACACTGAGCTACCAACCTTTTGAATTTCAACCACCTTTAAGAAAAGGTGGGGATGTGGCTAGAACATACAGAGGTCTCCTTCACAGGGAATATCTGAACTCTGATATGGGCTATGACAGTAATATTTTGTATGATATTTCTGCTCCCTCTGCACAGGCTTTTTCCTATGGAGAAGCCAGTGTCTCTGGACAATTTATGAAAGTTTTATGCATAACATACAGAGTTATCAAGCAGGGAAAGCAATGTGAGCAAAGAGCAGGAACATCCTAGCTGCATGTCCCTAATATAAAACAGCATCAGATGTGATATTGCAATGTAATAGGAATTTACTGGCAAAATGAGATTGCCATTTCCTGGGCTGGCCATAACAGGATGTTAGCATAAGAGTTGAGTAACACAGCAAATCTGAGGTCACACCAGTTGTTCTGGATGCATATATGTCAACAGTGATTTGGAGAAAATTATTGGAAAAAAATGCTATTTTTTGGGTTCAAATCATTATTTTCCAGATCTGAAAGAAAAAATTATAATCCTGTGCAATCGGATTATCACCAACACACACAACCTCCTTTCATCAGTGTACACACATATGTTCCTCTGAGTAGATTTACCTCCATGTGTGGCCATTTACTCAATCTTTCTGAAAAATAGTATCTTTAATTATTAATTCCAAGCCCTACTTTTAATTCCTAAGCTGGCTGGTATTTGGAAGCAAATGGCACCACTGAACTAAATGTAGTGGGAGGTTCTGGTTTGCTGAAGAGGAAAGAAACAGTTCTTGGCATTTACTGTGGCCCTCAGGGTACTGCAAGGAAGTCCAACAACAACCAACCAGCCTCACTTTGCACTCCAGTTAGGTGTTCTGCTCCCCAGCAAAGGAGAGGTAAAATTCACATCAGTAGCTTTAAAAAGGCGGGAGAAACACTGCCACACCACTTGTGTGAAGGGAAAGGCTATGTTTCTGTGAGTAAATTGAATGGCCCAATGATGTTGCTGGGTGCTGAGCATAGTGAGCATGGGGTGGCTTGTATGTGTGCTAATGACTCCCCTAGCCTCCAAGGGGTAAGTGCAGCATCTTAGTCATTGTGCAGTGGTGGAGAGTTGTTCGCTAGGTGGCACCTGGCAGGCTCAAACCAGAGTGGCTATTTAGTGCAGATGTTTGCTTTCCAGGGGCAGAGTATGGTTCCTGGCACACATGATTTGTGTGTATAGACTTAGACTAAGCACACTCTGTCTCTCCTCCCTGCATGGTGAAGGGTGCTCAGAGGACTTCTGCAGTACAATGAAATAATTGGCTGTTTTGCTGCAGAAGCAATGACCTCAAGCTAGCTGTGCCAAAGGAGCACTTTGAGAACAGCAGAAGGAAAAACACTTGTAAAATTCCTGAGATAAACCACAAATATGAGGAGGTCGCAGAAGGAAAGCCTGTGCAGTTCCATGGCATGCCATCAGCAAAAACAGCCTAAGATGTTTCTGCTCACGCCATCGCCACATTTCATAGTCATTTGACTGGGCGTACTGGTTTTGGCTGGGAGAGTTCATTTTCTTTGCAGCAGCCCTGTGGTGCTGTGTTTTGGGTTTTAATGAAAACCAGGTTGATAATGAGATGGGGATGTGTTAGCTGTTGTAAGCAGTGCTTACATAGCGTCAAGACCTTCCCTGCTTCTCCCGCTGCCCCACCAGCAAGTGGGCTGGGGCTGGGAAAGAGGTTTGGAGGGGACAGACCTGGAGCAACTGACCCCAGTGGCCAAAGGGATATCACATACCATACAATGTTATGTTTATCAATGAAAGCTGTGCTGGAGGAAGAGTTTGCCAGGGCTGCTGCTGGCATTGGACATTGGTTGGCTTTTGCAGAACAGTTGTGGGTTTTGCATCACTTGTTTTTCTTTGTTTCTTTTTTTTACTTATTAAACTGTGTTTATCTCAACCCAGAGGTTTTCTCACTTTTGCTCCTCTTATTTCCTCTCCCATCCCATGGAGGGAGGGAGCAAGTGTCTGTGTGGGGCTGAGCTGCCTGCTGGGCTTAATCCACACCACCAGGCAGTTGCAACTCTTTGCAGGGCCACACTGTAAGTGAAGTGAGAAGACCCAAGTGGAAAACAAGTCAGTGTATCATGATGTTGAGGTCATAATCAGATGCTCCAGAAAAGTCACAGCTGACCTTTTAACTTGCTGTGAATGCTTTAGACTACTCTTCCATTTTTTCTAATTTCAAATCACCACTGAAAAGATCAGACACTTACTGAATGTATTTGTTATTAGAAAAGAATTACTTACATACTTCTTCAGAAAATAATCAGTGATCTGCAAAGCACAAGTTTATGAATAACTATTTGCAGTTTCTAATCTCCAGTTTGCATTTTGATCTCAGTTACAGGTGCCTCCCAGCCAGGGGAGCAGAAACAAGACCACCTTATTTAGGCCAGGACATAAAGACGGCAAATAGGGAACTGTATAGCTGGCTGTAACGTTCACAATTTGCAAGCTATGCTTTTCAGCTGGTGATATAGGTCAAATGGTGTTTTTTCTGTTCCCCCTCTGGATAATTTGCATAATAAACTAGCATAACAAGAACAGCATATTTCACAATCAGCCTGAAGTTTGCCTTTAGCGTATGAGCGTCTGTTCTCATCAAGTTCAAGTGCTCAAATGGTCTCTGAAAACAATTATGAAATGCTTATTACCCCGGTGGACTCAGTATCTACTCATGAATTTGATTGGAGATTTTTGGAAGCATTTTCCCCAGTCGTCAACCTTGGTTGCAATTTTCTGTAACATAATTTCTAAGACAAATACATCAGTTTATTATGATTATGTGCAATAAAACAAAGCAGTGTCAGGGATGAGTTTGTATTTAATTTTTTCATCTTCATTTCAACAGAAAGGATCCAGTAGCATTTAGCAGTCTTCAGTCTGCCCCTAAGTGGTTAATTTACTATTCAGAAGAGGGTTTTAATACCCTTTCTTCCTCCCCTGCCTCACTGCACATGTGCTCGTCTCTTTTTTTCCCTGCAACTTGATGCTTTTCGTTCCTTTCACTGTGTGTTATCTGCTGCTGGCAGTAATCTTAGCGCTTCAACTGACAGCAAAATTATGAGGTGCTCAGTACAAGATGACAATTTTCCTTCCCTCTTTCTAATTCATTTGCGCCGCCATCAAGGAATCAGCGTCATCTTTTCAATGCGTTAACAGCTTTCTGCTGATAGAAAGCATTAGCTCCCCATTCTTCCGCAAGAGGTCAGAAACGGTTTTTGTTTTGCAACAACCCATTAAATTTTGAGCTTTGGAAAATTCCATCTCTCTGTGATGTCAAATACCTAGGCTGTTGTCTCAGTTGGCAGGCAGAGGGAAGATTTGCTGTGGTGAGATACCAAGCGACACAGGCAGCCAAGGGCCTTTCCTAGAGAGGACCATGGTCTCTCACCGGCCTTACCTTCCTGATTACTCCGTTTTCAGTTTTGGCTTTGGTTTTTTTTGCCTATGCTTAAGATAGACTCTTTGTTTCAGTGTGCACACAAAGGCTTCTAGAATCATTTTATTGGCTTTAAAATAGTGGTAGCTAAATGTTACTGTAGGCTTTTTTGAACTGCAGAAGGATAGAGTTTTACACATTAGCAGCCAGATCTATGTAAAATCCTAGCAAAGACAAGACCTACCTAACTTGCTGCAAAAAGCAAAGGTCACCTCTGTAACTTCCACAAGGTGTTCACACTGACTTGGTATGCCATCACGTGGGCAGTAAAAGATGATAACATACTACATATCAGCACTGTTTCTGTATACATGACATAGCTTTGTTCAGTTTTCTGTACAGATGAGCTTATCTGGGTAGACAAATGAGTTCCCTTATCCCCAGGTAGCTTCATAACAGGAAACCTTGGTCAGTGTTAACACATGCTCATCTACAGTCAGTGTAACCGAAGCCTAAAATCTTTGTCAGACACTTGCATTAAATTGTTCAATGAGCACAGTTGTGTTTCTGATGGGTGTACAGGCAGACTACAAATATGACCTTAAATATGCCTGGCAGCAGACAGAAGGATCTGTAGAGGGTTAAGGGCTGTACTGGCCCTATCGAGGTCCCCAGGTGCTGGAGAAGGGCCGGGCTGACCAGCTCAATTTGAGGCAGCATGAAGCTGGCAGTGTCACTCCTTGTGCTGCAAGCAGACAGATGGTCCTGGGTTTTTCATATCTCTCTTTCAACTGCAGCACATTTAAACAGGAAGGGTAAAACTTGCAATAACTGACTCAAAACCAAAATATGGAGAATGAGAAGCAGAAACAACCTCAATAAAAATACCCCAACCAGCAAGAACGCAGTACAATATGCATACTGTAATATTTGCAGATAAGGCAGAGATGGTGGAGCAAACTGTGGTTTGGGGTGAAAATAGAAGCTGAAGAGCTAATTCAGCATTCACCTCGGCAAAGTCAGAGCTCTGGCACAGAAACTAGTAGGACTGCTAGGCACTGCAGCAGAGATAGCAGGACACCCGAAGGGCAGGGTTTGGAGAAGAGAAACCCATTTGTCTGGGGAAGAGATGGACATCAGGTAAAAAACCCACAATACTTGGAAAATGCTGAGGAGATCCAGCTTTCTTCTACTCCAGCTGCAAATAGAGTGGCCACAATTGCCATCATGACTTCATGCCACCACAGGGAGGATTGTGGGGATCCCAGGGAAGGGTACTGGCACCTCCTCCCCTTGGCTGGGCAGGAACAGGCTGACACAAACCAGGGTGGCTGCCCCTTTCCAAAGGCAGTGTGCAGGCATGTTTCCCAGCAAGCTAGGAGCTCCATGACCCTTTAGTTTATTGCTGCTGCCCTGGGAGTAGCTGTATCTATTACTGGGTTTACATCAGATGGCATCTGAAATTGATGCACTTTAATAAGCAGCAAAATGTGTGTTATCAGCATCTCAGGGTATACACAGATACAATTAGACCTTTGGCAGAGCTTATTTATGCTTTACCTGTGCCTAGGAGTACTCTTCAGGTTTTGTCCCAGGGCTGTCCTGTGTTGTTTATTTATTTGGCCATGATTGAACAAAAAGAGGGGGAAAAACTGCCACAAACACAAAGACTTCACTACTCCTCCTCACTCTTCCCAGTTGCACACACCCGATCGACTCATTTCCTTTCCTCAGCAAAGGAATTAGGGCCCTGCAATGCCGTATCTCCAAAACAAGGATGTTCAGCCACAAAACCATCGCCTCTGTGTCGGGGAAAATGTGCCAGATGTCCTCATTGCACATAGAAAGGGGACCAGCCCAGACACTAACACATGATATACACCAGTGAGTTTGGTGAAATGCAATACATGACAATGTAATTAATGCAACACATGCCAAAGCACAAGTGCAATGTGTGCCAGAACTGCTGAACTGTGGAGGCAGCAGGAGATATTCATCCCTCCGAGCACGGATGTTGTGGCCAGATAGGGGTGCAGGGGGTGGAAGCTGCCCAGTGAAGTCTTTAGTTCCCTATAAAATTTACACAGAGCAACCCTACCTGAAGCAACTCTCTGCCTCACCAGACTTAGGATCTTCTTTGGTTATTTCCCACAGCATTAAATTATCATTTGCTTCTCATTTCTTTGGAAGACCCACCTAGTTTTCTGCTAATTCTTGCTGAAATGCTGCTCTGTTCTCCTCAGAGACCATTCACAGAGCTTGCAATGTTTACTGTCTAATGATGATTTCCCCATGAAATAGGCTTGGTTTGAAATAGTGTTTTCTTGAGCTGCCAACTCCGTCAAGTCTCCAGCAGTTAAGCTGGCTTTCTTCCATCTTAAGCATCATCGCTAGCAATCAAGGGTCCTGCTGACAAGCTTCAGACTCCGGCTGTGCCTGTGTGACCATGTGGCCATCAGTTGACGCTATCAGTGACATCTTGCTGGATCTGGTAGCTTTGGTACAGTCACATGGGGAGCTCACTGCAATGAAGCTGGCAGAGCTGGTGGCTGTACATACTGGAGAGTGTTGCTGAGAGTCATGAGAAGAACTAAGGACAGACTGACTAACTAAGGTGAGGAGAACCCTACCTGGGTAAAAGCATACTGTCATTACTCAATTTTCAGAGAGTGGATGCACTAGAAGAATCTTTTGCTGTGGAGTAGAGATAAAGAGTTTTCGCCACTTTCCAATGGAAAAAATCCCTAAAGGGACACGAAAATGCCTCCTCCCCCTCCCTATTATGCCACCATAGAGCATAAATTCATGCATATTCACACACGAGCTTGCTCACAGAGAAAAAAAATATAGCAGCACTGAAAGAGGCAGTTCAGAATACCACTAAATTACACGTGCCATGTAAATTGTGTTTTTCCTCTTCTGCAAATCAGTGCTATTCTTTCCTTCCAGCACTCAGTGAGTGCTTGAATGCAGAACTGCCACTTGGAGCAAATGAAGTTCACCCGGGGAACCCAAAGGGAATTCAATGTCTATTAGCTGTGGTAAAAATATCTTTGCTGTATTTCAGCTGGATTATTAGTACTCTGCTAGGATTTCTGAAGGCAAAAATGCTGTTTATACAGCACCAGTTGGCAAGAGGTTGTTTCATTATTGAAGCGCTGTTGAAAAATCTGGCTATTTATTAGACATCGATATGGTGTCAAGATTTTTGAAAGCCCTGCTTTCCCTTTTCTTTTTTTCTCACTTTTTTTTCTTTCTGTCACTTGTTATTCAGAAGTGTTAAGTGTTTCTGGGTAAGTCTCCAGAGCTTTGTCTTTTTTGCTGATCGTTTCACATCTTCGTTAAAGAGAAACATGTTGAGAAGACTACAGATTTTTAACATATCTCATTAAAACTGAAATATTGCGGGAAAGTATCTGTATATGTATATCGATGTCTAATAAATAGCCAGATTTTTCAACAGTGCTTCAATAATGAAACAACCTCTTGCCAACTGGTGCTGTATAAACAGCATTTTTGCCTTCAGAAATCCTAACAGAGTACTAATAATCCAGCTGAAACACAGCAAAGATGTTTTTACCGCAGCTAACAGACGTTGAATTCCATCTGAGCTCCCCACGTGAACTTCGACTGCACCAAGTGGCAGTTCTGCATTCAAGTACTCACACTGAGTGCTGGAAGGAAAGAATAGCGCTGATTTGCAGAAGCCTATATGTGATCTCCTTACAAGGTGAAAGGAGAAGTCTTTGCAGTTGAGATTTGCGCTCATCCTTTTCATTTACTGGCTTTTCATTTTCTATTTCCATAACTGCCAGTGCTCCTGGAAGAGAAGTAAACTTCGCTGTAGCTCTGCTTGAGAATAATATGCCAGCCATTACTTCTTCTTGTGAGTAAGGATTGACACCTTGTGGCCAGAAAGTGCTAAAGAAAAAATCGTATTGCATTTCGAATCATTCGGCCATTCCCTATGAGGCAAAGTTTTCTTTAACTGTCATTTATTTAGTTCTTAAAGAGCCACAAAAATAGAAGAATAAGTGTGGTTTTGTGATCTTTTGCTTACGTTTTTCTATGGTGAAAAACGATTGAACTTCCTGTCTTCCAGGGAGAGAAAATGCCTTTGGAGGCTTTGCTCCTCTAGCAGTAGATATGGGTTTTCTGCTCCAGCTAGACCATCCCTTAGGGAGAAGATAGCTCAAGGATCATCTCACTGGGAGACTTCACTCCCAGTCCTTTGCTGGAATTTGAAGAATAATATTTCTCCACTGGAAACATTTGCGAGACCTAGGCAAGAACAAGTAGTAGAGTCTTGAAGCGGAAATTGCCAGGACTGTTAGCCATGGGTCCCCAGCCCCTCATCAGCCTGTTTCAGGACAGACCTCAGCCTAGGGAGCAAAAGGAATGTGTGAGAGCCACCATAAGGCGGGGACAGGATGAGTTCTGGCTACTTCAGGGGGTTGTTTCTGCTTCTGCCGTAAAACTTACATATAAACATTGAGATTCTCTTAAAATCTCTGGTTTCTTAATTGTTGAATTAGCAAAAACAGGATTCTGAAAATCTATTTAGCTCAAGGAAGTAGAAGTGTAATGGCTTGAAACAGCCCTCGCTCCAACCCAGTATTTCCTCTAATGTGAAGATGCATTTGTATTGTTTAACTTACACTAACTCCTAGGAACTCAGTGTGCTCGGGTTTGTACTAACAAAATACTCAAGGGGTAGTTAGGCAATACCTCATCTCCTCAGTGTCTATGTAGTGGATGAGAAGTGTCGGCTAGACAAAACAGATTAAAGCTGGGGATGTGAGCTGGGAAGACGAGACAATAGAGGGGGAAAAAACAGACATTCCTGTTCATCCACTGATTTAGGTCATATAAGATGAAAATGATTTGTATATCAGCATGGCAAAGGTGAATTTTCAGCAGCAATGCCAGAGAGGGTATGTTTGACTTCTTCAGATTTTGACTGAAAGAGTTTCCCAAGAAAAAGGCATAGTGAGGAAGAAAACGCAAAGCATCTTCCTGCTCTTGAAAAGTTCATTGGGCTAGTTCAGAGGCTGGCACCGAAAGCATTGCCTGTTTCCAGGTCAGTCTGTTTTGCTTGTGTGGAGTGCACAACTTCTCCCAAAGAACAGCAGTCATCTTTTAAAGATGCCCAGGAAAAAGAATCCCTGACTTTTTCATGGGTAACCATTATAATGATGGAAACTATCATTTACCAACAGTGACAATGTCAAAGACACTGTACAAAAAAATATGTCGGAATGATACAGATTTCCCAGCTCTGTTGCTATAGGTACTGTAAGATGAGTTGTGTGTGAACATTTATGAACTTAAGAGCTGAAAGACTCATCCAAACCTCTTTCCTAAGTGAAGAGCAATGCCTCTTCTGGACTTCCCAGTTTAGGAGAATTTGCTTCACCTGAACATTTAGCTTGTGCAGGCACCATCCTGGATAGCATGTGTCCTCCTAAGATACACCATGTTTCAGGTTGGTAGCAGTAATAACTCTATTTGCAGGTCTTGTGTGCATTACCTCTATTTTTGCTCTGCTAGGTGATGACAGCTCTTTCTCCAGACACCTATTACGTCAACCAAGCCAGTTCTCCTTGCTGGAGCTACCTCTGCTCAGAAGCTGTTTAACATTTGGAGCTTCTGATAAAGGCTGATCCCAGCACCAGGCTATTCAGCCACAATGAACTAGATGTTTCCAGTGCTGTGCAAGATGGGTCACGATTTCACATACACTGAATCCCATGGCAATGTAAAGTTGTGGGGCTTTCATGCACAATTGTATCTCTGTCGATCTATCCAGAGGGTGTCAGATAGATTGATTCAGCACTGAATTAGCTGGCAGCCGCAGGAGGCACTCAAGGCTGTGCTACCATGCCCCATAGGAGAGGTGTCGTGTGTAGTTATTCTCTAAAAGGAGGACAAAGAATGAGACACCTCTTGATGACGAGCCCAGGCAAAATATACTGCTGTGGGGTTTGGGTACAGTTTTGTTTATGGCCAAACATGAAGGGGGAGGAGCCCTAGCATTTCAGAATATGGGTGTAGGACAAAAACCAGGAATTGTTTATTTTCAGGATTGAAAATCTGGGGGCCTGTCTTTATTCTATGTAGACAGAGGACATTAGCACTGCTTTCTTAGCTTAATCCTTGGAAACCTTTCAAACCACAGCTGGAGAGGGCCCTGGGAAATCTCATTTGATTCTGAAGTTAACCCTGACTCAAGCATGGAGTCGGATCAGGTGACCTCCAGAAGCCCCTTTCAACCCCAGTTTTTCTATCATTCTCTGAACTAGGGTTATCCCAGCAAGCAGGGCAATATGTCAAACCAAGCCTCAGACCAGAAAGCTTTCAATAAAACCATGATCAGAGACTTCACTTTGAAGAGAAGCTCAGGCCTAACTCACGGTTTATTTATGTCATTGTCGTGGTTTAAGCCGTAAATCACGCAGCCCGTTCTCTCACTCACTCCCCTCTCTTTCTTCCCCCTGCTCCCGGGTAGATGGGGAGGAGAATCAAAAGAATGCAACTCCCACAGGTTGAGATAAGAACAGTTTAGTAACTAAAGTATAACACAAGACCACTACTGCTACCACCAATAAAAATAATGACAAGGCAAATACAAGGAAAGAATACAATTGCTCACCAAGCCCGACCAAGCAGTGCACCCCCCACCCTTCCAGGTCTCTGCTCTCTGCTTAACATCCTGGGCATGACGTGCTGTGGTATGGAATAACCTCTTTGGTCAGTTTGGGTCAAGTGTCCTGTCTCTGCTTCCTTCTGGCTTCCCCTCCTCCCTGGCAGAGTGTGAGGCTCAGAAAGTCCTTGGTCAAACCAAAGCATTACCAAGCAGTAACGAAAACACTGGTGTTATCAGCGCTGTTCCCGGGCCAAAAGTCAAAACACAGCGTTACAGCAGCTGCCAAGAAGGAGAAAAATGACTGCTGCTGCTGAACCCATGACAGTCATGATATACCACTCTACTGGAGACACATGATGCCCCCTTTTGCAATTTTATAACAAATACTTGGGGTGTAATTTTCAAGTTTCAGCTTCTGAAGCCTGGAAATTTCGAATAAATTCAGAAGATGAATGTGCTTATGGGATTGAGGCAAACTCGGTTTGAAAAATGACTTTGCAGACTTCATGATTTTTTGTATTTTCTGGATGACCATTGACGTGGCTTCACAGCAGTGCACCAAGTTAAAGTCTTTGATTCTCTGGAATAGCCCCTGCAATAAGCCTAAAAGATTATTTTTGTACAGTCATTTGTTTTGGAGGTGGGGAGAAATAATGCCCAGAACTGTTTCGTCAAGCATGCTTTTCTGAGGCAGTCAGTGAATGAAAGCATCTGAGTCATGAACAAGTGGAAGGGAAATTTTGTGTCAGACTATAGAGTAATTTGAACCTATTTCTCTCCTACCAGATCTCTTGTACAACCTCAGTTTGAGAGCACAATAGGTTAGAATACAGGTTTACACATTTCTTTGGGTTTGAGTCATGCTGTTGGTGTCTTTTTTAGCCTTACAAAGTCAGAAATCGTGACTACGCAGGGAGTCCATATATTAGTTGCAATAGCTGTGGATTCTTTGTTCACATCCATTCCAAGATGTGAGCTGCACCTTCTGACGGGATTCTTAAAAGAGATTTTTTATCTTAAGGGGTAGTGGGAGGTAAATAATAACTTATCTTTAGAAATCTTAGTAGTAGTCTAAGTGCTACGTTTTTCTGGTTTAAGGCAACCAGGTATGTTATAGTTATATGAGATATCCTACCATCCCTTATTTTGGGGATATTATTTAAAATTATTGAAGCATAGTAATAATCACTTTTATATAAATACGACATCCTAAGAAATAAATTTACTTATAGGAAGTCAAGTGTGGAGACTGAATAAAAATACCAACAGTGTGGGTGTGAGCTTCCTTTGTTATATGAGAGTATACACCACGGTGCTTGCAAACGCGTAACTATACAAAAGAAGGACATAAAGTTCTGGCCCATGTAGTTCTTGTGAAGCTCTTGGAGTACCGCATTTGGTACTGGACTCCCAGTTGTCAAAAAGAATTCAAAGGGAAAGATGCAGAATAACAAAAATATAGTCAGGGCTACGGAAAATATCAATGTGTTAACAATCAACATGGATTTAAAAAGAGCAAGAAGAGAAAAAAAAATCAGGAGAATACCAAGTAAAGCTAAGTCCAGGAAATATGAGATTAAATTAATAGAAGAGATGATAAAGAGGGCTATCAGAAATGGTACTTTAAATGAGTTACTAAGCGACAGGCTTCAAAGGAAAAGACAGAAGGCAGCTCAGTAAGTTTAGGCATGGATACCACTTAAAAAGCATGCTCATTCTTGATTAAGAGGCCTTTAGGGTGAAACCTACTTATCTAATGAAAGCATAAGTACAGTATCATTGTAATAAAGTGTTACAAAGGTTATTAAAAGTCACAGATCTTGTATGTACTCTTTCACATTTTGCATGGGTGCATCTTTTCAAGGAGGAAGACTACAGTTAAGTCATGATGGGAGCTTCCATATGAGCTCCACTTTCACAGCAGCTCCCATTTAAGGCATCCTCCTTTACAGAGACACAATCCTCTCCACTCCGAGTTTTTTCCATCTGAAAGGGCTTAGCAGTTGGTTTAGCTCTTACACCTGTGGAAGCCTGGGTAGCCTGGAAGCCTGGCTTAATGAGTTGACTTTCCTGCCCCTGGTAGCTGTCTGCAAGCAAAAACAAGGAGTTCAGGAAAAGATTAAGGGAACAAGGGAATTGTGCCTGGAGTACAATATGTATTTATTGACCCATAAGTGGTGCAGCTGTATTTTCAATGTTTGATTGGAAAATGCTAAGATAAATATTTGAAGAGGTATGTCTGCTATCTCTCCTGCTGTTATTCATGGCCAGCAATCTATTTTGAAAGCTTTTTTGTCAGAGGTGAGCTTCCTGCAGTGTTTCTGACCCAAATCTATGTATACAAGTTGGAAGCACTCTGTTATTTCTAAATACTCGATGCTTTGTGGCAGGTCCTGTAGGGTAGTTGAGCATAGAACAAGAAAGCTATCACAGATACCTAACCCCCCCCTTCCTCCTTTGCAGTGGCATGACAAGTTTATTGGAGCATAATCCGAATGCTTGCCAATCTCTGACAATCTGTTTTTTAAAAAATATTTAGTATTTTTATGATCATGTATTTCGTAAATGCATGCTCATCCAGGTGAGATTTCTGGAATGATTAATCTAATTAATTTTAGCAGGAATTGCCCACAGGCCAACAAGTAAAATGTAAGTTAAGAAATTAATTAAGATCACATACTGAAGTTTAAATAATTGAATTATTGTGTCCCCAAACACAAAATTTATGCAGTCTCTTTGTCATCCCTTTTAAAGACTATATGACATTTCCACCATGCTTTAAATGAGGGTGAAGAAGCCTGCCACCCCATCTTCCCAGTTTTACCTTTCCACTGAATAAAGAGTTGCAAGAGGCAGCCCATTCAGCAACAAAAATAGTAGAAAGCTGATTTTCCACATATTTTTTAAAACAGAGCGAGGTCATGGCCCCACTGAAATGTGCAGCTGGAGGAGAGCACAAGGGGGAGGGAGGAGCTGCAGCTGGAAACAACTTCTCCAGTGTCACACCCTGGCCTGGCCAAGGCTGCTTTGCCCCTGGAGCAACATATTCATCTAAGATCACATGCAGAAAAGAGTACCATTTTGATCACCGTTTTCCCTACAAGAAGCTCTGTAAGTGCTACCTGCTCTGATGGGAGCCTGCACAATACATTTGGTGCTGGTATTGTGGGGAAATAATTTATTGATGCCATAGTAATTTATGATCGCCAGTCCCAGGCTTGTTACATCAATATGCCACTCTTTATAGGTTTAAAGCCACTGTTTCACCAGCTGGCAGAGCAACCCACAGTGTTAGGCCAATCTGGTATTTATCTACCCAAGATAGATGCAAACAGATAGCTTTACAGGTAAAATAAGGTACATGTTTTCCACTTTTAAGCACTTCAGGAACGTCCCTGATGGGGGACACATATCCATTTAGTCACTGATTTGACTATTGATAAAAAAGTTGAAAGTATTTTCCAAATTCTTCTGGATAGTTCCTGATTTCAGGGGCTTGGAAAACCAAAAGCAAAGCACTTCTTAATTAGTACACCTGGTGCGTAATGACCTGCAGCCTGTGTTTCAGTATCCCTCACCATAGCTCAGCCATGGCTCAGAAAGCGCCTATAGACAGAGAGCAGACTCCAGGTAGCTTTTGAACATGTGAGCAACCATAATTATTTTAGCAGGAAATTACATATTTAAAGACAGAAAGCACCATCGGATCTGACATGCTGGGTAACAGACCATCCTATCCCAACCTTCTTGTAATGAGCCAACTAATGCAGGATAGGGTGGTTCAGCTCTAAATTAGAGCTTATTATGAAGGCGTGAAGACTGACTGTATTGACTAGCTGTTAATTTCTTGGGCAAAATCCAGCATCAAATATTTGCACTTAAAAAGAAACCGGACAATTTTCCGTTTAGGGGAGCGATGAATTGCAAGTCAGGAGGAACTGGTCAGTAGGTGGCACAAGAACAGCGCAGGAATGCACCGCACCTTGAGAGCTGAGCTCTCGGGGTTGTATCCTGAGCCGTCAATACTGACTTGGTTTACACACATACACAGTATTTATGAACCCTGTTACCCAGTGATTTAACTGACTGAATCATTGCACCAAAGCACAAGGAGTGAATGGCTTACGTGGAAGTTCTCCTTAGTTACACCGTTGCTGAGTGCACTGTGTACTCCTGACATCCGCTAACACCACTACACTTTATCAACTGCTTTCAAGCATTAAATGAGATTTAATTCCATTATACATCAAAATAGACATCTGACATGCTGAAATATAATGCTCTGACATTTAGCAGGCTTGTGGTTTGCTAACTTAAAAAACTGTAGCTGATATTGCAATCAGAGTATCTCAAAGCCTTTAAGAGAATTGGGGGAACACAGCCCCACAGCAGATCCCTCTGCTAATGGAAAAGGTGCATTAACTGTGTTTGTTTATCAGCAACATGTTAGGTAAAAAACTAGTAGGGCCACATGTCAGGGCTCGAAGCACCAATTTGTAGCCACCGCGATCTGCAAGAGGTCTGTCTTTCTTGAGGAATAGTAGCAGCCATTAGAAAACCACATTGCGCTGGGGCGTCAGTGACAGGCATCAGATTGAGGGGTTATATTTAACCTTGGAAACCCTACAATGACTGAAGGCTGTTGCCTTTGTTGGCTGTTGCCAAGGTTTTTCTTGCTGACTGGAGTTACCAGAGCAGCACAACTGAGTGCGAACTGCATCAGTGGTTCCTTTTTCTCCTGTGCAACTGCATGTCTCTTCCACTCCACCAAGATGTTAAAGTAAAACGCAGAGACACATGTACTGAGTGCCCTGCCTTGTGACTCAGACATGTCATCATTCATTTACAGAAAATGAGTTGGAGGAAAATTGGAGGGGGGTTGGTGTTGAAAATGACGTGCATAATTAAGCTCTTCTGAATGTCTCCCTTGCACTTTGGTGAGAGATGACTGCATGCAAATAACCCAGAATGTTATGAAGACTATAATACTGAAATAGAATGAATCAGCTGTAAAAATGATGACTTCTACTTCCTCTGAAGTAAAAATATATCTATATATATACCTTATTCTAAGCTTAGGTGTATTTGTGTTAAAAAAAAAAAAAAAAAAACACAAACAAAAAATTGAGGAAAACAAGCATCAAATACTGAAGAAAACAAGCTATCATCAGCACAAATATACTTGTCACCATAATGCATTTTCCTTAAACAAGCCACATTGAATGTTACATAGCCAGCCTCTTATTGCTCTTATTTATTTGTCTGTACAATTCTAAGACAATTATAAGCACTCTTTAAGCATAAATTACATCAAAGCCATCATACCTTTAACATTTCAGATCTAATTTCTATTTCCAGCCCACACATACCTGCTGTTATGTCTCATTTATTGCTTTAAGTTACGTGCATCAAAGTCACTGCAAGTAACTGATGACACTGAGATCACTGCTGTGCTGAATTCTACTCAAAAAGTGACTCTTCACCTCTTCAAGTCCCTTCAACTTGTATTTCCTTATTTCACATGTAAAATAAGGCAGGCAGATTCATTCTGAGATATAAGTTATCAAATATGGGAAATACACTGGGATTGCCAAGGCAGCTGGAGACTGGACATGGTGACCCAGGAATTCCTTCCAGTCTGGTACAGCAATGGTTTCAGCAGACCCAAAGCATCATATAATGAGTCCTTTTTGATAAGAACAGAAATAGGTGATGGTGCCCATTGAAAAAGCAGAAGCATGTTGGTGGAGAAAATAACCTGGGTCAGCTGCTCCCTGCTATGCCAGCAGTGTCGTCCACTGCAGTATGTGGCTAATTCACCCTGATGAGTCTCAAAATGAAGTTATTGCACAATGACTCAAGGCTCAAAGCAAATCCTTCATGTTTTTCAAAGTGTTTCTGCCCCACCTGTTACTTTCATTCCTGATCAGCTCCAAATAATCCGACACGACTGTTGTCTTACAAAATATAATGGGGTTCTATGGGATTTAATTTCTTCCCTTGACAATGATTTGCGGTTTTGGTTTTAAATTTCCAGGCTGTTTGGGTTGTCATACTGAATCCTGTGTGAATTCCCAGTGTCAGTGATCTACGTATAAGCTTTAAACACAAACTTCAGGGTAAATATCACTGAGTTTTTCATATTTCCAGCAGGCATTCAAACTACTATTTTTATTCCAGACGAGGATGAATCCAATGAACTTTAAAAGGAAGCCCAAACGCATCTGCTGGGTTTTATCCATCACTAAGAATGAGAATGCAAGATTTACCTGCCTACATCAGACACAAAAAATCAATGATGCTGGCCCTTTGGATGACCCTACTATGAGATTCAGACAGCAAGGAAACCTGAAATGCTGCCAACCACTGCTCTCTAGTTACATTGGTGCATGTGGCAGGGCATGCTGCCCTCCCATCCAGCCTTCAGTGGGCTCACAGCAGGATCTGCTGTAGGGAAAGGCCCATGGCAGGGGGCGGGAACTAGGTGATCTCTGATGCTCCCTTCCAACCCAAACCGTTCTATGAGTCTATGATTCAGGGGTCCTGCCAAAGAGGACACTGCCTATGCATTTGTAACACAGTTTATGTACTCCAGACCCACTTCTTAGCTTTGCTGTTACCTGACAAAGGATGTGCTGGGGCAGTGTGTGTGGACAGTAACCTTTTTCTTGTGATCTAAGGAACACTTAAGGTAAAACCCCATAAACCTATTTGCTGAGGCAAAGCTCATAGGTATGGGGTCAGGGGCCTAAACTGTCAACTCATTGGTGGAGAGACCATTTTATCACATTACAAAACAAGCGCTTTGGACAACAGTGACAGGGTTATGAGCGGCACTCTGGGGATTGCTGTAACATCAAAAGTGAGATTAGAATGTGAGAGAGACATATGACCACCCCTACCGGTGCAGTACTGACATGGACATGCTAAAGCTTTATTGTGCTCAAACACTCTTAGCACCCCATTTTCCACACATCGTAGCAGCAGGGCTGAGGTTTCACAGACTGTGGTTCTGTGACCAGAGGGCACATGTGTTTCTGCAGTGCATCCCGATATCCTTGCATCCTTCTCACTCTGGGGCTCACACCATGCGCAGCACTGGTACACCTGAAGATGGACGAACTTCAGACAATACCACAGAGGATGACAAACGCTCGTTTCCGTGACAGGCACTTTCCCCCACCTCAAGAGCACTGCACGCTCCCGTCTCCCCCTGAGCTGCTCTCCCCAGGGATGCACGCCATGGCTCCCCCACGTCGCAGGAGCTCACGTACACTCCAGGCGCAGAGAATCAGGATGAAATTACCCGCCGGCACCTTCATGCATAAAACATGGCATGGCGACAGTGGGACGGCAGGGCCTCAGCAGCTGCCCGCCGCATTCTCCCGGCGGCCCGCGGCTTGGCCCGGGGCTGCCGCAGGCTTGTCCATCGGGGAGCGGGCCGTCCCTGGTGGCCCCGTGGACGGGCAGCCCCTCGGGCCATGGACCTGTCCCCATGCCTGCACTGGGTGCGGACGCGGCTGTGGCGATGCGGGCCCCGGCGGCGGCGGAGGTTCTTCAGTAAGTGTGGCATCTGATCCCCCGCAACCCTTCCCCCTTTTCCACTTCTGTGCCCTTGCCCTCTATGGCTTGCAACCATCCCACAACGTGCCAGCACGGAGCGGGTCCTCCAGAGCCCACCCAGGGCTCTTTGCTGCTGAGGGCATGGCAGAAGGGCAGGGACACAGCCATGGCTGTCTGTCCTCTGCAGCCCTGAGGTGGGAGCTGATGGGAGCTGCTAAGACCCGTGGCTGATGGGACATCTATGAGAAAGGCTGGTTTGAAATCAGAGTCCCTTGCTAACTTGGCTAAGCACTTTTGCGCACTTCTAAGAGTGTTTTAAGAGGGGGTGGTTTGTGTGTTGGAAGAGGAATATGGAAAAATGCAGAATGATACTTCCCCCTCTTTCTTTGACCAGCTGCACTATCCAAAAAAAGTCTGATTGAAAGGAACATAACCAGATCAGTGGCTTGTGAAATGTCACAGTGCAGACCATGTCCTGAGCCTTCCTGCTTATTTGGCTGGTAGAAGCCATGTATATCACTGACCTAATGTATAGCCTTGCTGCAAGTTGCTGCAGTATGTTATTCACCATTTCACCATGGTTTTACTGGAGGTAGTTTGCTTGCCTTCCATGACAAACCTTATATACTACAGCAGGTGCTGCTGTGTGGAAACCCATCCACTTCTAGCTGTTCTTTCAGTCTGCCTTTCAGCTGGCACCTTGGAGAGAAATGCTGCCAGTGGTTCTGCAGAGACTCAGCAAGGGTAATGCATCAATGACAAACTGAGGAACAGGGGGGATTTCTTTGGTTCAGGCAACTGTAGCATCTATTCACTCCTGAGGAGGTTCAGTGCAGTGGCTCAGGAGGATGGGCTGAGCTGGCTGGCAGGCTGAAGTATGTCTCTACTATCAAGCAGCTGATATATTGTAACAGGGATCTTGGAATGAGAATGCTCTTCAGAGCGCATTGCAAAAGGATAAACATAGTAAAAAGAGCATGCCGTCTGTCAACACCTCTGCCCCAAGCTCAGGTCATTTCACCGTTCTGGTTTATCCGTGGAGACACCAAGGTCTGTTTGAATTTTTCTAAGTCTGGCATTGCAGCATAGACATGAAGCTCTCACAGTTACCTTCTTAAATACGGTTTTGTCATGAATTCAACTCCAGTTTTCCTTGCAGATTCAAAATACTACTGGTAGATGTCAGAAAGACTGATTTTCCTAGTTGTTGGTTGACTGTGCCCAGCTGCTCATTGGTTTTCAATGCTTGCAGCTTCGTGATTATTTTGTTGTGCCACAGCTTTATGATCGATTTTCTGGTTGTCAATGAAGTACTAAAAAAGAAGCAGTTTTGTTTCCTGTCTACTTCGGGTTACATTTACTTTTGCCATTTGAAGTTCCCTGCTCTTCACAAATACGCATTTGGCAGATAGTTTGTGAATGTATATGGAAAATTCTTCCCACAACATTCACTTTAAGCATTAATTATCCAATGAATGCATATGCTCCTTCCTTGGACTGTCCCCTGAGTTAATAAGAGCTACTGCCAAATGCATGCAGCACCACTTAGATCAACCCATAAGAATGGGAAATCCGAGAACAGCAGATACTCTGAATAATTGAAGGAGGTTTCTTTGGTTGACAATGGCACTATCTTTGCACAGCTCCTAGAGCCCCTCTTTTTGTCTGGCATTTGGCTTAGGGAAACATTGCAGGACTGAACAGAAAGAAAAAGAGAAAGATATTTTTATTTTTATTTCTTCATGAGTCTGAAAAATGCTAATGATTTAGAAGGGTATTTGTTGGATTTGTTGCTAGAAATAACTTCTGGTGTCTTTAATTAGATTGCTTTAGCCTGCACCAGTGAAGGAGCACAGCTTTTGATCTGTACTGAGGCCAGTCGTGAAAGCCTGCTCCTTGCAAGGTGCTCGTGTCCAGACTCAGCTTGTCCTCCCTGGCTGCCTTCTGCTAAGGCATTGCAGCAAAACTGCAGTAAAACAGCAGATGTGCTACTCTTCTGCTTAGAAATCTACAGCTTAGAATAAAACACATATAATAATCTGGTAAGGAAGCTACTGCTGGCTGGTTTCTGAGGTCCCTGTGAGCACAGGCTGTCACTGTACCTTCTTGTTAAAGAAGTCATTCAAAGAAACAGCCGGAGGACTTTGCAGACCTTCTGTGCCTGCCCTTGTGGCCCTGTTTTACAGCTGGGTCCCTGAAGCAAGATCTCTGCAGGCACGTGGGCTCATGGCAAAAATGCCTCCTTGAACAAAGGCACATTTTCAAATGGAGAGCAACGCTTCCCTCACTGGATGCGGCTGTCCCTCCGGCCCAGGGAAGGCAATGCAGCTTGCGCCAGACAATCCTTCTGAGAGGCTTTTGACATTCACAAAGATGACTCTTTGTTTTCACCTCACAGTGATGACTGCTTCCAGTACTGTGGGAGACACTGGACAAAGGTACTACTGTAAAAATGATTCTGGTTCTAAGGAAACCTGCTTTCCTGCTGGGTGCTCCCGGGTCCACGCAGATGAAGAATGTTTCAAAGCTTTTCTGAAGTGGGCATCCACAGCATCTCCCTCTCCCTGGGATCTCTGTGATCTCATACAATTTAACCTGCTTTTTCTTTCACATCCCTTGGCCCAGCCAGGAACTTGGGGTCTACAACACTGTTGCTTGACTGCTAGATTTTTTTGAAGCTGGCCAGTGGGTTAAAAAATACCGATGGTCAGAGTGTCATCATATGTATGTTTCCTTAGGAAAGCAGGATGAAAGGTCCTGCTCACACCAGGGTTGGAAGCAGATTTTGAATCATGTTAGTAATAACTTCATGGAGCAAGTCTTAAAACTGTGCTGGGAAGAGTCTGAAAGACAGCTGTTCTCTGCTACTCCCCAAAATGTACTTGGCTTCTGGCCACCAACACATATTAAAGCCCTACGGATCTGGGGGGGGGCGGTTGCTCTGGGTTTTCCTGAAATTTAACAGATGGGGTTTGCACAAAAAACCTAAGACTTCACAAGAAGAAAAAGAATTCTATGTCCCTCACGGATGATGGCATTGGGAAATTCTGCTGGCTGTGTGGCTGAGGAGAGTTTCAGATGGTTTTTGATGGCTTGCCATGCCAGCCCAGTACTCAGAGGTTGCAAGGCTCTTGATCTTGGCTGGTCTCTGTGGCTACTTAGCTGTGCTAGACCCATCCATATCACTTTCTGGATCACTCTAACCATTCAGTTGAAGAGAAGAGGTGGGGAAGCTGCAGCAGAAACATGAAGTGACTTGTTTAGAGCCATAATCCCAGCTGGGGCTGGGAGGCAAACACGGGCATGCTCATCCACACTCTCTTCCCATAAGCACCAGCCATCAGCAGCACCATGCTGGTCCAGGTCTGGATCCAGCATTTGGCACCACTGCCTGTCACCACCACCAGCCTATCCTGGAGCACTTCCAAGTGTTAGTGGTCCATCCATAGCATCTACCCACCAAGGATGGACCCAGAAAGCTATATTCTTCTGGTGCTAATGTAGATTTTGCAACCTGTGACCTTTAGAGCAAGCGGAGAGCTTTGACCAAATCTCATGAAGTATTCATCGTTAGGCACTTTTTCTCCTCACCAGCAAGGCCTACTTACAGTAATGCTGTGAACAGCCCTTTATTATTTCTGCTTCAGACTGGCTGTGCAATTTAGACAGGAAAATGTCTGCTATGCATTTCAATTTGTTTCCAGGGGAAGAAGAAGAAACTCAATTGCCACCAAAAATCAGAGAAATGCAAGAATCCAGGAGCAAAAATGTCATCGGAAAAAAAAAAAAGGCAAAACCACAGTTTGTACATGAGCTGCACAGCCTCACACAATAGCAAAACTTATGTGTAATTGGATCATAGAGGAAAAAATTATTATACAAGTCACTGTCGTTAGAGAAAACAGTACAGAAGTATTATTCATATTTGTAAGTGGAAATATTCTATAATCTAACAGGTGAGCCTGGCTTTAAACTACTCTTGGCCATCAAATGGCAATTAATAAAAGAGTGTGATGTTTGTTCTGCTCATTCTCGGTACTTACGTAGTTTTAAATGGTGTTTTTGTTTCGGGAATGGAGGAGGAGGTTGCTTTCCTGCAGAGGAGTAGACAGACTGTATGCAATATTGGGTACAAGAGCTATATTTTGCCTCTTAACTCAGGGAAATGTTCTTTGGAAAACATATTGTAATGTACCTGGAGGCATGGCTCCTCGTGCAGCACTGTGAATACTTGCGTGGGCAAAATGCCTTTCCACTCAGAGGGGTCTATTCAAGACCGATGAAGATTGATGGATTTCAAAACCGTTTAAGGCATGGCTCTTTGTCTTCCCAGACCTTTGACGTGTGGAAAGAATATACAAGTATGACTAATGTTCACCCATTGCTGTGCAAAACCTCTTCCCACAGAGCCTTTGTTAGTGCTGTGCTCATGGAATGCTTAGACTCGATCCTTCAGTGACTAGAAAATCATAATGTGTTTGTAGGTACATTTTGAATACCAATTAAAATACTGAGAATTTCACATCAGTAAGTATTTGAAAATGACCTCAAGAACATTTGCATGGTTCATTTTGGTTCTCTTAGTATCACACCCCAACCATTCATTTTAAGGTGCATTTCAGAGAAGTTGGAACTGCTTTGTCATTACCCATTACAACCGGGGAGCCTGGCAGCTTAATGATAAGGCTGCAGCACAGCCCTGTCAGGGCAGTTGGCAGTGAAAAGGTGGTAGGTACATTTACGTAACATATAATAATTCACCAATATTAAGAATTTCTAGGAAATAGGTGATAATTGCAACTGCCTAAGCAAGACAAACAAAAACTTTAATAACTTAAACCAGTAGCAATAGTTATTTTGCTTCTGGTTTTCCCCCTCTATTGGAGGGCTATACTCTGCTTTATAATTATAGACTAAGCATATAAACCCTCCTCCATTTCATCCTTTTTGGATACAGCAAAACTTTAGGAGTTTTCATCTGAGTTATCAGCAAATCTGACTAACTCTCATGCAGAGTGACAGTGGTTTCACGCTCAACATCAGTTACAAAGTATTGTGCTGATGCAATAGCTTTTGTTGGAATGGCAGGGATGGCACTACTGTTCCTCACTCTCATACAACATGAGCTGACAGATGTCCTGTGAAGTCTTGGCAAAGATGCCTTGGCCTTAGGAGACAACTGCTGCATGAAAGGAAGGAGTTGAGCCACTAAACTTCTCCCAGCACCTGTGGGACTTAGAAGTTTCAGCTGGGCATGAAATGACACTTGCCAAATACATGGGGCAATGCAAGAAAATAACTGTCCAACAGCCAAATGTTTCCCTTTGTTTTTTGCATTAAACCCACAAGCCCTACATCTTCAGAGCAAGCTACATTACCTAATGCCTTGTGCTAAATAGCTTTGGTAACTGCTTACATAAAATCCAAAGGAATTAAATCCCTGGGCCTAGGGACAATGTTGCATAAATCCCACTTTGAGGGGGTGCATGAGCCTTGCACTACACAGAGGAGATGGGCTCTTGCCCCTCAGCATCTTCTCACAAGCAGAGAGTGCAGCACAGCCTCTGGGTTAGAGCATGCTCTGAAGACAAAGGAAACGAAGCAGATGTTTCATATTGCTGTATCACTGTTGCTGAATTACTCTGCTGGCTATACTCAGTTCCTCCCTTCTCCTCCCTGAGAACAGTACAGGCTTACGGTAGTCCCAAAACTTCTGGATGGATAAAATTAGTCGAGATAAATCCCACTTGTAGTGATATTCTACAGAGGGTTTCAACCTTTTTTTTTTTTTTTTTTTTGAAAATAGGTAAGGATTTAGCAGTCATCTGAAAAAAATAATCAGCTGGTCCAGCGCTAATAATTTAAACAGAGTGGTTACAGTATCTGCAGCATGGGCACTAGTGAACCTGTGCCAAATACAATGACTACTTTACTTAAGCTTTTTAGCTCTGTTAATCCTGTCGATCTGAGTAAAGAGTGACATGTTGGAAAACTGAGCTGGAAGGCAAAGAGAAACGATGAAAAGAAACAACAGATTATGCCTGACTGCAGGACATCAGGGCTAAAAAAATGCAAAGAACACATAATAGCCTTATAAGCATTACTGCAGTCACCGGGCATGCAGTGGTCACCACACTGAGCATCTGGTTTGAGAAGTCCAGATAAAAGCATGTAACTTTCATTTTAAAAGTTGAGAAAGAGGCAAACTTAGGTGTTGTCAGATTAAGACTTAAACGCAAGCAGGATGAACATGTCATTGGGGTGACACTATAGTGTAATGTTTATGATGACATGGTTTTTAATCCCTTGCAGATTACTATCCTGTGCCATAGGCGGCAGTTGCTTTTGTCAAAGCTTCCGAGTGCTGGTGGCAGCTTCCCATCAGACACCACATCCTGCAGTCCTCTTTGCAAGTCACGTTCAAAAGCCAGTGTGGGCTGTAGTCGCCCACAGCTCAGCTCGAGTAGCTCTGCAAGTGCTGTGTGTTTCTCTTGAGGAGAAACTGAATTATGGAAGTCTTTGTAAAGCATCTGTATTAAATAATGGAACGCAGATACTTTCTAAGTGAAGGACAGCTCTAGGGAATATCAGTATGCATCACACAAATTCTGAGAGGAATACAGGCCTCCAGTGAAATATTACCATTATGCTATTAAAATTGAAAAAAACCTTTTACCTAGAGTTGCCATTTTTTTTGAAGTGAGCTCCTCACTTCTAATTTTTATACCAGTTATTCTCCAACATACTCACCAAAAGGTGCTTTAATGTTTATGATAAGTAAAACTCTCCACTTTCAAAACTGTTACACTACTTGCTCTGATGCAGAAGTTAGGTTGCTGGGGTAAATTCTCTGGGTGCAAATTAGCATATTTCAAAACAACTAAGAAATTAAGGTCAGATTTTCAGTCTTGTTTTAAACATCCAGGCTTTAGACCACTAAGACAAAACTGAAAAAAGATGAACATGTTCCAAGTATTAAGGAAACTGTGTGCAGTAAAATAATAGCAATAAGCTTGTTACCAAGTTTGTAAAACTGCTTAGCAGGGCTAACCATTATATACTTTTGCATAAGATGAACAGCCTTAGAGTGCTTTCACGCAACCACGCTTCTGTGAAACTAGGCCCTTTTATTTAATATAAAATATGAAATAAAACTTGAACTTTATACTAAAACCAATGTCTGTTGATTCACTAAATCTTGGCACAGTAGTGGCTAGACCCACAGTTATGGAGAAGAGCTCTGCAATGCGGAAGTGTCTCCGTTTCCCACTCCTGGTCATCCACATGGTGCAAGGAAATCAGCATCTCCCAGCAGGAGAAAACACAGCCAGGGACCTGAGAGCCCAGCCAGGTCAGAGGAATCATCTGATAGAAAATATGGAAGATAAAATAGCTCCCACAACCAGCTTTACCCTACTTATCCTTTCTATTTAAAACCTGTGCTGAAGGGAGTTCAGGATCTGAGAGGGTTTAGTTTTGGGGAGGGGTGGGCTGCTGCATAATTGAATCGTTTCTTTTTTGGAGCAGCAGTACAAAGCTAGGATCCTGCACTGAGTTCCTAAATTCTAACCCCAAAATGTCAAATCCCTTTGAATCTGGAAAAAAGTCTTCTACAAAGGACGTAAACAGAGCAATTCAGTTTGCCTGTAATTGCTTCTATTTCCTTTGCTTTCCTAGTGCAAGAGTGCTGGATAAATCCAGTATAGCTTAAAACTTAAGTAATCAGTATTTTACCTACGTATGCACATGGGGTCTTTTTAATACACTCAGATGCTCGTTAGAAACACCAAATTATTTCAGCAAGTTTTTCAGCAAGAACATCTTTTAGATGCTGAGATGAGTAATAGCTGCTGCTGTCTCTGTAATGAATATTGGCATTATATTAGAGACCCACTCTATCTTTGTAATGAAATCTCTGTAATGAAAATTGGTATTATATTATCTTGCTATCTCTATAATGAAAATTGGCATTATATTAGAAACCCACTCCTTTTTAACCACATGAGGTAAGCCCACAGCCCTTGAGTGAGCTAATTACTGATAAGCTTGCAGTAGTAAGCTTGATTAAGCCATTTCATGGCAGGTGGGGGGGAACAAGATGATCTTAAGGTCCTTTCCAACCCAAACCATTCTATGCTTCTATTTCTGATTGTCTTGTGTACAATTTCATGAGCTTGTCTTACTGCTAACCGGGACTAATCTGGAGTTGGACTCAGGCACATACTTTTCTGGTGATTCTTATACACCTGTAATGGGAAGAAAAAAAGAAATTATTGCAACCCAAGAAGGCAGAGATGCTGAATAATGAGAGATGCGCTGACATGGCCCTAGCAGGTGGGTCCTAAACAGGAATAGCACAAAAACGCTGTTTCTGTACAATACACAGGTGGGTTGCAGTGCTAATCAGACAGCCCAGCAAGAAACCAGGGCAGGCATCTTTGTTTCAGTCTATTTGCTACATGAAAATGATGGGGAAACTTTGCTTTAAAGAATTTGGGTGCTATTGTCATATTACCATTTGTATTCAAATTAGTCCATTCAACTGCTGATCAACAGAGTCTCTGAAGAGGTCAGAGGGAGGTCTGGTAGACTAAGATCAATCATTTCCACAGTGCTACCCTGCTGAATTAATCAATTAGAAGCTTTTTCAAGGATCCTTTGTGCCACTTCCAACTCTTGTGTATTGCTAGACTATATATTCAAAGAGTCATGCTGCATGAATTAGCTTTTGTGGAGGATGTTCTTTTCTTTTATTTTTTGAAAAAAACCCTATTTAGTTGGTTGCAGGTAATCAGTCTTTTCTGATGAGTGCTTCCCTGAGTAAATGGTCAAAGATGTGTCTATACGTGAAGGCACTAGGCAAAGAAAATCCATACCAACAGAATTACAGATTATATTTTAACATACAAAGAAGATTTGAAAAGAAACCAAAAGAAAGTGGGGAACATGAGATCACTTAAGGATGATTCTTTGGCTAATTGTGTTGGTGGAATCATCATCCCTGGAAGTGTTCAAAAACCGTGTAGATGAAGCCCTCACTTGTTAGTGGTAGTCTTGGCAGTCCTGGGCTAATGGTTGGACTTGATGTTCTTAAACGTCTTTTGCAACTTAGTTGTTTCAATTATTCTAAGAACAGGTACTGGTGTGATCTTTCTCTGCACCTTTATGTGACATTGTGTCCATAAATCAATTTTGCACCATAAATCAAAAGCTACACAATTCTTCTCTCTCCTACACACATTGAATTAAGCCCTGTAAAAGTATTAATAAAGCATTATCTCTTCTGGAACTGTGACTGGAGATCATAATCTTATTTTTCTGGCACAGAGAAATATGTGCATTACTTTTGTACTATGACACAATTATTTTGGTATTGCTTTAATTAGCAGCCATAATTGCTAATTTAAATGAAAACAAGGTACTTTGTGTCTCAGGCATTGTCATTAGATGTAATTTACTTAAAAATAAAACCCAAACAAACCCAAATGGTAGCAACAACAAATTTCATGTATCTTCTAAGCTTAAGTATTCTTCCAGCATGGGATTGGTGTGTACCTCTGACAGTAATGTGAGGTAGGTGGACATGCTGACAGCAGGCACTGTGTGTGCTGGGGGACTGGCAGGGTGCTGTGGTAGGTGCACCTGCAAGAGGAGGTGCTTTTGGGGGGGTGTTGTATCCCCACAGGAATGGAACAGGAGAGCTGCCCTCTGCACAGCTCCAAAGACCCCCTCTTCTGAAATTGCTCTCTGCTCTTTAAAATAGCCCATCCTGCAGCATATGCACCAGTGGAAGATTTTTGCTCTGATTTATTGTCAGAAGTAGAAGCTTAAACCCCTCTTGCTGTGGTGACAGATGGGATTTGGGGGACATTTGTTCCTTGAAGGCAAAAGCGTGCATCCAACTTATGATTTCATTTGTGTGGTAACCTTACAATGTGGCTGAGGTAGAGATGCTGAGTTATTTATGTCAGATCTCTCTAATCAAGCTCTCCACAGAAAGTGCCAGAAATAGGGGACCATTTTTTTCTTAGTTATTTCATGAAGATTGTTCACATTAAAACAAAGTTTGTCTGAAGAGGCAAATATCCAATTGGAGGCAGGATAAGGCTGAATAAATGCAAATAAATTGCGTGCCTTGTAAATCTGTATATGCTGCTATATGCACTTGCATTACTAACACAATATAGAGCAAGTCCAGTGGTCACAGCTCTTCAGTAGCACTTTTTGATACAGTACTTTATCAGACGATTGAATGGTTAATGCCCCCTGTCCTGCGAGATAAACCTGCCTCCTTTTACTTCCAGACTTCATAGTTCTGTAACTGCTCATTTTCCCCAGGAAGGGGTGCAGAGCAAATGCCTGCGGCCTGTCCTGCCCACCCTGCAGCCATACAATCCCCTATATAGAGCCCAAGTCTCCTCTCTCAGTTGCTGGGAGTGAGTACCACTGATGGACTTGCAATCAATTCATCAAAAATGCATCACAGAGTCCTAAAATCTTCCAAGGTAAAGTTTCCCTCTAGATCTCCTGAATAGAAGAAAGTGCTCTGTGATATGGGGCTTTCAGCATGATGTGTCTGATGCTCAGCTTCCCCCCAGATCATGCAGAACTAGGTATAATTTGTCAGGCATTTATGTCTTTGAATGCAAAACAACCCAAACCAAACAAACCACCCTGTAAAGATGAGGAAAAGCAGTACAATTCTTCCATCCTTGATTTAGATGAAACCATAAAGGGACTAAAGACTAAAACATCCTGCTCTGTCTGCCAAAGGTTAAGCTTTCCGTGACCTCCTTTAGTAACGATTGCAGTAGTCCCCTTTGAGGGAGCCTGTGCATCCAGCTGACCAACAGGAGAGCCAAATCTCTCAGGTGAAGTCAAGCCCTGCTAATCCTGTCTGCAATCTGCTATTGCCAAGGGCTGCTGTCTGTTTAGTGTATCTATCTTCTGTGAGGCTACATGAAATAAGAAACTAAAAAGAAAAAGCCTCTCTCAAAACTTACATAGACTCTCCTTTCAGCTGAAGGTCTCTAAGACAGATAACCAAAGTGTGGTTCCTACAGAGTGCACTTTCATTACAGGCTCCAAACTCATGCCCACTTCTTCACAGATGGTGTGTCCTCCTGCCCACTAATTCAAACGGACAAGTTTGTCTCTGTGATGCTCTTCCCAAGCCATTACTTCAAGTCTGGAGAAACAGATTTGGAGAATTCAAGAGGACAAGCCACCTGCAGCTTTACCAAAAATGGGTCTCTGAACTGCTCCACCCAGGCATAGTACTACTCAAGCTCCCTTCACCCAAGGGCATCACTCTGATTCTGCAAAGAAACAAGTCCTGCCTCATTTGCTTCACATTTCTTTGCTACAGGAAAGGCAGCTTACTATCATCACAAAAGGATTTCCTCTTAGCATTTATTCAACATTTCTTTAATACACATCATAATGTGACTGCTTTCTGCTCCTAAGCATTACGTGGCTTCATTTAGCTGGAAAAATTAGTTCAATCATCAACTGAAGCTGAAAAAGTCAAGCTGGGATACTTGGGTTATTCGGACCAGTGCTCCTGCACTTTTGTTCATTTTGTGCCTCCTTATCACTGTGGTCAAGCTCTGGCATGACCTTGTGGAATCTCACTTTGGTCTCATTACCTTCAATTTAGAAATCATTAGCATGACTTTATGCTAATTAACCACAATAGTTAATTAACCACACAAGTTTTAAATGGCCTAAAAATTCTACCCTGGATTTGGAGAAGGCTGAGGTTCTGAATAACTTCTTTGCCTCACTCTTCACTGGCAAATGCTCTGACCACACCACCCAAGTCTTCGAAGGAAGACGTAGGGACAGTGAGAATGAAGACCCTGGGCCCACTGTAGGAGAGGATCTGGTTCGAGACCATCTTAGGAACGTGAACGTATACAAGTCCATGCGACCTGATGAAATCCAACCGCAGGTCCTGAAGGAGCTGGCAAATGAAGTTGCTAAGCCACTGTCCGTCATATTTGAAAAATCATGGCAATCAGGTGAAGTTCCCGACAACTGGAAAAAGGGAAATATAACCCCAATTTTCAAGAAGGGGAAAATGGATGAGCCGGGGAACTACAGACCAGTCAGTCTCACCTCTGTGCCTGGCAAAATCTTGGAGCAGATTCTCCTGAAAGGCATGCTGAGGCACATGAAAAACAAGGAAGTGCTTGGTGACAGCCAGCATGGCTTCACTAAGGGGAAATCCTGCCTGGCCAATCTGGTGGCCTTCTCTGATGGGGCTACAGAACTGATGGACAGGGGTAGAGCAGTTGATGTCATCTACACCTGGACTTGTGCAAAGCGTTTGACACTGTCTCACATGACATCCTTGTCTGTAAATTGGAGAAACATCAATTTGATAGGTGGACCACTCAGTGGATAAAGAACTGGCTGGATGGCCGCACGCAAAGAGTTGTGCTCAATGGCTCAATGTCCAGCTGAAGACCTGGAGACCAGTAACGAGTGGCGTCCCTCAGGGATCAGTGCTGGGACCGGTCTTGTTCAACATTTTTGTTGGTGACATAGACAGTGGTATTGAATGCGCCCTCAGCAAGTTTGCCGATGACACCAAGCTGTGTGGTTTGGTTTATACGTTGGAGGGAAGGAATGCCACCCAGAGGGACCTTGACACGCTTGTGGGGTGGGCTGATGCCAACCTGATGAAGTTTAACCATGACAAGTACGAGGTCCTACAGCTGGGTGGGAGCAATCCCAGGCACAGCTCCAGGTTGGGCAGAGAAGAGATTCAGAGCAGTCCTGCACAGAAGGACTTGGGGGTGTTGGTCGATGAGAAAATTAACATGAGCTGGCTGCAGTGGCATGCACTTGCAGCCCAGAAAACCAACTGTATCCTGGGCTGCATCAAAAGGAGCGTGACCAGCAGGTCGAGGGAGGTGATACTGCCCCTCTGATCTCTGTGAGACCTCACTTGGAGTATTGTGTGCAGTTCTGGTGTCCTCAACATAAAAAGGACATGGAACTGTTGGAACAAGTCCAAAGGAGGGCCATGAGGATGATCAGGGGACTGAAGCACCTCCTGTATGAAGATAGGCTGAGAAAGTTGGGTCTGTTGAGCCTGGAGAAGAGAAGGCTGAGTGGAGACCTCCTAGCAGCCTTCCAATATCTAAAGGGGGCCTATAGGGATGCTGGGGAGGGACTCTTCATGAGGGACTGTAGTGAGAGGACAAGGGGTAATGGGTTCAAACTTAAACAGGGGAAGTTTAGATTGGATATGAGGAAGAAATTCTTTACTGTGAGGGTGGTGAGGCACTGGAATGGGTTGCCCAGGGAAGTTGTGAATGCTCCATCGCTGGCAGTGCTCAAGGCCAGGTTGGACACAGCCTTGGGTGGCATGGTTTAGTGTGAGGTGTCCCTGCCCCTGGCAGGGGGATTGGAACGAGATGATCTTAAGGTCCTAACTATCTATGATTCTATGATTCTAAACACCTCCTTTTCCTATCTTTTTCTTTTTGTTACTAACTTGTCACTGTTGCTCTTTTGTTAGATATCCAGAGATGCTATAAATAGATATTGATAGAATAATTAACTCTTTAGCTTGTTTGGGTGATGCTAAGTACTGGTGACACTCATTAACACCCAGCTACATTTCCCTTTACAGATGGGGCTGCCAGCTCCATCAGGCATTGTCTGCAGGCACTTCTGGCTATCTTCTAGAAGAACTGCAAGTATTTTGAGCACATTACTAATTAAAGCACGGAGTTCCAAGAGTATTTAGGTGTGGCCAGTATCCCTGATAAATGTAAATGCTGAACAATAAAGTTGCACAGCTGCTTCCGGCTGTGCCAAACCACAGGCTGGCGCATATGTTGGGAGTACCACAAGCCCACCCGAGAGGCCCAGCTGCTCAGGCAATCTTTTTGTAGATTAGATTTTCCTGACTGAGCTCTATGTAAGGTCTCATGGTGGGAGCAGGTGGGTGCTGGTGTCAACAGCAGGGTGCATGGGACCACCGCAAGGCCCACATAAATGGCTTTTTGCTGTGAAGAGTGTCCTCCTGCTGCCAAGGGACACCAGGCTGTTGCACTGAAAATGGTCTCAGGTCTGAGAGGTGCCAAGGTATTTGGAGCCTCCCTGGAAGTCAGCAGTGAAACTCCAGGAGGGGGGTGCTTACTGGTGAATATTTTGATGCCTATGACTTTTGAGAAGCTTTGACCAGCCTGAGTCTCAATGCCACCAAAATTGCACTGTGGGTGCAAACATGCTTAGATCTTTTTGGTTTGGGCTTGAGTTGGGTTTCTTTAGCCTGTCCATTACATACAAGCACACAGGACCACACAAGAAAGCAGGTGAAATACCAGTTTCACAACACTTCCTGAGGTCTTTGTGATAGGTTTCCACTGTGCTTCACTAACTGTCTTTTTGCGTGTCTAAACTTAAGTTTGTAACAACTCTTGTAATTCTGGAAAATACTGCCCTTTTTCTTTGTTCCCTCTGCAACGTCATTAGCATTGCAGCAGTGCTCATGAGGGATTCAGGATTGGCAAAATTAACTTTGGAACCTCTTTCTTTTAGCGGATAATATAAAGATAGTGTAACTGGTAAGCAGTGTATTTTCTAGTGACCTACTACAAGTAGATTAGTTATTACTAAAAGACAGTTTTAAGATGTCAAGATTTGGTTTGGATTGGAAGGCATCCTGCTGGAATATCATTTCTTTGTGAGCAGTTTTACTGTTAACTGCTGACATTTAATATTTAGCAATAGGAATACTTAGGGAGGAGAACCTGGAAAAGCTATGAAGCTGCAGTATATTACTGGAGTCTGTGGGAGGACCGGATGCCAGATACAAAGTACTAACTTTGTCATTATGTCTAATTATATAAACTGTATAATGGAGGGGCCAGGAATATAACCCTGTTCTTCTGAATTTCAGCATCTTCAAAGTCTGTTCTCTCACTGTGAGGTAGTTGCTCTGTCTGAAGTAAGACTCCTCACAGTTTTCCACATTAAAACTGTTAAGAGCTAGCAATGATGCTAAACAACATGTCCAAAACCCTCTGATACTTGTGAGAGAAAGTAACAAATTAATAGTTGTAGTGAGACAAAACTGAAGAGGACCTTCTGTTGCTCAACCTATACCTATGGTATGTCATAACATGCAACAAGAAAGTCCCTGCAGGATGAAAGAAGAACTCAGATGCAGAGTGCTGATATTGCACTGCTGGAAAGAATAACACACCACCTTCCTTCTGCGCCCTGGGCTGGCACATGGCCTCTGGGATATTTCTCTGGTTTAGGTGACAGGGTGGGCACCTGTGAAAGAGAAAGTGATAGTGCTACTTAATGCCTAGCAACTTTGTTTCAAGAACAAGCCAGCCCACAGGGCAAGAGCAGTTCCTGCTGCAGCTGCATGTTGAAGCTCAGCCTCAAATGTCCTCAACCCCAGTGCTGTCAGAAGTGGATCATTAAAACCAATTTGTCCTCTCCAAACTCGGAAAGGCCACTGCATGTCACTGCCTGAGAACCTAGAGCCAGTGAAAAGTGTGTGCTAGGTTCATGGGATTGAGCAGGAATGAAAAGTATCAGGAACTTATATAAAAGCAAGGGAGGAAAGCCTGTTTAGACTAGTTAGATCCCAAAGAAACCATCACTGGCTGCAACAGTCTTGAGAAGTTTTCCTTCTTGGCTACAGCTGGGTTTCTGTAAACACAGATTGTTGTTTGATGGGTTCAAGGTGGAAAATAATGTTAAGGGAAGAAGCAAATGTCTTCTCTAAGCACTGACTTCTATGCCTATGTATTTTTAAGCAATTGGAATATTCCTCCCCCTGCCCTTTTTTTCCCCCTTTTTTCTTTTTCCTTCTTCTTTAAAGAGGGTGTTGCCAATGGGTGTGCTGTGGCAGCATCCAGCAGTATGTTATTTGATTCCTTCCTAATCAAAATATTATGGAGTTGTTATTGCATACTCCTGCTGTAATTTTGGAAATGTAATCCCCAGCATTTGGGGGATCACACTCCTCCCTGCCATGTAAACTTCTTAAGCAAATTCTCTGCCAGGATTTCAAGTGTTCCAATTTCAAGTTGTTTTGATCTTATCTCTGTTGTGTTTCCTTGGTGTATTTTATCGTTAGAGATTCTTTATCACAGTCAAAAATTACATGCAATTATACTCAGGCTCTGCAAACACAGGCCACACACTCCAAAGCTCCCATTTTTAATGAAGATGGAGCAAAAAGTTTCTTGTGCTGCAGTTTGAGGAAAGGCACAGACTTTCGAGCTTCAGTTTGAATTCAGCAGGAATTTGGCTCACCCAACTTCAACAGACTACATATTACACATCTCAGTGACCCCTCTAACTTCAGCTAGTTTGGATTATAAATCTTACTGAAGATTACCAGAATTTTCTAGTCTGAAAGCTGCAAGGTGCTGCCAATAGAACCATGCTGACGTGGATATAAAAATGAAGATTTGAGTTGTGATTATATCCCTAAATGATACAATACACAAGTAGGTAATAAGCCATAGAATCACAAAATGGTTTGGGTTGGAAGGAACCTTAAAAATCACCCCGTTCCAGTCCCCTGCCAGGGGGAGGGACAATTTCCACTAGGCCAGGTTGCTCAAAGCCCCATCCAGCCCCGTCTTGAACATTGCAGAGGCATCCACAGCTTCTCTGGGCAACTTGTTCCAGTGCCTCGCCACCCTCACAATGAAGAATTTCTTGTTCACTCTCAATTCCTAAATCCTCCTTTAGAGCTAGAGTGTCCTGAGGGAATTCTGCCAGCAGCTGCTTTCTGGCAGTTGTTGAAATGCCTGCCATGCATAGCAGGGGTGTTGATGGTTTGAGCTCCCTTCACAGGAACTCACCCATCAGACCTCAGCTGCTCCCCTTGGTGCCTCCCAACCACATGGCTTGGAAACACCATCAGCAGCTCTGGCATAGCTGCACTGCCTTTGCTCCCCACACACAGATTAATTCAGAGTAAGAGAACAGCATATAACATCCCAAATCTTGATGCTGATACTGGGGCTGTTCCCCCTTAATGGGAGAGAACTTCATGTACTTTCAAGAGGATTTCATATTTGATGAGTATTTTTTTTCTTAAACTTTTCCTGACCCACCTGCTGTTCTGTCTTCTTTCTTTAACATCCAGGCTTTTACAGCCTGGTGCTCCTGCAGCAGCACAGAGGTAGGAGGCACATTCATCCTGCTGAGATTCAGGCAGTGTGACCCAGGGTTTCATTTGCACGCACACATGCAGAGACCTATTTTCACAGTCTGTGTTAGACTCAGGGCATGACTTACTTGATAGGAAGCATACCTTCTAGTAAAGACGTTTAGAAACATCTGTAGCATATCTAGGGTCGATGAAACACTTCACACACCAAAATGATGTACTATGCACAAAGTGCATTTGCGTAGATGTGTTGAGGTAGATGGGGCAGGGACTATAACCAAGAAACCTATGGAACACTGGCTTTAGGAGAAGAGCTTTGGCACCTCTCACCATCCCATGGAGCCAGCAGGAATGTGAGGTGCTAAGGTCCCAGACAAAAGCACGCACTAAAAGCAGAGGGCTTAATTTATCCACCTCAGACCATTTGATCTTGCAGCTCCAGAGCCCTGATGACACATGGCCATGGCAAGGTGAGCACTGCATGCTCAGAAGGTTGTTGAACAAGAAGTGAAAGGAAATACTCATACCTAGTAGGACATCAGTAGCTCCACTATACCACATGCCAATAAGGAATAAGCATTCACAACTCCCACAAAAACAGGGCATCACACCCTTGTGAAGTAAGCAGCAGCAGAAACATCCACACAGTCATTGAGTTCTGCCTCTTATTGCCATCCAGAAATGGTTTTTAAAAAGTTTTAACAAATGCTTTACATCAGCCACAATCTTGATAATGCACAGAAAGACCGTGTCAAAACCTCCCTGTGATGCTGAAAAGGCAAGCAAAACATTCCTTTAGGAGAGTTTTTCTCCCCGGGGGGCTGCTGGGGTTGCTGGACCATACTCCTCAATCTTGGGTGAGCATTCCCTTGTTTATGCCCTGTCCTCCCTGGGATTTCAAACCCTGTGCAAAAGAGCGTTCTCCTGCTGGGACAGTCATGCAAATAAACAGCCCACTGCTATTTTATGACTTCCCTTGATTTTTCTCAGTGAGACATTTCTAAGCCGCAATTACTGAAAGCAATACCACATAGCATCATCTGTTTGCACTGTTAGTTGCTGCGCTATAGCACTTGCAGCTGGGCACTGCACATTCCTGAATATGGGCTGATTTAGATACGAATCTCTCTGCCTTCCATTTTCTATATTACTGGTTTTAATAAGCCTTTACTTATGTAAAGTATTTGCTTTGCTTATGAAAACTACCAGTGACAGATCATGTGTGATGTGATTCCCATCACAAGTAACACGTTTTGCCATGTACGAAAAGACTTTTCCCACCAAGATCTGTGCCTCTCAGCAGCTTGTATCCCTGTTACACCCCATGTACAGTGTGATACCAAATGCTCTCTAGCGCAAGCAACCAGCAACAAGCAAAGCTGAACTGGTGCCAAGCACAAGGGCTGCAGCAACACTTGAAGCATCTGAGACCTCCCTTCCTGACAGCAACAAGTATCAGGTGTGGTTCAGTTTCCTCATGCAAACCCAGCTGTGAGGTCAGGGCAGGACAACATAGAAAGAGCCCCTGGCAAGGCATGGAAATGTGCTGGGGACAGGGAGAGGTGCTTGTGGGATGCCAGGCATCACCAGTCTTGGGGGACCAGGAGCATCCATGCCTTGATTTCAGCAAGAGCTCTGCTTGTGCATGGCAGGCATGCTGCTAGCCTCCCAGTTGGGGTTCCAGAGCCAGGCACCCTGCAGCGAGCCTGGGCAACCAGCTCATCACACCCACTTCTTGACACATTCCTAACTGTCTCTGCTCCACAGCTCATTACTATTGCAAAGTTGAGAGTAGGATAAGAAACCACAGCACTCCTTTCACTTCAGAAAGGGGATGTTAGACTCAAAACCATAACTCTTTTTTCACACATGAATATTTCTGTTTCCTGGATCAACCTTTGCTCTTGTGTCATCCCTTTGACAAATGACTGATAACAAGGAATTCAGGGAAAAGGTTTGAGATTATTGTGAATAAAGGCTTACTAAATATCTTGCTCAACAAAGAAAGCGGAAAAACCCTTATAATAGATTTTCTTTAAAATATACATAAATTCAATATATTTGCTCAAAGGTAAATGTTGCATTGATGTTTGATCTTAAACTGCAGCAGGACAGAGCTGGGTTAAACTTTAGGCAGTTGGCAGCCTTTCTTAAGGGAGCAGTGGGACAGACTGCTGGGAAAGGCTCAGATCCCCCTTATCTGAGGTCTTAGGGAACCATTTAGTGAATCTGCCTAGAGTGGTCTTGCCTTGGGCAGAGAATTAACTTCTGCAGGTCTCTTCCAGCCCTATTATAATTTTGTACACTTCTGCATTTTAACTCTGTACCTCTGTCCTTAACTGATGTCCCTGGTCAGCGTTGAGTGTCAGTCACAAGCAGCTCCTGACCTGGCACAGGGAGGGGAGGTGGGAGCCCTGAGGAGAATGGGGGACCCTTGAGGGGAGCTCCCAGGCACTCGCCTCCTCAAATGGCGATGGTGGTGGGGGCAGGAACACCACCTTCTACTAGGGAGATGTGGCTGCTCCACACCACACATCACAGGCTGGGACCACACCCCAGCCAGAGCCAAGCAGTGTCCTCCCCACCTGGCTGGGCTGCTTTGATAATCAGGCATTTGTTGTGCCAAAAATGAGCACAAACACCAAAACTTTCTCCTTTTAAGTTATTCCATGAATAAGATGGTCAGTGGCACTTTATTTTCCTTGGCTGCCAAAATTCTGCTGATGAGGAAAAGAGCTGAGGGTTTATTTTGTGATGAGAGGGCACACAATGTAGAGCAGACCCCGGGATTTGCATGAGTAGGCTGAGCACATGCTGCAATAATCTGCAATTATTTTATTGTGTCACCTTTTCTTGCATTTTTATTGCTTTTTAAAGGCTGACTATCAGGACGAGTGAAGTGTTTTCAATGAGGCAGAGGACTTGTCAGGCAGTGACCTGCTGGCAATTGTGCTACCATGGTCAGGTTCTGCTCTGAAAGGACAATTTCAAAGTAACATCAGCAATAAATCATTCTCTTCCATTCACTGTCATGGATTTGTCTGATGACTGTGGGTCAACATTTTCTTGCTCTGTGCCTGCATTTTCTCAGCTCTCCAGTGCTCATGAGAGAGTGTTTACTGGTGAAATTGGCCCTACCAACTCCACACATGACCATAGGTTTCAGATAAAGTGGGAATTGTAACTGATGGGCATTTCTGCCTCTACCAGAAGGTACTTAACTTCACTGAGATGGTTATTCAAGATACAAAATGTCCTGTCAGAAAGTTACCAGGGATCTTCTCCAAGAAAGAGATTTTCAACTTCAAGTTAACTTCAGCTTTCATTTAGGATTTCAACATCTCTTTCTGTCAGGAAGTGGCTCTCTGATGTCTCCTACCTGGCTCGGAGACCTCAGAGCCTGAGCCTCAGCTGGGCCAGGGGCTTTATATTAGCTGATGCTACGTGACTAACTCTCCAAAATCCTTCCTTCCCTGTCCCTTTTTTGTGCTCCTTTAATTTGTGGGAAAAACCTGGCACAGATGTACTCACAGTTTAGCTGGGGTACCCAGGGGTCTTTCCTACTCAACTTCTGTAGTTCTGTAACTGTATCACTTCTCAACAGCCATGCTTCCAGCCCACAACCTGATTCAGAGATTTGCACAGCCAGTACGAGCTGGTGCTTGGCTAATGAGAATGCACTAATGTAAGAAGCTGCACTCACAGTTTTCCTCTGCTGGCGTGCTTCCCTTGCCCACGAACCTGACAGAGCTGTCTGCAGTACCCATAGCCTGCATCCAAGGTGCCTTCACTCATAGGCCATTATAGCCAGGGTGTTAGCACTGCTCTGCCAAACTCCCAACCATAAGAGCAGGGCACAGCGATTTCATGGGATTTGTATTTGCTCTCCAGCATGTGGATTTGTATTAGTTACTTGACCTCTAAAAAGAAAAGTTATGTCTAATATGCCTAGATAAGAATACTAACTGTAGATGAAAAATATGTACAGCTCTGTGTTCTCTGACCTTGGGCATTTTCGGGGTTCTTTTCTTGCTTTTGTTTGCTGGGCTTTTTCGTTGTCATCCTTTTAAAGTGTAGCAATAGAAAATTTGTCTTTACAGCTCAATTCCTGCCACAGAAATAAAAAAACAACTCCCACTATTTGATAGCAGAGGAGGGAATTTGTACCAATAAAGACATGCTCAGAAGGCTGTAACGATGAATTTTTATTTCTCATGCAGTTTGAAATCTCATTTCTTTTAATAGGGCTGATCCTCAGGCTTCATTTCTCAATTACTCTGGGGTGATTCAAGATACACATATCCCAAGTCTTTGGACCCTTCCTCCTCCCTTCCCACGGTATCAAAAGCTGTAATGGGAAAAGCTGTTTCTCCACCTACCTTCAGCCTGTTGTCAACCATGTGGCTATTTCGTACCCAGCAGTTGTGGATGCTGCAGTTGAGGATGTGTTGCTGTGGCTTTCCACAAACTACTCAGGAAGCATCTGAGATGCCTTCATGCTTTCCCAACCCTCATTAGGCTTTCCTGCTCTTCACCGTCGTGGGTTGTGAGGCTTCACACAGTGGCCATCTCAACTGTGACCACTGCTGGACTGTCCTGAGGAATGTCACTGGGTCTTTGAAAGCCTCCTACCAAGGGATTTTTTTGCTGGCTGCATTATGCACAGCGTCTACACACACCATGATGGGCTCAATATGAAAGCTGAGCGTGGGAGACCCCAGCTGCTTTCTCACCCTCAGAAAAGCCCAGGAGGCTAGCCCGAAACCAAAATGCTGACAACTGCATGCATGGTGCATTACTGCTGGTGGGACTAGTGTTTACTCAAGCCTCAGTTTCAGTCTGCAGTGCTTCATCTCCTCTGCTCCTTGCCCTGTCCATGCCTTGGGAGCAGAGGGGAGCCCCCTACCCCCAGCAGCAGCATTGATTTTTGGTGAATCAGACTGTTAAAAGCAGGTCTTTCTGCGCTGATTGGGAAGCCCATCTTGCAGGCTCCCCAGCTCCCAGGGGACAACTGAATAAATGACATTATACTCCCAAATCTTCCCATACCAGCACTTTCCCCAGCGCTAAGATGCTCATCAAAGTTGCTGTGCAAGTAATATTTTAAGAAACAAAGTAGAACAATTCATTAAAGGGAACATGATGAACACCAACATGATGAACACAAACACAAAACACAAACACAAACATGACGAACACGAACATGATGAGCACAAACATGACACATGTTTGCTTCCTCTTGCAAGCAAAGCAAAGGAAATCTCTACACAAAATAAGTACTGCTAAGTCCTTGGTGCTGGGAGTACTTTTCTGCCCAGGGCAGATGATAGCTGGGCTGTGGGACCTGGGCAGAGGCACGTGCAGCAGAGGGAGAGCCCAGGGCTGAGCACAGCAGGGGTGAGCAAGCGAATGGAATGAGGCACTCTGGGCACTTTTTAGCTGTGATTCCAGCAGTATATCCACTGCTGGAGTGTGCTCTGGGGCACTGGTGTGTAACGCCTCCAGTGTCTCTGAGGGCAACTGCAATTGGCTACTGAATCACCATGAATGCATCAGCCCTCTGGAGGACTGTCTTCTGCCTAAGAATGTTATAATTTCTTATCTCTTTGGGTCATGCTTATGTTCCTCCCATCTCTGGGAGATGGCTTTGAGCTACTGCACAGCTCCTGGTGGCGCTCTGAGCATCACCATCTTTTTCATTCTCTATGCCACATCCAGACAGAGCTCTCGATACTGGCCACACAGGTACCTAGATCCTACTTGCTGAGAAATACCAGTCCTATTCTTATGTGTCTGTCCCCCTGAATGCCACCTGCATGCTCACCTTCAGTAAGGGCTGGGTGTTTTTTTGAGTGGCTGGGGTTCGTGGGGTTTTGTTTTGGGCTCTTTTGTGCTAAGGGAAATTTGAAACTGTAGAACTATAAAGAAACTAAGAAGTGTCTTCGCTTATTGCCTTTTAAACCTCCCTGAAACCTTTGACTATCTCACCTGGTTATTAATGTCTGTACTTCTGTCACAGACAGAAACAAACCCCTGAATGACAGTACTCCTGAAACAGGCAATTTTGATCTCTACATTGCTTATACTTAAATGTAATGTCTCATAGCATCACAGAATGGCGGAGGCTGTAAGGCACCACAGGGTGTCGTTTAGTCCGACCTCCCTGCTCAAGCAGGGTCACCTAGAGCACATTACTCAGGATTGCATCCAGGCAGCTCTTGAGTATCACCAGGGAAGGCGACTCCACAGCCTCTCGGGGCAACTATTCCAATGCTCAGTGACTCTCACAGTAAAGAAGTTCTTCCTCATGTTCAGGTGGAACTTCCTGTGCTTTAGTTTATACCCACTGTCTCTCTTCCTATCACCTAGCACCACTGAGAAGAGTCTGGCCTCATCCCCTTGACACTCTCCCTTCAGATACTAGATCACATTGATCAGATCCCCACTGAGTCTTCTATTCTTCAGGCTGAACAGGCCCGGCTGCCTCAGTCTTCCCTAGTATGAGATGCTCCAGACCCTTTATCATTGTAGTAGCCCTTTGCTGGACTTACTCCATGTCTCTATTGTACGGGGGAGCTCAGAACTGGGCAAGTACTCCAGATGAGGCCTTACAGGAATACAATAGAAAGGGAGGATCACTTCCTTCAACCTCCTGGCAATGCTTTTCCTAGTGCAGCCCAAGATACCATTGGCCTTCTTGGCACATTGCTGCTGGCTCATGAACAACTTCTTGTCCACCAGAAGCCCTTGGTACCTCTCCACAGAGCTAGCTTCCAGCAGATGAGCCCCCAGCCTTACCGGTGCATGGGGTTATTCCTCCACAGGAATAATCTGTACTTGCCTTTATTGAACTTCAGAAGGTTCTTCTCTGCCCATCTCTCCAGCCTATCTATATCCTTCTGAGTGACAGAACAGCACTCTGGGCTATCAGCCACTTCTGCCAGTTTTGTATCATCAGCAAACTTGCTCAATCTTTTCAATTCACTAATGAATAAGCTAAACAATACTGAACCCAGTACTGACTTTTGGGGACACTGCTAGTTACAGGTCTCCAAACAGATTCTGTGCCACTGACCACATCCCTTCAAAGACCTGACATTCACCCAGTTCTCAATTCAGCTCGCCCGTCCAGCCCACACTTCCTGAACTTGCCTATGAGGATGTCATGGGTGCCTTCATTTGGATTTGGGCAGTAGATTGTAGACAGGAAAACAAACACAGGTCTTTAAGGTAAGGCTTAGATTAAATCTTTCATTTCATACTCTGCGCAGATTTTATCTCCTAAATACTTGATGTTACCCCTTAACTGCCTACTTCCTTGGTCTGTGTTTCGCGAGTGATGCGAGCAGATCTAGTCTAGCAACTATGTATCTTCTGAACAGATCACACTGTGCTTGCGCTGGCAGTCACTGCTTCCTTGATGGAGGAAATGAAAGAAATCAAGTTTTTCACCATCTCAGTGATAAGAGAAATTCACTACCTTCATTGCCTAAGCAAGTAGAGAGTTTCTTTTTAATCACATAGTACTAGAATCAAATGAGTTTACCTCCAGATCTCCTACGAAGGATTTATAACACCTCCTACATTCATCACATAGAATAATGAATAAGTAATGTATGAAAAATGCCTCTAGCTATAAGTGGCATCCTTATTACAGGAACACATAGCATTTCAGTCTGGGGATCTCTGAGGAAACTCACTGAAATGAGTTCTGGAATAGCAGCCATGAAAATTCATGGAAGGCTGGCACAAAATAGAGATGGCTTTTTCCCACCAGAAACTTCACTGAGCTATGACCAATGTGGAGAAAACTATTATAATTATCACAGAAACAACACAAGTAAGAGCCAGCCAGTGTTGCGAGAGCACCTTGTGTGCCACTTTGCTCCTGGTGCTGCTGGTGGGTTAGCTGGGCAATGGGTACAAATTCACCCTGTGCCTGCAGCCTCTTCAGTCCTTGCTACATGTCAGTAACCCGGCTGCTGGCCATCAGTCACACAGTAGTTAGACCTTTATTACTGCATTTTAATTACATTATTCTCAGCAAAGGAGAACCTCCTCCTCTGTGATTTCCACACCCTCTGGATGAACTGGGGAAGTTATGCCAACTTCACGTGAAATCTTCCTGGTTTTTACCTCAACACTGACTCCAGAAGCTGGTGTGCCTGGCTTTTAGTGGTATTTTTACCAATTAGGTTGTGGCCTGGGGGTACACAGCTCTTCAGCTTTCTTTTGCCTCTCTCAGACCCTTAGATACCAAGTGGGTCTGCCCCTTGAACATACTGCTGATGGCTGGAGTCTGGTGGGGCTGCGCTGAGGAAGGGCGGTGTAAAGAGATACTGCCCTGTGGTCAGTCTACTGCCTTGGTGGGTTTTGCTAGGGATGGTAACAGTGGAAGCATTATAAAACCCAGCCACAAAAGAAAACTACATTAATGCACTGCATAGGGTTAGTAATTAATCTGCTGTTGGGTTTTGAGCAGTAAGATTAATAAAGATGATAAATGAAGAATAAAATTTAGTATAGGTGGTTTGCAAGTCATGCAGTCAGAATCCTATACACCTTTGTATGCAGAAAACTACTAGTAACTAGCTTTGTAGCAGTTTTCTTATTCACAAAGGTTTTGTGTGCCTTTAGTAAATCTCTCCTCTTTTGTTGCTTCATCTCTTAAACCAGCTGTACCATATAGGCATTTTCCTGACACAAGAACAGCTGCTTCACTGCCATCTGTCACCCAAGGTGCTTGTGGAAAGCATTATTCGTCCCCAGGTAGAGTTATCTGTGTTATTTGTCCCAGGACTGAGTCCTTCATGATCTCTATTTGTATTTGGTAATTCATCAAAGGAATTATTTAGCTGTTCACAATACATGCGAAGTACCAACAATATAATGCATCAATTCTTTCAGCCTTAATACAGTATAAATAGTACATTTCCCAGCTACCAGTTGGCTGTATATGAGAAGGGAACAACACCACAAATGAGCAAACAGCACACTGCTGGTGGAAACAACTGGGATGGTGCTCTGGATTTGTGCAAATGGAATTGCACTTTGGAAGATCATTTCTGATTACAAAATAAGAGGAAAGGACTGAAAGGGATATGCTGCTTTGTAGACTCTCTACTTCTATTACTGAGAAACAGCACAGAAAATTGCATTTCCTTCTGAATGGACTAAGGATATCACTGTGTGAGGATCAGACCATGTTGTCTGAGTCTCTTTCACAGAAGACTTTAGATTGAATTGTCTCAGCTTTTCACTTACAGACTGTGAGAATCCAAAAGGATTTTTATGTCATTCTGGTTGGAATAAAATCTTCGCCCTGCTAAAAATTAATTATTGAATGTTCTGCAGCTTTATAATGTATTTATGTGCTCTTGGGAACCTCTCTCTTTATGAGCACAGAAAATATAATTTTAAACACAGCTACAAGGCAAGAGAAGTGCCCAGGTCTGCTTTGTGATGCCTTTCCTGCAAGTAGTGCAGGAGGCAATGCTATCCACAGACAGTGCTTACAAGCTGGTTATGAGGATTTCTGAGTATTGGCTATTGATTCGGAGAAAACTCCAGGAACAAACTCACTAACAAAGTTTTCTAGTTGACAAGCAGATATTGTCTATTGCGGCGCAGGGAGACATGAGGAATAGCTCCTCCTAACGTGCATCACCGTATTGCCACACAGGCCGTCCTTATACAGTCACTTGGGCAAACATACATATTCATGAGGCTACGCATGAATGAAATCATTTTCCAGAAAGTTTCCCGCATGCATACAAAATGTGATGGTGGTCTTTGAGAGTCGTTTACTTCTTCCAACAATCTTCATAACTGCTGGCAGTCTTTGAAGCACCAGCTTGATTAACATTACAGACATAGCAATCATCCTGTCCTTCTATTTATCAGGTAGTTTAACTGCTCCCACCCTGGACATCTTCTAGTCCCGGATACTCCCCAGTAGATGTTTACACCAACTTAATGAGTTCATTAACATAGCAATCATCCTGTCCTTCTACTTATCAGTTAGTTTAACTGTGCCCATCCTAGACATCTGCTAGTCCCAGATACTCCCCATCCCAGGTCCTGTTTTCCTATTTTATTTTTCTTACACTTTTTGTACTAAGGTCCTAAGGACCTAAGACTACCTTCAAGCACCCCCTTTACAAAGCCATCAGACTTAACTTAAAACTGATTACATTTTGTGCTTTTGTGCCTCCTTGTTTCACTATGAAACAAAAGACAACCCTGATGTTCATGATGGACTGCTACTGTTATGCAAAACACTTTGCTCAAACAGCTTTCCTCAAATCCAGGTTAAGTGAGCACTGAAGCCAACAGGGAGCTGTGTTCCATTTTCTGTTGAGATCCATGGCTGGGCTTATGCCCAAGTCAGGGGCACCCTTCCAGGGGCATGCCAGGAAGCATGACTGGCATCTGCCATAGCTCCCTTCTTCTGTTTTCCCACCCCTAAAGGGACAAGCATGTGCAGTGGAGTGCTTTGGTGATCTGTTTGCTTCTGTCTTGTAAGGGCGTTTTAAATGAACCTGATTATACTGCTGCATGTGTGTTAGGAAAGACCAGCTAACAAAGAGCAGTTTTAGTTGGCCACTGGGCCAAGGAAGCTCACCAGCTCCTGCAGTAGTCCTCTCCACCAGCATGGATCAGTCACTGAGGAACATGCGTCTCTGTCTCAAATGGGTTTGCTCTGCTCATTGGGCTGTGGAGCAAGCACAGAGGTGTGAGAGCTCATCCACAGACAAGTCTGAAAGGTGGAGGCCATCCTGTGCAGCCCAGTGTTGCTCTGCCTTCCCTATTCTCAGAAAAGAGGGCTTGAGCAAGCAAGGGTTCCTCACCCCTGCTTACTCAAGCTCGCTAGGGTCAGGCAGAATCATTTGGCTGTGGCTGAGGGTGAGAATGAGATGAAGGAACCAGAGAGCATGTGCTAAAAGCTCAGTGTATTGCTGTTCTGGTAGCTCCTGAGAGAAAGAATAGCAATTAAGAAAGTAAAACCCTCAAACTCATAGGGCTGGGTCAGACCTTCTGTTTCTGTTATGTCGTTAACGTATTTCCTCCTACACTCAGATACTTTCTTCTTAATCTTGACCAGAAAAGTCACCTTCAGATTTGGTGATTCATTCCACAAGTTATTGCATCTTCTCAAATGCAATCTACTCGAAAAGCCTAACCACAGGCTTATTGCCTGCCTCAAAAGTTTAGTTTTGGCATTGAAAATGGAAACAGCCTTATGCAGGCACACTTACAGAGCTGGGCCTGAGAGCCCATTGGTGATGGATTGTTAACCTAACTGCTGAAGTCAGTGGAGACCAGAGGGAATTTCATTAGAACCTTCAAGACAAGACCATTTGCCTTGTTTTAATTGACCATGAGACTCAAGACTCAGTGCAGGGACAAGGAGGCACTCTGGGAAGGACTGCTTGGATGAGTTGGCGTTAGGCAGTGTCCCAGCACTGCGAAGCACAGAGAGAAGAAAAAGAACAAGGCTGTCAGTCTGACAAGGCACTCGGAGGGCAAATGTCAATAAATGTGAAGAAATTAAGATATCTTTATAGAGATATCTCTAGAGATTTCAGTTTTCCTTGTGTGAGGAGGCTCACAAGTGTTTCCTTCCCAACTCAATCTTCCCTGCCGCCCCCAGTGACATCCTCCCCACATGGTGATGCCTCACCTTGTCTGCTCCATTCATCATCTGCAGGTTGGAGCAGCAAACTTGTTGGGTGGAAACAACCTTTCTTGGGTGCTAAGAGAAAAAAAAATCATCATTTGCTCCTATGAAGGAAAACACAGCACAAGCAAAGGCTTTGGATTCACTCTTTATTCAAGATATATCAGCTCATGAGCATATCCAGGTTCGGTTCATGGCCAGCTACATAGGCCTGGCTGTGTTTCAGCTGGGGGGCTTTGCCTGCTCACCCTGCACAGAGGAGATGTACAGCTCTGGAGGACATCACCCCACATTTCCCACAGCAGCCTCTGGTTTCACAAGCAGCTTCCCAGGCACTGCTGGCCACACCTGGAAGCCCTAACATAAATCTGTCCGGCTAACATCCCTCTTTAGCCTCTTCTAAGTCTTAAGTTCATCAGAAAACTTGCCAGCAAGATTCAGAGACCAGACTGAGATCAATTTAAAATTTGGCTGACAAAAGAAGGCTCAGGCGGAGCCAGCGCTGCACTGAATATGTCATCAGCTGCCTTTCTTCTCTACTCTGCTCCAAAAGACAGTCTCTCTACTTCAAATGGGCAGCCTTCATTTTCCATCTTTCTCAGATGTTTTTGAGCAACCTAGTTTCCCTGGAGAGCAGTGAATGGGGGTTGAGGCTTTCTTACTTTGGAAATGTGAGACCTTCTGGGCATCGACTGCCAGCAGAGTGCCAGTCACCAGAAGTAGGAGGTTTTGGACAGTTACCAAAGCTGCTGCGGAGGCAATTCTCCACAGGGAGGAGAAAAGTTCAGAAATTGTTCTCAGCCAGCTTGGTGTACCCTTGCAAAAAGGAAACGGTCTTCCTACGTGTCAGTTTTGACACCGCCATCCTGTTTCTTGCCTGTATTTGAGCATGCTAATTGCTTGGAAAGGTGGGGGGTAAAAGATCTTATACTTAGATTTTCGTGTAGGTGTAGTTGCTAAGATGCATGATGAAAAATATAATTAACCTTTTTTCTTTTGACTTTGAATGTTATCCCCATCCTGACCAGCCTCTGCAGAGGAGCAGAGAGGAGGGGTACCATCCCAGGGAGGGCAGGGTGCTGTGATGAGGGGCAGCCACCTGGTTAGAGCTGGGGAGAGGCTCTCTCTGGGGCTTTGCCTTCTGATGGCAAAGGTGCAGCATGAAGTCAAATTGAGATAGAATATGCACACACACCCTAAGCTTTTTCACAGGCTGTGCACTCTCCATGCAGAGAGCATGAAGTAGGGCATGCCAGTGTGTCTTCCACAATAGCTGCTTGATCACACACTGCAGGTCACTATTTTGCTATCACCAATTTCTCATCTCTTCTGCAATAGCAAAGCCTGTACTGAGGCTATTAGATAAAGCACAGCACCTTTCTGAACTAGAACAAAGAGTCTGCCCACAGGGATACACTAGTTTGTTTCTGGTTTTCCTTTTGGCCAGCCTATGTTATTTTCTATCAGCCATGACTTATTTCTGAACTGCCTTTTGTGTAGAATACTAAATCTCATGAACACTTGTACTTCAGATTGAGCCAGTTTTTGCTTACTTTGAGAAGCTAACTCCTTGTTCCATCGCTGTTTAGGACAGCCACTCACTAGCCTCAATCTGTGTGTGTGTGGTGGTCCCTACACAAGAGTTAAACTTGTTAGAAAAAGAAAATTCAGTAGATGCAAACAGGAAGAAAAGTAATTGCACCAAGTGCCACATTTTGCTGAAACTCTTGCTGCTATTTTTACTTTCCTGTGTTGTACTGCTCTCTCTGAAGTAGCTTTCTCAGCAAACAAGGCCAGGATGAAAGACGGGCTGATTAACAAAATCAAGGCTTCTGAAGAAGCACTGATGCAGAGGGTGATGGCCGTCCCCTGAGCCAGCTAAGTGTTAGTGCAGCAATGAAGAAGGAGGGAACCAAACTCCTTGCCAGTGGAAGGCTTCAGGTACATTTTATGAGTGAAATTTGTTCAGGATACCATGGTCAACAGCATTCAGTTTATGCACGTCCATCAGATAAAGGTGGAAATGCTGCTCTTCACTTCCCATCTTAAACCACTCTACCTTGGTGGGGTAGGGAGTTGAAGAAGCATGTAAGTGTTTTCCTCATTTTAAGGTACTGTACGAATAATACCAGTTTGTCCACCCAGCTGACAGAATTTCTTCCTGGAAGATATGGAAGTGGCTCTTCACTTCCTTCTTTTGATGGGCCTCAAATCCACACCCCTTCTTTTGACCCTACATGCTTTTCAGGGGACAGAGAAGTGTTACTCTGCAGTTAAAAGCAGCCAGACCCACAGAAGTCAAAGCGGTCTGCTGTGGCCATTGCACTGTTTCTGAGCAGCTACTCGCTTGAGCAAACCGCAGAAAGTGAGACACTGTGCTAAAAAAAAAAATAAATTACAAAAATCCTCCTTTCTGCCCTACTTTGTAGGAGTAAAAATGGAGCAGTTCCTCCAGGAGAGCTATTACCAGCCCTGTGCACGTCCAGCCCCTGCGCATGCCCTGTACTGCTTGCTCAAGAAGGAAGGCAAACAGGGTGGGGATCCCTTGCAATGAGGTTTCCTTTACCACAGGTTCCGTTCTCAGCTATGCTTTTATTCTACAGCTTCAGAAAAAGGAGAAGCAAATCCTGCTGTTGCAATTATTCAGAGAACTCAATTCCAGGGTGGCACTGATGTACCAGGAGGTTGCAAATGCAAAGGGGGGACATTTTTCACAAGAAGTTCTCAAAAAGCTCCCCAAAAGCAAGAATAGAATAGGCCTGCCTCAACTTCACAACCTTCTTGTCCTTAGCAAATTAGTTCTTCTTTGCTGTCACATGCCAAACAGGCAATATAAGAGAGCTTTTACCTCTTTTGGAGACGTTTGTTTTTCTAACACAAAGATGCTCCTGTTTTAGTACAACTGTGCCATGGTCACCTGCAGTGAATGGCTTGGAACATACTACTGGGGAAGAATCAAAAGCTTGAGTGTTGACATTGCCACTAAGTCTGGGTTTAAGTGCTCTGATTCCCTGGCACCTTGGTACCAGGTGTGAGTGACACATGGCCTGAGAGAGCACCTAGGTCAGGAACCAGGATCAGCAAAGGTTTGATGGAAACCAGACTGGGCTATATACCAAAGTACCTCACTAGCTTCTCCAGCCTGTGGTGAAGCTGGTGTCATACCAGCTTTGCAGCTACCTATGTGAGCAAGACTGAAGTAACACTTTCCTGCTAAACAAAGGTTTAGGGCTGTTCCAGGTCTTGCAAATATAGAGTCTAGCAGAGAAAGCCCTGTCAGAGACAACCTGTGGCGTTTGAGCACTCTCTGTAACAGAGTTTGGAAGCAAAGACATGGCCTGAATTTTGTACATCTGCCTGGAACATTATCTGTGGCAGCCCCTGTTAAGTGGTGCTCTGTAAGAGAGCCACAAAATCATGCTAAATAGTGATTCATAGCATTTTAGGGACTGATGAAAGGAATGCATTGTGGGCAAGGGAAAATACTGAGACTTGACAGTGTCCTGGTGCTGGAAGTGGCTAAGTCAGACAGCCTCAGAGAAATGCTTGCATGTTCCTTTTACGGCTGTCCCAGGCAGGGTCTGAGACATCTCACAACTGAGGCTGCCCATCTTACCCACAGTTTCTGGGAATATTGGAGAATGTCTTCAGAAATTCCTTTGTCAGAGAAAAACTCCCACATTGTCTTGCAAAATGCCTGGGGTCGATACTGTCAAGAGCCATCTCACAGCAGCAGAATAAACACTGTGCTGGTTGGAACTGGAAGAAACAGAAAAAACTAGGGGAGAAGGCCAACGCTTGACTCCTTCCAATAGCTGGAGAAAATGGAAACAAGGTGTAGATAATGAAGAGCAGTAAAGTTTCTAAAATGGAATAGCCTTCAAGCAGAACTAATTTAACATGAAGCAAGGACATTCATCTACAGGCATCTTTTGTTTGACAGTGTGACCTGGGAGTTTACAATAAATAATACAATAAATAACCCAGGGCTTTCACTCCATTTCCGTTAGTCTTCCTAAAAGAAAAGAAAAGGAACTCCGTATATTTATGGAAACATTACTGAAATATTGCTGTGAATCAACTTGTGGCATACTTTGCTTGGGATTGAAAACATACAGCTGAACAATGAGAGGAGTTTCTTCCCTGTATTTCCTCCAATGCCCAAGAAAACTACTGTTGGGGAAAAAATGTTTGATTAGTGGATGCTATGGTAGAGAAAATGGGGAAGGTCTTGTGGCGTTGGCATTGGCATTTGTCTATTGTATTGACCCCTTTGGTCAATTTTAGAATTTGATCAAGTTGGTTTAAAGTTCATATAATTGGTGCATAACATAAGGTTTTGATGCTTAGCAGGATTGAGCATATTTGTTGGCTGTGCTGGGGATAGCATCAGCTATTTGCATGTTATGGTCTGCAGACTACTTCTTTTTAACAATTTGTGGAAACAATCTGAAATACTGAGAGAAACACATGTGGTTTAATCCTCAAAGGGTGAAAAATCCATCATCTATTCTTTGTTGATGACAATGAACTCTCTGGATCACAGAGGAATAGGTGTGAAAATAATTCAGAAGAAAGAATGAAGGCAAAAGCAACCAGACACAAAGATTTGTACAGGAGGAGAGAGACAGTAGGGATACATAAATTGGCTGAAACAGCAAAGATATTCCCATCCCAGCCAAGAGCCACTGGAATGTGCTGGACCCCTCAAGCAGTGTGACAATTTAGCACTCAGCTAAGTGTCACCAAGAAATAAATCTAACAAATAGAAATCCAGCATTACCCAATAGCTGCTCTAGCAAAATAACATTGAGCCTAACCTCAACAGATCCCCTATTCTCACTGCCTTTCCCTAAGGCAGAATCAACTATTCTTATTCCCAATAGCTACTTGACTACTCTGTTCTTCAAAAGCTTTATGGATGCTTTGTAAGTTAAGGCAGCACTCTGATTCACTCAGCACTGACTCACCCAAGCACTTGCTTTTGCTGCTTCACTGCCTTGACTGTTGGAAAGGTTTTTTCCTAATTTGCTTCTTCCTAGTTTCTGTGAGTTTGCTACCTGATTTGCTTCCTAATTTGCTTCTTCCATTCTGCAGTCTATGACTCTTTGTGCACCACAGAGGTGGAGAAGAGGCCTTGAGGACTGTTCTTATCTCCCTTATTTATTTTCTTTCCCTCAAATGAAGCTGTTCCAGTTCCTCCTATCTTTTCCTCTGTTTCCTGTTTTCTAGCCCTCTGAGCAGTCTGGTCCATCCCCTCAGCACTGTCACCAGTCTCTATCCTCCTTGAAGTGAGATGCCTGAAAGCCATGTCCTGCCTCTGCAGAGGCCTTGCTAAACCTAACCACAGTGACTGAATTACTTTGTGCCTCTGCTTTTGATCACACCTGATGGCAAGGTGCCTGCTATTTTCAGGCGCTGTTGCTGAACCCCCTTTGGCTGCCTCCAGCCTCCTTTCTAAAATGTGCCAGTTAAGCAGCCATCCCTCAGCTTGCGTTTATGAGGTTGATTATTCTTCCTTGAGCATAGTACTTCACAGCTTGCTTTCTTGGATTTAGTTTTTTCTAGACCACTTCTCCAGTTTTTCAATATTAGTTTGAATTTTCATTCTGTCCTCCAGTGTATGTACACTCCTTGTCAGCTCAGTGTCTGTGATTGTAATGAGTGTGATCATATCCATTCTATCATCTAGGATATTAAAGGATATGTTGAATAATACCAGATCCATCCCTGCAAAATCACACTTGACCATTTTCTTCTCTTTCGATAATGAATCACTGGGAGCTACTTATTAAGTATGATTTTTGAGATTATATTCATTCTGTAGGGGTTTCATCAGAGTGGTTTGCTTCCTCCCTTTGAACTAAACTGGCATTTCTCTATGAGAAAGTGATTATTTACTTTTATAGGCCAAATGATACTGGAATGCAGAATGGCCCTCCGAAGAAGAAGAAGAAAGTCAAAGTCACCTGATGGGCCCAGTGGGATGTGCTAGGTCCAGTGGCACACCTGAATGGACACACGTACAACTCACTTCCAGGTTATATGAAGGGTTCACTGCTCACAACAGGGTAGGGAGCATGAAGGGACACAGTAGGCAGCAACAACACAAGTTGTGGTTCCTGCTCACTGTGATGTGCATGTCTGCTGGAGTACTGAGTACAAGGCTGTGCTTGGACCTCCCTCCAGGCTCCCAAACCAAGGTGTCCAAGATCTACATTGACACCAGCTGGGCTAGGGGAACCAGCCTGCAGTTCTTCAGTCACCTGGCACAAGAATGCAGTTTTCCCTGAGGCCAGCTCATACATCCACCATCTAATTCAATACGGGGGTCCTCAGGAACCACTGTCCTCTCTGCTGGGTGACTGGTTCCTGGAGCCTGCCCCTTTATCAGCACACATAGATGGTGTCTATTTTATAGGCTCATGAAGATTTGTGCGCAGGGCTCTTAAGGTCTGTGAAGCTGTGTTGAGTGAGTCATGTCTTCTACTGGCCTGGCCTGCTGACTCTTCTCCCAGGCAGTAAGAGGGAGAATTTCTCCCAAGTTTTCCCTGGGGGAAAAAAAAAAAAGCAGCTTAGTTTTTAGGGAAAAAAGTGCTACAAGCTTCGAGAGTTGGCAAAGAAAATATTGTACTAAGCTCAGTCAGTGACTGACACAGACTGTCTAAATATAATCTAAGTCCCAGGAGTCCCTGTAACTTGCAGATGAGTTAACAACTAAACAAGTTATTGCAACACCATCCGTCAGGTTTCTGAGGAGGACGTCTACCGGGAGAGCTGAAACTGCAGAAATATCCAGAGCAAAATTTTTAGAAGTGCCTCTAAAAATGTGAACATTCCCTTTCCCAAACTGACCAGTAACTGTTGTCAACCACCTTTTCCTATATCCTTCTTCATACTGTCTCCACCTTGGGGTCATATGTCCTTTCTTTATCTCTTTTTTCCCTCCTTGTTTTCCATTTAGGTTGTTTCCCCATGTGCATTCTTCACCCTCAAAGTAACCCCAGAACAAAGCAGAGCACTGACTAACACTCCGAGAAACAACTTTCTGTGTCTGGGGAATCCTCCTTGCTCCGGGGCAGGAGGAGACATGAATAGGGCAGAAGCTGTTTAAGGCACCTCCCTTTTGCACCAGCATAGCAGGGCAGACAAGAGCCAACTCATCTCTCCTGCTGCATGTGGAGGTGTTGGTAATTTAAGGTAGGGATGAATTAAAACCACCCCATCCAGACTGCTAAATGGCACCAGTTTTCACATTTCTTTTTTATTAAGGATGCCTTTGCTTTTAGTCCTGCATCTGAAGATAAAACATCAGAACACTTGATTTTTCTCCTGGGTCAGAAATTCTAATAGGCTAAATTGCAGGGTAAGAAGAGTAAAGTTGGGGTGATTTAAAGGACCTGTCACTTGCTTGATCCGCCCTTGTTTTTGACACTTCTCCGGTCTACCCACTTTTGTTGACAGGTTTTTAGAGGATGGGTGGTGTCTTTTTCTGAGAGCAACATCCGATGTGGTTACATGAAAAACACACATGTGAGAGCTTTGCCTTGAATGCAAAATTGATTTGGGACTTTTCTGGTGTGTAAGGCTGCATTAGCCAACAGGTGAAAAGAAAACTTACCGTGTTTTGGAACAGCTCAACAAGAACGAGACAAAGTACTTCTTGTGGGCACAGAGAGGAATAAAAAAGATGTGATGCTACAAAATAAAGCAGGGAGGAAGCTACATTGTTAGGGTGGATGGCTGAGACCAGGAAATGGCAAAGACACAGGCATGAAAACTGGCACAGCAAACATGCTTCCACAAATGCAAAGATGGAGCAGGAAGAAGGAGGCATCCACTTGAGGTGGGCTGCTTTTGCCCATGTTAATTTATCTTTTCCCAAGGGAAAGTGCAGCCTGTTCCCTTGGGGGACAGGTTTGGAACATCTCATGCTGAGAGCAATATAGGTGAGGCTGCCGTAAAGGGACGATGTGGCAAACGAGAACAAATAGGCTCCTCTTTGTGCATCTGCAGTGGAGGCTGAGTCATTACCATTCACCAGCCTGACTGGTGTGTTCATTCTGGTGACAGTTGTTTTCGGGAGAGAGGACAGCTTTTGATGCCTTTTAATTCCTGAAAATAAAAGAAAAAAGGGCTGTCAAGGTAACAGGCATCCGGAGAGGCTGACTGAAAACAGCGGGTAGGGAAATAACTTTAAGTCCCAGGGAAATGTGGCACAAATGGGAGCTGCCACAACAACCAGTACAACGTACCCTGCTCCTTCGTGTTTCTGAAGGAGCAGTAAATGGCTAAAACTCCCCATGCGCAATTCACAAATGAGCTCAAATTGCAGGACAACACAGTGAAGTTAGCATTGCTGTTGCAGCATATTTTCCCCAGGTTTCTTCCTGCTAGGCTCTTTGTCTGTTTTGAGTCATTCAAGTCTGCATGTGTAGCATTGCTCATCTTACAACTTACTCAAATGAAGCCCAAAAAACTTCCCCGGCAGGAACTGTGAAGCCTCTTCTGTCCCACAACAATCCTCAGTGGATGACATGCTCCACACCACCCTGGGGCAGTTCAGCGACTGACTTTACAGGGGCTCAAGATTTCTCCCACCCATCTCCTGCTGTTTCAAGGAAATGATATGGCGGCAGCTGCCCATTGCCCAGAGTGGCTCTTGCAGGGAAGTTTTGGCTCTAAGGCCTGGGCTGCGGTTAGCTCAGATGCTCCAAATGGACCTGTCCCATCTTCTGCCTTGTCTTCTCCATCTGGACTAGTTCAAGTTGTGCACTGCCTAGGAAACCAGCTGTCTTCATTTCCAGCCCTGCAGAAACCCATTTCTTGAGCTCTGAAAAACAAACCATAATGCTTGGGGGTGAGCTCATTATATCTGCTTGTGACTCATGTACAGGAAACTGTAGCGAACACCTCTGCTGTGCTGGGAATCTCATTTTCAAGGGTGTGGCGACACATGCAATTACTAGACTGATTAATCAAAACTTGGTACAGGTTTACTGTCGTTACACCCTAACTTCTGATAGCAGAGATGTGAGGGACTAGCGGTGTTAGGCCCCACACCTGTATGTGCACACACATGTACATGAATACCCCGAGTGCTCTGATGAAGTCAGCAGGTCTATGCAAGGCTCATACACTACCTGAAGCCCAAATATATTTTTGTGCAAATTTAGAGTACATTAGTCTGCAGGCAAGGTCCTCTCATAAACTGGGAGACCTGGCAAGAAGGATTCAACTTGCTTTATAAAGTTCAGGAAACACAGAGACTGAATGGACCAGTGTGATACTGAATTAACAGTGACAACAGTACTCAAATAATACACCTATTACTGACAGACAGCAAGTTCTAATTTGATGTTCTTCTGTTGTTCACCTGATCATCAGGAAGGTCCTTTACACTGAGGATGGTGACCCTGGAAAGCCTAACTGCAAGAATCACATCCCTGCTAGTGCATCTGCCCACAGGACAACTCGCATCACCTAGGGCTTTCCAGCTTGCTCATGTGTCAATTGCCACAGGTCACCTCAGGGGTGAGAATGCACTGTTGCTGCTGTCATGCTAAATGAAAAAAAGCCCGTGGACACATGGGACTGAGAGAGCCCCAGGGGGTTACTTGGGTCAAACTGTCCCTGGGGTGAAAGTGAGTTGTTCCCGGCCCCTACCTCTGCCACCAAAAAGGATTCACATTCATATGCAAAACCCCTACACCCCAGGCTGACACAGCTCCTGCTGTGACATTTGCTACGACAGGGCAGGGCGAATTTTGTGCCCCTCCTGCCTGCCTCTGCTCTCAGTATCGACTTCTCAGCAGTAAGGACACCCCACCTCAAAATCCATCGTAAAAACAAGAAGCGTTACTTGTATGAATGAGGCTATTTTCGTAAGTGCGGATGCGGAAGCTGTTACCACCAAAATGTTTAGGAAACCGGTGAAAGGAAACAGTCAAGCTGTAGCATAGGAACCAGTTTAAGCACTTGGCTCTGGCTGCTCCCTGAGCCGTGTTCTCGCCACGATGCAGCACACCCAAGAAGATCTGGCTGCGCCCGGAGAAGAAGATGATGCCTTTGGGGAAGGTAAAGTCATCTTTTATAAAACTAATCCTTCTCCTGCTCAGACCAGAGAGCGGTTTCTAGCCTGGGTGGTATTTCTTGGGTAAATCTGAAGTTGTCTATGGGCTCCAAGGTCACAGGGTGACCAGACTTTCTTTTTCTCCAAAGAGAATGGAGAACAAAAGCACCCTAGATACAATAAAAATAACTTTCACACTGCTTCAGCAGCTTGCTTCCTTAGCAAGGGTGTTACTGCCAATAAAGAAAGCTGGGGGGACACCAAGTGTGTTTCCTACAGTGGCTGCATCATGCAAAGTAGTGCGTTGGGCATTCACCACAGGTGCAGCTGTCACTAAAGTAGTAGGAGCTCTTTACAGGGGCTAAAGGCGACTTTCTACTTAAATTACCATAGCAAAATTAGCCTCCTCTTCTCTGACTGCCACAATGCAGGACACAAAGCCGGTGCCATAGTTTGTTACCCCTAAAAATGCTTCGCTGAAGCTTGATTTCTCACTGCTTGCATCCCAAGTCACCGGTTATATGTGTACCGAGTGATGTCAGGTCAAAACAGCAGAGATGCAGATAACAGGACCCTGAGGGGGAGGAAGAATCTGGCCCATGGTGTCTAATTTCTGCCGCTGCTAGCTGCTGCCCTTTGCACTTGAGCAGGGGCTGGTGGGGGAACTTGCTCATGCAAATCTTCTCCCAGCTCCCAGCCCTCTGCAGTTTCCAAGGGAGTTGAAGGCACAAAGAGCTGCCTGGATCTGCTCCAAAGACTGTGAACCTTTAAACTCACTTTCAGCACAGCTTCAGCAAACCTCATTTAAACAAAGCTCAGCTGCGGTTGGTATGGAAAACTTAGCAGTGAATAGTGCCAAATCAAGTTATCTGTGTCCCAGTGAAAGGCATCAACACAGAAAAGAAAGCAGTTTCAATGATGTACTGTCTGTACTCAAATACATTTCTCACGTCTATATGCCCCCGCTCCTCACACTGCATCTCAGACTGGGCTCAGAACGGCAATGGATTTGAAGAAAGGAGACATCAGATCATTTGCACTCAGGAAAAACTCCTAATAGTTCAGCAAAGACGTGGGGAAATGCCACTGAGCAAGTCAACTGGCAATGAAAGTACCCTGTTGCGTTCCCTGCATCCTGCGCTTATGCAGGTGGATGCTGCTTCCTAGGATTGCCAGCCGTGTGCTCTGACTCATTATGGACAATTTCAAGTGCTCTGAAGAGCCAGTGGGATTTAAGCTTCATTGCTGTTTCTGAAACCTCTAGCTTATGTTCTTAATTAGAAATGTAGGAGGGAAGGAGAGGAATGTGTGCAGGTTGTTCGACATTTATATTGTGTTATCTGAAGGGAAAGACACAGTGCTTAAGAAATCCTCTCAACTAAGTTGTTTCTGGCAGGGCCGATCCAGCAACAGCTAGAGGAGGCTGGCTTATCAAAGCAGGAACATTTTAAAAACCTCTCTATGACCCTGCTTGGAGCAGGAGGTTGGACTACATCACCTCCTGAGGTTCCTTCCCACCTGGGTTATCCTACAAGTCTAGGTGACAGCCTCTTCAAGTCATCTGTGTGTAACAGGGAACACATCTACCCCAGCTGCTCTCTTGGCCAGAGGATCTGTTGGCTCCCAAACCTGCCAGCTGGAAAGCCCAGACAACACAGGCACAGCGCTTGTCTTCCCCTTCAGCCCCTCTCCTCTCTCTTGAGCGGGTTAGCAGGGAAACATTCACTCTTGGCTGTTATTTCTGGAGCGCTGTTGACCCTGGACAACCCAGTGCTCTTCCCCAAGCTGGGTGGGATCTGAGTGGGGAGGAGCAGAGCCTGTTTCGGTCACCCTGCTCATGCTGCAGAGACCTAGGAGCCAGCCAAAACTGAGCGTGAGATTTCCAGACCAGATGGAGGCGTTTGTCAGGTGCTGAACTCCAGCTCAGTGCAACCACAGCTCATACAGCATAGGCTGGGGGGTTTGGTTCTCCATATCTGGCTTGATTTGGAAAGAGGTGGTGACATATCTCCCATCCACCTCTTTAACTTGTCCCAATGCTTAGCTACTCTCACAGTTAAAGATAGCCATTATCTTTTTTCTTCAAGTGCTTATTTGTCTGGGATTTTAGGAGATTGTTGCCCTCTTGTCCAAGAGAGCAAAGAACTCACTATTGCTTGTAGATATAAATGTCTTATATAACTATCCACAGGCTGTATTCATACCACTCTTACCCTTTGCCATTGTGCCATCTTAATATTCAGTTTGAAGTTGCCTTTCAGGTCACTGAAAGAAAAGAGTTAAATCCCATAGAGACAGAATCAATCTGTGCAGGTCCTCACTAGAAGCTGGCATCCCTGATGATTCCTCAGCCGGGTTACATCTGTTATTCAGACTTGTTTTGAAGCCCTTCATCATGTCCCAGATTGATCTACTCCATTTTAAGCTTCTTGGTTAAGATCTCCTGCACTATCAAGTCTTACTCCTTATAGAAGTCCAAGTACACTGTCAATACAATGGGCAGGGACACCTGCTGCTAGACCAGATGGCTCAAAGCCCCATCCAGCCTGGCCTTGAACACTGCTAGGGATGGGGCATTTTGCTCATATAACTCCTACATCACCTACTCTGTAAAATGGGCAGGACCACTGCATCATCATTGATAATTCCACCATTTTTATCTGCTTATGCTACAATAGCATTGGTTTTCCTTATTGTACCTATTTACCTTATTGAAATCTCCAGTCACAAAGCTTGATGTGGCAATGTATCCTACACATATCTTCACAAAAAGTCAGGCTGACCCTTGCAGTAAGTACTCAAAGCTTGTAAATGTTCATCCTCAAAGAAAATACGTTAGCCAATGTTCTTGTTTTCTAATATCAACCTTGCACTTATAGTATGCTACCCTCCTTCAAAGGATCTGCGGAGACTTTGCAAAATGGCTGTGCTTAGGTTCAGTGAAGTGCAACTCCCTCTTCTCTGCATCATCTTCATCATTTCACAGAGCACAGCTGTAGTATGCAAATGTTTTGAGAAGGAACCGTTTCAGCCTCCTGAAAGTACAGGCAGCGATATGTTTTGTTTCTTTTATGGCCTTACTCAATATGTTAATTCAAGGCAAGTGACATCAGTTAGTTTTAGACCTTTGTTAAGTCAAAACACCTGCTTTGGGGAAAATGCTTAGTTTTCAGTGTCTCTAAGTGCCTGATATTCTGAAGTTACAGAAATTGCCTCCCCTAGCACAAGGCTTCCCCTTATCACTGTAGCCAAACAGGTGTGGGTTTTCTTTGGGTCTGTCTAAGCTGAGGAGCTAGGAAAGCTCCTGCAGCTCCCATGCCCAGGGAAGGAGAGAGATTTGGGCATGAGTCAGCTCTCTCTCGGCAGACCCTGGTCTCTTCTGGAAGGGGAGCTGAATGCTCACATGGAGGCATGATGCCATCGCCCCAGCACAGCCTCTCACTGGGGCCAGGGCTTTGCCACAGCAGGAGCTGCTAGATCAACTCAGATGTATGTGTGCATGGAGTTTGCAAGCACTCAGCAAGCACAGATAGCATACGGGTCCAGGCATTTCTTTAGTAGTGATCAGCATATCCAAACGGAGAATGCACAGGAGAAATAGAAGTTAGACTGTAATTTATTGCAGATAGTTTCATAGAGCTGCTCCACACTGACCTCTCCTCACGTCTCCCCTTCCCACCTCCTCTGTGTGCCCACTGGCTGGACCTGCGGTAACTATCACCTCCCTCTTAGGCCAGAGCCAACACAAAATCCCATCCGTGTTTCCAAAGCATGGAGGAAAAAAACAAAGCTGTCTTTTTCATAAAGTCCAATAATAAGTGTGTGCTCCAGTTCACTTAACCAGAGCGCCACTTGAAATGGTGCACTGCACAGAGTCCCAGGGTCTTCTCCTTGCCCAGGACTGATGCGCTGCTATGGCACACAGCCACACTCCAGCCTGCCACCCATCTAGGCTCACAGCAGAATAGTAGCTGCATCAAACTTTAAAAGTGTGCTTCAGAAATGTACTAGATGGCTTTACATCCTTGTAAAGCCTGCCTGCCTTTTTTAAGAGAGAAAGAGTTTTAGCTCTGGGGTTTGGGATCAGCTTTGAGGCTTAGCTGAAATGAAAGGTAGCTGCTGTTCATGGTTATGTGTACTGCCTGGTGTGTTGCAACATCACTGCTGATGTTAGAGAAAAATGAGGATAAAGTCTTGGATGTTAACTTAAAGTTGAGACATGCTTTTTTATTCAGCAACAATTCAGGTTAAGCAACCTTTCTCTTCCCCTAAAGCAATACAAGACTATGCTTTCCTCATACATACAGCTGCAGTGACTTGTCTTTAAACTCGTGCAGGGAGATCAATGGCATAGCTTGTCCATGACCAACTGGGCCAAGCTTCTTTCCATGCTGTAGTTAGCAAGCCATTCACCCACCATGGCCAGCCCTGCTCTGGTGAGGGCCAGCCCAGGTACGTCTTTTCCCCACAGAGCACATCAAACTGATGCAAATTTAAACAAATCATGTCTTCTAAGGACATCCATGAGTACGTATCAATATAGTATTCCACTGAATGTCTATCTCAGAGATATACAGAGATACCATTTTTCCTGTGTTTCCAGCTCAGAGTTTGATGTGCCCACTTTTCCCAGCATATGAGTGCCTAATATCTGAGAAGGCTGTGCAGGTGAGCAGATTTACAATGTATTAAGCATGAGAGCGTTTCTTCCCTGACTGCAGAGAGACCAGAGATCATTGTTCTGAAAATACTTACAGGTCCCACCAGCCCCACCTATCCTTTCAGCTTATCTCATGTTCCTGGAAATGGAGAACATGTGTGCCATAGTCACTGCAACCCAGGGGAAGAGAAGTCCCATCACTGCGTCACCAAGACAACGGTGTCTGCTTTAACCAGATAGATAGATCGTGGTAAGAGATATTTAGCCTATAAACTCAAATTGAAACACCTTTCTCCAAAAATATGGGCAGACCTACTTAATCTGTAGGAAGAGGATGGCATGGAGAAAATGGAGCTCTCTTAGGAATCATTTTCATTTATTAATGTTTACACTAAATGCTTTGCTCACCTGCTTCTCGCAGCTGCTTCTTTTTGATTGTGGCCCATGTGCAGATACAGAGTTATGCAGGTGGGTGAGAGGGCTTTCTGTGATCAGAGAAGTCAGGGCAAGATGCTCATCCCCACCCTGAGTGCATCGACCCACCCGCAGTGCTCTGGCCTTCCAGCACTTCCAGCTGTCCTGGGCAGCTGGAGGGTTATTTTAAACATGACATCGTGCTCTGTGGCTGAAGAAGAAATTCTTAAGTCCGTAAGGCCCAGAATTGAAAAGGATTGAAGGGAGAGACACTTTCTGCTTTGTTGTCTCCTTATTTTTTAATTAAAGATCTTTGATCTTTTAGTTGTTTCCTTCTCCATGTCTTGAAGGCAACTTGCTTGGTTTGTATTTGTCGGAATATTTCTAAATCACTCATAATAACAACAGTGAAGGGGAAAACCAGGTCAAACAAACAAGTGGCAGTTAACCAGCCCTCAGAGAAAAGAGGAATGTATGTACAAGCCAAAGAGAAACCACTGATTAGGTGTGCTCATGCCACCTTCTAAGCTTGCAAAACAAGTGTCCCACCAAAAGCTATAGTACAATTGCCTTCCTTTTCACCCATTTTTCCCCTCCTGCTTTTAGATGGTTGTCCTGAGTTCAGCAGTAGCAGTCATTTTTTCTCCTTCTTAGTAGCTGGTGCAGCGCTGTCTTTACAAAGCTCTGTGAAACAAGCTTTTTGTCGCCCAGCCCCATCATTAAAGTCACAAAATAAATGTGTCTTGGCTAACATGAGCTGGTGGTGTAAACAGCTTCACCCCTTTAACAATTCAAGGCACAGCTCAGCTGCCTCTGAAATGAGCTTCCGCCTGCTCTGATGCTAAAACCAAAGCCTTGTGGTTGGTGAACCTAGGGTGTGACAGTCACAAAACAACTGGGGCAGGAAGTGCAGAGTTAAAAGGCAAAGAGTGAAAACAGTCAGAGAACATGTGTTAGAGAGAGAGGGGAGAGTAGTCCAGCACTTGACTTGTCATAGAGGTTGATGGTGGGATGATTTCCGCTTGGTAGGATTTCTCCTACATCTCAGCATCACTTGGGGGGATGAGGGGTGTTGTCAGGCCCCATGGAATTTTTGTCTTGATCTGGCATCTAAGAGCAGGGAGACAGTCTGAAGAGGGGTCCCACTGTGGCAGCCACTTAACCAATCCTGCCTCGCTGCTGAAATTCATAGCTCAACACAGAGATTCAGCTAAGGGGGTGGGTATATGTGTGTGCGTTTACACACCCCAAAAGAAGATCGGGTGGGGAGGGTGCAGGAAAACATTTATGCTCTGAGGAGCCACTGATATTCCTGTGTCTTTGGCAACTGCACAACAGGTGAAGCAAAACCACTGTGGAAATGCTGAGCACAATAGGCTTAATGCTGCATAACTCATGGGGACTGACACTGGCTTCCTCTGCTTTAATTGCAGAGTCTGGGAATTGGAAATGTCAGGCACCTAGAGCTTGGAAGTGATGCCTAGGGTTCAAACAGTTGGTAAAAGATGAAAAGATGAAAAGCGAGGTGGAAAGAAGGAGGGTACAGCGAGCGGCACACAGCCAGAGTGAGAAAATAAAGTGAGATTTTGGAGAAAGTCCCACTGCGACCCAGCCCCTGACTGAACAAATGGCAAATACTCAAGTCCATAATCCCAGGTGAAATGAGCACCCTGGGAAGCAAAACCCCAAACTGATCGAAAACTCAAAGGCTTGCAACATCTCCCCTTTCATCATGCCAGGCCACTACCCAGGCCAGCCCTGCCTTCCTGCCCACCATGTGCCCAGCCTGAGGGGAAGTCACCCACAGCAACAAGCTTTTGTGCAAGTGATCCTCTCTTCATGCCATGCAATACTGGAGTGAAAAGCCCTCTGAGCTCCCCTGAGGAGCGTGCTTAGGGTTCGGGAATGGCAGTGGCCCAGCAGCCATCCAGGAGCTTCCCTGGAGGTGTGTCAGAACCACCTGCAGCAGATAAGAGAGGGACAGCCTCCCTGAGAGGATGGCTTTATGAATATATCGCCATTACCACAGGCATTAATTTTTTAAGGACTCCTGCAGAATGCTCTTGGAGATGAAATCTTCCATCTTTGCCCTACAGCTCTCTGATGTTTGTGATTAAGATGCCAGAGGCTAACGATGCTGGCCAGCATTTAGGCCTTATGGCATAAAGGGAGCTTCGTTCAATCTTTCTCACTTTGTGATAGCTTAGGGCAGTGAAAAAGCTCTGCTGTGAACATGGACGTAACCCACGGGCACCACGTTTATTTTAGCAGGGTGGTTATGCTTGTGTAGAAGTGCATTTTGACAACTGGGAGCTCCCTGTAAGGTCTGGACTCCCACTCACTGCGTTTTCTCACTCAAGAAGGAAGACAGGATATGGCCCATGTAATGCCATGAAGCTAACAGTGGTAGCACTAAGTAGATAAGTCATTTTTCTGTCTCAAATGTCATCAGCAGACCAGGAGTCACTGGAGTTTCCTAATGGTGGTGATGTAAAGAGCAGACTGAGAACAGCCTGTTTCCTCTAGGGAACCCCTGAGTTCTAGGGTGCCATTTGGATAATCAGTATGATTTATGAACTGAATGATTCAGGGATTTTGGGTTACGTCAGGACTGAGGGACTGGGCCATAATGCTCAGCCTTCACACTGAACTAACAGATTTCCTTCTCTTGAGTGTCTCAGAGAAAAGACAGATGCAGATACATTTGAGGCTAGATAGCATCTCTGAGATCCTCCTACAAACACATGCAAGGGGTGTCACAGGAGCAATACTAGCATAATTTAACAAGTGAGTCACTTTTCTTATTGAGAGGGGAAGGAATGTTAAAAAGGGTCCGTAGAAAAATATTGTCAAAGCAAAGAGAAGCCAGAGGAGGAGCAGAAACCTCCAGCATTGCTGAGCTCAGCTCTGGAGTTGGATGGCTATAGCTTTGTTCTGATTTTCCCATGGAAAAGCAGGCAGCTCGGGAGGTCCTGATCTGCTCTGCCTCTTCAGTCGCTCTGGGGAGCTTCCTGCCCATTCTATTCCTGATGCCTGTTGTGAGCCAAGGAAGGGTTAGCTTAATCAGCAACACCAGCCACTGATCAGTGCCAAGCTGTTGTCATTAATCACTTCAAAAATCACTGCTCTGAAAATAGTGCCCAGGGTCAGATGTTGAAAAACTGGCACAGTTTAACCAGTGTCATTTAACCTTAGCCACAAAGCCAGACCACACCCCTAGGGAAACACTATTTCTTTGCCTTAAATGACGTATTATTTGTCATTTTTTAATTCAATTCCACTCACAACCCTAGTGACATGGTACAGAAAGCTGCTCTTCGTCTTTCCTAGAGGAAACAACTGCTGCGAGTGGTTAAATACTTCCACGTTAAGGCAAGCTGGACCAACAACTGAGCTATATTCCCCAAAGAGATGCATAGGGAACATACAGGCCTGAGGGTTTGATCACAAGCTTCTCCATGCTGTGGATCCACTCCCTCTCCTTTGGAATCTCAGTCTAAACATTTGGCAGATGCACTTGGGGCTCATTACGTTACAGAGGCAGTGTGTTCATTGCGCTCCCCCGAACGGCATTTCATGTGCGCTGCACTTGTTCTATATTTGCTATATTTAAGCCACAGAAATATGCGCTGATGAGGAAAAGAGGGCTGTGGTAGTATCTTGGAGGCTGGAAGGGAATGAAAATCATTTCTCAAAGCTGCAGTGCTCTGTGCAGAACTATGGCCAGGAAGAAGGAAAGAGGAGCACGGTCAGCCCAGGTTGCTGGCCACACTGAGGACCCGGCTGCGTCTCTCATACTGCTTACCATCCAGAAAGGATTTCAGAGCAGCTCTGGTTTTATATTAGTGTAACTGCGGGTGGAAATTGCTTGGAGCCTTTTCCCCAGAGGACTCTTCCTGGGTTTCTATTATGAAACCACTACATTGGGAACATGCAGGAGTACAGGTGTGCAGCACTGCAGGGCTCATACATGGCACTTGATTTTGAAACTTGGCCGGCATGATTTGCTGTTCCCTCTGGCCCAGCCTTTGAATCCCTCTCCTACCTGACCATCATTTTTCCCAGACCATGTTCTTCATCCCTGCAGCTCCTCACCTTCTTGCCATGACCTGTAGGACACACTGAGCAGGAGGAAGGCAAAGGCCGTCTTTATACTGCTACTGGAGGGCACAGCAAGGGAGGCCGAAGCCCTGGGTGCCCCGGTCTGCTCTTTCAATCATGGACCTAGGATGCCTTTGGTGGTTGCTAACATGCCCTACAGTGTTTGGCGCCAGATAATACCTGTCCTTCGTGATCCCTGGTCCTTCCAGGGCAATCGCCTACTTCATAGCCTGGGATGGACTAGTATGGGGCTGGACCGGCCATGCCTGGGGCTGCTAACCAGAGAGTGCTTGAGCATGTGCAAGAAAGAATTTATTCTCCTCTGTGCTTCAGACCTTGTCCCAGATTTACCTTTCAAGTGCAGGTGAGGCAGCAAAGGAAGTGAACATGCAAGTTTAAGCAACAGGTCTGGTAACGTTGGTAGAGATGGAATCAAACCCTACGAGACCCCCGAGCACAGTGGGGAGTTCAGCCTGCTGCTATTATGGAAGAAGAAATCTGTGGCAGGGAGCCAGGTTTGAGCACTTGAGAGCCAAGAAACAGGAAAGAGCCAAGAGATTACGTAAAGATTCAAGGCAATCCCAACAAGCAAGCTGGGATCATATCAACTTTCTGTCTACAAAGCCGGATCCTGTCCTGGAAACGGTCTAACAGGGCCTTCTTGATCTTATACATGTTGGTGGTACTAGGAAAGGCAGCCCCAAGCAGATATCTCCCATGCTGCAGACCTTTGGGAAGCATTGCATTCCATTCTCTGCACTCCTCTGGGCAAGTTGGAAAAGAGGGTTTCAAGTCTGTCCAGCAGCAGAACTTGAAGCAGGCCCATTGTCAACATCATGGAAGAGGTTGTCTGACAGCCACGCTCCCAAAAATCAAGCCAACAGCACCATACCTGTCGCTTCCGATCTCTGATCACTACCATAGCTTTGATCACTGCATTGCATAGCTGACTTCCAGCTGTCACGGGAAGCAAAAATAAGTTTCCAGCATTTTATTTGTGTGCCTTAATTAGAAAGCAAGGAATGCTTTTCAAAAACAAGAGAGGGAGGAAAATAAGGCTAGAGCTGCAGTACTAGACATGCCATCCACACACTTGGCGTGCGCTTAAGAGTGGCTCAGCGGCCCTGGTTGCTAAGCAGTCTGAGAAACTGGAATGCACTGCTCCCTCTAGCCCTCCACGAACACTGCCACCCAAAACCTGTCTGAAAAAGGCATTGAGGCTGATTCTGAAATGCGGACAGTTCGGGGGGGGGGGGGGGGGGGGGGGGGGCGGGGCGGGAAATGCAATAAGTGGCTCCTTCCTCCTGCTCCCCCAAGTTTTACACAGGAGGACAAGGAGGGTGTATGCTTATGCAAATGCCTCCCAAAGTTAAGTTATGTTCAAATGCTGCCAGAGGCACAGGCCATCGGTGGGAAGTGTTCTTGCTCTGAAGGCAGCTATCTCAGATCAGCACAAATGCAGCAAGGTAGACCAAAGAAGAGATAAAGGAAGGATTACCTATGGAAAGCATTATCTCTTGCAGTACATGAAGGGCTAAAGGCAATTCCCCTTTATGTTCTTAGCCCTCCCTCTGCACCCATAGCTGTTCCTTGGTATATCAAGTATGTCCTGACATCCATGCTGCAGAGCAAAACCACTGCATTATACATCAGTCTTTCTCAAAGATCCAGCTGTGCTGAGCATCTGGCCAGAAGTCCTAAAAGATTGAATCTGCTCCTGAATCACTGCAGAAGATCAGCTCAAGTAACTTTTCCCACAAAATGCCCCAAAAGCTGCACGTGGAAAACTTTGCAAAAGCAACATCAAGAGAAATGAGGAACTTGAGGGTGGAGCAGCAACACAGTGATGGGAAGTAAAAGGGGGGAAAAGGTTGCACAGTGGTTAGAGGATGTCCGCAGTGAAAAACAAGTGGAGATCAAACTCTTTTAGAAGGAGAGTAAGAAGTGTTGCAGGATGACGATGAGCGCAAGCCAGATGTGCTGGGCAGGCTCAGCTGACAGAGAAGGGAGTCAACCCAAAGGGCAAGGTGTAGCGGGAGAGTTGTGGCAACACTTCAATATGTTTAGGTGGAAAGAGTAACAGTGAACGTGTGTACACTTAGCAAGTTAAAGCTCATGTCTTGCCCAGGCTGCTTACAGCAGAGGTCAGGCTCTTGTCCTTTACCTCTTCCCTAAGAGCCTTTCCAAATGACGGTTCTGGCACCTGCTGTGCTTCCCAGACTCAAATGTGATCACTCACCTCCTTTTTTGGATCAAGGTCCCCAGATAAAAGTGCTCAGGTTTGCTACCTGTGTTCACACAGTGTGATACCTGCTGGAGATGTCTTGTGGGGCATTCATCAGAGATATGAAGATGCTGCGCATTTCCAGGCACCCCCTTATGAGCGAGTTACACAGAAACAGCAAAGAAACGTTGCAACAGAAAAAGCTCCTATACAAGTTGTCTTCCTTAAAAGCTAGGGCAGGCCTGACCTATCTTAGACATCCAAAGCTCAAAGCCATTGTCTGCCCACCTATCCCACCACCTCCTTTGGCTGATCCAAACATGCTAATGGGAGACCTCTGTGTGAATTGCTATCCGCATGGTCTGCCGAGTATTGACACCAACCCTTGCTTGCAAGCGAAAGAATCCAGGACTAGGCTAGGTCTTTGTACCTGCGTAACACGCATACATCCCCATGATAAGCAGGGAAGTTGCACCAACATCCCACATTTTCACAGGGGTGTTCACAGAGTTCTCCTACATAGTATCTTATATGGGAAAAAGGGTTTCCCCCAGACCTGTGTCCAGACTACCGGGTCCTGCTCCCTCTTTCCAGGTTTCTCTAGATATGTCTGCAATGTACATGAGAGCCAGGAGCTCCTCTGGCTCTGCTGAGTTCATGGATTCAGCAGGCTGGAGCCTGTAGAGTGATGGGAAAAGTGAAGTACTTCTCGTTATATCCACCCCCTGGAGCAATGTGTAACTGATGCATATCAGCCAGAAAATCCTGCTCAGTCCTTGCAAGAAGCCTTCCGGGGGCCTGGGAGGAGCAGAGCATTTAGGTATTCTCAGACTATAATCTCTTCTCTGGTAATCCTGATTTACTCTTTGGGCTGGGAGCAAAGGCTAATAGCAAGTGAAGTGCCTTGGCAAAACTCAGCAGGAAATTTAGGAACTCTGGCTTAGTTGTCTCAAGTATAATGTGCGGTTACCATTCCTGAGAATCAGTGTTTGTGAAGGTGCACGGGAGCTGGCAGGGAGGTGGAAGTGCAGCAAAATTGACAATTACTGGTTTGGACAGGTCACTGTTTTCTGGAGACAAAGTTCAAATCAGCTGTTGTCACTTAGAAATTTCACTGGGAACATTCATGTTGACCTATTTTTAGCATAACAGCAGATTACACTGTAATACAGTGAATAATTCATAGGAGTAGTAGCATGATCACAATGTCAGCTCCAGTTCCTGCCTAATTACCGAGGGAGGCAGAGCTCTCTGGCATTTTCCACCGAATTAGCAAAACAAGACACACGTGGAATGTCTGACCCCAGCCTTTCAAAAGCATGTGCGTCAGGATGAATACATGTCTCTGGAAGGACTAAGTGGGACAGAGATTTTATCTAGAGCATCTGCAAGCTTACTCAGTCTCCCAGCAGTTTCGGCAAGCTGCAGCACTGGGAGCAGGGAAGAGGGAAATGTGTGCAGGGTTTGGGGTGACAAACAAGAGGAAACTAGCTTTCAGTGTTTGCTATGCAAAACTGCAATGAGAAACCAAGAGAAATAAGCTCATACATCCCTAGCACATGTATTTGCATAGGATAGAGAATATTTCCTTGAAAGAGGAGGCTGCAAATGAATGGGGTATTTGCATCTGCAACCTTAAATTCAAAAACTCTTCCGTAAGATACCAAAAGGGCCAGAGGGAATTTGTGACATGGGTTACACCATGAAGTAATTGCCAAGAACTACTGTAGGAAGCTCAAGGCTGGAGCAGGATGCTGCAATTAGTACATGACACTGAAAACATTTAGTAAATTGACCAGGCTTCCGCAGTGAGTTCTGCCACCCCCTAAAAGGCTGAAATGGTCTCAAAAGCATATTAAGTATGCATGATGAGACATTTATAGCTTTCAGCATTGCCACAAATATTCCCTCTCCTCTTCCCCTGGCATTCCACAGCCTGAGGAGGCTCACAGCTGCTTTGTCCAGAAAGCAACTTCTCTGCCTTGGCCTTACAGTTCACATCCTGCGTGAAACCCATGAAATGGGGTGTAGTCAATCCCATCAGAGACATAGAAAGGTCACCCTAAACATCTCATCTTGGAGCTACAGCAGTAGCATTGTGGTGGCAGCGGCCCCTACACTTTTTCCAGTGGAGAAGTGTGTGCCTCTGGAAATGCACCGCTGGGATTGCTGTAAAGCCCATCTGAACTCAGAATCCTTTGGAAACAGCCTGTAGGCCCCAGAGCTCAGCACACCAGTGTGAAAAGCAGCATCCTTTTCACTGGGTGCTGTTTATTTTCAGCATAAAATATAAGTAACACAGGGTCATTACTGCTGCTGAAAATTACTTCAGATGACAGGTCAGGTGGACTTAGCAGCTTGGATTTTATTCATTGAGGGTTTGGCTTTTTTAAATGTATAATGCTCTGTGAAAGCCCAACTCTTTTTTGTTGTTGTAATTTCCTAACCTTCCCCATACTGTGTCGTTCTCTGTGTGTCAGGTCTACATGCTCCATGTAAAACACATCCCTTTAGAAAGGGTGAGTCTACCTATCCGGACCCAAATGGGCAAAGATAAAGGTACAGGCATATAGGGATGGTACCAATATTGCCTCCTTGCGCCACCACCCAAATTGTGTCTATTTACCAACCACACAGACCTATCAGGGATTGCCCCCCTTTGTAGTAAATAGGACTATACATTTTGGAAGGAAGACTGGACTTGAAGAAAACACCCCACAGTCTCTGGGAAAATGCTTCATTCCTACCTTTTTTCCCTTTCTGGGGTAACAGAGGGAAGATACTCAAAGAAAGATGCTCAAAGGACGAAATGTAAGGTCCATTAACTGCAATGTTCTATCATTTACAGCCACCTTTAATTGCCGTCTTTAGCCCTTCCAATATTCACATTCAGAGTCTGCTTTCTCACACGCTACTGAAGGCAACTGAGGCTACAGCCAGTAGCCCAATGGCCCCGGGAAAGCGGAGCTGCGGCAGCCTGTTCCCCCACCATTCCCTGCGGAAGGATCAGAGTGGTACATGCGCCGGGATCAGCGGGATTTTGCGGATGCCCCATCTTCGGGGCAAACAGCCTGAGAGGCTGCAAACGTCGAATGACAAGATGGAAGAGCCGCGCTGATGCTCCTAGCAAGGTGCAGAGCCGCCAGCTCCGCCGCTTGCCAGCCGGGACGAAATGAGGGAGGACAGCGGAGGCCCACACCACCCGCGGCGGGTCAGCTTCATTCTGCTCCACACCGCCCGCGGGGGGGCGGGCCTCGGCCGCGTAGCGCCGCGCCGAGCAGCAGCGCCTCCTCCGCCTCGTCCCCATCCTCCTCCTCCCTCTCCTCCTCCCTCCCGCAGCTCCGCAAGGAAAAGCGGCAGCGGCTGAGCTCGCTGCCAGAGCGGCGGAGCGCTACGCTCGCAGACGGGCTGCCCCCTCCTCCTCTTTTTTCCTTTTTTTTTTTTTTTATTCGATTTTAAAATTTTCAATGATTCTTTTTTAATCCTTCGGGGCTATAATTAGCTCTGCGGCTGCGGGCGCTGCCGCTGGGGATGGGGCGGCGCGCTGCCCGCGGAGCGCTGGGCTGCGGCGGGAGAGCGGCGCCCCGGGACGGGCTGTGAGCGGCGGCGGGCGCGGGCGGCCCCGCCGGCACCGACAGGTACCAGCACTGGCTCGGGGGGTCGGAGCGGGAAAGAAACCCTTGATGGGACGAAGGGGGGCTCCTGCTGCCCAGGCAGGACGTGGCCGAGCTGAGCCCGAGGGCTGCGGGGATGGAGAGCGTCTGTCCCGGAGCGGCTCCTGACCCCGCTCCGGCGCCACCGCCGGCCGGTCGCGGGGGCCAGGCGGCAACAGGTATTTGTGGCTGGAAAAGGGGGTTCTGCGCGGCGTCTTGTGTGTGCGTCTGGGGTGGGAATGCGAGGAAAATCTCGGCCGTGGGTGGGTGTTCGCTGAGGGATGTGAAAAGCTGCGCGGGGGAACTGGTTTAATGTTTTCCCAGCGCGCGTGGAAGTGCTCAGCCTGGTTTCCATAAAAAACCTCTCAGTCTCAGTATTAGGTCTTCTATTTCCAGTGCGCTTTTATGGTATTACTGGTTGGAGGATAGCTTAGACCCTCTCAAGTTCTCCTTTCAGTCTCTAGCTCGTTCCCAAGAACTGATGCAAACGTATTACACACTGGCACTGCACTTCAGTTTACCTTTGAATGCCTTGGTTACAAAAGGTCAACCTAATCTGGGCTGGTCTTTCTATGGCTGTGTTAACTGAGCATTTTGCTGTCTCTCATTCAAAGTTTCAAAAAGCTTCTGGAAACTGTGCGTGAGCATTTATGTGCGTGTGGCCATTCTGCCTTCGCACCCTTTCATACATCTCCCTGAGAAGAGCTGAATGTATTTTCATGTGTAATTTCTGCATTCATTAATCTGGCCGTGCATTCAGCCACGCTCATCTTAATTACCGTGTTTGAGCTGCTGTCACGCAGCTGGAGCCCGGGGCAGGGAACACACTCCCAAACAGAAGCATTATCTCCTCTAGTGCCTAATTAGGTTTCACAAGCATCCCTCTCCTTCTGAATAAACAAAAGCAGAAGCATACCCAAACAGGGGGCTTAAGGAAGAAGGCAAGAGGGCGGCGTCTTTCCTAGAAAGTGTCTGCACTTGCTGCCCAGCTGTCTCTCAGACTTTCACACACTAGGAAGAGATATAATGTGATTTACTGTGGCCGGACTCGAGGAAGGTGTCTGCTGAGCTGGGTTAGAAGCATGGCTTTATAACCATAATGGGCAAATGTGACAGAGTGCTCCACGCTTAAGTAAGTGTGGGTGGCTATGTATTAAACAGTGGGAGTCTAAAGGCAGCAGAATCTATCTTTTCTTCAGTAATTTCAGCCTTTGCTCGGCCAGTAACTAAATCACTAGGATAGACAGTTAAGATGGTGACGGCGTTGCCTGCAAGTGCAGGGAAGCACTTGTGCAATGTGGCCTTTTAAAATCCTAGCATCCATAACCTGGTGATGGTTTAATGCCTGATATTCAAGCAGCACTTCCTTGATAAGGTGTGGCCTTAGGGGGGTTGCTTGTTTGTTTTAATTAGTAAGAAGCAACAGATTTCATTTCTTTCCAGGATCCTGCCCTGGAGTCAGAGCAATTAGCTTTTCTGTATCTCTACTTCTCTCTAGAATGACAATCCAGTTATAACTTAGAGGTTTCTCTATAGCGGAATGAATATTCCTTAAACACTTGAGAAGGTATAAAGGGAGAAGTGGTTTAGGGTGAAGGAGCATCCCTAAGTGAGAAGGTGGCTGTACTTCCTTGTGGTCTCAAGGCACATGACCACTTTGTTCTCCAGTATCACAGAGCAAACACTCAGGCTACAAGCGGTACAAAGCACGGCTTCACAACTCTCAGCAACGCATTCACGCACCAAGCAGGGTTATCTTTTGCTCTTTGATATTTTTAAACCCGAGCAAGCAGAAAGGTAACTTCCACACAAAGCACTCTTCTGAGAAAAGTCTGGTTCTGGGGAGAGCTCCCTTGCTTCCCCGCTGGGAAGAAGTGGGAGTGAGAACTAAAGGCAGCATTGGCTTTTTCCAAAAAAGGGATGGCTGGTCTGACTTGGTTTTTTTTTCTCCTCGTGCTATACATGTGGCAGTGACAAGCTGCTCACGGGCAACCCACTTACTGGGGTAGTTTTCATTGCTCGAGCTAAGCTGCAAGCAGCAGGGAGATGGGCAGGTTGTGTCTGTGGCCATTGAGCTAGCACAGACTATTAGCTGAAAGCAGCCAGGGAGGGAAGTGAGGAGAGCAATGCCTGAACGCATGCTACTCACACAGGCTTCTTAGAGAGGACCAGGACATGAATTAGCATCAGATCAGCACCTGTCACATCACTTCCAAGCTATGTGGTTCCTGGATGACTCTATTAACAAAATGGGAAGAAACCTGGTTATTTTCACACTTAGCTGGAGCTTGGAGGTCTGTGTTTTGCGCACTCAGCTTCCAGTGCTTGCTGCTCTTCTGGCAGAGAGGTTCTTAAACCAGTTTCTCAGTAAGAGATTTTCAAAACTAATGAGCAAGGGCATGTGTTACTTTTTTCCCCACTGGCTCCAAGATGTGCTTGCCCTTTGAGAAGGCAGAGAGGGAGCACTGGACCCACTGTGAAGTTAGAAAATCAAACTCGGAGTCTTTTAAGGGAAGCAATTTTGCTCTGAGGGACTTCACAAACTGCGGTGGCTCCACTTTGGATGCACAACAGTGTAGATGAGAATTCAGTTTCCTGCAGTGAAGTTGCCAACATCTTTGTTTCCCTCACTGCCCTTCAGACAATTCAGTTTTTCCACAGCAAGACAGGAGGGCACTCTGTGTGCAGAGGAGCTGGGTGGCTTGGAGGAAGAATGGTGGGATGAGCTTAGCCAGCTCCCTGTGAGAGGGCTGGAAGGAGGGCGGCAGCAGGAGCCAACCCTGCATGCAATAAACCAGATCATATTATATATCTCTGCCTAATGTCAGGAATGGCTCAGTTCAGGCTAGGCAGCCAGCTCACTTTGAACCTCATGACTGTCCTTCCCTGCATACCCCAAATCAAAGCAGAAACTGTATTTTCCTGGCCACCGCTGCTCAGCAGCTTTATTTTTGTTCCTCCATGCAAATGCTGCTCTTGCCCTTGCTTATCTGCACCCATGTGAGCTGAGTGGCTGGGCTAGGGCTAGCTCACTCCTGTCCTGTCCCATCCCATCCTGGTCCGCAAAGCTGGTGATCTGCCTCCTGCTCCAGGCAGGTATTTTAAGGAGAAGGAAAGCAGCAGGTACTAGGTAATCCTCTCCGGAAGATAGTTTTTCCCCATTTGGCAACCTAGAGACAGCTGCCATGCCAAAACCTGGTTGAACATCCTTCTGCAAGCAAGCATGGCTTGAGCTGTTGTTTTGCTGCATGTGGGCAGCAGTTTTATCTCACATTTCATAGAATCATAGCATGGTTTGGAATGGAAGGGACCTGCCAGCTGTGTGCACTTCCAGCCCAGAAAGCCAACCTGTATGCTGGACTGTGTCAAAAAGAAGCATGAGCAGCAGGTTGAGGGAGGTAATTCTGCCCCTCTAGTCTCATGAGACACCACCTGTAGTTCTGCATTCAGCTCTGGGGCTCCCAAAACAAGAGGGATGTGGACCTGTTGGAGCAAGACTGGAGGGCCACAAAGATGATCAGAGGGCTGGAGCACCTCTCGTGTGAAGACAGGCTGAGAGAGTTGGGCTTGTTCAGCCTAGAGAAGGCTCTGGGGAGACCTGTCTTCTAATACCTAAAGGAGGCCTACAAGAAAGCTGGAGAGGGACTTTTTACAAGGGTGTGTAGTGATAAAACAAGGAGTGTAGTGATAAGACAAGGAGAAATGGCTTTAAACTGAAAGAAGGGAGATTTGGATTAGACATTAGGAAGCACTTTTCACTATGAGGGTGGTAATACACTGGCACAGGTTGTCCAGGGAAGTTTCAGATGCCCGTTCCTTGGCAGTATTCAAGGACAAACTGGACAGAGCCTTGGGCAACCTGGTCTAATGGAAGGCATCCCTGCCCATGGCAGGGGAGTCGGAACTGGATGATCTTTAAGGCTCCTTCCAACCCAAACCATTCAATGATTCTGTGGCCTTCAAAGGTCATCCAATCCAAACACCCTGCAGTGAGCAGGGATGTCTTCAACTAGATCAGGTTGCTCAGAGCCCTGTTCAACTTGACCTTGAACACTTCCAGGGATGGGGCATCGACCACCTCTTTGGGCCACCTGTTCCAGTGTTTCAATACCCTCATCATAACAAATTTCTTCCTTATATCTAGTCTAAATCTACCCAGTTTTTAGTTTAAAACCATTACCCCTTCTCCTGTCACTACAGATCTGCATCCAGGGGGTTTGGATTCAGCCCCCCAAGTTTTGGCTTTCTAACTCCAGCTTTGAAGTATCTCCGCTTCTGGGTCTGGTGCTGCTGGGAAGAAAGAGGATCTCCCCCTCCCTGACCACGTCCAGGTTAATTAGGGAGCAGCAGCAAGGCTCCAGGAATTGGCTGTATCCAGCCGTGATCACAAAGTAAGTCCCAGTACATGCTGGTGTACACCTTGAATCACCTTGGTGCTCCTGAGTTGCTTTTTGGCAGCCACAAACACAGACCTTGTTTTGGTCTTTGGATCCAGGCTCTGCACCCAGTGGCCTCAATAAGAAGCGAGTCCTCTAAGCGTGATGCAAGAGCTAACTGGATTTTCTTTCCTAAAGTTACCTTTTTCTACCATGTTTGTATGTTAGAAGTATATCCTGTATTTTTTACTCCCCAGCCAGCACAAAAGAAATGACAGATTAGCACAGAAGTATGCGAGCATCTTTCTTCTCTTCAACGGGAGGAACAAATTGAAGCTGACAGTTCCCTGGACCCCGTGCAACACATGAAGTAGTCACAATAATACATTTTATCGTCCAGCTCTTTTAAAGCATCAGAAGCTCTCTGGTCTCTGATGCCTCCAGTAAGCTGACCTTGGCTGGCAGAGCCAGCCACCTCACTGCTGCTGTCCCACTGCTCACAGCCTGCCCTCTCCTCTGGCCCTCAAACAGCCCGATTAACTGCAGCAGCTAGAGCTTCCCAGGTCAGGCAGCCTGCTGGTAACCCTTCAGGGACACCAGATCTGTTTCAAATAATCCCTTCTGCATGAAACCTTTTTTTAATTATTATTTAAAAACACCCAGATATTTGTCAGACTTTACTTTGTCCTGAAAACATCACCAACAGAAAAACTTAAGGCCACCCATCAACTCCAAAAAGCGGTTGCAGCAGAGAAGATCTATCTAGTAATCACCAAGGTTCTGGTTTTAGCTTGTGCCTTCACCTCTACAAAAGACTAGGCTAGACTGACTGTTTAAACATTTCTATCTGAGCTGACCAAAGGAAGGAACTCATTTACAGTGAAATCTGTTGGAGTTAGGCAAATAAGCACCTGCAGATAGCTGCAGGAGTTCATGTTTCAACAGACAGGGCAAGGTTGAGCACCACAGCTTCTCTTCTCATTCCCCAAATTACCACCTCACTATCTGAGCAGCCAAAACAACTTGACTTGTCCCTCAATGAGGCATCTTTCTTCTTTGCTGATTTTATCTTGCATCTGCTGCAGACTGAGGCAAATCAGAGGAAAAAATAGTGTCTGTACTGAACATACCCTTTGAAGATGTCTTGGGGAGCGGGGCTTGTGCTTGCGGCTGAGAGAGTGTCACTTGCCTGTGGTACTGTCTCAATCGGGCAGGTACGGCATTCAATGTAGCTCTGTAGTCAAAGTCTGATGGGCCTTTTCTAATTGTATAACATGAGGGAAAGGGGCTTTTCCATAATTAAGCAACCTGACATCCTCTGTTGGTACTTAATTTAAAAATGTTTGGGTTTAAAACTTTAATTGTGGTAGGGACGTATGTTTCAGCTTTGTGCAATAGCATCCCTGCAAGTAGTCTTTGGCCAGGGAGTCTTCCCAAGTATGAAGACACACTTTCTTCTGCTTATCCCTGCAAGCATTGCTGGATTATGGTAATAACAGCTGTTCCTGTGCACTTTTCCAACCATACAGGCATGTCTGTGGATGATGATGCTGTTGAAAAAATGCCGATGCTCAATTAAGCGTATAATGTGTCAAGTCCTGCATGACTGACTGCCCTTTCCTTGTCTCGTTTGGTACATTCGCAATATACCATTTTGTTAGTTCAAAGAAGGACTTGGAGGTTTGTACAGAGATGATTGTGGGACAGGAAGCAATTGGGTGTGAGATGCTCTTTGAACCATGAGGCTTTTTTCTGAATTCAGTGTAACAGTTGCAGGCCACATCTACTTAGATATATACAAAACCTTATGCATAAGAACAGATGTCCGCTAAGGTAAACAGGGGCGAGTGCTTAGTTTATTTGATACTCAGATTAATAATGCCAAGAGCTGGAAATGCTCTCTAAGTCATCTGTGCTACACAAAACCAAACCAAAGCCATATTAAAATTGCTAAGGCTTCAGCTGAGGATGGAGAATAATCAGCTTAAAATCCTGCCTGCATATACCAAGGTTTTGCTTTCTTTGAAATCAGACGGAGATGTTGCCATTATCTCCCCACATGGCAGCTGGACCACAAAGCCTTGCTTCTGTGCACGCAGGTGCTGGACTGGAAGCATTTGCAGTATGTTTGATTTCCATGCCCTACCGTGAAAGCTAAAGATCCCTGATGATTAGACGGCTTTTCATCTGGAAGTTATCCAGTAAGGGGTTGCATTTTTCCCCATTCTTTCTTGGCTCTGCCCTTAAAAAGAAGATAATCCTCCTTCCTGGTACAGAAGAAGGGACCAGTGGATCCAGTGTAACAGCTCCTATGTGAGCATAAACCAAATGCTGTACGCATAATTTCTGCAGCCACTTTTTTTTTTCTTGTGGGAATGTCACGCTGCCATGAGGTGAGGAAGATAATTGCTTCCATTGGCAAAAGGACAAACTAGTTTTCCATCATCCTATAAACCCATTATATCCTTCTTTTCCTATACCCTCAATGACAGACCATCACTTTGATGTAAATTGAAAAATGCAGAAATCTCAACAGAGAGAGAAAGGAGGAAGGAGTGAGAGGGAGAACAAGATAAGGGGTCATTCTTATAAGCTTGCCATTAGCCTGCAATAGCCCCAGTGGGTTTTTCCTTTAAATGGCAGACTGTGGAAAAGCAGGGCTGTGCTGAGATGACTGCTGCTTTAATTTGTGCAATGAGAAGTTACACAAGATAATTGCCTTGTAGTTCAGTGGCAATAAATGCTGTCAGATCTATTCATTCCGTGCTCGGTTTATCTGAAACATCTCTGTGTCTAAAAGACTCAAACTGTAACTAAACCTATAGCATGGCTGGAGAGTATGACTTTTAAACTCAAGATTTTTGTATTTAATGTTCACTACAGATTAAATTTACCAATTTAACCTGACTAGATCTACTTGGTACATATTTCAGTGTTTCATCAGGTTTGCTTTGACCTGTGCCTGTGACAGTAAAATACAGGCATTTAGGATTGGTCTCAGGCACTAATGGCAACAGACACAGACCAGCCTGTATCCATGGCATTAAACTCCCCTATTCTCCAAAAGAGGAAGACACATGAAGTCTGCTTTGGGACTGGTCCTCGGCCCATGCCAGTTCCCAAACCATGCCCAGTAGTTGTGTGAGAGAGGGTGAACTGGCCCAAACCAAATCTGTGCTAGCAGTTGCTCAAGCAACGTAACCTCCTTTGGCCCAGGGAGTAGAAAACCCTTGCAGATTCAAGAGGGAGCAGCTTTTCTATGATGAGAAACTTAGAATCACAGTAGAGTTTGAGTTGGAAGGGACCTTGAAAGGTCATCTAGTCCAATCCCCTTGCAATAAGCGGGGACATCTTCAACTAGATCAGGTTGCTCAGAGCCCCATCCAGCCTGATCTTGAATGGTTTGAGGGATGGGGCATCCACAACCTCTCTGGGCAATCTGTGCCAATGTTTCACTACCCTTATAATAAAAAAAATTCTTCATTATGTCTACTCTCAGTCTGCCCTCTTTTAGTTTAAAACCATTACTCTTTGTCCTAACACAACAGACCCTGCTAAAAAGTCTGACCCCAACTTTCTTATAAGCCCCCTATAAGAACTGGCAGGCTACAGTCATGTCTCTTGCACATAAGCAAGCACCTTCCTGGTTTTGCTCAGGTGCCCTGTTGGTTGTCAGATCTCATCTCCAGTACAAGCATCATTAACACAAGCTTTTCCAAGAGGGACTCTTCCTTGCACAGATTTCCCTTATCCCTTTATCCTTCATCAAATGTATTTCAGCTGCTTTTTACAGCTCCTTTAATGATCCTAGCTAAAGAAGGTAGTGGTTTGGGGGAAGTTTAGGCTGTTTAGTGATATTAGATATGCACTGTTGTCTGTTATACCTTCAAGAGTTTTTAAAGATTATTATTCTTCTGGCTAGGGTATTTTAACCTCTGCCATAACTTTAAATAAAACTTATAGAAATCATGTATGTAAGGTCTTCTCTAGCGCAAGATTCAAGTATTGAATTTAAATGAACTGAAGCCAAAAGACAAGGGAGTAACATCTGAGCACACAGCCTCTCTTAGTTGTGCATGGACAGTGTTCAACTACATGATGTATTAGAGGAGTGCTTCAGACACATGCTATAGCCAAATACAAATGAAGTAACACAGGACTTTTATGGCAGTGCTCTTGTGAGGTGTCGAAAAGATTAAACAAATCCCTTGCTGCAATGCTCCTGTCTGGGATGAGAATGCTCAGCTTTAAAGATCCTCTGCCCTTAAACATGTAGTTATGTATCTTAAACAATGTTTTAGTGAGCAACATGCCATTAAGACGACCCTTGAAATAGAATGATCAATAAACATCCAGGAGGGTTTAAGTCACTCTAATCCCATGTATTTAAAGAGGAGTAGCAAAGTGTTTGTATCTCATTAGCAACTGAAAGGCTTTAACAACAATGATGTTTTACTTTCCTTTCAAGGATGAAAACCCTGTCTTATTTGTTTAATTTAGCTGGCTCATGCTTATATTAGATGGTACCTGGAATGGATACCAAGTACAGCTACAATTTGTCTGTCTTGGCTGAAGCAAAACAAATAATCTCTAGAGCAGCCCACTGGTTGCCAAAATCATCCTACATGTGTTTATTTGATGCATTTACTTTCCTGCAGACGCAAAGAGGTTGTATGCTCTGCTTGCTGTCCTTGCCCATGCTGCTGCCATCTGCATTAAATGAGAGCTGTAAACAGCAGAAATACTGGTGCCAAGTAATAAAGGAAAGCAGCACTCCTAAGGATGATTTTATATTAAATACTGCTGGGTCATTGCTCTTCTCTCCTGCCAGTGAGAAGGTTTTTATGTTCACTGCTTACACAGTCTGAGAAAGTGAAGCCGCTCTGCTGCTTGTACTTGACACAAAAATTTAGGTCACTGCTCAGAGTCATCATGGGCTTTGACAAAAGACTCCCACTGGAGTTGCATCTATTGATATCAGGGATGACCTACCCTACTTGTTCTCAGATCTTACTCATGGGCTCATCCAACTGTTACTGTTGGTCAGTAAAGGCCAGGAGAGACCACCTAGGCCTTCCCTACTGCTAGTGCTTTCAGAAGTGCAGTATAGGTTGATTGCTTTATGTGATCTGAATTGAGAAGCTGAAATTCCACCCAACATGAGTGATCAGCCAGGCAGTGTTCAGTGGCTTGTGCCAAAAGAGGTAGAGAAGTACCCAGGCTGGTGCTGGACAGAGTAGCTCCCACAGCCTGTTTGGCATCATGCTAGTCTTAGCGCTTAACCCAAGATCACTCCTTGTAGTTTATCTCCTAATACAGGGATAGAGAGCAGAGCGGCACAAAGCCTTCCACCTTTACCACTGGGTAGCACTGCTGAAATGACAGCGTGATTCATTATGTTCGCAGGTCACTCGCCCTGAATTGGTGTTAGGGAAAGGTGTGTTCAGAGCACAAGAAGATCATTTTCAGTTGATTTTCAGAAATACATTTTCTGTAGATTACTTTCTGGCACTTGAATGGCAGGGGGGCTTTGTTTTTAATTAAATCCTTGATTGACACAACGAATAATCAATGATGAGTGGAACTGGAGCTGACTTGTAATCAAAGATAGTTCTGCATAGTGAGGTGGGTTTGAAATGAACGAATGTCAAGTCTGATTAGACCGCTGGATTCTGATCCACCAGCCACATTCATACACACTGTTACAGACCAAATTTTGCTTATCTACACTAATGCCAGCTGAATATGATTGCTCCGTGTTCCTAGTGCTGTAAGAGAATGGCATTAGGGAGGGCACCATGTGGGCTCATGCACACACTCCAGGTGCCAGAGAGAAACAAATGCTGGAACTGAGAAAAAGGAGGTCAGTGACCATGAACCCATCTGCCCTGCACAGGAACCATTTAGGAGCATATTTATTTTTCTTGGTTTATTACAGTGGAATAACTCATTCACATTTCCCTCTCCTTATGTTTTTGGCATGTGCCATACCAAAGGTAAGGAGTAATGCTGTGAGTGTTTCTCTGAGGGGAGGTTAAGCAAAGGAAAGGGCAGTTTCTGGCTCCTCAGGAGGGAAAATGGATCATGTACCAGGACCTCTGGTGAAAGAGTAGCTACAGAGAGGGAAGGAAGAAAGCTAATCGTGGTATAAGACAGAAGGGGGCTGCTTTTACCTCAGCCACCACCAGACATTATTTCTGTGGTCATGAGGTAATGAGAGTTAAAGCCAAAGGCATGTTTTACAGAAAAAAAAGTAAGATAAAGCTGAAAGTCCCCACACTGACTTTAGCAGCTAGACTGGTGTGAAAGGTGACTGATATTTGCTGAATTTACAGAGCTATATTTCAGTGAGAGTACCAGGTATCAGGTCCTATACATTTACAGCCACATACTCTTTAGTGTTTTGCTACTGACCTTCATTGTTAGCTTTTTTTCTTACTGTTAGTATTGCTTTTTGGTTTATGTACATCCAATTTGGGTAGAAGGAGCAGAACAAACAGCATGAGCTGTTCTAGATGGTAGACAATTTGTGTTTCTGCTCGGGGTGTCTAGTGATGAGCTAGCAAATACTGTAGCATTTGAGTTGAAAATGTCCTTACATTCAACATGAAAAATGCTCTTACTGAAATGAGACCATGAAGTACAAGTCTTGTTATCAGTATCAAGTCTTGGGAAGAACATTATTTGAAACACAAGGTAAAACTTGGCAATGAAATATCCACATCTAACATTTTTGTTTCTTAGAAGTAAGTAACAGTGCCTTGTGCTTACTCGCAGGGATTTCTGCATGGCAAAGTAAAGCTTCCAGCTATGGACTTAAGTACAGCTATAAAAAATGCATGAGTTGCATAAACACTTCTTTGTGCATTGTAAAAATTGAATCCACCCAAACTGAAGGTGTTGAAATGAGACTAATAAAAGAAAGAATCACTGTAGGTGTCACAGATGCAGATAATGCAACAGTGAAATGTGAGCACGAGCCTTCGGAGAGATCCTGCTGGATAGATGGTAGCAAGGCTTGGATGTCCGTGGCTGGGAAAAAGACCCACCTCAGGCTGCCACTGGGGGCAAGACAGACTGTGGTGGGCTGAACTAAGATTCTTGTTGCTCTAAGAGGTGGGGCAGAAGTTTGCTTCCTTGTGCTGGGGCAGGAATATGTGGCTACCAACACCTTTGATGCCTACCCAAGCATGACCCAGGTGCTCCCACAACTCTCATTTCAAGGAGAGGAACCTGTGACAGCTATAGCTCCTTCTCTGTGCAGTGCTGCTCTCTGCAGCCATGCTGGTAAGTCCACGTGGCTCTTGTTCTGTATGCTAAAATTAACACTTGATGCTCACAGATCGCCTGGCCTTTCACTGGCTGATGTAGGCTTGGGAAGTGTGCTTGTCAGTATAGCCATATGCTGCTATTTAGGAATCTCATAGCCTTGGACTTTGATAGAAAAAATGCAAATGATTTTGTTCTGGCAACCAAGAATAGTTCTTCAGATGGATCTCACATGCCTGTACAGCTCTGGCGAATGCTACTCTGCACAAGGAAGGAGCAGCCCAATCACTGGGAGCATAAAATGTGCAGTGAAAGTCATAATTAATGTAATCCAATGGCCAACAGAAGACACCCTTCTACAGGTGCTTCCAGGACATCCCATCCCACAGAAATGTTACTGACATATTCAGGACTTATGAGCTTGTGCACTAATGCCTAAAAGTGTAAAAACTCTGTTGTGAGAATTAAGTTTCTTGTGAAAGTTCTTATAATGCTCCTGAGTGCTCTTACCCATATATCATTGTCAATTTTTTATATTAAAAATCCATCCACAAGAATGTCTACATTCTCATCCAAGGTGCATAACTCTGTGCCTTCTAGGAGTGTAAGAAACATGGAAACCATAAATTCCAGGTGGTTATTTGGGCTACTGGCCATGCTGGCCTCATATTGCCAGGGTGATTCAATTAAGTAAGAAGGAAGAAGTTGGAAACTAAATATTAAAAATGACTAGACTGCAAGCTACAAAAGCAAGTGACACCAGGTAAAGTTGTACTGAAAAAGCTCATTCGGTTGTACTGAATGAGCCCGAGAAGTTCAGAATTGAACTTGCTCTTTGAGTTTACAAGTGCAAACCAGAAAGAACTGCCTGGCTGGACATGACTTCTAGGGTATAACCAATTTCTTCCCTTACTGGGTTTATTCTTTTGGAGATGCACACTTCTGAATATGATCTTATTGCAATTAAAAACTTTTATCTTTGGCCAGCTAGTCTGATAAGCAGAACATAGACCTTGACATAGATGAAAAAGGAACATCTTCTTTTCTTTCATTACTCAAGAAGATACCAGTTAATTTGTTAGGCATACCCCAGGTTTGCAGATAAGAAATGTTCCTAGCATTCAAAGTATAATCAGTGGACTTCTGTAGCCATCCACTTACATCAGTTTAGAGGACCCCGTCAGCTTACCTTAACCTAAATAATTACCACCAATTTTTAATGAGCACCCTGCAGAGCACAGATCAGCAGAAGGAACAGCATACAAATCATCCCTGTAGGGGTTGCAGCTCCTTAGATCCCAGTGGACCTTGAAACATGTTTCATACAAAAAAAGCCACAGGAACAAAGGATTATGAAGATCCTTTCATTCACTGAGTCCTACCCCTCATTCCTATTTAATCAAGGATTATGCATAATTCTGAAATGTCCTTGAAGTCTCTATTCCATGAACTGTCAGCTGCAAACAGCTCCCTAACAGCCTACAGCAAACCCTAGCCCCAGAGCTGTAACCATAGCTGCTACAAGGAGAGGATAGAGAGAATCAGTGGCACCATTACCACTGGTATATTCATTGCAAATTTACATGGTTGCTAGCACATGTGTACCAAAACTAGCTTCTCAAAATGTGGTGAAAAGAAAATACCATGGGGAAAAAGCAAACAAAAAGGGGCCGTGCATAAGTTAGTTTAGATTTAGCACATGTGTGACTGAATGTCACCTCTTTTATCATGGATTGATGTCCATGCTGTTTGTCAAATACTTCTGCATTATGGGAAGTGGGGGTTCATGCTGAAGGTGATGAAGAGATGGCAGCCCTGTAGAAGGGATGGGCGTCCCTTCCCCTCTCATTACCTCAGGCTCAGCTGTTTTCCCATTTCAGACTGAAAGGAGAGCTGGGAAAGGGGACTTTTATTTCCCTGGGGACAGAGACATCATCAATTATCTGCCATTCCCTGCTGCAAACTGTCAGAGAATAGGGCAGGGAGAGTATGGGTAGGATTTCACCTTATCCCTTGACTCACTGATGGGCTCATCATTCAACTGCCATGCACTTAGCATGGGCAGAACTAATTGTATTAATCATGTTTCTACATTAGCAGTAAGCAGACTGGTGACTTTTTAAAATGAAACATCAGTGGTTCATTAGCTAGATAGGTTTAAAAATGTAAGCATGGTCGGTGCATCCACTGCATAGGTGGATCTCTCAAACCTCAAAAGCATTTAATATCATTTTAGATGTGCAATATACTTTATATTAAGAGCAGTTTATGCTGTTATCTAGAAGAAAGGAGCATTATGTCATATAACTACTAAATGCAGACTTAGAAACTTGATAACTACATTGGAGTAGCGCCAAAATCCCCTTAGTAGTGTTCGTCTATAGGGATACTAGTCAGGTCAGTAAAAGATCTGGCTAAGTCCTTGTGTGCTGAGCCTCACTGAAATTATACTAGTGACTATATCTATGCACAGAATCAGAATACAACTGTATTATTAAATGCAGAGGTAGGTCTATTTAGTTGTTAGCACAAAGGCCTGGAAACGGTTTAAGAGGCAAAGTATATTACAACAATGTGACAAATACTCATTACTCAGAGTGTCTTTGCTAGATGTAGGTATCGTAAATAATCCAGTGACACGGTGCCCATATGCAGCTGGTGTCTATGTGAGTCTGGGCTAAGAGGCTGCTGCTGGTGGAGTCAGTGTTATTTTGTAAAGTCAGTCGGAAGTATCTGAGATGTCAACAGTGTAAGTTTAAGTCTTAAGAACAGATTCTGTTTGTACAGTAGGGTCAACCTCTAATGTGACAAACTGGAAAGTAACTGGGAGATTTCCTCAGTTCCAGCTCCGTTACCTCCTTTTATCACAGTTTTCTTCTGTACAGAAACCAAACGTACATTAATCACTAAGATTATATATAATATATAGGAAGAGTACAAGCCTATCCGCACTCTGAGTTCTGACCATTTTATGCAAAAGCAAAGCAAAAGCAGCTCCAGGCAGGTCTTCAATTTGCATTTCAATTGCACTTCTTCCACACTTCCTTCTGGTATCTCTGGGAAAGTCTTAGCTGCTAAAGCGTTGCAAAGGCATCTGAGTGCTTGAGCAAAATAAAGAAAATACGTAAATTGCTTTTCCAAAATTATTAATTTTTTAAGTTTACCCAAAGGAAAACTAAAACACTTCCAGTGTGTCTGCACACGGTCACATCTGGACACAAAGATTTTGTTCAGAGGGAAACCCATTCGTCTTTCATTCACATTAATGCAGAAGATATTAGTTGTGCGGAAGATGTTAGCATTTTGAGGTTTGTATCTAAAGTAATTATATTTCTATAGCAAATGTGATCATGATTAGCACCCAACCTCAAGCTGGTTTTATTCCTCTTATTTTTTGAGGAATGGCTGACATTTATGCGTTTAAATCTCCTCTGGCTGTCAGTGTTGTTTAGCTTCTGCCCTCATAGGTCTCCAGCTGCTGTCAGGATGTGTGTTAATCATCCTATCAAACGACGCAAGGGCTGAGCACTTGCTGAGGGATTTTCTGCTCCTTGGCTCTCTGGACCCACTTCTAATGCAAATCCTTGTATGCAAATGGGAGCATGCAGCCTAACCATCTTAGGGTTATTTGCAAAACCAAAGGGAACTTGCTAGACAGACTCCCAGAGTACTGTCGTGGGGTGGTTTCCGCTTTGTCTGGCAGGGGCTGGTTCTCATTTGGGTTTGAACTGTCAGACTGACATGGGGGGATGCTGTGCCATCTACTGGGATGTGAGGTGTGACCCTGGAAGCTACAAAGTAGCTTCAGCCAGGTGCTGGGCAGCTGCAAGCCTAAGCAGAGCTCAGCTCTGCAGCCTGCCGAGAGCCTAAAGGAGCTAGGGGTGAGTGTAGGGCCAAATTTGGGCTCTCACTGCCTGAAGAATCAAGTATCTCCAGCTGCGGCTGGAGCATGTTCACCCCTGTGCAAGTTAGCCCAAGTGTATCCTCACTGCAGTTTCTCCTGAGCCTGCAGACAGAACTGGCCTTAATTGCAACTGCAGCCCAGGTGGTATGCCCACTCACATGCCCACGGCAGCCCTTGCTTCCAAAACAGGATGATATACACTGTTTTGGTTGTGCAATAGAGAAAGCTTCACATTACCACTAGCACTGCAATGCTGGGACTGAAAGAAGTATTCCTAGAAGAGCTCTTGCAGAAATGCTCCTGATAAAGCAGCGCCTCAGGCAATGCAGTCCTCTCCACAGAGAAGCAGTAGCTCGCCATGGCACCTACTGCCACCTCAAAGCATACTTGCCCAGCTTAGTGCTGCTAATTAAACATAACTGGACGGTGCACAGTGTTTCCTCACATTTGCTTTCTCTAGTGAGTGTTTGCTGTGCAGGAGCCACGTAGCTTTGGTGCTTACCTGTAATAAATAGGCTTGATTGTGAAGGTTTACATTACAAATCTGTCACCTTCACAGGTGGGTGCTTTTTTGGGTGCTTGTGATCATTCCTCATCTGTGAGGATGAGAGGATGATTTAGACTCTCAGCTGCTGGGCCTGCAAGTCATGTTTTCACAAGGCATCATCTCCATTGCCTGCAGGCAGCTCCAGCCCCTGCCACACCATCCTGCCTTGGCACCAAACTCACCCCTTGACCCAGCTGTTGGAGAGAAATGAACTGGGACCATCTGCGTTCAGCACTGGAGTCATAGAACCATAGAACGGTTTTGGCACGGAAGGCACCTTAAAGATCACCTAGTTCCAACCACCCCTGCCATGGGCAGGGACACCTTCCACCAGACCAGGTTGCTCAAAGCCCCATCCAACCTGGCCTTGAACACTGCCAGGGATGGGGCAGCCACAGCTTCACTGGGAAATTTGTTCCAGTGTCTCACCACCCTCATAGTAGAGGAAGAGGGAAGCATCCCCCCTTTCCCCTTGTGGCAGCAGCAAGTTGATGGAGCTGTTATGAACCATGCCATTTGTTTGCTATTTCTCTGTGGGTTGAAATCACCTTGGTTTGGTACAGATGCTGAGCTGGGCACTGGAAATGAGCAAACACACAGAGCAAGAGCTTCCTCCCAGCATGCTGAAGCCCCCTCCCAAACGTGTGATATGCAGAGAATATGGTACCTGGAGCTTGTTTACTCACTTCTCATGATGGAGAGCATCCCTCTCTCATCATGGAATGCCGCAGCTGTGAGTATACTCACTGCATCTTCCCTCTCAGCAGCCAGGTGGGAACAGCCATGGGGAAAAGGAGGAAGGTTCAAAGGGGAGGTGCAGGACTTGATTCATGCTGAATGAACCCTCTTTTAAAAATTTTATTATCAGCAATATCACCTTGCAGTGATGGTGAGTGTGCCCTGAGAGCTCTGCACCCTCCCAGAATAATCTCCAGGGCACCCTGATGTAGCAGATGGGGACACCAGCACTAGGAGAGAAGTATGCCAGGCATGGCAGATATCAGGGATGGCACTGGGACTATGAGGCTGAAGCACCTGGTTCCTAGTCCCACATTCAGACCCTCTCGGTGTCTCTGGCACATTTGCAGTAGATCCTGGGCCGTAAGTCAGAAGTTAAAATAGGACCATTTTATTTTTGGGCCAGGACAATTTGGCAATGCAAACAGATTCGTGCCCTGGCTCACGGCTCCTCCTGGGGTTTGGTTACCCCTTACCATAACTAATAGACACCAGGCAGCCCCAGCCTCACTGCCTGCCTCTTATCCTCCACTGTCACTGACCTGCTTTCTGTTGTTTTTCAGGAATTTCATCCAGGCTCCCTGAAATCATGTCAATAGGATCACATTCATTCTCTCCAGGAGGTCCTAATGGGATTATTAGAAGCCAGTCTTTCGCTGGCTTCAGCGGGCTTCAGGAGAGACGCTCCAGGCAAGTGCTGTGCTTTCTACAGGGAATTTCCAAGTCAGGTCCTGAGGGAGCGCTGGGGTTTAGGGGTGAAGGTGGAAAAGAGGTGAGAGAGGACTGCCTTCTCCCTGACTCGTGAAAGGAAATCTTCTAGGTAAAAATCTCTCTATGTATTGCTTGCATGATTAAGCTGTTACCATCTACCTTAACTACCCAGGTGTCTGTTTGCCTCTCCCTCATTAATGCAGGGCTTTCTCACATGCCTCAGAGCTGTGAGAGCATTTCAGAGAATCATTTTAATTTACTAACTTATGCAGTGATCTTTTCAACATGAGAAAGGTGCAGGAACACGATACACTTCCCACCACCCCCAGTTTAAGACTGTTCCTACCTGAAAGAGTTTTTTCACTGCAGTGCTGCTATGAATTCAAAACACCTCTGTTTCCCTTGCAGGGCTGCCTGCCCTCATATCCTGCTAGAAACAGGAGAGCTTGGCTGTAGAGCCTTTCCTTGCACTACCCTTTAGCTAGATAGGATTTAGGGCTTTGAATCAGGCACTTAGCAAGTTATCCAGTCCCCAGTGCCCCCAGAGGCTACTTTACAATTAATTTTATCTTGTGGAAATCACTATCTCCTAGTGCCAGACCACCAGTCAGCAGCTGAGGAACAGCAGACAAAGGGCCTCCTCCTGTTGTCAGGTCAAGCCAGCAATGGTTATTAGATGCTGACCTAACCCCAGGAGATTCACTTATATGTAGCACAACTAGCCTCCCTTTTCATACAGAGCTAAATACGGTCCACGCTCAAGACCAGAGGTGTGATGCTGTCCTTCAGACGCACTCTTAACTGAGCCAAATCTTCCTTACAAACCCCCAGGTTTTATGGCTGGGATTATCTGGGCTCCCCTTTGGTTTTAGTACCTGGATGTAGCTCAGCTCTTTTATGGCTGTGGCTGAGGAATGTGAGGCAGGACAAGCATGGTATAAGAGAAACGTCTGATGAGCCTCACACTCAGCGTGGTATTTCCAGACCTGCATTTGTATCTCGGCAAGGCAACTGGCACATCAAAAGCCTACAGCGCATGTCCCGGGCTGCTCAGACCTCTTAACCTGTAAACAAACACAGTCCTTCAACTGGCAGGCACAGCATCAGATTCCTTTCTGCTAACAGAGATAATATCAGAAGACTTCTCCAAGCTACGCCTCCTTTGAGACGGTTGTGATTTATAGGGATTTCCTCCTCTTTGATGTTCCTTTTGCAGGTGTAACTCCTTTATTGAAAATTCCTCTGCGCTCAAGAAACCCCAGGCAAAGGTGAAGAAAATGCATAATTTGGGCCATAAGAACAGCACCACGCCCAAAGAGCCCCAGCCTAAAAGGATGGAAGAGGTCTACCGAGCCCTGAAGAGTGGCCTGGAGTAAGAGCCTTTATCCTGCTTAACGCTTTCTGTGGCATTTTATAGCCTAAAGAAATGCATCACAGGAACAGGGATCCTTAATTGTAGGAGAGGAGCATATACCTATTGGAGCCTGGATTGTAATGCTTAGGATCTGAAATACTTGCATGGGAAACAGGAATACAGGGGGCAGAATCCCATTTGCACTGAAATTGCTAGGAAAGCTCCCAAAGGCTGGGGTTTCACAATTAGATTATTTTTTCTTTACTCTGAATTTCTTAGAATCCTATCAGAAATAGGATTTCTTAGAATCCTATCTCCTTTAAGATAACATCCCAGATGATAACGGGGCTTTTACCAGCCAGATACAAGGGCAGTAACAGGAAGGCACCAGCCCATAAAGTAAGCAGCAGATTAGCAAACTTGAAACTGGCTGTTCAGTGTGAGGAGAACACCAAGCTAAGTAAGTGCTATACACAGCTAATATAAAGCTAATACACAGCTAAATACTTAGCTCCTATTTATTCCCCAAAAGGCAGCAGGGAGCTGCATTTAGGACAGGTTGACGTGGATGAGTTCTTGTCTGAAAACATATCCAGTAAAGAAAGACATCTGTTGGAGAGATTTTCTTTTAGGATGATCACCAGCCAGCACACTGTGTGCTGCAGAGTTCATGTGTCCCTTCTCTGGCTTGTGTTTACAGTGAGTATCTGGAAGTTCACCAGGCAGAGCTGGATAAGCTGACTACTCAGTTAAAAGACATGAAAAGAAACTCACGCCTGGTACGTGTAATGCTTTTTCATCGTGTAGGTGCACAGTGAACTTCCTCGAGGTGCTGCAGCAGCCAGGGGATGGGGGTGGGATGCAGGGAAATTGCCCTGATGCTCTTCTTCCCTTCCGGCCCTGATCTTATTTGTGACCAATTTCTGATTTCTATTGACTGACAAATGTTACTTTCTCATGGTCCATCAATTTCTCATGGTTCATTCAAGTTTCTCATAGTGCTGTTATGTTGCAAAATTGATCACAGTTTTGTGCTTTCTGTTGCAGGGAGTCCTGTACGATTTAGATAAGGTATGTTACTCCCTTTGACATTGGTTTTGCAAGGAAGTTAGTATCCTTACAGTATATAGGTAGCTGGCATGGGAAACCTCTCAGCTGGATCTACTAGTCAGGCCAGCACTGCTGAGGGAGAAGTTACCTGAGAATTTGCTCTTGAAAATGAAGAAGTCCCGCTCCCCTCCTCTTCCCAAGGATATTACCCAGAACTGCTGGCATCCAGCTGTGTTCACTAACCCAGCATCAAACTTACCTTTTTAGCTCTGTCATGGAGTCCATCAAGTTAAACAGGCTCTGGGACAGGCACAGGGAAGGAAGGAGACCCCTGCCAAGTGGAGGAGCAAGACAGGGGAATGAAACCTCCTATTGCTGACAGCTGCCAGCCATTAAAGCTGTTACCTTGTGCAAGATGGCCCTACCAGATCCAGAAGGCTGGGAGGCTGGCAGGGGCACCCCAGGGGGTTCTGTGGGAGCTGGGTCAAGCCATAGCTCATCCCTGCTCCTGACAGTTCTGGGGAAGGAAAAACTGAACGTATTCCTCCCTGCTGGAAAATTTGGGCGAAACAAAAAGAAAACTTTCAAAACTGTTTCCTGAACAAGCCTGACTCTTTTTTTCAGTCAAAATGCCAGGCTTGGTTTTGCTGTAAGAAAGTGTTTGCTAAGGAAGAGAATGGATTTTGAAATGCAAAATCTGATCAATTTTAATACAGGTTTTCAATGTACCTGAAAGCACAGTATTTTGGGTAAAAAAGGCTCCCTGCATTTGTTTGTTTGTTTTCTCTTGTTTAAAAAATTTAAAAAACTAGAGAAATCCCATCAAAGAAAACATCTTTTTTGGTACACAAGTCAGTGAACTCCACTGTCAGCAGCAGGTTAATGGTAGTACGATGGCCAGCTGATTCCAGATTCATGGGCACTGAAATCCTCTGTGTTTTGAGGAGTTGTCTCTCAGATCCATGGGGACTAGCAGAGCTAGTGTGGTGGTGTCTTACTGATTTATTTCATGTGCCTCACCCTCTACCTCTTCCTCTCCTCCAGCAAATCAAAGCAGTCGAAAGATATATGAGAAGGCTGGAGTTCCACATTAGCAAGGTAATAAACACTCCTATCATCTTTCTTCTGCATCTGCTCCTATGTTATTAGGAAAACAAACCTTTGGCCTCCTGCTACCCCTCTGCTCCAGGGAGGCTCACTTGATGAAGCCTCTCCCAGATTCAGTATTTTTACTGTGATGGGCTGGCGGGCAGAGCCAAAGAATGGCTTCCACGTGGTTTGCAGTCCCTGAGGTCCAGCCGTGCCCTGAAACACTCCCATCCGTTCACTGTTAGTACAGAGAGAACATAGGGTTTGACACTGGCTGGGAAAATCTATCTCAGTGCATGCTTATTGTTAAACTATACGTAAAAGGAGAGTCGCATCTGAAAGTAATTTCATTCAGCAGTTGTCTCTACTGTATGCAGCAGCTAGATTGGATTTATTCCTGGATTTCACTGCTAACGCTTTTGCTGCATGGTTTGGGGCCCACATCCACTTGATCACATTGGTGAGAGTATTCAGTAGAGGCGCTTGTGATTTATACTAATACATTTTACAGCCGGGCAAAATCCATGGCGTGTATTCCTCACTTATAAACATATCTGCTAGCGATTAGTTGCTTTTCTGAGCCTGACAAAAGAATGAATTATTTTTGATTGATGAAATGTCTTTTGAGAGTCATTTGAAAAGCATTCACATAGCTTGAATCGCTCCAATTATAACAACCCATCCATACCTTTTAATTTGAGTTTTCTCTTGCTCTTGGAGCTGAGAAAAAAAATATAAATCATAAGGCAATAGACTGAAATTTCGTTCCCCAAACCACCTTCTCTTGCTGGCAACATGAATGGCAAAATTAGTGCTTAAAGAACATTTCCTTCCAAGTCCTTCCCACTCCAGCCTGCTTGGATTTAATGGTTTCTGGGCTTATTATAGGAGTGAAAAGCACCAAACACAAGAGGTAATGCTGGTCAGTATTACTCAAGCTTGCTGAGTACCTTAGGTCACTTTCTGTAACCCACAGCAACAGAGACAAAAGGAACTGAGCTGTGCTGTGTTAAAGCTTACCAGCTTGGGCAGGTAAAGAAACATCTTTCTTTGTAATCATAGAATCATAGAATGGTTTGGGTTGGAAAGGACCTTAAAATCATCCAGTTCCAACTGCCCTGCCATGAGCAGGGGTACCTCACACTAGACCATGTTGCCCAAGGCTCTGTTCACTAGAGAAGGTCTTTTTCAACAGTACCAAATCAGAGCCAGAGCAATGCATTCTGCCTCATTCCATAGAGAAACCAAAATGAAGAAAATGGGAAGCACAGCAGCAGACCCTGTGTATTTAGGGGACAGATGAGCATGCCCTAGCCATGTACACATGGGCAGGGCACAACATCAGCCCTAGGCTAACGCTTCACCCTGATGGCAAAGTAAATACCAAGTGACAGCTATTTATAGTGGCTGTCTATAGCTTGCTGACTTGCAAAAGACATAGGAGTGACTCCAAGAAGCTTATTTTGTAACTTTGAAATGGCAAAACGCTACCTGTGCCCCCATTACCCTTTGCTGAACTCTTTCAGTTTGCAAAGCAGTCCCTGTTTTGGTTAGCGATCCCTCAAGTCAGAGGCTTCAGACACCAGGTATCCTTGGAAAAGACCACCTAAGGCTTTGAAGCTGTCAGGAAGACCAGTCCCATTCCAAACAAATAAGCAACAGCACGTTTTGTTAGAGGTTAAACAAGGCTTGGAAACGGGGATTTGGAACATGCCTGGATTGTTGCATCAGCCTTATCTCTAATGCAGCAACAAAAAGTTGAACACTAACAAGTCAAGGTAGCGGATGCTTTCATAGAGAGAAATTCTGCTGGAAAACATACATATTCACCAACTATACCACTGTAGACTCCTCCTGAACCTCTCGGATGGAATAAATATAGACATTTAGTGCAGGGATTAGAGGGAAAGGGAGATCAAACTTGAGACATGGGTAAATCCATTGCACTCTGAAGGTGAGCAGTGTGTGACTAGGTTTTGCAAAACTTCCAGAGTGCTTACGAAATGCTGGGTGCCCAAGTCATGCCAAAGGAGTTTAAGGAGATGACAAGGAAATTATCAGCCTGAGGGGCTGAAGTTCAAAATACTTTCTTAATTTGACATCAGCTGTTTCTAAGCCCCTTACTTGTGCTGATTCTGACTGTGACTCCCAGTTCCTGGAAGATGGGCAGTGAGAATTCCAGAAATCACTCCTACCTTCCAGTACTATCTGTTAGTCAAATATTGCAACAGCCTTAATCCACGGGTGACCTTGGCAATACAGAAGACATTGCTGGCCCTGTTAAATGTGCCATTTAATGCATCCAATCCCATCTGGCAGTGTGAACATTGCAGTTGCCTTTGAAGAAGCTTTTTCCACACCAGTATATTTGAGTGGCTTGCTGCATGCTTGCTCTGCAATTACGATTGCACCTAGCCCCATGTATGGGGGAAAGGGAGTAGCTATGGTTAAAGGCAAACAGGGCAAGCAGGTGAATTGCTGACAGCATCTACTGTGATGAGATTTTTACACTGGAAGTGATTTTTATCTTGTGTTTCTTTTTCACAGACTACTACATAGCAGTATCCCAGCTTCATTTGCTCAGCCCCTCCATTGGATCTAACAGCTTGGCTGAGTTTCCTTATAACGCAAATGACTTCATTGCTGGTTTTATTTCAATGGGTTTTTTGGGTTTTTTTCCAATACACTTTCCTTGTTCCCACTAGGTGGATGAGCTTTATGAAGCCTATTGTATCCAAAGACGCCTCTGCGATGGTGCCAGCAAAATGAAGCAAGCCTTTGCAATGTCTCCTGCCAGCAAAGCAGCTCGCGAGAGTTTAACTGAAATCAACAGGAGTTACAAGGAGTACACAGAGGTACAGCCTCATCAGTTTACTCTTTTTGCTCTCACGCTGTTTGAAGGCCATGGGAACTTTGCTACTGGTTTCAGGGAGAATTTCATCCAGATAAAAGAATTAAAAGCAAACTCAGCAAAGAAGAATTATTATTATTTATTTGTCTTGAACTGAATACCTGGTGACTTAGAGGGGGTACATGGGCCCAACAAGTTCCTTGAAATAATTATGTTTATGCTCTATGAGAGCAGGGTTATACCCAGGAGCTGCTGCACAAGAAAGAAGCATAAATGTGCCCTGAATCTACTTGTACTCCAACCAGTGCAAATTTGGGGTAGCAGGTTGGCTGGAACCCACATGCACACAGATATCTGCTGCAACCCATCTTATTTTTCTTACTATGGTCCACTTACTGTGATCCAGTAGATGAACAAGGGTCTAATCGCATTTTAAACATCCCAGCATACAAGCTGTAACAACCTCCCTAAATCTGATGGAAGAACCGGATTGGGTCCGGTAACGTCTCACAGAGTCTTTTTTTTCTTAATGTAGCTCATGTTAAATCATGCTGGGAGCCACTTTGGCATGGAGTTGCTGCTGGCACATGGCTGGAGGGGAATCGGAGAGTGACCAGGTTACGCTTCAAGGGCCACAACTGCCCTGTGCCAAAGGGAGGATTAGAGTGCAACAGAAGAAGAGCTTGGGGTTACATTCAGCTTCGGTGGGAGCAAGCATAGCTCAGCTGCCATTTTTAGGGTCAGACCTAGCTAAAGAGCAAGGATGGCTCTGGGGGACTGATTTTATTGCAACACAGCTTTTATCTGCATAACAGAATCTTCCCTTCCAAATCGACCTTAAAAAAAGAAAAGAAAAGAAAAATTTAAAAAGGCAGAAAGAGGGTTTGTCTGACCTCACTGTTCTCTTTCCGACACAGAACATGTGTACCATAGAAGCAGAGCTGGAGAACCTATTGGGGGAGTTTTGCATCAAGATGAAAGGTAATTGCCTTTTCACCTTTCCCTCCTTTCTCCAAAATAGTAGCTGTCACTGTGCATGCTAGTAAGGGCATAGAGACATGTTGCTGTGATGTGCATTTATGATAGGTGTGGGTTTCCCCCCACCACAGGCATTACTGAGCCCTCAAACCCCCAGCTTACGCCCCTGTACACAGGAAAGGATCAGAGAGCCAGGAACATCAAAGCTAACAGAGAGACATTCTGAGAGCTGCTTCGTGTTTTCAAGGCTAATTACTTCCCTCAAACACTCCCCCTGATAGCCAAAGCAATTCAATTTCGAAGGCTGCTCTCCCTTTTACCTTTTCATAATCCTTTAAGAAGATGACTGGAAAATGGTGTAAATGCCCACGGAGCTGAAGTTCAGAACTTCCTTAATTTGACATCAGATGTTTCTAAGTCCTTTACTTTTGCTGATCCTGATTACTGCTATTTTCGAGCAAACATAAAAAAGCAAAGAGCTGCAGTAGTTTACCATTTAAACACCTAGATCACTCTGTGGTGGCATCCACCTTTTCATTTTCGTCCTTGTCTTTATGACAGGGGACTTGATGGGTTTGCATACAATGGAATCAGTTTTACTTGAAGCATCAGTGAATCACTGGGTATTGCTAATCCTGTTATCCCTTTAAGACTCTTAAAGAAGAGATTGTAGGGGAATATCTTTTTTTGGATCTTCAATCACTGGCCTGAAAATAGTTCTATGAAACAAAATCAGCATTTAAATACTCATGCACTCTTAATTCTTCACTTCACAAATCTTGCCATTTAAAAAATCTGCTGGTGGAGTTTTTAAAGCTTACAAATCTCATACAGGGCTTTGATTCTGCCTGCCTTGTCACAGTTGATTTAGTTGTTTCCTGCAGTTGCACTGACATAATCTATCTTAGATTAAGTTAAAATAGCTACTCTGTGCTCTCATATGAGAGAAATAAGTGCAGCAGCTGTTAGAGTTCTCCTAGCTCTGTCCCACAGCACCAAGCCTCAGGTTTTAAAGCCCCTGCTCTTCAGTACTGGAAGGGCGGTCAAAGATGCATAGATGTAAAGTGACAAGATGAACACACAGAGACCAAGTCAGATATTGCTACACAAAAACTCACAGCAGAATCACAGCATGAACATGCTGAAGGAAACAGGAGGTCACGCAATGTAGAAAGGGCACTGCATCACACCAGGTCCCTCAAAGTGCTCCTTTACTTGCTGTAAATGCAGTGCAACGCACAGTTCCTGACAGCAGGGCATGTTGCAGAAGATGTCATGGTGTCACAAACGTCTGTGCTGAAAAAGGTCTGGCCCCTTCTCTTTTCTGTGTCCAAATGCTCCAGCAAAGCTCACGGGCTCTCAAGAAGTCAGGTGCTGCACTCGTGTGAGAGCTGAGCACAAACCATGAACAACAGCTACCTCTGAACACAGTTCTCATAACATAAAGAAGCCCAAATTAGAAAATAGCAAAGAGAAATGCTTATCATTAAGTATTCTCTAATTAGGACATCTAAGATTTCTATTTAGATAGTTTTCCCTAGGAACAGGAATACAATAGGACAATCCAGCCATTGCTAAAGCTGACAACAGCTCTAGCACAAAAGCCTGCAGATCACAGAGCAAGCTCCTCCTTTAGAGTTATACTGCAGTATACCCAGCTAACTTTAGGATCTAATTTAAAATCAAAGCATTCCTCTCCCCAAAGCTTATCTGTTCCTAGCCATTCCAGTGACAGTTATTTTTACTTTGTGCCCTCTGTCACTTAACACTGAAAGCAAGCCAAACTACACAGCACTGTCAGGAAGCAGGGGACCCACCCTGCGTGTTTACAACTGGTGTTCAAAAAACCCCCCAAAAAGCCTAATTATTTTTCAAAATAAAGATAATAAACTTCTCATCAGGCTTAGATTACTGCTCAGGGATTAATCAGGTGTGGAAATTAAACAGTGGATATTTAGACGTTCCTGTATGGCATTGATGCGTCCTGTTATGATGTATAGGGAAGTGCCCCTTTACCTCTTGGAAATGCCAAGATAGCAGGAGGTGAAATGCCCAGCTGTCTCACACAGGGAAGGCAATACACTGGCCTGATGCACCAGGGGCTCTGCAGCATGGACCCCAGCACCACAACCACAGTCTGTGTGTCCACATGTCCAGCATCCTGCACATGGGCAGGGCTGTACAGGCTGCGTGAGCTTCAGGTGGCCTTGTCACTTTACCACAGCCATGTAAGGACCCTATTCCCTAATTACTTATGCTGACACCCGGGAGCATTCTCCCATTCCATTTACATTACAAGCATGATGCTTGTATAGCAGCCATTGGCTCCTGCCATGTGTTTAGTCCCCAAAAGCAAGTCAGTTATCAAAAAGTTGTTTCCTAGGAGAGTACTTATCCCCTCTAATCAAGTAAGCTCTTAGCCCCCTGTTCATCAGGCTGAAGAGACTTGACCAGCTTGGTTAGGCCAGTCACCACTCACAGACCTCGACTCCAGACAACATCCATGTGGAATTTTAAGCTACGCTTCCCCCCCCCCCTTCAACCCCATCCACTGGGTAAAGAAAGGACCTTTTATTTTCCTCAGATACTTTCAGTGATGTATCCCAGCAGAGATCAAATTCACTTATAAAAGCGTGTCTGGGGAGAAAGAAGCAGCAGTGAAGTGCTAGTAAGCTTGAATTATTTATGAACAGTAAATAAACTAGGAAGGAATTGGTAATATGGGTGCTGTGGAAGGGCCCCTCTGTAAGGGCTACAAGTAAGATGACTGAAGAAAACTCTTTGCTGGTCAAAGAAATGGAAGAGAAGGATCAGCAGCTCACAGGGACAGGCCATGACTGCATTCAGGAATCGGGACTAATTCAGCCCAGCAAATAAAGCCAATACTAGGGCTCATCATACTTGCTTTGATTTTAACACACCCAAATGTGTTTAGTCATATCATTTCAAGACAAATGCAGCCTGAAGACCCAAGCAATTTTGGTTTCATTCCTTTCTCTGCCACAGGCTTTGTATGTCTCCCCAAGATGGTTTCTTTGGGCACTGCGACACCGCTAGAGGCATAGATTTAGGCTTACCCAGGCAAAGCTGGGTAAATTTCTATAGTAAAACATGTGCAGCAGCAACCTACTGAGGAGATCTGTGAGAAAGGGGAGGATCCCTCTGAAGGAAAACCCACCAGTTCAGTCCTGTAGAAGAGAAGGTCACAAGGCTAGGAGAGGGACAGTAGCTTCCCTGGGATTTCAGCATGGTCCCTCAGGAAACTTTCACTTCATATGCACAGTGCCAGTATAGAAATAGCATCATCATGTCCTACCTTAAAGAAAAAATACTAAAAAGATCAATCAAACACTAGTGCTTTGCTGCACTACTCTCCCTCTGGGGAAAGATGGGATAAATCTCATTTTACAGATGTCAGTCACTTTTTGTGATGTATTTACTATTAAAATACTCAGCTAGTATGGGAATGATATTGTTAAGGAAATGCCAAGCAGAGGGAGCCTGTCTCATTTGCTGTGTCTCTATTAAGATGTACTAAAGGGGAATCCGTGTTAAAATGTACAGCTCCATCTGATTAGTGTTAAGCAGCAAGCAGCACATGGTATTCCACAGCTCGTCTGCAACATGTGATAGTTTGGGTGTTCAGCTGAGCTTCTGAAGCCAGACGATGTCAGGAAGCTGTTTCTTCTTTTTCTATAATTATTATATGAAAGGAAACTTTGAGTTCTTCAGGAAAACCCGATGGGAAGTGCAAGGATTTCTTATGCAAGAAGCCCCAACCCAATTAATTTTGTACAGATAAAAATAGAAAGTAAATTGAGATTGGGGGGAAGGGTGGCAGAAGTAAGAGGGAGGTTAAAGCCACCTCCCAGTGAGTGGCTGAGTGGGCTGTAGGGTGCTGCCATCCTTTCCTGTCCAAGCACAGCAGCAGTGGCCTTGGGCACCCCACTGCAACCCACTGCTGGACACCACTGGGCTCACAGCCCAGGCCCTCCCATAGCCCCTCATGTCTTTCCTTCTCAGGTCTGGCTGGCTTCGCTCGGCTCTGCCCAGGAGATCAATACGAGGTATGTTTGCATTGGTTTATGGTTGATTTAATAGTAAAAGAACCAGAAAGAAGGCAGATTTCTGCTCCTTTTTACATCAAAATGAGTAAAACCTTTTCACATCAGCACCCCAGGAAACAGCAGTCATTTTTCCGGTATATGCTCTGAAAAACCTTGTAGTTCTCCTTATGTCTGCCTTTGCCAAGGCATCTGTCAGAAGACCTGAAAATTACAGTCAGAGCACTGGATAACGTCTATTAGAAGGACTACAAGTTTTCCTTATGCTTTTTAACTTTCAAAAATCTTATTTGTGACAAACTTTTCTAATTCCCCTGGAAAATGCATATGTCACATCCCACGCGTGTAGAGCAAACTGAACACATCCTTACTGGATGCTAAGACTTCACTTCGTCACAAAGCAGAGCAGCAGAAAGACACAAAATAACCATTTCTTGAGACCCAGATATTACCTACTATGAGGCTGTGTCAGGATCTCTGGTCAGTGCAACATTCCAGTGGAGAATATTATCAGCAGGTTAATGAATATTAAGTAAAAGCCTCCAGCTCTATCCAGAACAGAGCTAACCCTGCAAGAAATCACAGTGGCTTGGTAATGGATCTCCCCAACCTGTAATTCCCAGATGTCTTGATCATTGACTTCCACTCTCATTCCCTGTGAAAAATCTCTCCTGATGCTTTCATGCCTGCAAGCATATGCTTCCCCTGTGGGGCCAATTAGTTGGTACAGGTCTCTCCCAGCCAACCCTGTAGCCCAAAATGGGCTTGCTGCTTTTATCACTTCAAATTGCATTACTGCATTGTCATATGCATCACCAGCTAGCCAGAGTCTCACAGCTGGCGAGGCCTCTGATGGGGGATACCCATGAGCTCATCTACCCTCTCTTCTGCCTGGGAAAGCAGTAGATCCAGCAAGCTGTAGATGTTAGGAAACATCATGGGGGCTTTCATCCTATCCCCCTGGTTGCTGCTTTCCTGTAAATAGAGTTAAAACTCCTGCAGCCGGTTGTCATCTAGGTACACAAAGGTAAAAGCTGGGGCAAGAGGTACATTACCAAAAGTGTTTAGGAGAGCTGGGAGGCAGAGATCCTGCAGGATAGACCTTTTCCTTTTGGTTTGATGGGAAGCAGAAGGGCAGCACCAAACCACTAAACCTTCCAATGTTTTACTGACCCTTTCCCCCAATTCTGCTTCTGATTTTTGTGTATCACAAGAGCAGATTTCTCAAGAAAATAAGAGGATTTCTCTTTTTCAGATTTTCATGCGTTATGGTCGCCAGCGATGGAAACTGAAGGGCAAAATAGAAGTGAATGGCAAGCAGAGCTGGGATGGAGAAGAAATGGTTTTCCTCCCGCTCATTGTTGGACTGATTTCCATTAAGGTACACATGCTGACTCCTTTGCCTGCAAGCAAGGCAGGAGTCATGAAGCTGCCGTTTCATGCACTATGAGCAAACCCACAGAAACAGATCATTAAACTCTTCAGAAATGAGCTATCATTAGTATTTCCAACATTGCTAGTAGAGTGAAGTATTATAGTATTGTCCATCCTAGATGCTACAAGACTTATCAGTTTGGGAGTCCTGTGGAGAGGTTATCCTAACTCTCTCCATAGGCACACTAACATGACCCTTGCCTCACATCACTCTCCAGCAACTAAGATCAGTCACGTCAAAGCAAGGGAGCATTGGAAACCTGTTTAGTAACAGCATTCAGGAAAACCAACAACAAAAAAAAATAAAACCAAAAAATCCCAGTCCTGATAAGTTTGTTAATACTGCTCAGATAAGAAAGCAGCATCTGTTGATCTGGAGAAATACATAGGTCTTTCCACCACTGCTCCATCCACTGTGAGGGTGGTGAGGCACTGGCACAGGTTGCCCAGAGAAGCTGTGGCTGCCTCATCTTTGGAAGTGTTCAAGGCCAGGTTGGATGGGGCTTTCAGCAACCTCTTCTAGGTGAAGGTGTCCCTGCCCATGGCAGGGGGGTTCGAACTGGATAAGCTTTAAAGATCCCTTCCAACCCAAACCATTCTGTGATTCTATGTCTTTTTCTGGTCTCTTATAGGTCACAGAAGTTAAAGGACTCGCTACTCATATCCTTGTGGGAAGTGTTACCTGTGAGACAAAAGACCTGTTCGCAGCTCGGCCTCAGGTGGTTGCAGTAGACATTAATGACCTTGGCACAATAAAGCTGAACCTTGAAATCACCTGGTAGTAAGTACAACTGGTTGGCTGGTCAAGCACCTGTAAAAATTCAACCAAAGAGAAAAGATCCATCTATATGGTCTCTTCTCTATATTTTGCTCCTGCTGAGACAGATGGGAAAGGATTTGTGGCCCAAGTTTGGGAGATGAGAAATAGTTCATGGCAAGCCATAGATTTATTGTGTTACCTGTGGCAAAAGGGTTTTGTGCCTGGTTTCAGCTGTTAAATTAGGTTTGGTAAGTACTGACATTGAAAGACATGTGAAACAGATAGTGATGAGAGATCATAGAACTGCCTAAGCAAATAATTCTTACCTAAGCTCAAAAAAGGGACAGAACTGAGTGCTCATATGTTCATTCATATTTTTAATATTAGTGTAAAGTTCTGTAGAGTTGTCCTGGATTTATGCTAGCCTAGCCAAGATCAGAAGTTGCCCATCTTTAAAAGCTGGCTTTTAAGGGCTTCTTTCACCATGAGGGTGATAGGAAATCTCCTAGCATTGCCATATGTGTCTGCAGTGGTCAGCACAGTGTTAGGATTCAAATGCAATTCTCACTGCATTTTAATGAGATAGGTAAATGAAGAAGTGTTGATGTATTTAACTTTTATACTCATGTATGCTCTTTGTTCTAATACAATAAACATGAAGTCAGCAATAACAGCTGCTGGTTTCCTCTATAATGCAACACCTCTATTAATAGTAGAGCACCTTTCTCATTAGTATGTGTGACACTTGGCAACTCAAATACAAGAATACTTTTCATGTGAGAAGAATAACTATGCTAGATAAGTGATTTCTGAGAGCAGAACGCTTACCAGAACTGAAAACCACACTTGGGAGCCTGCTGTCTAATTAACAACATTTTCTTTCAAACATTTCTGTTAAAAGAACTTTCTACCTCTGGGTTTTGATGTGCTAATAAACCACCTTTTCAAACATCCTTTCTGTGGACCTGAACTTCCTTCTCTCTCAACCTAACAACCTTTTGTTTTTCTCTGCTTGTGTGTTCATAGCCCCTTTGATGTTGAAGACATGACCCCGTCTGCAGGAAATGTGAGCAAGGCATCTGCTCTCCAGAGGAGAATGTCCATGTACAGCCAAGGCACTCCTGAAACACCAACCTTCAAGGACCACTCATTCTTTGTAAGCTCTGTTTAGCTTCATGTTTATGTAATGAGAAGCCCTAGCGCAGTTCAAGTACTGCAAATACTTCATTGCTTTACACATCTAAGCTTTTTTCCCCTGCTTGCAGCAGGTTACCCTTGCAAATACTTATAATGCAAGCGCATTCCTAGCTGCTAATCCTAAAATGTGGCTGTGATCTTGGCATCTTTCAAAGTATGTGGCAAATTATTGCATACCTATTCTTGCCTGACTGCTAGAAAACCTGAATCAGCTTTTTAAAACGTATCTTCATTTTGTAGCAGTAGTTAAACAACCATTATAGCACTAGTATTTCTAATGCATCCAATGATAAAATTTGTTCCTGTACTGAAGATATTCATAGGGTGCTCCCACATTTTTGTGTGAATCAAATACTGAATGCTTAATCAGGACTGCGTATAAACTGAATAGACCATCTGTACAGATACGAATTTCACAAGTGCTGAATCCCATGCCTGTAATCTAGTACGCTGCTATAAAGCATTCATTTAATTTGCCCTTCCTTACACCCTCTTTGCTTTAACTGTTTAAGAAATGGCTGCATCCCCTGCAAGACAGGCCAAAGTTGACAATCTTAGATGCTCTGCAAGATACTTTCTTTGACAAGCTTCGTCGCAGTCGCTCTTTTAGTGACCTGCCATCGCTCAGGCTAAGCCCAAAGCTAGAGCTATATGTGAGTCCTCGTTCATGTTTGGTGAAGTATTTTGTCAGTCCCTGTGTGACATCTCCATTCCCCCGCATGCTTCATGTGTTGCTCTCTGTTGCAACTCACTCATTTTGCTGACTGATTAGAGGGGAGAATATGACTGTGAGCTCATGCTGCTCCCATTAAATCAAAATTCCTCTTGGTTTCTACAGGGATAATGATCAGAAGCCAACTATCTGTGGGCAGAGAGCAGGGCAGGAATACAAGCTAATGGTATTCTCTAAAAATCTCCCGCTGCACTGATTGGTGTTAGACGTTTGCCTAGTAACATGACTTTCAGATGCTAAAAGCATACCCATATCAAGGAAAAGAAGAAATAAACCTTTGAGTATAATTATATTTAGGGAAAAAAAAAGACTGCTAATAGTGCTGGGGAAAAAATATGTGCAAGTTTTTGGCACTTTTAGCCTTATGCACCTTACCAACATGTGCATGTCTATGGTTCTTTCCAGCAAATCGTCAGCAAAATAGTAGTTGCCTTTCATCTGTGCTGTGCATTTCTGTGAGCTGGCCACAAAACAGAGCAAGATCTGTAGGTCAGATAGGCAGGTTGTGACTCCTATAGTGTTTTTTCTCCGTAGGTCTGTCAGAAACATGACATGATGTGGTCACTTTTGGGTCTGTATATGCTGGTTTTGCTTCCTGAATGATCAGTGGCCTGGTCAATATATCACCACGCAATTCTGTTTCATTTTGGCAGAAGCTCCTGTCGAATGGGACTTCTATATAACTCATGCTCAACAGTTAGGAGAGATACCCACATGCAGAATGTAATTTCAACAGAAAAGCAATATCATAGTAATGTCACCATTTAAATGCCATGATACTAGAGAAACTTTTGGAGCAAACAGCATTAAGTTTTGGGGATTGCTACTTCATAAGTCAGAAAATAAAAACAGAGAGCTATAATGGATAGGAAAATACAGACAGGGTGGCTTAAGTACAACTCCATTAAAAAGAGACATGTTGCAGGAACTGGAGCAGCTCACTGGAAATGCTGTCTGAGGGAATCTGGTAGGACAAGCAGAGTTTGGGTCTCTGCTCTGAGACTTGCTTCCTAGAGCTCTCTGCTTACCAGAGAGATGCTGAGCCCAACTGTCCTAGCAGCTTTCCTGCTGAAATCAGGAGCAGTGCCAGATGAAAGCAAAAGTTGGATTTGCAATATCTTTCCCATCTTTCAAGTCTCGAATGCTTCTTTATTCCTTTTCGTTACATTTTTATTTCCCAGGCACACACTGTATTTTTCCCCCTTTCAGTGCCTAATGAAAAACATTTTCTCTCCTTCTCTATTACCTTTTCAGTCAAATTTGCCAGACGATGTCTTTGAGAATGGAACGGCGACCACCGAGAAACGGCCTCTTTCTTTCACTTTTGGCGACCTGCCGTATGAAGACCGTGTGCCCCCTGCCAACTCTGCAGAGCCCTCTTCTGCTCACGTCAGCTCCAGCCCCAACATCACTGCGACCCCCACCCAGCACCGAGCTCTCAGCTCCTCCAAGAGCTCAAGCCTGGACTGTAGCAGCAGTGACTCCCGCAGAGACTCTGTCACTGAGCCGAAGGACCTGCCGTCGCAGGGAGAGGGGGCAGTGACTGAGGACAAGAGCAACCCAAAGGCAGCTCCTGAAGTTTGCCGAAAGATCTCTGATGCTGGGAGCGATCATGTCTTCCTAGAAACAAGTGTCCCAGTGTCTCTCCTGCAGGACACGGATGAAGGTTCAGAGCTCAAGCCTGTGGAGCTGGATTCCTATGAGGGCAACATCACGAAGCAGCTAGTAAAAAGGCTTACATCAGCTGAGGCACCCATGACCCCAGAGAGGCTGCTGTGTGAGGGGTCAATTAGTGGGGAATCAGAAGGATACAAGTCTTATCTGGATGGAAGCATTGAAGAAGCCTTGCAAGGGCTTCTCTTAGCTCTTGAGCCACATAAAGAGCAGTACAAAGAGTTTCAGGACCTGGACCAGGAGGTGATGCATCTAGATGACATCCTAAAAGTGAGTACGTTTTCAGACAATACTACCCTAAAGAAAATCTGAGTGGGTAGAATCTCCTCCCCTGCCTCACAAACATCAAAGTAGGGCTTTTGGAGACCAACAAAACTCCTCAGTAGCAGTAGATTTGCTCCTGCTTGGAGCATCCTTTCACAGTGTTCAATTTTCAAACTTCTGTGGTCAATGTGCTTACTGTAACCTTGAATCCTCAAGCAATGGACCTTTTAACATGCTCAAAACCTGGGGGAAAAAGAAAAAGGTGCAGTGGCAGAAGGGTAATTAAATCAAACCCTTCTCTGGAGAAACCACTTTTGAATCCGTTGCTTGTGCCATGCTGGAGATCAGATTATAGCCAACCTTCTGCCTTTTAAGTCTATGGGTCGCATCTTCAGTGGGTGTACTGTGTGGAGCTGTGTAAAACTACACCAGCTGAGGATCGGGCCTTGCAGTCACAGAATCCGGATCTTCTAAATTGCCAAAGGGATTCAGATGCACAAGTTCTCCTAAAGGTTGCCATCCACACATCACCTAGGTTTCTTCCAAGCCTTTTCCTCTTTCCCCCCATCCATTTTTTAAATGAGAGACATCCTGTCATTACATCAGTATGGACAGAAAGTGCTGACAAAAAGAAAAGGGTTTTTGCATGTGTGTTGTTAAATACCTTTACTGCTGATCGCTGTGACTGGTATCTCTCCCATGAATAACAATTGTTGAGGCATTACTGTGCAAAGAGTATTATATGGGAAATAATCATTTCAAATGCTTCATATTCATATGCAAGTCGGTCTGCTAATCACTTAAGCCTCATCATTCAAAAACATGGCAGAGGAGGAAAGAGGGAAGTGTTTATCCTTCAGAATCATCTTTACACAAAAGCTTTGTTAACATCCTTGTTTCTATTGGTGTTTGCAGCTGCATGGTACTTCCCCAAGTTAAGTGGTTTTTTAACAGCCTGCAGCCCCTGGGTTTTGCACTATTTCCCAAGGAGGTCCAAGCAGGCAAAGCTACAATTACTGTTACTTTTTAACTTTTTGGCTGCTCTGCAGCTTGTACAAAGAGTTCAACTCTCCAAACAGCAGAGGGACAATGGAGACTGCTTATTTACACTCGTTTTATCAGAAGTTACAAAGGATGGGATGGGGGGAGAGGACACATGTATGCAGACAGGATTCCTGCACACTTGAGATGAACGCCTCTTCCAGATCTGCTTATGTCTGGGTGTCACCTATTGATCAGCTTGCAGACTGACACTCAGCATCCTCAGCAGCCTTGCTGGGTTCCCCATGCAAAAAGGCTGGGCTGAAATCCGGCTATGGCTGAAGGTATCTCTCTTGGCCATATTAGATGGGCAAAGAAAAGGAGAAGCCCACATGCTGCTGTTTGCTTTTTGCCTGAAGAAGCTGCACTACCAGCCCTGAAAGAAATGGTAGCTAAAGCCATCAGTTCTAGCAGAGGAATCAGGATACAGCACCCACCTGTGTCACGGAGGTGTTGGGAAGCGTGTTTGACCAGCTGACTGTAGAGTCAAGTGCTAACATACAACCATTATAAAATTAATACCATGTGCAAATGAACTGGAAACAGAACCCCAAACCCCCTCAGCTCAAGAGCAGCTGGTGCTGAGTCTGGACTCAGACGCCAATGCATTTCTTTCTACAAGCTGAGACAGAGTCCTTGTTCCTGCCTACAAGACGTGCCTCGTGTAACAGCACTGGTGGCTCCTGGCTGTTTCTGATCAAATAACCACATGGTGCTAAAGGTGTTGAACTCATTGCACAAACCAATGGCGGTGATCCTTCAAGCTACAACTGCTCCTGCAAGGTGACCCTGGAATCAACTCTGTAGGCATGTCTGGATGTGTCACCACGTGGGACCAGAGCATCTGATACTTCCTACAGCAACAGCACAGTTTCTGTCATGTTTCTTCCCAGTAGTGAGAAGCTCCCCCCTCTCTACCAGTGTAAATTTCTGAGTTACAATACTGGCTTTCTCTGTCAACTCTGATGCCTGATTGGCTTCTCCTTGATAAGCCATGTGGCTTTGCAGGCCACAGAAGTCCTCTCATCCCATGAATAAATCTGCAGATATGGGACTACGTTTACTTCTGCTTGAGGTCTGTTGGAGTTACATCTGGAATAAATCCCGTAGTGCCATTGGATGTCTAGAAATTAGCTTCTGTAGCTGGAGAACAGTAATTACAGAATATGCCTTCCCCTTTCAACTTCCACTGCGTTAATTGCTGTCTCTCCTCTTGGAGAGCACTGAAAGCTGAGTCACTTGGATTCAAGCTGTACTTCTCATTTCTACAAAACACATCAAATTTTGCCTTTGAGGGTTTTCCTCTGGGGAGGAAAGTGGGTAGGATGGGGAGGGAAGGAGGAAAGGAAGGGGTTTTCCAGTTCTCAGGCTTTGATTGTATGTGCTATGAATATGAAGGTTTGAAATGAAACACCCAATAAAATGAAGTTTAAAAAAATAAAATGAATAATTTGAGAGTTTTAAGCTTTACTCTTTTTTTTCTTTTCTTTCAGTAGTAGCTAATATCTGGGGTTTTCATTGGTTCGTTCTGCCTTTGCAGTGCAAGCCAGCAGTAAGCCGAAGCAGGTCCTCCAGTTTAAGTCTAACAGTTGAAAGTGCTTTAGAGAGCTTTGATTTCCTGAACACCTCTGACTTTGATGATGAGGATGGTGGTGGTGTGGAGGTTTGTAATGGTGGAGGAGGTGCAGACTCAGTATTTTCAGATACTGAGATTGAGAAGAATAGGTAAGTTTGTAGTAACTGCCAGCTGCGCTTACGCCAAACTGATACCCTAGCTCTTTGTCGCTAACAGGGGCTCCCGGTACACACGTTATTCAAGGAAGACTTGAGTAATCCTTGATGAGTTCATAGGGTCAGAGGGTTCCCCATGGCTGCTGCATACAAAATCTTTAGTTTCCAGGATCATTTTTTTCCATGTTGAAATATATGCAATCTGTCCTCCAAAGGAGAAGGTTAAATAAAATTAAGCTGACATCAATACTGGCAGAGCCTCTTCCTTGACATAGGTTTGGACCTGGCTTTCCTTGGATGCAATTACTAATTCCTCTGTGGTTTTTCCCCCCTCCCTTTGTCTTTTCTCTCTAGCCGAATGAGTCTTTGCAGTGGATTAAGCTTGTCAGTAACAATAACACAGGGCCAGATTTAAGCAGCATGGTGTAGGTTTCCCTTGGAATGTAAGAGTGATGACTGGTACTCTGTTCATGGCCCTGCGTGTTACCTGCCCTTCTTTCATCACTTTTGGTCTTTCTGAGAAGAAAAAAAGAAAAAGAAATAGCTGTGGTGTTTGTGCTGTGGTCTGCCAGTGTTGTGTGACCTTAAGATGCTGTGTTTCAGTCACTGGATCCTAAAAGCATGTTTGCATCCTTGGAGCTGACACAATGCCCAGCAGGCATATAAGCACTGCTAGAGCTGGAAAAAAAGAAAAGAACATGGCTCCCTGGCACCCCTTGCTTCCCAACCAGGCAGCTGTATTTCTTGCAGCTTATTGTGGCCTGTTTAAAAGGATTTTGAGTGCGAACAAGCAACCACCGTGCAGTTCCCATCACCGCACTGCGTATCTTGTCTCCAGAATATGACTTGGTGGGAAGACAAACTTGGAAAACAGTGTTGCTCACTGAAAAGGCACTGAGCTCATTCAGCCTGTGCTGATTTAAGAATCTGGCTTTAACCAGGCGCTTTAGCATAAATTTAACTTAGGCAGCAGAAATGTAAGTCAGTTATAAGCTAACTCGGAAAGCAACTCAAATCTTTTGAGCGAAAGTAGAAGTTACATTTTCTTTTTTTCCCCTCCGGCTCATCCCCAGACAGTGTAGATTCCTGCTTCCATTTTTAGATGTGTAAGTGTGTGACTCAGTGTAAAGATTGCAAGTGTTGAAACTTCTGAACTCGCAGCCAAATGCACTTGCCATCTGCGGACTGACCTCAGGCTTTGCGTTTAAACACATTCGTACAAGACAATGTTGGATATAAGGATTTAAACCACAGTGAGACTAGCTTTATGCTCTTACAGAAACAATTAGCAAAGCAAGCTGTACAAATTGTGCCTGAAACAGCATATGAAAGCATCACGTCTCTGACTCCAGCAGTGGATTTCCTTTCCTTCTGCAACGAGCATGAGGTTTGGTAGCAGGAGGACAAGGAAAGCACAGAGCTGTTGTTAGCAGCTTGGTGCCTGGGATGGCACGAATGGTGCTTAATCCATCTTGGCTGGGGAGGCGATTCACCAACGGGTGAGAGAAAGCTGTGGCCACCAAGCAACAGTGCCTGCAGGTTAAAAAGGGTTGCTGTTGAGGGCATTGCATCGCTCAAGGCAAACCAGTCAGGGCCCAGAGAGCCGTCCCCTCGGTGGGTCCGGCCCTCCGGCCCCCGGCCAGGCAGCGCTGCTCCTTCGCGGTATGATGTGGCTGCTTCCAGCATTGCTTCCTGCTTCTCACCCCGAGTGAGCGTGTCTGCGTGTGTGTGCCACGGCCGCGGCTGGCCCTGCACTGACCCCTCCTCCCTTCGTCCCCCCCCAGTTACAGGACGGAGCATCCGGAAGCCAGAGGGCACCTGAGCGAAGCTCTCACCGAGGACACGGGCGTTGGCACCAGCGTGGCCGGCAGCCCCCTGCCGCTGACCACGGGGAACGACAGCCTGGATGTCACCATAGTTAAGCACCTGCAGTACTGCACGCAGCTCATCCAGGTACCGGCGCAGCTCCTCTGGGGAAATGTGGGGTTTTCCTGCAGGCACCGGTGTGTGCCTGTAACGTGGCGTACGAGCAGGGTCTGTGCTGCTCCTGGGAGGCAATGTGAGCACCGCGCTGGGATAGCAGCTGTGTGTGTTAGGATGGTGACACCCTTCACCCCCAACCAGCTGGAGCGGGTCTTTTTACAAGGGCATGTAGTGATAGGACAAGGCGAATGGATTTAAACTGAAAGAGGGGAAGCTGAGATTAGATGTTGGGAAGAAATTCTTCACTATGAGGGCGGTGAGGCGCTGGCACAGGTTGCTCAGAGAAGCCGTGGCTGCTCCATCCCTGGAGGCGTCCAAGGCCAGGCTGGACCGGGCTTTAAGCAACCTGGTCTTGTGGAAGGTGTCCCTGCCTGTGGCAGCGGAGTCAAAACTAGATCATCTTTAAAGTCTCTTCCAACCCAAACCATTCTATGCTTCTATGATTTCCACCCTGGCAGGGCAGCCCCTGCTCTGGGTTACAAATGTCCACTGGCTTCACCAGGAGGACCTGACAAAATAGGCCCACGGTTAAGGCAGCCCACATCTTCAGCAGTAAACCAGAAGCCTGTGGCCCCACTGATTAACATTGAGACAAGGCCTCCATGTTCAAGAGCAGAAATGAATTTGTGCAAGTGAGGTGGACTGTCTGCAACAGACGCAGTGAAGGCAGCACATGACAGCCCCCTGACACACGGCAGACATCAAAATTGTCTGTTCATGCTCACAGCTAACTAGCACAACGTTTTAGAGCTGTTCTTTTTTCGGAACCTGAGCACAGGAAATGTGATTTTAAACCTCCAGCAAGCCACTCCAGCAAGCAAGGGCTTCAGGGTTTCCCTGCAAATCAAAACATACTGCAACTTCCTCTTTGTAATTATTGGGCTCTTCCGTTGTAGATATAATTAGCTTTATTTTCCCAAAGGCCCACTGAAGCAATAGAGGGCAAGGCAAATTCCATTACCTTTAGTGCTGAGCTGGACACTCTGCTGACTCACAAGTATGAGAAAAAGGGAGGGTTTTGGTTTAAATAGAATAGTGCACAGTTCAAATTCAGCTAAGGGAGGTGAGCTCGAGCTATTGTTCGCAAATGGAGCAGATTGGATGTGAACAATATCTATGTGCACTGCTGAAGAATGATGTGTGGATGTCAGCAGCAGGGAGAAAGCACCAAATTAATAAAGGCACCTGAGTAGTTCATCACAGCTGAAATGGAGTGGAGAAAGAGCGACCATTGGTGTGTCCCCAGGTAGGTATGTCCTGAAAGTCTACAGCCTATATTATGTGAAAGTCAGACTAATCTTTTCTGGCTTTAAGGCTTATGATGATAGATTCCTTTAGCTTTGCAGAGTGTGTAAATCAGAAATTACATATGCGAGTGGCTGCTTGAATACTCAAGAGTCTGGATCTGGATGTAGATGTTACACGAGATATAAGCACCAATGCATGTCAGCCACAACCATACAATATCCCAGAGAAAACTAACTTTCAAAGTTAAGGAGATGCCATGGTTTCAGGGCAGTGAATTTGCTAGTGCCCTTCAGTTGCCAGGTGTTTCAGAGGGGTTCTTTCTTCTGAGGTTGACTCCTTTTCCTCTCTCCCCATTTGTCTCCGCCAGCAAATTGTGTTCTCCAGTAAAACACCTTTTGTGGCAAGAGACCTCCTGGATAAGCTGTCCAGGCAGATCCTCGTGATGGAGAATATCGCGGAGATCAGCAGTGAGAACTTGGGAAACATCACCTCCCTTACTGATGGTAAGAGACAATTTAGGGGGTGTCCTTCTGAAAACGGTTTGTTTGGGCATGCATGCCTGCTGAAATGAGCGCTGTGCAGAGCTCACCATCACTGGAGGAGATGCCACCATAGTAAGGGCCAACTCATGACGTACCGGCAGATGTAGCAGTCACCACAGCAGGTCAGGGACCTTATTCTGTCTTCAGCTCTGGTATCCAAAAACCAAGCAACTGAGAAGAGAAAGGACTTCTTATCCTGCTTGTTGTGCAGAAGATGGACAGAGGTCCACCACCACTGTGATGGAGTGGGGATGCTGCCACCTCTGAAGAGCCAAATTCTTCCCCCACCTCGCTTTCCTCTTTCCCAAGGAAAGGCAGGATCTGCCTTATAACTATTAGAGGCATAATACAACTTCTTGAACATTTTGTCAATTTTATTATGTCATCTTTATGGAGAATTATTTAGTTATTTTTCCTGTTGATGTATCTATTTTAATAACTTGGAAGAATTTGACAAGCACATAGTTACCCTCATGAACCCTCTGATATGATACGTAAATACAACATGGTGTATTTACTTTGTTGATCAGAAAATTGAGGCAAGATTGAGTGACTTACCCAAGGCCACAAAGCAGTGCCAGGAAGGTCTTGTGCAGACCGCTTGTGGTATTTCCCTATTGTGGTGTTTAAAAGCAAGAGACATGAATGCCCAGAATTGGATCAGGAGCAAATTTTCTCACATCCTGCTATGGGAAACAGAAAAAATATATCACAAACCTGGGGTGAGCACATAATCACACTCTGTAAATGTAATGGCACAAGACAACGGACCAAACAGTAACTGTCTATCAGTAGGTGGGGTTTCCTTTGCTCTTACCATCTTTTCTCTTCTGGAAGTTGATGCTTCTAGCATTGCTTTGTTTCATTGTTCATATTGTCTTCTCCAGCAATTCCAGAGTTCCACAAGAAGCTATCTTTGCTGGCCTTCTGGATGAAGTGTACTGGCCCTTCAGGAGTGTATCACACATCTGCAGACAAGATGATGAAGCAGCTGGATATCAATTTTGCCACCACTGTGAATGAGGAGTGTCCAGGACTTGCAGAAACAGGTGCCAACTACTGCAGAAAAGAAGTGTCAGTTACCAAAATGGAGAACAGTTGTGTACTGGGCTTTATTTGACCTTCATTGCTTTGTTTCCCAACCCCTTGGAGGTCTGTTTCGTCACAGCTCCAAGATCTTATTTCAAGTCTAATGCTACAACTCTTGAAACAGTTTTGGCCCCAGATAGTGAGATCAGAATAGGAGAAAACGTTGAGGTCAGCAGAAAAGAAAATAAGGTGATGTTTATGATCTAATGATGTTTATGAGCTAATTGGAAAGTAAGTCTATTCCAAAGTACAGGGTGAAGTACGAATCCTCACATATAATTTTATGTGTCTGTATAATGTCCATGCCCCATTACAGTACACTGGGGATGAAATCCATACACATTCAAGTGAGTTTATCTGAAAACAGGCTCCACATCTCAAACTCCGGCTATATGGACTAGCTGCCTGTGGGACAGAACAGGAAAGTGGGGTGACTTGCTCAGGAGTGAGCACCTGCACTGCAGATGCCTACCCGAAGCAGTGTTTTCCTTCCTGCTCCGTGCTACGGTTCTCACAGACAGTGCCTCAGACTAGTTTTCTTCATGCCACGTGCTCATGCAGGAACATAAAACCAAGCAAACCCAAAAGCCAAATCCTGCCTCTGTGCACATCTCAGTGAAGTACAGTGGCATCGCAGAGCAGTAATTGGCAGTGCATGTGGATATGTGTTTAGTGAGTCAGGATATCATTTGGATAGAAAGAACACTGTATTGGTTGGATAGGAAGCTGCATTAGCCATCAGTAAACTGGCAGAGATTCATTCTTACAAAGATATCCTCCGGTGCTAACAGCTAGGCAGGAAGAAGGTCTGTCTAGCTTGTAACCTAACCACAGCTGAGGTTAGAAACATTGGGAAGTATCTGGCTTTGCAGATACAGTTCCTTCTTTCTGGCTTTAAAGTAGACTGCAGCACTTTGCCAGCAGCTGTTTTTTCTCACTGATAACTCCCTTTGTCCATGACTGCCTGTAGTTTTCAGGATCCTGGTGTCTCAGATCCTGGATCGGACGGAGCCTGTCCTCTACTCCAGCATGTCCTCTGAGATCATTACCGTCTTTCAGTATTACAACTATTTTGCCAGCCACAGTGTTCATGATCTTGGAAGCTATTTGCTGCAGCTCGCAAAAGAAGGTAGGATATATAAATTCTGGTGGCTAAGTCAGGGGAGTCCATTGGTGTCTTTCTGAGATCAGCTCAAAACAGTTCAGCCCAGAGGCTAATTTTACAAAAGAAGGGGGCAAAGGAGTTGAAGAAGTGCCTTGGATAGCAAGTCCAAATGCACCTGAACCCATTGAAAGAAAGGAGCTGATGCAGATACATCCTCAGTGATTTCTATTTCCATATTCCAATGGGAAGAACTATGTTGAAAGTTAGTTTTTAGGAAATGGCTGATGGTGGTGGGCTGGGAGGTTTTCTGTGCCTGCCTGGATGACATTCCAGCTTTTCACTATCCTTAATGAAGAGACCTGAGTGATTCTCAGGAGCCAAGGTATCACAGCACTTCGGTGTTTGACAGGCTCTGCCATTAAGAGCTAAAGAGAAGCAGATGCTTCACAGAGTGTTCTAAACTGCAATCCCTGGTGTGCCAAGTTTTCTTCTCTGAGAGAGAGTTGGAGCAACCTTGCACAGTTTTTCATTATTCTTTGGGCTTACTGGGGAATTATACTCAAAAACCTGGAAGGAAAAAGGTATTTCAGCCCTCCTCTGGAACAATGAGACATGGCTCTGGCAGACATCAATCTGCCTAGGAAAAGCTCTCATAAAGATGCTCTGGAAGTCAGTACCCTGACAAGGATGTGGGTGTCATTTGTTATGGAGAGGATTTGCATCTTCCAGCAGAAAGTGAAGATTTGACGGGTCGGCCCTTAGCTCAGAGTAGGCACTAAATGCTGCAGTGTCCCACCTAGCCCATCTATTCATCTCCTTTGGAAAAACACCTGGGAAACCAGCACAATTTACAGCCCAAACAATTCCCTCCCCATGGAGACACACTGCAATACTGCAATTGCTCAGAGGGGGATTTTTTCATGTACTTTGTCTGCATAGTATAAATTGAGGATTGCTGGCAGGGAAATCTGGAATATTGAAAGGATAAAATAAATAACAAGGACCTTTCTCCTGCATTTCTAGCCACTGTGGTTCAGGTGCTGCAGTCAGTGAAAGATGGAAAACTGCAGCAAAACGTGGCCAAAATAAACTCCAATAACCTTCCACCACAGCAAGAAGTTTTGAGAGCTTTGGCTTTACTCCTCAATGAAAATAAGAATGAAGTTAGTGAGACTGTGGCATCACTTCTGACAGCTACTGCAGAAAACAGGCACTTCAGGGAGAAGGTAAGTGGCAGAAAATCACCTATTGCAGAAGAGACCTGTATCGTCATGACGTTTTTTCTGCCTATGTGTCTCAAACGTCTACACATATAAAATAATTGCTCCAAGCTTGATTTAAACTTACCCAGGGGGATTTCCCACCTAATTTTTCTGCAAATAAGCAGGTCTGTTTCTGTCATTACACCAGTCTGCTTCTACCTGTCATTACACTAAACAGGTACTAACCAAAACTGCAGGTACTTACCGAGTGCTGTGCTCTTCAGCTATCTTCTGCACTTCAGCATTTCTGCTGGCCTGTCTCAGACTTGGCTTCAGCCCAAGGCTTCAAGGCAATAGTCCTCAGCATCACCAACATGCAAAGACTTAGGTCTGGGATTTCTGTATTTTTTTCCGAAAGAGGCATCTATGGGATCTCCCACCGTTTCTGGGAGGGATGGATTACCTTGGGCAGACAGAGCTCAGCTTTGAGATCTGTCACAGATATATGGCAACAAGCAGGGCCAGATTAAATCCAAAAATTAAAGAGAAGGGAGAAGAAGAATAAGAAGAAATTAGGGGTTGGCTTCTACCCTTTCATGGCAGACCTTTCCCAGCTATCCTTCTTGTTCCCTGTCAGGAGAGAGCAAAATAAGAGGCAGTTGGAAGAAGGAAAGTAGTGGAAAGGCGGCAGAGAGCAGAAAAAGGAGCTCACTCTTTGCTGCTCTTTCTCTGTAAATCCAGTCCCCTCTTTGTTTGCCCTCCCACTTCATCTTCCAGTTTTGCAGTCTCTTGGTATCTCATTCCATCCAATCCCAGCACCACGGAGGCAGCATCTCAGGTGAAATAGAACTTCCTCCTGGAACAGGCATGTGTAAGTGATACCTGGTTCACTGTCTGCAGGAAGAACCACAAGGTGCCTTGTGTGAGGGCATTATGCAGCCTTATGCTGCAGATGATTTCATTGTGCAGCCAACTGCTGCTGAGATTTGCTGCTCACACTGGTTTGCTTGCTCAGCAGTAGCTACTAATTTCTAGGGCCACACAGTAAAGTGGTCTAGCAGCTCATGCTAACCTTATAATAGATATCTGCAGTGCCCCTAGGGTCCATCCCAGACTGTTCATTACTATCTCTACATTAGAGAGACCGTCTCAAGGGTCAGCTCTTGAGCTATTTAATTCCAAGGCCCCTTTCAAGCTCTTTGGCAATTTATATGGAAAGGCTCTCAAGGATGCCAGACTGCTTCTTGCTTTAACATGAACTGTTCCTCACAAAAAAGCTGGCCTGAGATTAATAAGCAATAACTAGTGACCTGGCCTGCACATAATTCCCTATCTGCTGTAGGGAATCATCCCACCATATTACCTGTAGCAGGGGCTGTGCTTCTACATCCCATGTGCTCACTTTAGCAATTCCTCTCCCTTTAGCAGGGCAGCAATACCTCCACACTCCTTCTGCTCCATAAAGGCACAGACATTTTCATCATTACTCTTCTTTATCTTTTCTCAGGCCTTGATTTATTACTGTGAAGCACTTACCCAGCCCAACCTCCAGCTGCAGAAAGCGGCTTGCTTGGCTTTAAGGTACCTCAAGGTAAGAGACAATGAATTCATTGTGGCTCTTGGCTTTACTTTAAAGAAAGGACATCTGAGAGGTACAAACAACAAAATAGGAATTGCAACAGCAGCAGCAATAGTGGTTTTGTTTTGCATTGCTGCACTGCTACCTTTTACAGATACTATACTGTGTGGGAACGGTTTAGAAGCTTCATGGCAAAACCAGCCGGGCTCTGTGATGACGACAAAGTTTATCTTATCTTTTGCACTTCCCAGGCTACTGAGAGTATTAAAATGCTGGTCACGCTCTGTCAGTCTGACAATGAAGAGATCAGAAAAGTGGCGTCCGAAACCCTGCTCGCCCTTGGTGAGTTGCCTGTTTTAGAGCAGTATTAATTTTCTTTTTTGACAAAGCAGTAGGTAAGATACCCAAGTTATGCAAGCATAAGACTCTAAAGCTTTACCTAGAGACTCAAACAGGTTAGAAAATATATATTCTTAAATATCACTCATTTTGAAAATCATGAAAATGAACCAGAAAGAGAGATTGAATTGTGTGAGCCTGGAGGGTGAAGCAGAAACTTAAAAACAGCAAAGGAGAAGTTGACAAACAGAAATAATTCATAATGAATTTGAAAACCAAGCAGCATTGAGGATGCAGGATGAGCAGACCACCTGCTGCATCTCATAAACCCCCCTCTTGCGGATCCCCTCCTATCAGTCACCCTTGTAGTACCACAGTCACACTCTCAAATGCCATTAGCACTGCCAAGTGTTCATTTAATCCAAATGATCTATATATGCTTATTTGGACAGACCCTAGCCTGCAAGTCCTTCACACCATAACTCAAGCACCTTGCATTGACCCTCATTTGCCCTTGAGACAAGAGATACCCTGTTCATTAAACTATAACCTAGCTGCATAGCAGTGTGTGACTGCAAGCATGGCTGCACAGTTTCAGGGCACCCGTACTCAAACAAGTACAGTTTCAGGGCAGTAGAGAAAAGCTGTATTTTAACGGCCTTTATATCAGGCATGAATTTCTACTCCATGTGTGTGCCCATCTGTGATTTTAGTTATGCAAACACTTCAAATATACTCTCTTTCATTCACCAGTTCAACAGGAATTCACTCTGCTGTTGGACATGTCAGTGCTCACATTATTAAACAACTAGTGCAGGGACACTTCTGAAATCTCTGGGAGATCTCTAGACAAAACAGAGCATTTTGGTTCCCAAGGGCCAATTCAGCACACTAGGCTCAATCCTATCTTGAGGTGCACAGAGAAGACAGTGCCTAAGGGAAAAGGGTTTGAGAGACACAAATAGTTAAATTTAGCAAATAGACTGCTTCTTGGTTTTCAGTGGTATAAGTGAAGAAGTGACTGGAATCACTTATTTAAACTGCTAGGAAGTGAGAACTGAGTAAGCTTTATACTATCCAAAGTAGAAGTAAATAAACATCATCTCCCTCAAATATATCACAGCTGCAACTGAGACCTTGACAAGTACCACAGGTTGTTTAGTAAGCCAAGGGTACAGATACTGTCATCTAATCATACAAGTCACATCTGCCTCCGCTTTGCTGTAGATAAAACCAGGAAATTACATGAGAAAATAAAATAATTTGAATATTCAGAGCATGCTTAACTTTTCCATTTAATTTCTGAAGTTGCCTTCAGCAAGAGGACTTTTAAGGGGAAGAAGTTAGTGGCTGAACAGCACTTCCTAACAGCATGGAATCCAGTATTTTAAATGTTGTAGGGCAATGACACAGTACATTATTATGTGTTAACATTTTGCATCCAGGTGAAGATGGGAGACTGGCATACGAACAGCTGGACAAATTTCCCCGGGAATTTGTTAGAGTTGGAAGCCGCCGTGGAACTGAAACTGCCACAGCTTTTTAGGTGGAAAAGGACCTGCCTACATGTAACACGCATTAAAGTAGAATGAGGCTGCATTTCAGCGTGGGGAGCAGAAGGAAGGCTTTGAAGAATTCTAGGAGAATACCCTCAAATGTAGCAATTTACAGACCTCTTAAGGAAAGGCAACATTTAAAATCCAGCTTAAAGGCTGCTAGTGGCTCCTCTTTGCAGCTTATGATGGAACAGCCGGATGCTGGGGAACTATCCTGACCGATCAATAACGTATGATGTAATTGCAGTTATTCAGCCTCCACAAACTTCTGTGAGTCTCTAGAATTTGGCATCTTCATCTGTATTACTGAGTATTGCATTTACTTCCTTGAAGTTGTTGTGAAAGCTTGAGATGTGCGATACTGTATCTAAGAAGGACAAGTAGGAGGCCACCTGAACAGGACTGCAAGGAAGCCTTCTTTTGGTGTTCCCACCAACACTCCAGCAGCAGGGAACACCACTTGGCCTTCTCATTAATGAAATACAGAGCGAGTTTCTTCAAGTTTTGCCTCCAGAAACAGCATGATGTAAACCCTGCAAGGTGTCACTTTGGTGACTCATTCTAAATGCCTTCACTGGTCTTTTATTTCCTTTCTCTTGCCCTCCAGCAACAAGCCGTTATTAATGCAGAGATTTGTGAGGGGGATCAATCACGTAGGTTTCTGAAAACTAAATGAAAAGGTAAAATGCATTTATTTATTCCAGGAAGGAGTGAATACAGCTAATTGAGTCCCCAAAGCCATTAGCTCCTGTAAGTTGCAGGCAGGCTTGGATTTCATACACTCTAACTAGTGGATCATAGCTTTTTATAGTCATTTCAATACAAAGAACTAGAACAAGTGGACCTAGAAGGCAGTAATAGAGGGTGAAGTGAACGTGCTCCCCCCCCTCCCCGCTGCAAGGATGAAAGACAGCAAGTGCTTCACTGTTAATTGTGAGCCTTAAGTTAACAGAGGAGGTGAATAGAATTTACCAGAAGAGTGTTCCTGTACTGTGTTCATTATGCATGAAATGCTATTTAGATGTCAACTGAAGTATCCAAATTTGCATAGGCTACATGGAAAAGATTGCAAACAGTTCACATTAAAAGGAAGCCTTGTGCACCAAACACTTGGCAGGCCAGGGCCCTTTTGTTTGGGTTTTTTTTACTGTGAATGTTACAACAGTGTACATATCTGTATATTTATAAATATATATTCCTCCTTTAATTAAAAAAGTACATTTTGTACAGTTCAAAATGCTTGTTTACTGAGGAATATAGACTCTTCTTGCAGAAGGTGAAATAGCCATGTTATGGTTTTTATACCACACCTCTCCCATCAGCTGAATTCTTCCAAGGTGTCCTTTTGTACTGACCTCTGCTTTTTTTCTTTTTATTCCTCTTTTTTTTTTCTTTTAGTTTTGTGGCATTTGTACTCACCATATTTCCTATCACACTTAAGTTGCAATAAAGATTATTTTTTAATTACTAAGCACATCAGTCCATATGTATAGCCCCTCTTTCTATCAGCAGCCCCTCTCCTGTGCGGCTCATACAACCTTCAAACATAATGCGAGTCAGGTCCTAGTATCATAGGTAGCTCTTACATCCACTGCTTGCAGCTGGATTTGGGGAGAACTGTTAGGTCAGAACTTTATGACAACCTCAGTTTAGCTAAATTATGTGAAGTCACCTGCTGATTTCTTACAGCATAGATATGATTTGTGTTCCATACCAGATCAACTTTAAGACCTAGAAGCACATTAAAGTCTTACGGAAACATCAGGACAAGTGAAACAGCATAGAAATAGCGTGTTCTATACCGGATCAACTTTAAGACTTAGAAGCACATTAAAGACTTACAGAAAGATCAGAACAAGTGACCTACATGTAGCAAGGACTGCTAAGGGTGGACAGGGGACTGCAACTTCTTGTGCAGGGTGAAAACGCACAGAACTAGCTTGTGTCTTAACATGCACAATACCTGTGTTTCCTTCTTTTTGCTGGAGAAGATGGGGGTAAGTGGCAAATTGTTTTAGTAACTGAAACAAACACACAGGCCACAAAAGTAGAAAAAGTAGAGAAGAGATGAAAGTATAGCGAAAACAACTGCTCTTAGTTGTACCTTTGAGATGTGAACCAAAGCACTTCGTGAAAAAGCCAGTTTTAAACTAAAATGCCATTTTGGAAGACAAGGGGAGGACTGTGCCCTCTCAATGTTCCTTCTCTGGTTGCTTCAATGCATATGTGCTGGCCCTTGCTTCTACCCCAGAACATCAGCAAGAGGTATACAGTATTGAAAAAGAAGATGAGAATGTTCTCATATTCCTATTTCTGCCAAAATCTCCTACTTGTAATATATACTATCAGTCAAAGGCTTGTTT